>CM045747.1:2487500-2490000 GCA_024760905.1 Plotosus lineatus | reverse complement strand
AAATACATGCATCGTATGTCCTCGGTGTCTCGGTGAAGACTGTTGTAATTGTACATGTGTCCAAGGCAACAGAGGCGCCTTCTATCAAATCCCCTGAGGGATGTCTGTTGGTTTCTGACGTCATTGCTGTTCTTGCTGCTTATTTTCCACCCTTACCAGCTGTGCGTGTTCTGCTCTCTCAGGGGATATGAGGCTTTAAGGGAATAACGCAACACCACCGAAACCAAGAACTAAACACTGATGAAGTCTGTCTTCCTTTCGGCTTTTTCCCTTTTACTCGGGAGTCGCCACAGTGAATCATCTGATTCGCACGTTTGATTTGGCAGAGGTTTTTACGTCGGATGCTCTTCCTGTCACAACCCTTTTTAGCAAGGGACAGAAACACGCTGACGACTTTGCAGCTCCTCTTTATGAAAGTCAGCAATGGTTCTTTTACATCAACCTCTCACCATAGACAGTGACAGACATGGCCCGCCTTTGATAACCCAGTTAGCCGCACTGGGGGAACTAATCACTGATGAAGATTGTATAAAAACATTTGTGACTCCATTTATTACTATTTTTGTGGGTAAAAAAACAATGAGGATACAATTCATTACGTGCCGGCGGCCGGCGGAAGTGCCGGCTACTATTCGCCTAGCGCCGGTTATATTTTAAAATAGTAAATAATAATATTTAATAAAAACATTTTTCACAGCTTTGTTAAGCTATGTACTTGACAACACGATCACTTGTTTTGATAATTTCTCAATCGGTTCATTTCCGATATCCCATGATGCACTATGCTATCTCATTCAAAAGCGCGGCGCTTTTTATATATGTGCTGCCATTTGCCTGTGCTCCCGTGTAGATTTAGATCATGACGGGTCGTACAAACCCGGGTAATATATAGTCCAAACTGATGTGAGTCGTACTGACAAGCATGGCGCCGAAGCGAAGTAGATCTAAACAACCAACATTAAATACGTTGTGGAAGCGACTCAAGGCCGATGATTCCACTGTTTCGGAAACATCCGTATCTCATCTTCTTTTCCTTTCAGCTGTTCCCTTCAGGGGTCACCTCAGCAAAGCATCCGCCTCCATCTCACCCTGTCCTCTGCATCTTCATGTCTTCCTTCGCTACATCCAAAAATCTCTTCTTTGGTCTTCCTCGAGGCCTTCTGCCTGGTAGTTCCAACCTCACTATCCCTCCTCTGTACATGCCCAAACCATCTCAATCTAGCCTCTCTGACTTTAAACATAAACATTTTTATGGGAGTGGCCCCCCCCAGACCCCCCTGCGGGAGGGGACACCCCATCCCCATGCTTGCCTCAAACAATTTCCACCCCCTACTTATCAATATCCTCCTTCGACTCTAAAACTTAATGAATACCCTGCATGAGTTTGTCAACAGGTCCTCTGCTGGAGCCAATCAACGGCTTTTATGCAAATTATGTAGCTGACATCAGCGTAAGAGGGGGGTAGAGATCGTTAAAGAGATCAGAAAGAAAAGTGTTTTTTATTAATTCATTTATTTTCTGAACCACTTAAACCCGATTAGGGTCATCGGCAGTGCAGTCTACGCTTTACAAAAGTCAGCAGTGCTTCTTCCATGCCTCTCTCCACAGACTGCACTGGGGGGACAGCACTGACAACCTGGTGACAGTGGGGCTCTGGTGTCAGTGGGGTAAGCCAACACCCTACCACTGGGCCACCACTGCCCACTTTTTTTAAAAGAGATATTTTAATATCAAATTGAGGCTTAAAATTATAATTAAATATAAAACAGAGATCAAGGGGGACAGTAAATCCTTTGTTTCCCTCGAAAAGGAACAAATCCTGGTGTCTGGAGAGACACTAAAGAGGCACCCCAACGGGTCTTTGGTTTGAGAAATGAGAACGAAATGCACATTATCTGTGAGAAAAACTGAATCCAACTTGAACCTGGTCTCAAGTGTTCATTCCCACCCTCAATTGAAATCGAAAACAAAGCAAGCAGGCTCGGAGTTCATGTCCATCAGCGTAGTCATGAATGTTCTTTACTCTTAAGAATGAATATCAAAAACAGACCACAGGGTCCAAATGCTCCTACCGTGAGGCCCTTTAGATAATACAGGTGCACCTCAGCTTACCTTGTTAATTGGTTCCAGGACAGACAACGTAAATCGAAAAAGACTTAAATCAAATCAACTTGTCTCCAGGCTGGCCGAGACTAAGGTATGCCAAATTTACTTGTATAATATAATATTATATACAGTCGGCCCTCTACTTACGAAATTAATCCGTTCCAGAGCCTTTTCGTAGCCTGGAGTTTTCGTAAGTAGAGGTGAATTTTACATGTAAAATGCCTGATTCGTTCCAAGGCTCCCAAGACTGCCCCATAAACCCTTTAAAAATGATAAAAGTACAACAAGTTTGCATGAAATATGTGTTCAAAGTAAAAGAAAATTATTTATTAAACCATTTAAACATTTTATTGACATATTAAACCATTTTATTATTAACATTTATTAATTAAAC
>CM045747.1:2282500-2485000 GCA_024760905.1 Plotosus lineatus | reverse complement strand
CATGTCAGTGGAGAGAAACGGATGCTCAAACGTCACAGGGGATCACACCTGTCATCATTTAGGACACTTTTGAGGAGACGATGAAACAAGAATTATTACTTTCTACAAACACTGAAGACCAATTTCACAGTCATTTCTACAGCCTCGTTCTGCATTGTGTGGCGTTTCAGGCCTCTCAGCTCACAGGTTGGGTTTGTAGTAAAAGCCATTTTAAAATTCTTTTATTTTTTTCAAATAATGGTAGCACCAAATTAGCAAAGATGGACGTTTTAGACGGCCCTATTTTCAAAATTAGTCATCTGGAACGCTCCATTATGCTGTTTTCCAAGACAATGGGGTAAAATAAACCACACTAATTTCTTATGGAGTTATTGTCCCCTCAAAATGCCTCAGACTGCAATTTATGTTGAAAAAAAACGACTGAAAATGACCAAACATGAGCAATCTTAGAATATTCATTCAAATTTAGCCAACCAAGTCAACACCTTGATAATTTTGCTTCCAAGGAAAAAGTACCTGTTTGATCCATTGGAACATCAGGCTTGGTCATAGTTTGGGGTTTAAATGGTCGGACAAGTGACATTTGACAAAAATGCTAAAAATAGTCAAAATTTGAAAATCCATTGAACTTCAACCAACCAAGCCAATCGCCTGAAACTTTTGTTTCTAAAGTAAAATAACCTGCTTAATCCAGTGGAATCATCAGTTGTAGGGTATCTAACATGGGTTTAGCTTTGAAGGAGGTCAAAACATGTTAAATGGCAAAATGTTGGAAAAGTCGAATACATAATCATTTTGGAAAATTCAGAGTATTGTAATAAGTAATAATTGTAATCTTTTTCAGAGTATTGTACTGTTCATTCACTGGAAAAAGAAACGGCTCGTATGAAAAAACAATCCTATTATTGATAATTATGATCATGCTACCTTGAGTGACTGGGGGCGTGGCCTAGGTTACACATGCAGCAGCTGATTTTAGACATATTGCGTAGTTTGCCTGTAAATAAAATGTCTGTATAAACCTTAAATGAATGAAAAAGTAATTATAAACAATACCACGTGTGTTTGTTTATTATTTCTCCAATCAGAGAGCGTGATGAGGTCACGTGACCACATCAACCGCACAGGAATGAACGTAGATTTCTCCATCAAAGCGCTCTTAAATAGCCTCAGACTAAGTGTTAGTCTTAATTTACATCTGAGGAACATGTCTGATTTGTTGATTTTGAAATTAGAACCCATAAATTAAACAAAAATCTGCCTGAAGTCAGAAGTGTCAATTCCGTTCATGTTTAACCGGCGAGCCGAGTGACCCGATCAATTCAGAGTTAAAGTCTATTCTATTGCAAGATTTCAACAAAACAGCTGCACTAGACAATTCTATACACAATAAAGGTTATATTCCGATCATATAAATATATATTACTCACCCAGATATGGAATAAATAGATTAGCAATGACGGTATCCTGCTCAAACACGTCCATCATGGTGGCGGCCATCTTGGCGTGTGATGGTGAATCCCACTTTTTTTTGAGAGGTGCTCCAATTGAATTGCCTAGTGCACTGCGCTGATTGATTCTTGAGTAGTTTCAATTCAAATTTCATTTTAAACTAGATATAAATCTCAAAATTTTGGTATATACTTTGTGAGGGTTATATCCTACCAATTTTTAAAGAACCAGCAATCTTGTTGGGGATATTTATAAACATGAAGTTTTCGGAAAAAAAAAAACCCGATGAAATATACCGTTCATAAAATGGGAATGTGAAAGCTAGAGATTCACTGCTGAATACGGTAATGGTTTAGACCAAGTTTGTCAGATCTTTGCAACGCGCAACCCGATTTCCTGGACAAGACCTTGCAATCGGGGCGCAGTGCACTTGAGATCTCATCAAAACAAAGGCGCTCTAATCAAGGTTGGTGAAAAATCAATACAAACTCTGTGTAAAATTGAAATGGTCTTTTTCTATGAACATGGCTGAATTTGGTACCACGGGAACGGGAATGAAATGAACTTTTAACACAGTTAAATTTATTCAGCATTATTTGGTTGCAAGGGCTGCATTAGCAGTTTGAAGTTTGACTATTTTCAGCCGTCAGGCTTAGCTGTGCAACAATTCCTGAATGACTCATGCATCATTGTCGGTGCCTAATAGAATAAGAACCATACAGTTTCTAATCAGTGTGTGACTTGACTCCGTATCCAGTTTGATTCAGTGTGTGGTTTGACTCAGTGTTCAGGCTGACTCAATGTGCAGCTTGAATCAGTGTGTAGTTTGATCCACTGTACGGTTTTATTCAGCATAAACCCCGGAGGGTCGGCCTGCTGGTGTTGAATGCACTGGAAAAGTAAAAAGACATGACCCTCCCAGTGTTCACTGACTGGGCGAGGAGGGTGGTGTAGACATAGTTAAGTGAGTAGATGATGGGGTCCTTGACTCCGAGACGTGGGGGGCGAACTGAAGGGTATCCATATGTTGTCTAACGATGAGTTGGAGTTGATCCGGTATGAGTGAGTCTCTTGAGGGTTTTCATGACATGTGAAGTCAGTGCCACGGGTCTGTAAGCCTCGGGGTGACTGGGACGTGGGGTCTATGGTACAGGAAAAAAGCATGACTTCTTCCACCACACTGGCACCCTCTGTAGACTCAGGCTCATCATTTAAGATGTAGTGTAAAACCCCACAGACCTGGGGGTCACACGCTTTACAGACATGGGCTCAACCCATCCACTCCTGCTGCCTTGTCTGAACGAGTCTTTTCAACTGTCTCTTGACCTGATTATAGGTGATGTTGGCAGGTGGGGGAGGATTATCAGGCCTATCACACGAGGAAGAGGTGCAGTGAGGAGTGGGAGGGACAAAGAGTGGCGTGGCAGGGGGTGTTCAGGCTCCTGACTGTTAGAAGGAGGCTAGGCTGAGCAGTGAGATGCAGTGTCAAATCTGTTGAAATACATTCATTTGCCCTGTCCTCACCGCCCTCAGCTCATCGACTGATGAATGGCCTGAAATCAATGATGGTCTTCATACTCCTCCAAACCTCGCTCATGTTGTTATGTTGGAGTTTCTACTCCAGCTTTCTCCTGTAACTGTCCTTAGCCTCACTGAGCTTGACCTTTGGTGAACTCTGAACTGGGAACAACGGCAATGGTGTCGAGAATTATGTAACGTCACTACACTCGAGCCGTCGATGTCCTCACAGTGGGGCTCATTGAGTGCTTGCCAGTCTGTCATTTCAAAACAGATCTGTAAGTTCTCCAAGGCCCCTTCTAACAGTGCTTGTAGTCACAGGCTGCCTCTTCACAACAAGCACAGAGCATGAAGAAAGATAAACTAAGTCCATGTCTGTGTGCTGCACAAAGTTTGGCAGTGTCATGTCCATGGTAACATGGTTGAAATCACCCAAGATCACAATGAAAACACTTGGGTGCTGAGTCTGTAGCCAGGCTATGGTAGCATGAACACTGTCACAAGCAGCTGTAGGGTTGGCAGAAGGAGAAACATAAACAGCCAATAGGATGACATTGGTAAGTTCCCTAGGCAAATAATATGCTCGGAGTCCAACGGCACAGTGGGAACTCCAGTCCCCTCCCACAGTCCAAACAAAAATGCACATTAGGCTTATTGGCTGTTCCAAACTACCCCTACATGTGACTGTGGATGGGTGTCTGTATGCTGACCCTGTGACTGACTGGCAAGCTGTTTCTGGAGATCGGCGAAGACAGACTCCACCTACCCTGCGACCCTAGTAGGTAAAAGCACTCTTGCAAATTAATGTGAAAGGAATGTTCTTGCCAGAGCTCACACACGTGTGTGTGTGTATATATATATATATATATATATAAAAATATTGTTCTGTAAAACGATTCTTTATCATAACCAATCATGAGCTGATGAACATGAAGAAATACTTCATCAGCTTTCCTTAAAGTATGCAGTGTGGGTATAGGGTGTGTGTGTGTGTGTGTGTGTGTGTGTGTGTGTGTGTGTGTGTGTGTGTGAGAGAGAGAGAGAGAGAGAGAGAGAGAGAGAGCTCCACAGACAGGCAGATAGACAGACAGGCAGACAGACAGGCAGACAGATAGGTAGATTGATAGATAAGCAATTTCGATATTAACTTCATTTTTCAAAGAATGGTTATCAGTTCGATTTCCTGAAGAAAGTTTCTGACATTACATAACAATATATTTATGTGAGATCGATTTTACTGTATAATTTTATATAGAGGGGCAGTGCAGGCCCGGTGGTAAGGTCCTGGATTACCAGTCCTAAGGTTGTGGGTTCAAGCCGCACTGCCAGTGGTTGTCATGCCAATGGTTGTCATGGTTCTTTGTAAAGAACCATTGCTGACATTCGTAAAGAGGGACTGCATCAGCGTGTTCTGCCCTGTGATGGCCTGGCGAACTCTCCAGAGTGTACTCTGCCCTCCCTAGAGTCGGCTGAGATGATCGCCAGAATCCCTGCCACCCTAAATAGGATTAAGCAGTTCAGAAAATGATGAATTTTATATAGATAATATTTAAGTAGATGACGTACATTGTTATGGATTAATCGTGTGATCATCTAACAAAGAAGAGGAACTGAAAGTCAAAGAAATGAATGCAGGCAGCTTTAAACCATTTATAGAAACGAAAGTGAAAAGTGAAAATAAAAAAGCTGCAGGCAGCAATTACAGGTCCATGTGAAGAGACTGAATGATGATGAAAAGGAAAAGTAGTAATGATGAGGAGTGGAAAAAATGATAAAACAGAAGACAAAATAGAAAGAGAACACACACACACACACACACACACACACACACACACACACACACACACACACACATAGACAGATAGATAGATAGATTTATGAGTCATTATTGTCATCATGTTCACACATAATGAAATTTTGTATGAATCTCTCTCAGCATTAAAGGGTGTGAGCAAGTTAAAGGTGCGAACCAAACAATAAAATGCAATCAACGCTGTCAAGAGCAGAATAGAAACACAAGTAATTCTGTACACAAAACTTTGTGTAAAAATATCAAATAAAAATGGAAACTCTGTACCTATGAATTAGAACCGAACACTGAGATACAATATGTACACTGAGGTGCTGTGGAATAGAATAAATAAATAAATATATAAATAAATCATAGCAGCATAACTAGACAGCATGGACAGACAAGAATGTAAATGAGGTAAAGTGCAGCATTGCAATACAGTCGTGGAGTTTGTGGATTCAATTCCCGTTTACAAAGAACTCATGTCTGTGTATGAGAGAGAGAGAGAGAGAGAGAGAGAGAGAGAGAGAGAGAGAGAGTCTGATTTTGGAGCTGTGGCGAGGTGAAGGGGTGATGGCTGTCTCCAGGTCAGGTCAGGTCAGGTATGAGGGCATGCGCCGGGACGGCACTTCGCTGCGTCCACCAGCCGCATCCACTCATTCGGCCGTCTCCTGGCAATCGACCAGGCCTGCGCAGGGCTCATACCCCCCCCCCCCCCCTCCGGCAGGGCAGCCCTCAGCTGCGACAACCACGTCGCACGCGTTCGTCCCCGCGATCGGCTCCAGCCCCTAGGATCCCGAATGGACAGGATTCGGTGTGCTGTCACCACTCTGGGGTAAAAACTGTTTCTGAGTCTGACTGTGCCATTTCCCAGGTGTCTCTGATCCATCGCGATGCAGTCGGCCATCTTCTGGGCCTGGACAGCATATATTGTGTGCAGATCTGGTAGACGGCAGCCCACGACCCCCTGTGGAGCTCTCACTGCCCTGGCCGAGTCCTTCCTGTCCTTATCAGTGCAGCTGTTGTACCACGTCATTTCACTGAGAGAGAAAACTTTCTATTGGAGCGTTGTGGTTCGTCAGCACCTGAGATGAGAGTCCGGTACGTTTTAGCGTGTTGGATGCCAAGGAACTTAATACTGTACACATGCTCCACCACCTCCCCATAAATACAAAGAGGAGCGAACGCTGTCTTTCTGGTCCTCCTATAGTCCACTATGACCTCCTTGGTCTTCCTGGTGTTCAGAATGAGGTTATCACATGCTGAGTCTCCTCTCTGTAGAGGGTCTCATCAATGTCTGAGATTAGATCCACCACGGTGGTGTCCTTGGCAAACTTCACAGACATGTTTGTGGAGTGGATAGCACAGCAGTCGTGTGTAAAGAGGCTGAAGATGGCTGGGCTGAGCACACAGTCCTGTGGCGCTCCAGTGTGCAGGATCAGGGTGGATGATGTACAGTTCCCCATCCTCACCACCTGAGGTCAGTTGGTAAGAAAGTCCTTGATCCAGTTACACAAAATGGCTGACAGTCTGACGTTATAGAGTTTCAGCTCCAGCTGCTCCAAGATAACAATGTAGAAATCGGACTTGAAGTCCACAAATAGCGTCCTGACACAAGTATTCAGGTGCTGCAGGTGAGTCATTGCTGTGTGGAGTGCTACCGAGACAGCGTCCTCCGTGATGCGGTTCTCCTTGTCTTTTCTTTTCGGCTTTTTCCCGTTCTCGAGAGTCGCCACAGAGAATCATCTGATTCGCACATGTGATTTGGTTCATGGGTTTTTACGTCGGATGCCCTTCCTGTCACAACCCTTTAGCGAGAGACAGAAACACGCTGACGGCTTTGCAGCTCCTCTTTACGAAAGTCAGCAATGGTTCTTTTACATCAACTTCTCACCATAGACAGTGACAGACATGGCCCGCCTTTGATAACCCAGTTAGCTGCACTGGGGAGTGGTTCTCCTTGTAGTCGAACTAAAGCCTGCCACACCCGCAGGAAGAGTCCTTGACGTGGTTAAGGAGGATCCTCTTCATGAATGCTAGGGTCAGGGCTACGGGTCTGTACTCCCTGAGGCAGGTGGTGGCTGATTTTTTTTTTTTTTTTTTTTTTGGGCACAGACACAATGATGACTTGAAGCAGACACGGGCCACGGCAAGCTACAGGAACAGGTTTAAAATGTCCAGGAAAACTGCTGCAAGCTTGTCAGTGCATGATTCTGATTCTGGTTTCAATGTTTAGCCTGATACCTTATCTGATCCTGCAACTCTTCTGATGTTGATCTTCCCCAGGTAGAACACACTTGGTGTCTGTCAGGTTCTAAATCAACACAGACATCATAAACACGTACACACAGGAAGAAAGACACAGAGAGTTAAGTTCTTTTACTCATATATGAGGAGAGCAACCAGGCCAGCACAGTTACATGTGTCCTAGCTACTCTGAGCTGAGTCTGGTTGAGAGCCTCTTTTATTTCCTTAGGGTGCATGTGAATCAGCAACGTGAAAGTTTATCTTAAAGATCACACAAGTGTTTAAGCAAACATGATGAACACAGACAGAACATTCTTTCTGGTAGACGCAGTCTTCTTGCGGTCAGTGGGTCATCCTGATATTGTGCAGGCATACCCAAACAACTCTGCGATGGTTTGACAGGTTTATGCAAAGAAACTAGGAAAGCAGTTTTTATGCATGTTCATATTGGTTATATACAAGGCTGAGCTGTGTTAACTATATGTACAATTACTTCAACAGTGCTGCTGCAGGATGAGGGGGGGCTGCTGCTGCTGCTGCTATTCTTCTGGTGGGGGCTGTTCCATATTGCCTCAGAGTGTGAATGGTTGTATGTGTGTGTTGGTCCTGCAATGGAATGGCGAGCTCTTTAGGGTGTGCTGCGCGCCTTTGTGTCGGCTGAGATGGGCTTCAGTATTCACACGACTCGAATTAGGATTAAATGGTTAGTGTGCTAGTATGGGCAGCACGTGGCGTAGAGGTTAGTATGTCCGCCTGACAGCAAGAAGGCCTGGGGTTCGATTCCCGGCCTGGGCGTCTCTGTGAGTTTGCATGTTCTCCCCGTGCTTGTGTGGGTTTCCTCTGGGTACTCCAGTTTCCTTCCACAGTCCAAAAACATGCACAGTAGGTTAATTGGCCGTTCTAAATTGCCTGTAAATTCGCATCGTGCAGAAGGCAATGGCAAACCACTGCACTATCCTTGAAAAAGAAAACCTCCATGAAGATAATAATCAAGGCGTTATCCTTCATGGCCGGTCGTCTAGAGTCGTCCTATGCCTCGGAAGGTACCAGACCAGTGATAGTATGAGTGAGCTGGAGTGACGTTGTTACAGAGATATATATTGGAATAAGAATTATGATCAATAAATAAATAAATTATGATACCATCTTCATGTCTGATGTAAATATGTGAGAATAAAAATTCGAAGTGATGATGTCACAGAATGAGGGCGGATTCTGAAGATTTCGTGGAGTACAAACATCACGTGACATGGATAGATTATAAATACAGGTGCACCGTGAGCCGTGTCACTGTGTGAATGTAATAGACGGTGGCAGAATGGCGTCTACCAGCCGGTGAGTGCATTGTGAAAATGTGTTGTATTCCGGAATACTTTTCAGTAATTTGGTTTTCGTTATATTTGCTTTTAAGGTGGCTATTTACGGACACCTATCTTTATCTTCGTGGTGACTGAAAATCAGTGGTGTTTTTTATTCACAACAAAAACATGTTTCCATGTTCTGTGGTGAACAACAGATGCAGTACCTTGTTACAAATGGCATCCCTTGGCTCTACACGAATGCACTATGGAGGGCGTGTCGTAATGGATCGTGAAGCCTTTCTAGTGCGCTCGTGGGGAATTGAAGAGCTGTTTGGGACTTGACCATGAGCTCGGCTTGTACGGCTGCTAACTGTGGTAGTCTTTATTTACGTTGAACAGAATAGTTTAAGTATAGAAATAATTCAGTGGTAACTACATCCAAAATAAGACCTGACTTCAGAAGTAAATGCGGATGAAACGATAAAACCTATGTAACCACTAGCTAACACAACGAAACTTAAAAGCAAGGGATGTACTAAAAAGCGGCTAGCTATACGAATATGCACGTGCACTTTACTAGCCAACTTTTTAACCAAGAAATTATTTAAAATGGTTTCCTGAAGTAATTATTCTATAGATTGCCAATAATTGATGGATCACAAAACCCGGTTGTTTTATTGTATTATATTTATTATTTTGCTAGCTTTGCTAACGTGGCTAATAGATGGCTAAACCGGCTATTTTCACAAACTCAAACTTCACATGATTTTAACTTCGTTTGTTGTAAATTATTGACATGTTACACATTTTTCTATTAAAACAAACTTACAACACCTTAACTCGGTTAGCTATAAATCGTTTTGTATATTAATTTGTCTATTTGGCTTGTTATTTATGTGTGTTTGGATATACGTGATTACATTCTTCATGCGCAACTCCCGTGGCCGAGTCTCCATCGACCTATCGCGCATTACGTAGTGCACTTTGGTTTGGATGACGGCGTAGTAGTGTATTGGATGGGCTGTAGTGCCCTCGTTGAGTCACTGTCGGGGTTTTTGTAATACCGCCGTTGTCACTTGTCAGTAGAGAAATTAAAAGTCTGAAAGGCTGGATGAAAATGCAAATTTTAAGTTATTAGATTTAATAAGTTCTTTTAATGTCTTCCACTTGTGTGATCAGATTTTCCAACTGGAATGCATGATTTATGTTATCTATATATTTTATATATATATATTATTATTTGCTTTCTTGTGTTGATAATGGCAGGAAGCAGTGTACTGCATGGTTTCTGTAGTTAGTGGATAGCAAATGCACTTCACTGCGAGAAGTCAGGGGGTTTCAGGGTGATGTTTCGTGTTCTTCCCACGCTTGTGAGTTTCCTGCCACAGTCCAAAGAACATGCCCATCACGTTAATTGGCTCCTAATTCCCCCTAGGTGTGAGTGTGAATGGTTGTGTGCGGCCTTGTGGTGGTTTGGCAAGCTGTTCAGGGTCGACCCTGCCTTATCCCAGTGTCAGCTGAGATAGGCTAGTCTCTCAGTGACCCTAGTAGGTAGAATAAACTGTGTAATTAGTGAGTGGTGCATTTAAATTGTGCATACCCCAGGGTGGTGTGACATCACACAATGTGTAGGTTAATCAGTTGCAATTTGTCTGTCTTGGGAAGTGATGGAGTAGCACGACTTACAGGGGCTGAATCGGCAGGCTCCAGATTGGTTGTCTCCACATGATAGGTCCTGACAAATTTAGGTGGTGTACCTGAGGATGATGCCTTCACGTTACGGTTTTTCTTTGCTGCAAGATGTTCCTTCCTGTCATTTCAAGCTTTCCGCATGTTATTCCTCACGTGGGGACTCATGGACTTGCATGAGGCCAGTTTTTTCTCAGGGTCTCCCTAGCAACACTCTGATAATCACTTAGTAGGTGATGTCAAATACCGTGGTGCAATGCCCTCTATGACATCTGGATATATGTCAATCTTTGTGATGTCACAGAGAGGATGGGGTCAATACAAGGGGGTGGACACACAGATAGCAGGTCCATCGTGGGGTATGTAAAAAAGAGGGAAGGTCTATCAATAGATGATGTCACACAGAGGATGGGGATATCAGTATTGATGTCAGAGAAGTTAAAGTTAGAGGATGGGGCGCGAGTCGTTGATGTCATGCTGAGCGTGGGATCTATTAGTATGTGATATCATGTAGAGGGTGGTAATCAGTGGTTGATACTACAAGGGCAGTAGTCCCTGCTTAAGCGTCACTTAGTGGTCCTATTATATTACATAGGACATCATACAACTAGAAGGGTGTAAAGCTGTGTTCCTGGGTGGTAGCACCCCTCCCTGCAATGTCACACTGTGTAGGTCATGTGACACACTCATCCAGTTGGAGGAAGAAGCAATGTGAGGGGCATCGACTTGGCGGAATGTTTAAAAGAGAAATCAGTGTCCACTATAGCATTACATGCTTGATTGGATTTCCTCTGGGTTCTCTGGTTTTTCCCCACAGTTAAGAGAAATGCACGTTTGGTTAATGGACTGTTCCAGATCGCCCCACCCAATGTGCGAGAGTGAGCGATTGTGATGGTGGTCATGACCCTATAGGATAAATAGTTTCAGGAAATGAGTGAGTGAATTATATATCAGTGGTGGTCTAGTGGTAAAAGGCACAGGATTGCTGATACTAAGGCTTGGGGTTTGAGTTCCACTCTCCACAAGGTTGCCACTGTCCCCACCCCCCCTAGTGCACTAACTGGGTTATCAAAGGCCTGCCATGTCTCTCACTGTCTATGGTGTGAAGCGTGTAAAAGAACCATTGCTGACTTTGAACAAGAGTAGCTACAAAGCCGTCAGCGTGTTTCTAATCGGGAGTTGGAGTCCCCTGAGGCAGTTCGTTCACAGTAACGTTCTGGCAACTCCTGCGGCGGCACTGGAACCCAGTTGTATCGGCACTTGCCCTTCCATTGGATCATTCCAGTGGCGCCAAGAGGGGGGACTTGCTGCTTGGGTAACAGCCTGTCCTCCATTACTCCCTACCCTGGCTCTGCGCACTGGAGAGTATCACCGGCCGGGATACCAGCAGGAGCGCAGTCATAGACCTTCGGGACTGACAGTGTGTGTGTGTGTGTGTATATATATATATATATATATATATATATATATATATATATATATATATACACACACACACACACACACACACACACACACACACGTGTGTGTATTTATTTTAAATTCATCCGTTTGCAAAAAATAAAATTTGATAATTTCTGTGATTTGGATTTTTTTTTTGGTGATTTCTAAGTGATGTTTTATCTCGAACCCGAAACTTGAACACTTTCACACACAGGTACAAAATTTTCTTTTAAAAGAATGTAAAGAATTAAAACTATGCTGAAATGACAGCTGAGGCTTCAGTTCAGATTGGCAGCAAGTGGCCCAGATGTCTGTCCTGTGATCTGGGTGAAAAATACAAATCATGTAAATGAGATGAAAATAGGAATGCAGGATGGCTGTCCGGGGTCATGACCTGCAGTGTCCTTGCTTGTGATGAGTATCCTGGTGTGAGGAATGAACACTGACTGTGCCTTGTTTCTTTCTCTTTATTGCAGTGGAAATGCTCTTCCTAAGGTGCAGTGCCCCGATCACCCTGACGCTCTGCTGGTGGAGGATCATCGAGCGGGCGATATGATTTGCCCTGAGTGCGGCCTTGTCGTAGGTGTGTAAGCAGATATCTGGAATTTTATATTCACAAGTTGGAGGGAAAAAACTTGTCTTTAATCCAAAACAAATACACTTCCTGTCGGCCATTTTATAGAAGCTATCGCCATAGATAACATGCATAATATCCCATGGGCACAGCTTCCCAAACATGGGTGGGGATGATAATTTTAAGCCTATATCATTAAACAGTATCTAATTTATAAATCGTACATAAAAAATGTATTAAATCCACTTTAAACAATTTACATATACACAAAATGCCACTGCATGTATCCTGATGTCACTTGGATGTCATTGTGTCACAAACAGTCTTGATGCGTCCAGAAGGCATGATGGATGAATAAATGTTGAGGCACTCCACCGAAAGTTGGCTCTTGCATCCAAAAATCAAAATGAGCTTTTTACACAGTCAGATAGAGGAGGCCAAAAGCTGCAAAATGCAGCAAAAAGGTTGTCAATACAGTGGTACCTCACCTTACGAAAGTCTCACCAAACAAAAAATTCAGGTTATGAAAAGCATTTTTCTAAAAAGTTTGTCTCAGGATACGAAACAAGTTCACGTTACGAAAGCGCCATTCAAACAATGCACAAGCTGCTCTCCCAGCAGTGACATTCAAACATCCCGCCTCGTTGGCCTCCCATTGGCTAACAACTGAGCTGTCGTTCATGTTGCCTTCACTTGAGCGCCATCTTGGACGGGGATCCCATTGCCGAGGAGGAATGACGCATCTACCTCCCATTGCCTATTATAGAGCTCAATCCACCATGATGCTTTTCGTGTAAAGGACAGTTACTGTTTTATGTTTTATTTTTTGACTCAGGCTTTTAACCTTCCATAAACATTTGGAAGATTATAACTGCTAAGAAGACGCTCAGAGGCTCAGAGCTCACCCTTGATGCAGTCCCACCTCCACCTTGAATTTGTCGGTCACACCGACAGCACACCTCACCGCTGTCTTACATCTCTCATACATGTCCTGCACCACTCTAACATACTTCTCTGCCACTCCAGACTTCCTCATGCAATACCACAGTTCTTCTCTTGGCACCCTGTCATATGCTTTTTCCAGATCCACAAAGGCACAATGTAGCTCCCGCTGACCTTCTCTGTACTTCTCTATTAACATCATCAAAGCAAACATTGCATCTGTGGTGCTCTTTCTTGGCATGAACCAAACTGTTGTTCACAAATGCTAACCTCTGCCCTTAGTCTAGCTTCCACTATTCTTTCCCACAACTTCATCGTATGGCTCATCAACTTTATCCCTCTGTAGTTGCTGCAACTCTGCACGTCTCCCTTGTTCTTAAAAATGGGCACCAGCATACTTCTCCTCCACTCCTCCGGCATCTGCTCACTCTCTTAAGACCTTGTTGAATGCTCTTGTCAGAAAATCTACTGCTACCTCTCCTAGACACTTCCATAGCTCCACAGGTATATCATCAGGACCAACTGCCTTTCCATTCTTCATCCTCTTCAATGCCCTTCTCACTTCACCCTTACTGATCTTTGCTACATCCTGCTCCTCAATGGTCACCTCTTCTACTCTTTTTTCTCTCTCATTTTCCTCATTCATCAGCTCTTCAAAGTACTCTTTCCATCTTCCCAGCACACTTCTGTCATCAGTCAATACATTTCCCTCTCTGTCCTTTATCAATCTAACTTGCTGCACGTCCTTCCCATCTCTATTTCTCTGCTGTGCCAACCTGTATAGATCATTTTCTCCCTTCTTTACTATCCAACCTATCATACAAGTCATATGCCCTCTGTTTGGCCTTAGCCACTGCTACTTTCGCCTTACGCTGTGTCTCCCTGTACTCCTGTTTACTCTCTTCGGTCCTCTCAATGTCCCACTTCTTCTTAGCTAACCTCTTCCTTTGTACACACTCCTGCACTTCCTCATTCCACCACCAAGTCTCCTTATCTACTTTCCTTCCAGAGGACACACCAAGTACTCTCCTACCTGTATCCCTGATCACATTTGCTGTGGTTGTCCAGTCATTTGGAAGCACTTCCTGGCCACCCAAAGCCTGTTTCAACTCCTCCTTGAAGACAACACGACCCTCTTCCTTTCTCAGCTTCCACCACTTTGTCTTCTGCTCTGCCTTTTCCTTTTTCACCTTCCTCACCATCAGAACCATCCTGCACACCACCATCCTATGCTGTTTGGCAACACTCTCACCCACTATGACTTTGCAGTCTCTGACTTCCTTCAAATTACATCGCCTGCACAAGATGTAGTCTACCTGTGTGCTCCTACCTCCACTTTTCTAAGTCACCCTATGCTCCTGTTTCTTCTGGAAGAAAGTATTCACCACAGCCATTTCCATCCTTTTTGCAAAATCTATGAACATCTGTCCTTCTGCGTTCCTGTCCTGGATACCAAACCTGCCCATCACTTCCTCGTCCCCTCTGTTGCCTGCACCAACATGTCCATTGAAGTCTGCACCAATGACCACTCTTTCACCTCTGGGGGTACTCTGCATCCCTTCATCTAAGTCACTCCAGAATCTCTCCTTCTCTTCTAGCGCACATCCTGCCTGTGGGGCATAAGCACTAACAACATTGAGCATTTCACCTTCAATTTCTAACTTGAGACTCATCACTCTGTCTGACACTCTTTTCACTTTTAGAACATTCCTGACAAACTCCTCCTTCAAGATGACTCCTACTCCATTTCTCTTCCCATCCACACCGTGATAAAATAGTTTAAACCCTGCTCCTAAGCTTTTAGCTTTGCTACCTTTCCACCTGGTCTCCTGAACACCACAGTATGTCCACCTTCCTCCTCTGCATCATGTCAGCCAGCTCTCTACCTTTTCTTTGCATAGTTCCAACATTCAAAGTCCCCACTCTCAGTCCTAGACTCATGCCTTTCCTCTTCTCTCTCTGCCTACGGACACGCCTCCCACCTCTCCTTCTTCGACGTCTTCGACCAACAGTAGTCCAATTTCCATCAGCATCCTGTTGATTGACAGCACTGATGGCGGTCGTTGTTAACCCGGGCCTCGACCGATCCGGTATAGGGGTAATACTTCTGATTTGCATCATAAATATTTGGCATTGGTTTTACGTCGGATGCCCTTCCTGACACAACCCTCTGCATTTCTCCGGGCTTGGGACTGGCATGAGGGGGAGAGACACTGGTTAGTGCCCCCCCACCTCATGGCTGCATTTTTATATATATATATATATATATATATATATATATATATATATATATATATATATATATATATATAAATAATATAGAGGATTTTCTGAGTAGATCCTTCCGTAGGAGAGTGCTCAATACTTTTTGGTAGAGCAAATAACAAAAATAAAAAGACAAAAATAAAAGGACAGGACAAAGACTTTCGATTGAAACTCCATTTATCACATAAATGGAGTTTCAATAGAAAGTCTTTGTCCTGTCCTTTTATTTTTTTTTTTATTATTTTTGTTTATATATATGTATGTGTGTGTATGTATATACGTGTGTGTGTATGTGTGTGTGTGTGTGTGTGTGTATATATATATATATATATATATATATATATATATAAATATAAAATACACACACACATACATATACACACACATTGTTTACGAGCATATTATCTTTATAACCTTTATTTTATTCACTGAAACGGTATGGAAGCTCATTTTAATATCAAAACAGTATCCAAAATGGAGAGACTACTTCACGTCCCTTCTTCTGGTGTATGGATTATAGTGTGTCTTGTGCCAAACTCGGTGAATAATTGCAGCGAAAACCAGTAAGTTTTGCTACTGCTTTCACTTGGTTTTATGAGGGTACTCGCCAGAAAAATGGGAAAAAAGACATTTTTAGTGAGTTTTAGTCGATTTCACGTGAGCAAGTGATAGTTGAATACAAGGATCCCTCACTTTCCGTGGTTAATCGGGACCAAGATCCCCACACGACAATCGAACTCCATGAAGTAGGATCACCTCTTCACCTCCAACTGACGTATACGTACTTGTGTATACAAGATAAAAAAATACATATTCAATTCTATAAATGCTTATAATAACAAACATTTAAAAAAAATCACATAATATATAAATAAAATATAAATACAGACGCTCCTCAACTTACCAACATTTGTGTCCAAGGTTGAAAGTGAAATGAAATTGAAGAACAACTAGAAATAGAAATGGAATAAAATCTGTCGCAAGATTATATCATAAATATAAGTATGAAATATAGTTAAACATTATCCTGAGGTACACTTAATACTAGGCTCCGGCAGAGGGGCATGGCTGATGTGCTTTACAGGGAAGAGAAACAGAACCATACATTTCTGAACTCGTGCCAAAAGTTTCAAAGAAGAAACAAATTGACTCCAGTATTACAATGAACTGGATCAGAGCAAAACTCTCTGTAAATCTGATCAGATCTCCTGTGCTGTACTTGAGAGGAACCAAGAGTTTAAACACGGGACATAATGTACAGATGATTATGGAGACAGATTATCGATTACTTATACAAGGTTTAAACATGCGTTTCCCCTTTAAAGAATGACCTGTAATGACTTGCAAACAAATTCATCTAAGAACGGCCGTCCTGAACCTAAATAGTTTGTAAGCTGGGGAGCGTCTTGTATACAGATGGTATGAAGAAGACATACATATACGCATGCACACACGGATGCAAAAATGTATCCAGTTTTGATGTAGGATTTTGGGGTTTTTTAAAAAAACATTTTTTTTTTTTTTTTTTTTTTTTTGCATAATTGGCCTTGTTTTTGTGGCATTTTGCATAACTTTTCCCCTCTTCTTACTTAATTTCCTTATTTTTTAAAATTTGATGAATATTTTATTTATTTTTTTTTTTTAAAACTGCGATGCACTAAAGCCGCATTAATTCAAGCGCAAAGTAGCAAGGGATCCCTGTACTTGTTTTAATAGTTTATGCAAAAATCCGAATTTCGATAAAAATGGACCATTTTTACTTTTCAGCCCTTTATCGCAATAGTGGTCTGTGCGACAAGTGCCTAATTTCGGTGGAAGCGCCTCACAATTAATACTGATGGAAGGGGGATGTCATACCTACAGATTACTACGAGATTAATAAATACTTAGAATATAAATACATAGAGTAAGAAAAATGTTGGGAATCTATAATGACAGGAGTGAGATTTAAAAAGCCAGAGAGCTTGTGTTTTATGATGCGGCGCAGTTGGGACGTGCCATGTAGCGGCTGCTGTGTTTAATCCTCTTGCTTTCGCGAGTTTCTGAACATCGTGGTTTGTATAACAGCTTTGCCTCTAACATTCAAAGTTGGTGCTGCAGCATTAATCCTGAGCACGTTATGTTTTTTGAAACGATTTAATGTGTGCTGGAGATCCTTCACACCCCGATTTAAATTACAAGTGTCAAACTCGAGGCCTCAGGGCCAAATCCATCCTGCCGACTCGTATGTGGTCTGTGAGAGCTTTCAAAAGTATACAATCCTTACAATCTTCGCATTGTCTCCAAAATGTGAATCATCCTCCATCCACCAGGTGGCAGCAGCCTATATTAGGTAAATTGCTCATCCACAGGTCTCAAACTCAAGCCACAAAAGGCTACGTGGCTGCAGGTTTCTGTTTCAACCAAGCAGCAGCACACCTGACTCGCTCATTTCTACAACTTATCCGAGTCTTCAGGCAGTTGATTGGTTGGTCTCTGTTCAGAGCACACAGATTGACCAATCAACTGCCTGAAGACTCGGATCATTTGTTGAAATAAGCGAGTCAGGTGTGCTGTTGCTTGGTTGGAACAGAAACCTGCTGCCACACGGCCCTTTGTTGCACGAGTTTGACATCTCTGTGCTAGTCATTCATTTAGTGCAGTTGACCTCAGTGACAGTCTGGCACCCCCCCCCACCCCCCACCCACCACCACCAGTTTAAATGTAATGTATGGTGTACCTGCCGACTGTTACTGCTTAGTACAGAAGAGGGTGAGTGTTTTTTATATCCTCAGGTGACCGCGTGATCGACGTCGGCTCCGAGTGGAGGACGTTCACGAACGAAAAAGCTACCAAAGACCCGTCACGTGTCGGTGATGCCCAGAACCCGCTCCTCAATGGCGGAGACCTCACGACGATGATCGGAAAGGTACGAACCTGTGAATGAGACGTCTGTCTCCTAATTATATACACCGGGTCACATGGGTGCAGTTGACGGTATAAAATATCTCCCTTTAGGGCACCGGATCTGCCAGTTTCGATGAGTTCGGCAACTCAAAGTACCAGAATCGGAGGACAATGAGCAGCTCGGACAGAGCCATGGTGAACGCTTTTAAAGAGATCACCACCATGGCGGACAGGATCAACCTGCCACGCAACATCATTGTGAGTGAGGCTTCGAGTTCTTATTACCTCGAGGGTGAACTGTTCGTTTTTGTGTTTAAAAATATTTACTAAATATTTATATTATTGAGAAATCTTCTGTACTAATGAGAAATAATAATAAATATAATCTGTCAAAGTGCTGCGTAGGTAAGTAGAAAAATTAAAGCATTGTATATAAAAAGAGAGAGATTATACACAAAAGAAACATTAGTGACCTGCTCCGGTATAATCCTGATGAAGTAGGGAACGTGAGATGCATTTATAAAGAGAAGTAAATCGGGTTTAAAATGTCACACAGAACATGATTGCAGGATGAAAACGGACTGAGTTACATCACTCTGTTGCTAATCAGGAAAAGCTCCTTCTGAGAAAATATTAATTACAGAAATAGAACCTCCGAACATCCGACTCTCCGCCGATCAGCACCGTTCAGGGGTTCTGTAAGTACGGAGACGTTTCTGGTACTGAATACGGATCAAAAGGAATCACAAGGAACAACCACAGAACCCTTTAAGATCAGAACAATAAGAGATTTCGACTGTTTTACACCGACGTGGACATGGAGCACTTTCTTCTACAGATCTTTATCATGGACACATCGTGCTGATGGAGATTTCAACCTGTACGTGCGAAACATTCTGCTTTGTACGAGGCATTTTTGGTGACATCACATTCACTTTTTTATTGCCCCCCAATTCATCCCCCTTCACTTTCTGTAATCGATGGGGAGGCTGGCGCCCATTCCAGCCGACTCCGGGTGAGGGCAGAGTACACCATGGACAGCTCGCCAGGCCATCGCAGGGCGGAAACACGCTGACGGCTGCACAGCTCCTCCTGATGAAAGTCAGCAATGTTTCTTTTACATGAACCTCACACCATAGATGGTGAGAGACATGGCCAGCTTTTGATAACCCTGTTAGTGCACTGGGGGGAGACAGTGACAACCCATTGAGAATGGGGCTTGACCTCCCCCAACCTTAGGATCAGTGATCCAGCGCCTTTCCCACCAGGACACTACTGCCTAATTTCCCCTTATTTATTCGTATCCAAGTCCCACCACCACCACCCAACCACCAGGGAGGGCTGAAAGCATGCACATGTGACACACAAAGCTAGCCCCCCCCGCCTCTTTCAAACTGTGGTGCCATGCGTATTTGGGGGCAGACCTAACACACTTGAAGGGAAAACGCTATCAGCACCCTCGTACGAGTGATGTCACAGATGCTGGTGATAACTCGGTGACGGGGAAGTCCGAGTATACCGTCCGTCCCTCCCGTGGGCTCTCGGCCACAGACGGCGACTTGGCTCTCAGCAGAACACGAGCTTGTGAATTAATTTGTATTCTACTGGAGTGGCTCATGTATAAATATTAAATGTATATCAAAAATAATTTAAACTGGATATTATACTATCAAACTTATCTTCATTTTAATTGTTAAATATATTATGAATTAAATAGTAATTTTGTACATAATTGATTTTTACTTTTAAATTGTTTAAATTCTTGTTTCTTTGGGTGGGGTTATGTGTACAGGACCGTACGAATAACCTGTTTAAGCAGGTTTATGAACAGAAGAGTCTCAAGGGCAGGAGTAACGATGCCATCGCCTCGGCGTGTCTCTACATCGCGTGCAGACAGGAAGGAGTCCCACGAACGTTTAAAGGTAAGATGTGGCTGCTCTTATTTTAAACTGATTTTGAAAAAGTGCGAATAAAGTGAGTTACTGTACGAAAATGATATCAATCTGAGTGAGTGGAGATGCAGAACTTCCGGTTCCTCGAGCTAATCCCCCCCCCCCCAATGTTTGCAACGAATCCTGCGCTGATGTTCAACAGCGTCATTAACCGTAATCTGTCCTCGTTCTGTCCAGAGATCTGTGCCGTTTCCCGGATTTCCAAGAAGGAGATCGGCCGCTGCTTCAAGCTCATCCTGAAGGCCCTGGAGACCAGCGTGGACCTCATCACCACCGGGGACTTCATGTCCCGTTTCTGCTCCAATCTGGGGCTGCCGAAACACGTGCAAATGGCGGCCACCTTTATCGCCAGGAAGGCCGTGGAGCTTGACCTGGTGCCGGGACGCAGTCCCATCAGTGTCGCCGCCGCTGCCATCTACATGGCGTCTCAGGCATCGGCCGAGAAGAAGACTCAGAAAGGTGATCATGTTGTTTTGATGTTAAAGGTGCTAGGATCAGGGGTTTCCTGGTGCAGCTTGTTTCATCTCACCACAGCGCAGTCAGGTTCTACATGCTGATTGGTTATTAGTTTTCTGTGAGTGTATACGGTATTATTACTGTAGTGATAACTCATTCACAGGGTGGTGTGTATGTAAATATTTTAGTGAATGATTGTTTTTATGTAAAAGATGTTGGGCGGTGTAGAGGAGGTTTAATATGTATTTATATCCCGATGTACAGAAATCGGAGATATAGCTGGAGTCGCTGATGTCACCATCCGCCAGTCATACCGCCTCATCTACCCTCGCGCTGCAGATCTCTTCCCACCTGACTTCAAATTTGACACACCAGTGGATAAACTGCCTCAGCTGTGAAGATCACACACACTCACTCTCACACACACTCACTCTCTCTCTCACTCACACTCACTCTCTCTCTCACTCATTCTCTCTCTCTCACACACACACTCTCTCTCACACACACTCACTCTGTCTTTCTACTCTGGTTTTTTTCTTTTGTATTTGATTGAAGGTTTGCTCTTAACCCGATCTTTGAGATTTAATCCCCACTGCATACCAGTGACACATTCCACAGTGGGAACGCTCGCCGTGATCTCGCCGTACTGAGCCGCGTTTCATTTGTGTGTATATATTTACTGTACATAAGAACAAACGAAAGATCAATTGACGGGATGCAACTAAGCGGATTTCATACTGTAAACATTTTCTTTTGTAGGAAACAGTGCATTATTTTTGTTTAGTGTTTGGATTGTAATTAGTAATTTAAAACAATAAATGCTTTTCAGAAAAGCATCTCAAGCGTTTGTTGTTGTTTCTTCATAGTTTACATCCAAAAATCAAGTATCCTTTGCTTCTGAAAATGTAAAAATAGTCCCACGAGGGGGATGAGACAATTCGACCCATGCGCCCATGTATGAAGTGTGCTCAGTCCCAAGGTGAATACACACACAAAAAAAGATGATCTGCAATGGCATCTTTGCGCTAATGCAGGGAATGCGATTCAAGATTGTAGCCGAGGCGCTTAGATTGGTTATCAGGCTGTGATGAACATCACCAGGCTTGTGGTTCCTCAGTCCAAGCATTGACACCAACGATGGAGACGATCGGTGATGTTTTTTGGGATGGTCGACGGAATGCATCTAAGGGTAGACGAGGAGACATCGTGTTAAGCTACACCCATCCTGGCTGAGGTTTAACTAATAATAATAAGTAATAACATGGAAGTCGTCTGACCCACTAGGTGGTGACAGTATGCTAGAAATGTTTGGTAAATTAACGATATATTAAGTGGTACACAAGATGAAAGGTGGAACAAAAAAAGAAAACATCCTTCAGGGGAAACTCTTTCTGTGGCTTGGCGGTGAAAATGGTCTTAATCGTGAGGATGAGTAAATTTCTCTCGGAAACAAATATTCTAAAATTCCTCATGCTTACTGTCTTTGAGTTTCATGAAAGCACAAGTCTAGCTGAGCTCACTTTGGAGCTGTTTATTGACAGTCTGTTGCTATGTACAATATTTGGACCCTGCAACTTTCCCCACATACATGATTTTGCTGATGCAGTTTACATTCACAGTTTATCATTAAACACTATGTTTCCTGTATTTGCTTATAACTCAAACATCACACATCCTCTGCTCATCCTTACAGTTCATCATCTGCTCTGGAATAGATGTTCAGCTTCGTGCTGTGCTGAATTAAAACACACTGCAGAGTTCTGCCTATGATCAGAACATCCAGTATCTCTGTCCTGATTTCGCTAAGCGACTGGTCATTCTGTGTCAAAAGCACATCGCATTAAATCACGGGTAATCTGGTCAAGCCAATGTGTTCGCCAAACGCAGCATCAGATTACATTAGCCATCGAATTTTTTAGAAAATACTAGCTAGCATTACATTAGCTTGGGTCCATTACTTGTGATAAACACCTTCTGCAATGCATCATGGGACATCTGGATCTTTTCAGAAATTATCTAGTGTTCTCGTACGTGTATAAGAATAGTCAACAAATTTACATACATTTTAAACAGATCTGGTTAGTGTTATGACTTATTAGTTTTAGCAAGCTAACTGACACCAGGTTAACTCCGAACTGGTAAATAAAACCAAATCTAGAAATGTGCTAACTAATTAAAGAAATATTGGGTATACCATCATTAAAAGTTCTAATCTGAGGTAGCTCACATTATCCCTGCAGTTAATAGTTGTACGATGAATTTGCTATAAAGCAAGATAAATATTTAGCTGAATTTATAGAATGTTTAAATGTTAGCATGCCATGCTAACTGTTTTAGTGTGCCGTGTAGTTTGTGTTTGTTGTACTAGGCTTTTTTGACTTGAAATTTTGTGTAATTCCTAGTTGACTGAACACGATCATGTGGACGTACTTTAGCGAAATCAGGACATTGTGCCGTACGGTGAGATGGTTGTCCATTAAGAAGGCGGAGCCCGTAGTTGTAAACACAGGTCTGTAAACCAGTGATGTGTTTATCACAGGTATTTTATATTGTGACCATGGAAACATTAAACTCCGTGTTTCCATCGCTTCAGGAACACGCGGTACAGAAAGTTGCATGTGTGGTGTGGAGACTTAAAAATGGAGCGTTGCACACATCCTTCATAAAGAGTGAGAGTTTATACAAAGGCTGCTTGCTCAGTGTTGCTCTGCGAATTGCACGTTCTGGTTTGAGTGAACATGTCCAAGAAGGAAGTGGGAGCAGAGCCGTGTTCACAGTAATTAATGAGGTCTGGGCGAGTTAGTGTGCGAATGACCACGTGGCGCTAACACCAGTCAGCAATATAGTCGAAATCGGCAAACATCTCCTGCTCGTCCCGGCTCAGTGGACGTGGTTCTCGGGGTGGGGTGAGCACCGGCGCCTCCGACGTGAACTCATCGTCGAAATTGCTGACGTCACTCACCCCATGGATCGTAGGCGCGAATGGTGGCTTGATTTTCTTCGCCAGCAGTCCGTTCCAGTCGATGTTCTGGAGGAGAGAGGGAGCAGTGAGGGTTTAACAGGTATCTGATCGGTTCCGCCACGGTTCCTGGAGCTTGCACTGATAAATTCTGACCAGTTTAATTGTGTTCATTTAAATGAAGATCCAAAATTCATGAAACCAGTAACTTCATACATTAATCTACAAGAACAAAAACTCTTCTTGCACTCTCATCCATTCACCCCGCTATTTATTTCCCTCTCTTCTTTCTCTCTATCCTTTTGAACCCCTTTTCCCTTTATTTTCAGTCACTTTTTTTTTGTTTCTTACACTTGGCAGAGTTGTGGCAACTACAGAGGGATAACGTTGATGAGCCATATGATGGAAGTTATGGGAAAGAATAGTGGAAGCTAGACGAAGGGCTGAGGTCAGCATTTGTGAACAACAGTTTGGTTTCATGCCAAGAAAGAGCTTTGAAGATGTTAATAGAGAAGTATTGAGAAGGTCAGAATGAGCTGCACTGTGCCTTTGTGGATCTGGAGAAAGCATATGACAGGGTGCCGAGAGAGGAACTGTGGTATTGCATGAGTAAGTCTGGAGTGGCAGAGAAGTATGTTAGAGTGGTGCAGGACATGTATGAGAGATGTAAGACAGTGGTGAGGTGTGCTGTCGGCGTGACCGACGAATTCAAGGTGGAGGTGGGACTGCATCAAGGATCGGCTCTGAGCCCCTTGTTTGCGAGGGTGATGGACAGGCTGACAGATGAGGTGAGGCAAGAATCTCCATGGACTATGATGCTTGCAGATGACATTGTGATCTGTAGTGAGAGCAGAGAACAAGTGCAGTAAAATCTAGGGAGGTGGAGGTTTGTCCTGGAAAGGAGGGGAATGAAGCCTCAGTAAAACAGCCTCAGTAAAACAGAATACATGTGTATGAACGACAAGGACTGAACAGGAACGGTGATGTTACAGGGAGCAGAGATAAAGAAGGTGGAGGATTTTAAGTACTTAGGCTCAACAATCCAGAGCAATGGAGAGTGTGGAAAAGAGGTGAAGAAGCGTGTGTAGGCAGGTTGGAATGGTTGGAGAAAAGTGTCCGGTGTGATGTGCGATAGGAGGGTATCAGCAAGAATGAAAGGAAAAGTGTACAAGACGGTGATGAGGCCAGCGATGTTGTATGGTTTAGAAACAGTGGCCCCTGGGGAAAAGACAGGAGTCAGAACTGGAGGTAGCAGAGATGAAAATGTTGAGGTTCTCTCTGGGACTAACGAGGATGAATAGGATCAGAAATGAGTACATCAGAGGGACAGCACATGCAAGATGTTTTGGAGACAAAGTCAGAGAGGCGAGATTGAGATGGTTTGGACATGTACAGAGGACAGATGCTGAGGTTGGAACTACCAGGCAGAAGGTGTAGAGGAAGACCAAAGAGAAGATTTGTGGATGTGGTGAAGGAGGACATGAAGGTCGTTGGAGTAAGAGATGATGATGCAGAGGACAGGGTGAGATGGAGGCGGATGATTTGCTGTGGCGTCCCCTGAAGGGAACAGCCGAAAGGAAAAGAAGATCCTTGTATTTTCTCTCATTCCTTCTCTTGCGTTCCTTACATTTATTTTTCATTCCGTCTCACATTGTCTCTCTTCCTTCGTACCTCTTTCCCTTCATTTTCACTTTCTCTCAATCACCTGATCCTTCTCCCTCTGTATTTTTTACTCCTTTGTACAGTGATACCTTGACTTACGAAATTAATCCCTTCCGAGGGCGAGCTCGTAAGTCGAAATATTCGTTAGATAAAACAAAAATTCCCATCGGAAAGAACAGAAAACCAATTAATCCGTTTCAACCCCTCCCAAACTCATAACCTGATACAAACACTTTTGACCTAATATAGTAAAGATAAACATGTAAAAACAATAAATATTTCATAATAATACTAGTTCTTCTCAAAAAATTTGCATATTGATAAAGTTCATTATTTTCTGTAATAAACATTAGATCCATTACACACAACTGAAGTAGTTCAAACCTTTTTTGTTTTAATATTGATAATTTTGGCAAAAAAGTAAAGAAAATCCCAAAGTTCCTATCTCAAAAAATTAGCATATTTCATACAACCAATAAAAAAGTGTTTTTCATACAAAAAAGTCAACCTTCAAATAATGATGTTCAGTTCTGCACTCAATACTCGGTCGGGAATCCTTTTGCAGAAATGACTGCTTCAATGCGCGTGGCATGGAGCCAATCAGCCTGTGGCACTGCTGAGGTGTTACGGAGGCCCAGGATGCTTCGATAGCGGCCTTAAGCTCATCCACAGTGTTGGGTCTGGTGTCTCTCAACTTTCTCTTCACAATATCCCACAGATTCTCTATGGGCTTCAGGTCAGGAGAGTTGGCAGGCCAATTGAGCCCAGTAATACCATGGTCAGTAAACCATTTAGCAGTGGTTTTGGCACTGTGAGCAGGTGCCAGGTTGTGCTGAAAAATGAAATCTTCATCTCCATAAAGCTTTTCAGCAGATGGAAGCATGAAGTGCTCCAAAATCTCCTGATAGCTAGCTGCATTGACCCTGCCCTTGATAAAACACAGTGGACCAACACCAGCAGCTGACACGGCACCCCAGACCATCACTGACTGTGGGGACTTGACACTGGACTTCAGGCATTTTGGCATTTCCTTGTCCCCAGTCTTCCTCCAGACTCTGGCACCGCGATTTCCCAATGACATGCAAAATTTGCTTTCATCCGAAAAAAGTAGTTTGGACCACTGAGCAACAGTCCAGTGCTGCTTCTCTGTAGCCCAGGTCAGCCGCTTCTGCCGCTGTTTCTGGTTCAAAAGTGGCTTGACCTGGGGAATGCGGCACCTGTAGCCCAGTCCACTGCTTCCACAGGTCCCCCAAGGTCTGGAATTGGCCCTTCTTTCACTTTTTCCTTCCCACAGACGTCCCACTGAGGTACCTTGATCGAGCACTCTGGGAATAGCCTATTCACTCAGAGATTTCTTTCTGTGTCTTGAGGGTGTCAATGATGTCCTTCTGGACAGCAGTCAGGTCGGCAGTCTTACCCATGATTGCGGTTTTGAGTAATGAACCAGGCTGGGAGTTTTTAAAAGCCTCAGGAATCTTTTGCAGGTGTTTAGAGTTAATTGGTTGATTCAGATGATTAGGTTAATAGCTCGTTTACACTACCTGAACATGATATGCTAATTTTTTGAGATAGGAATTTTGAGTTTTCATGAGCTGTATGCCAAAATCATCAGAATTAAAACAATAAAAGACCTGAAATATCTCAGTTGGTGTGTAATGAATCTAAAATATATGAAAGTTTAATTTTTATCAGTACATTACAGAAAATAATTAACTTTATCAAAATATGCTAATTTTTTGAGAAGGACTAGTACATGTACATTAACATTAATAATAATGATGATTAAACAAGAGCAAACAATAAGTCAACTAACCCTTCCAATCAACGACTGCGGCGAAGATGTCACGTGGGCAGGCTTGAGGTGGTGCTTTAACAGAGGAGGAGAATTTTGTGCATGTGCACGCTAAAAATGCAAGCGAGGAAAGGCTCATGGCAAGCTCCCACAAGACCAGTGCTTCTCAAATAGTGGAGGGCACAGTTCTCCCTATGGTGTAGGTCAGGGGTCAGAAACCCACGGCTCTTTTACCTCTCTGAGGCTTCATGGCTTTTAAAAATATTGAATGTTCTATTTTACGGTGGCCGACAGGTGCAAACGTGCTTCATATACAAAAACCACTGCATCATCAGAAACAACTGCAAAAAGAAAATGCTGCTTATTTACTCACATCGGAAGCACTCCGGGCTCCCAGGGGTAGAGTTAACCCAGTTTTCATTTGAATGACGGGAGAATCCGCCTCGGGCAGAGTTCGGCAATGGTCAGGTACCTACAGGTACCTAGTGGGTCACCTTGCAAAAATGCTCTTTTAGGGTTGAAAAAAAATTACATAGATGAGAATTAACAGTCACAGGTGCGGGCGGATATTTATTTGGTGTGGGCCGGGTGATTTTGTGTGTTCCTGTGGACATGCCTATCCTTATATTAATCAGCTACATTGAGAGTCTCAGTGTTTTTGATCTGCTGTGTAGGTGAGTCAGCATATGACTGTATTGTCAAGCCCTTGTGCTCATGGCAAGCAGTGTTCTCACCATCCCAGCAGCAGCACAGGGAGCGAGAGAGATTTTTCCACCACCAGGGTTTGTAATCCAGGAAAGGAAATCACAGCTGAAGTAAGAGGCGATGGATGATATTTGGTTTATACACAGCAATCTCCAAATTAAATAACTCTCCTCCCATTGACAAAATAAAAGACTGGATGTGGTTCAGTCCCCACTCCGAGAATGGGTCGGTCAGTGAAGTATTAAGCATCAATATATTTTAAAAGAATGTTGAGCAGGCTCCTTCTTAAAATAAGTCTTCATATACTTTACTTTGTTGAAACAGTGGCACTGGAGAAAAGACAGGAGGCAGAACTGGAGGTAGCAGAGATGAAAATGTTGAGGTTCTCTTCGGGAGTAATGAGCATGGATATGATCAGGAATGAGTCCCATCAGAGGGACAGCACATGTTAGATGTTTTGGAGACAAAGTCAGAGAGGCTAGATTGAGATGGTTTGGACATGTACAGAGGAGGGATAGTGAGTATATTGGTAGTTGGATGATGCTGAGGTTGGAACTACCAGGCAGAAGGCCTAGAGGAAGACCAAAGAGAAGATTTATGGATGTGGTCAAGGAGGACATGAAGGTAGTTGGAGTAAGAATAGGTGATGCAAAGGACAGGGTGAGATGGAGGCAGATGATCCGCTGTGGCGACCCCATGAAGGGAACAGCCGAAAGGAAAAGAAGAAGCTACTTTTCTGTGTTGTTGTCATTACATTAATATAATGAATAAAGAAAAAGAAGATCCCATGAAGGGGTGATGGTGAGGACGGCGATCCAACCCGTTAACACATCTGGCTGCACCCCGTCCCTCACTGTGTGATGAATATTCTTTTTCTTTATCAAACTACAAGAAGGCCTTGAACACATTCATTCATTTTCCAAACGGCTTAATTCTAATTCGGGTCGCGGATAGACTGGTACCCATCCCACCCGACTCCGGGTGAGGGTAGAATACACCCTGGACAGCTTGCCAGGCCATGGCAGGGCAGAAACTATGCAGCTCCTCTTCATGCAAGTCAACAATGGTTCTTATACATGAATCTCCACCACAGACAGTGAGAGACATTGATAACCCAGCTGCACGGGGGGGGGGGGGGGGGGGGGGTGGGTGTGTGTTAGTGACAACCCATGGAGATTGGGGTTTGAACCCCTAACCTTAGGATCAGTGAACCAGCATCTTTACCACCAGGCCACCGCTGCCTCAGGACTCAAATAGATATTTCATTGAAAGTAATGTTTTATTCAACGTCTCTCTTTTTTTTTATCTAAATGTTTTTGTTGCAAGCAGAATTGTAATTTAATTGTCTCTGTAATCATTTAAATCAATGCAACACATTGTTTTTTATATTAACATGAAGGAAAAAGGGGAAAAAACATTATATGCAGTGTTATTTGATTTTAAATGTCAAAAAGGATTTGTGGCTGCCAGTGTTTTCTTTACTGTAGAAAACAGGTCCAAATGGCTTTTTGAATGGCAAAGGGTGCCGAGCCCAAGTGTAGGAAAAAAACACGAAGCAAACGATATGAAGTACAGTAAACATTATTTATAGGGGGCATGAAATGTTTTTTTTTTCCTTCCTGTAGGGAGCATCACAAAAAACAACTGAGAAGCACTGCACAAGGCGTTCTCGGAGCGCGGAAGAATACGAGGCTAATTGGCCCGGAAAAGCCATTACCCCAGCAAAGCTTGTAAATCAAAAATGTTGCTCATTGGATGGGGCAGATTTAAAATATTGTATATTAAAAAAAAATTGTGTAAAAAATTTAATATAAAAAGACATTCATAAGTCAAGGTACCACTGTATTTCCTTTGCTTCCCTCTCTGTCCTCTCCCCATTCCCATTCTTCATCCCTTTGCTCTCCTTTATTTTCCACTCCTTTCATTTTTTATTCCTCCGCTTCCTTAATTCTTTCTCTGCACTTCTCTCACTTTTTACTTTTTATTATTCCTCTTCATTCTTTTATTTATCATCCTCGGCTTCCCTTACTATTTTCTGTATTCTCTTTTCCACAGTCATTCTTCTCTGGTTCTTTCCTAAACTTGCCTGTGTATGTGTGTGTGTGTGTGTGTTGCCCCGTGATGGATAAAGGTCAAGCAGATCTCATCACCTGTCCTTCACTTGAGACTGGGAGAATGTCACAGGTGTGTGTGGTGCACGGTTTACCTGCAGGGAAATCTCCCCCTGTTTGCTGTCACAGCTCGACTCTTAATTTGCAGAGAAAATCTAAATTCAAATATGGCTGGAATGTGCGATGCTTTCGGAACAATCACGTGGTGACACATGAGAAAGTGTTGAAGGTTAAGGACATTCACTCACTCGGAAGAACAGATGCTTCTTGACTTCCTCTGCATCATGTTCACCTCCTCCCAGACGTCGCTCAGGATTCCTCCGTAACAGCTGCATGAGACACCGACGTGATGGCTAATTATGCAAACGTACAAGGCACAGTAATACTCGCTACATGCTCATAACACTCTTGGTGGTAATAATGTCCACCATTAGGGGTAATAACACCCCCCCTCCCTTGCCACACACACAAACAAAAAAATTAATATTGCCCCTCTCGAGGTAATCATGCGCTTCTTGTCCTTTCAGCTGTTCCCTTCAGGGGTCGTCACAGCGAATCATCTGCCTCCACCTCACCCTATCCTCTGCATCTTCTCTTACGCCAACGACCTTCATGTCCTCCTTCACCACATCCATGAATCTCCTCTTTGGTCTTCCTCTCTGCCTTCTGCCTGGTAGTTCCAACCTCAGCATCCTACTACCAATATATTCACTATCCCTCCTCTGTACATGTCCAAACCATCTCAATCTAGCCTCTCTGACTGTCTCCAAAGCCTCTTACATGTGCTGACCCTCTGATGTACTCAATCCTGATCCTATCCATCCTCGTTACTCCCAGGGAGAACCTCAACATTTTCATCTCTGCTACCTCCAGCTCTATCTCCTGTCTTTTCCCCAGAGCCACTGTTTCTAAACCATACAACATCGCTGGCCTCAACACCATCTTGTACACTTTTCCTTTCATTCTTGCCGATACCTTCCTATCACACATCACACCGGACACTTTTCTCCAACCATTCCAACCTGCCTGCACACGCTTCTTCACCTCTTTTCCACACTCTCCATTGCTCTAGTTGTTGAGCCTAAGTACTTAACATCTTCCACCTTCTTTATCTCTGCTCCCTGTAACCTCACCGTTCCTCTTGGGTCCTTGTCGTTCACACACAAGTATTCTGTTTTACTGAGACTAACCTTCATTCCTCTCCTTTCTAGGGCATACCTCCACCGCTCTAGGTTTTCCTCCACTTATTCTCTGCTCTCACTACAGATCACAATTTCATCAGCAAACATCATGGAGATTCTTGTCTAACCTCGTCTGTCAGCCTGTCCATCACCATAGCAAACAAGAAGGAGCTGACCCTTGATGCAGTCCCACCTGCACCTTGAACTCTTCTGTCACACCGACAGCACACCTCACCACTGTCTTACATTTCTCATACATGTCCTGCACCACTCTAACATACTTCTCTGCCACTCCAAACTTCCTCATACAATACCACAGTTCCTCTCTCGGTACCCTGTCATATGCTTTCTCCAGATCCACAAAGGCACAATGCAGCTCCCTCTGACCTTCTCTGTCTGTCTGTCTTCCTTTCGGCTTTTTCCCTTTTACTCGGGAGTCGCCACAGCGAATCATCTGATTCGCACGTTTGATTTGGCAGAAGTTTTTTTTACGTCGGATGCCCTTCCTGTCACAACCCTTTTTAGCAAGGGACAGAAACACGCTGACGGCTTTGCAGCCTACTCTTTACGAATGTCAGCAATGGTTCTTTTACATGCCTCTCACCATAGACAGTGAGAGACATGGCCCGCCTTTGATAACCCAGTTAGCCGCACTGGGGGGGGACAGTGACAACCCTGTGGAGAGTGGGACTCAAACCCCCAACCTTTGGATCAGCGATCCAGCGCCCTATACCACTAGACCACCACTGCCTCTCTGACCTTCTCTGTACTTCTCTATTAACAACCTCAAAGCAAACACTGCATCTGTGGTGCTCTTTCTTGGCATGAAACCAAACTGTTGTTCACAAATGCTGACCTCTGCCCTTAATCTAGCTTCCACTATTCTCTCCCATTACTTCATCATATGGCTCATCAACTTTATCCCTCTCTAGTTGCCACAACTCTGCAAGTCTCCCTTGTTCTTAAAAATGGGCACAAGCACACTTCTCCTCCATTCCTCCGGCATCTGCTCACTCTCTAAGACCTTGTTGAATGTTCTTGTCAGAAAATCTACTGCTACCTCTCCTAGACACTTCCATACCTCCACAGGTATATCATCAGGACCAACTGCCTTTCCATTCTTCATATTCTTCAGTGCCCTCCTCACTTCACCCTTACTAATCTTTGCTACTTCCTGCTCCTCAACGGTCATCTCTTCTATTGTTTTGTCTCTCTCATTTTCCTCATTCATCAGCTCTTCAAAGTACTCTTGCCATCTTCACAGCACACTTCTGTCATCAGTCAATACATTTCCCTCTCTGTCCTTAATCACTCTAACTTGCTGCACGTCCTTCCCATCTCTATTTCTCTGCTGTCCCCTCAGGGCTACTATTGTTCACTACACTCACCCTTCTCATGATGGAGATAGCCTCAGTGGAGAGGAACCTTGGGTAGCGCACCTCATCGTTCACGATGCTGTCGAAGACCTCCTCTTCATCATCACCCGGAAACGGCGACTATAGGAAACGTGACATGCTTATGACCAAGCACAGATCTTTATTACAGAAATCCTTTCACATGTTCTCATTACAATGGCCCTCGTTCTGGCCATGATCAAACTGCAGGTAGAAAATATAACCGTAAAAGGTTATAAAGGAACTCACCACTGAGTCACTTGGCTAACACATTTGCTAGCTGGCAGCGGTACATATTACCAGATTAGCAAGGCTTTCGCTAAACCTCAGCTACAACAGATCATCTACATACACACCGGACAGCTCGCCAGGCCATCACAGGGCTCAAACTCACACAGCCATTGACACTCACACCGTATTATACTAATTAAATAAACAGATATAAATAAAAATAAATAAATAAAAAAGTTTATACTATCGGAATATGGTTAATTTAATACATTAACGTTGTTATGGCAGCAGTTCATTCAAACTGACATGCAGCAGATGCTTTATGAAAAAGAAAAGTTTTTAAAAATATGTGAATAACAAAAGCTGTAATTAAGTAATCTGATAAATTCTGGGTAAACAGGAGCATTGTAATGTTGATTAAGGTGTCAGTTAAACCGCATTAACATCAGCATCTTACGGCTCTATTCGCTTATACTTGCGATGCCATCCTGCTGCAGTGCACTGTGGGACATCTGCTTCCCTTCAGAAATTTCTACATATTATTTTAGTAAATATATAGTGTACAACAATACGCAACTGTTTTATTTTATATATTTCTTTTAAATTTTTGGTAGGCAAAACATTTAGCAAAATTTTATAGATTTGAATTTAGCTGAATTAATGCGAAGCTATTGTCGTGTGCTCTGTAGCTTGTGAGTGATACCAAACGTATTTTGTACTACAAAGAAATACAGTGGTACCTTGACTTACGAGTGTCTTTTATAACGAGTTTTCCATGATACAAGCTTCGATTCCACCAAAAATCTGCGTCAATCAACCAGCAAAATTTTGAATTACGAGCTCTGCTGGGGATTATTCTTCCGTGTGTGCTCGGAGAATGCCTTGTGCAGTGCTTCTCAATTATTTTCTGTGACGCCCCCTATAGGAAGAAAAAAAAATGTCACACCCCCCCACAGTGCCCCGCGTGTCTATAGTGTTTACTTGTTCAGTGCTTTTTACCTACATCAAAGGGAACACAGTGGGAGTGCCACTGCCACCTACTGTAGACGATGCATAATTACACTTAATTCTAGTACAGTTTAGCAAAAAAAAACATGTTCCCCAGGGTCAAACGCCTCCCCCGGCATCACACCGCACCCCCAATATTTGAGAAGCACTGGCCTTGTGGGAGCTCACCACGAGCCTTTCCTCACTGGTATTCGTAGCGCCCACATGCACAAAATTCTCCTCCTGTTACGCACCACCTCATGCCTGACCACGTGACAGCTTCGTGTCCACGAGACACCTTTGCCGCAGTTAATGATCAGAAGGGTTAATTGACTTATTGTTTATTCTTGTTTTATTATTAATTATTAATGTTAATATACACATAAAAACAATAATTATTTCATAATGATAATAATAATAATAATAATAATAATAATAATAATACATGTTTATCTTTAATATATTAGTTCAAATATTCATGTTTGTGTCAGGTTATATTGAGTTTGACATGGGGTTGGAATGGATTACTGTAATTGGTTTTCTCTTATTTCCGATGGAAATTTTTGTTTTATCTATAAAATATTTTGACTTACAAGCTTGCACTCTGAATGGATTAATTTCGTTAGTCAAGGTACCGCAGTACTTTATAATCAACTCATGTAGCTGTACAGAAGTTTGTGGGTTTTGGTAACATGATAGTGTTTTTTAAGTTTATAAAGAAACAAGTATTTGTAGGTCTTTCTAGTTGTTTATTACAGGTTGGGGCGGATTTAATAGGGTTACAGTATAAGTTAGAAACAGGACACTGCTGTACAGGAATAAATATGACCATAAATGGATGAAGTGAAATACAGTAATCCCTCTATCATCATCATCATCATCATCATCATCATCATCATCTTTTCCTCTTTTTCCTCTATATACGAGTTTAATTCCTCCCTCAACCAGGCTTGTATGTTAATAAAGCTCGCATGTCGATGCAATTATCCCCATAAGAATTAACAAGAAACCCTTCAGTTGATTAAACCCCACCCAAAAAAAAAAAAAAATCACAAAATAACCCTAAATAAACATGTAAAGAAATGATGAAAATAAACAATGCCTTAATTTTATGCTCATTCTTATTTACGAACTAAAATAGTGTTTTATTATGACACATGACCTTGGAGACAAGTCAACCGCAGTGATCACAGTCAATAGGAGGAGGGAGACTGAGAATGCAGACACTTGGCCTAAACTAAATTTATAAAACTTAACACCAATGTAACCTTTCATAAATTTTATTAATAATTTTAATCAGAAAAAATAGAAATATTAAACTTAAAATAATAAAAATACACCACAAAACAACACGGGAGATAGTTTCGGAGGGCTCTGAACACATGAACCGGGCATAAGCTTGCGGAAGCCGCTGTAGTGACACTGCAAGCTGCTGCCATCCATTCATAGCATTCGGAGTTTTCCCTCAAATGTGGGGCCATTTGATCTGGCTGGTCCTCATTTTTTTCTAAGGGTTGTTTGTGGGTTAAGTTTCATCCACACAGGAAGTGATGAGTGAATTGAGCGACAACAGAATCACGTAGTTATACACTGACAGCATGCTTAGGTTGCCTAGGTAACCCTCTCGCATGTTTCCCTCTTCCAACTATCAGCAGTGTAATAAGTGTGTATAATAGCGAATATCATCAGTGTTACTGCGGCAAGAATAGAACAGAGACTATGACTATAATCATTATGAACCAGGAAAAGTAAATTAATATATTCACAGGAAATGCCAACTGTTTTGGAAATATGGACCCTAGCATGGCGCTTCAGGTTGTAAATTTTCTGTGTGCCATCGTAAAGCACACAGCAATAATGAGTTGCTATTCCATGTTGATGTGGGTGGACTCATTAAGTACTGATGGTTATTACGAATTGAATGAAACGTCGGTTAAACCCACCCACTTTGCATCACTTGACAAAGTTCTGCATCTTGTCACTTATTTTGCTGTTGTTTTTACAGACTTCTCATGCTCGGTTGTCACTCATCAATTTCTGTGTGAACGCAGCTTTAATGTTAAGGTTGTTACCATCAAATGAAATGAGGCTTTACATCAATGAACAAGTTTTTCTTATGTTTTTAACCATCAGAGTGAAGACATTTTGGCTGGGTAAGAGATTAAGGAATTCATATCAATGAGTGTCCCCACAAGGATAGAAGAACAATATTGTGTGTGCACGTATAAAAGCCTGACCTCGCCGACCAGCATTTCAAAAATGAGCACTCCGAGCCCCCACCAGTCCACAGCGCGAGTGTATGATGTCTCCGTTAGCACCTCGGGAGCCAGGAACTCCGGGGTACCACAGAATGTACTCGTCCGATCCTGGAAGCCCATTCCTACACACGCATGCATACACACACACATACACAGTGTTAGTGGAACCCATAATGTGATCCGTGTTGAGTACATTACAGTATCCTCGCTCACCTTCTTTACAAAGCCCGAAGTCTGCGATCTTCACATAACCCTCCATATCCAGCAGTAAATTATCCAGCTTCAGATCTCTGGAGGTTACATTTCAGTGGAATCATTTCCATAATCACAGGAAATAAACACTGAACTGAAATCTGGACACTGATTGCATGTGTATGTTTTATACCTGTACACTATCCTGTGCCCATGTAAAAACTGTAAACCCAATACTACGCAAGCTGCATAAAACCTGAAACCACAGGAAAAAAAGATACAAGGAATTCCAGACATTTTTTAATAAGTGTGGCACTCGAGTTAAAAAACGAATGACGCTAAAAAAGCAATAAAAATGATGGGTTAATTATCTTGTCCTGCTCCTGGGATGGAAACATTAACCTCTTCTGACAAGGGGAAAGGCCCATGAATAGGAAACTTTTTAGTACTCACATGGCACGTGATTCTGAGAAGACGTCAGCGTGGATGTGCATCATGAGGTCTCCTCCCGCTGCATACTCCATCACAAAACACACATGCTCTTTGGTCTGGAAGCAGGCGAACAGGTTGACGAGGAATGGGTGCCGAACGCTGTTCACCGTCTCAAAGATTCTCTTCTCACACATCAAACTACATTGATAACACTCCAAATTTCAGCATTACAAGTCATCGAATGTCCATCTCACAATCACAAACATAATACACATTCATCTCCCACCTGTCAACTTCATCACGTGCCACAATGTCTCCTTTCTTTAAAGCCTTGATGGCAAACATTTCTCCTGTAATGGTGTATTCGGCTAATAACACCTGTGGGATGATGTGAAGCTGAGTGAGGAAGGCATGGAAAACTACACAGCCATAAAAAAAAACCCAAACAAAAACAACAAGAAGAAAGCCAGGCAGCAGAATTCAGTATTCAATGGAATGCATTAAGTGATTTAATATTGAATACTGTGAAGTATGTTAAAGAAAGGAAGCAGACACAGAACTGGACCTTGTGGTACACCTCATGGAACTCATACAGGGTAAAAATGGGTCTTTAAAATATATTCAAGAGGGAGAACACTGAGGAACAGGCCATCGAGAGAGAGAATAGTGAGAGACAGAACATCAGGAAGGAGAACAGTGAGGGACAAAACATCTGGAAGTTGAATGGTTAGGGTGGGAAGAACTCTGAGGAGGGAACCATCAAGAATAAAAAACAGTGAGAGGAATACAGAGTGGCATAACATTAGAAAGATAAAAACCCTGGGGCACAACACCGGGAGAGAATACTGTAATGAAGGACAGAAGAAGGGAGGGAGAATACTATGGTGGAGAGCATCGGTAAGGACAAACACCAGGTTTCTGTTGAAATACACAAAACATCATGTAATTTTGCGTTACCTTTCCAAAATGGCCACGCCCTAACACTGCAATACATTTAAAGTTTCTGAGACTGAAGTGAAACTGCTCCTCCTCTTCATCTTCCTCACCCCTAAAAGTAAATACATCATCAGTAATTTATCCAAAACACAGACCGATAAAACAGCGTCCATATATAAATCATTATTATTAGCGAGTTGAACTCGTGTAAAGATAATCACAGCACCTGATCTCCCTGCGGTTCTGTACACTGATGAGCTCCAGCCGCGGCATTTCAATCTGTAGCTCTTCTTCCGTGGTGTCTTTGATCTCTGACGTTCCCACTACACTGTTCCTGTTGTTCAGGAAGTCGAATGATCTCAGTGCTTCCTGTGGAGACGGGTGTTTTATATTTCACATCACGCTGCTGGTTGAGAGGTTGGTTCAAGCTGGCCATGGAGAGGTGATCTCCACACTCGTGGCTCCAGCTTCTGTAGTCTCAGGATTTAAGATTGTAATTTCATTTTTTTCTGTCACTCTTCCCTTTTACACTGATGTGATCTGCTTTTCTTCCAGAACAAATGATATTTTATCTCGCACTGGTTTACGGTGGTTTCACAGCCAAATTAATTTAAAAGAACAAGTTTTAATTAGACATATTCTCAGAGAGCACCGACCTCCACGTAGTGCTCTGCACTCCAAGGTAGTGCAAATGCTGCGGGAAGCGCATGTGATTGAAAAGGTTAGGTTTTCTTTTTCTTATGTTTCTGTTTATTGTGCACCAAACAATTATTCACCCCAGGATTAACTTGCAGCTCCAGCAGCACCACAACCCCGTCATGAAGGAGATGGATGACATGGAATCCAAATGGGCCATGTTTTTTGCTTTCGTTATTGAGGCAGCAGCCCATAGCTGTGAACGGGAGGTCATTGGTGCCTGTCGTGGCAGTAGCCCCCGAACCCTGCGGTGGACAACTAGCTGAAACTAGCTAGCTGAAAATGGAGGCCTATTTGGGTCTTACTGGCATGTGGGACTCCCGAGGCAGCAGACAGGTACAGGCAGGCCAAACATACTGCAGCCTAAACTGTCGCCGATGCAAAATCTCGAGAGTGGAAGGAGTTCGGTGAGGGCCTGGAGAGCGATTATTGGTTGACTCAAAAAGGTTCTGGACCACCACAGTCAACCTCAGATGGGGGAAGAAATTTTCCACAAATATTGTTTACATTGGAAGTGGGGAACTGCTTACCTTGACTGGGAGTCCTTCAATGACATCCTTAGTCCCACCACGCACCCTCCGTGGAGGAAGAAGACCCTGGGGGTTTTGGTGGGGGTCCGTTCATGACTAGAGCTGAGATCACTAAGGTAGTCAAAAAGTTCCTCAGCAATTGGGCTGCAGGGGTGGATGAGAAATGCCTTGAACATCTCGGCTCTGGATGTTGTAGGTCTGTCTTGGTTGACATGTCTCTGCATCATCATCATGTAGTCATCAGGGGCTGTACCCTGGATTGGCAAATCAGGGTGTTTTTTAAAAAGGGGGACCGGAGGTGTGTTCCAATTATCATGGAATCACACTCCTTAGCCGACCCAGGAAAGTCCATGCAGGGGAACTTGAGAGGAGGATCCGATTGATAGTTGAACCTCAGATTCAGGAGGAACAATGTGGTTTTCACCCTGGTCACAACACTCTCGACCAACTCTACTCTACAGCAGGGGTCCCCAACCACCGGTCCATGGAGTGCTCAATGGGTACCGGTCGACAGAAGAAATAATTAATTATTTCCGTTTTACTAATTATCCGAGTCTGAACGATCTTTAGTTTTGAAAAATCTTTTATTTTGAATAATGACTGGATTCTCTCGGTTAGATGTTTTGGAGACAAAGTCAGAGAGGCTAGATTGAGATGGTTTGGACATGTACAGAGGAGGGATAGTGAGTATATTGGTCGTAGGATGCTGAGGTTGGAACTACCAGGCAAAAGGCCCAGAGGAAGACCAAAGAGAAGATTTATGGATGCGGTGAAGGCGGACATGAAGGTCGTTGGAGTAAGAGTAGAAGATGCAGAGGATAGGGAGAGATGGAGGCAGATCATTTGCTGTGGCGACCCCTGAAGGGAACAGCCGAAAGGAAAAGAAGAAGAAGACTGGATTCTCTCGGTTACATGTCAGTCATTTGAGCGCTAAAATGTAACCCACAAGGGGACGGCACGTGAATAGAGGCGAGTTGGACATGTTTCAAACAATAGCGGGTATTTTGGGTGAGACTGAGCCTGAGCCTTCATTCTTTCAGCTGGAGCACCATCACCTGTGTTTTTTTTAAAGAAAAATTCAAGCTCTACTTCCCAACCAACTTTATTTCAGCTGTTGAAAAATAACATTCATGGAGTGCTTATTATTAATAATACTTTATATAAATACATTATTTTTACAATATAAACAATATATGACCCCACTCGGTAAAATTGTCAAGCATTGACCAGTCTGCTGTGATAAAAAGGTTGGGGACCCCTGCTCGACAGGATCCTGGAGGAGGAGATGGAATCCGGACCCGTTTTTTATTGGCCCTTCGGTTGCTGTAGCACCAGAGCCAGAGCTTGGTCCATATGGGGAACAACAGGTCGAAATCTTTTCCAATGAGGGTTGAAGTCCGCCAAGGCTATCCTTTGTCACCGATGCTGTTCATAGTTTTTATGGACAGAATTTCGAAAGCAAAAGGGTGAAATGCACCCTCCCGGTTGGGTATGGAATGAGGTCCTGCCCCAAATGGAGGAGTTCAAGTATCTCGGGGTCTTGTTCACGAGTGAGGGAAGAACGGTGCGAATACAAGCAGCTGAAATGAGCTTCCTTCACCAGGTGGCGGGGCTCTCCCTTAGAGGCAGGCTGAGAAGCTCAGCAATCCAGAAGGAGCTCGGAGTAGAACCACTGCTCCTCCGCATTGAGAGGAGCCAGTTGAGGAGACTCGGGCATCTGACTAGAATGCCTTCCAAACCTCTACCTCACCAGTGAGAGAAACCCTGGGGTCAACCCAGAACATGCTGAAGAGATTATGTCTTTCAACTGGTCAGAGAATGCGTCAGTGTAACCCCGGAAGACCTGGAGAAAGTGGCTGGGGAGAGAACGTCTGGACTGCTTAGGCTGCTGCCCCCGCGACCTGACCCCAGATTAAGCAGAAGATAATGATGATTATGACTGGTGGATTATAATTTGCTTAAATACTTGAATAACGGTGTTTGTGTGTGGAGTCTGTATATTCTCCTTGTGCTTGCGTGGGTTTTCTCTCACAGTCCAAAAGACATGCATATTCCACTAATTGGATGTTCCAATTTACTCCTAGTAGTGAGTGGGGATGGTTGTGCGTGTTTTGCCCTACAATGGACTGGGTAGGATGTACCCCACCCTCTCTCCAGCCTGCCTGCGACAGCAATAAGATTAAGAGTTTTGGTGAATGGGTGATTACTCTCAACACTTTGAAAAACAGTGTCATTTTTTCAGTGCTAGCATCAAGAATTCCATTCATTCATTAATTTTCTCAACTGCTCAAGCCTAATTCGGGTCACAGGGAGGCTGGTTCCCATCTCAGCCGACTCTGAGCGATTGACAGTGTACACCCTGGAACACTCGCCAGGCCATCGCAGGGCATAAACATGCTGACGGCTATGCAGCTCCTCTTTATGAAAGTCAGCGATGGTTCTTTTACATGAACCTCCACCACAGACAATGAGAGACACGGCCTGCCTTTGATAACCCAGTTAGTGCACTGGGAGGGGCATCAAGAATTCAGATCAAGAAATCAATCAAACCTTAAACACCTGCTCATTAACACCTGACTTCCTGATAGTCTGTCATTACCTGCACTTGATCTTTGTGGATCTTCTCGTCCTGTAGTGTTTCTCTGATTCGGCTTAGTGAGTAATGCTTGGAGCCGGACATGGCGTCTTTCTCGAAGTCCACTTTAGTCTCCGGTGAGTCACTGCGGAGATTTAATATAATCCCACCCAATAACCTCAGTAATACCACCAACCAACCACAAACTCACAAAATTCCTTGTACCCCAGGAAGGTCAGGATGGGATTTGTATGACACATAGTGATGTTTTTACAGAGATTATCTGATATTAGCTGTTAAAAATCCACACAAAATAACATACCAGCATCCTGTGTTCATAAGTAATGGACAACAGGGGTTCAGATGCTTCTGCAGGACCATTAAATAATATTTCTACAAAAAAAAACCCAGAAACGCTGAAGTATACTGAAAAAGATGGAATGGACGGCCCATTCAAAGGGTAACAAATCTAATATATTCAAAGTGACCTTAAAACAAAGTCAAGGTGACCCATATACAATCCCACTCATACACCCCATATAAGTTTGGTGAGCCTTTGTGATTTCCTTCATAACTTATCACGGTAACAAATCAGATGGACGGACACCGTTTCTACGGCTCCTATTGCACTTCCTTTTTTCCTGCGTTATTCTTCCTGAGAAACACACACTCACATCCTGTATTGAAATTCATATAGCACTGTTCTTCAGATAGGTCTTTGTGTGTGTCTGTCTGTACAGAAAATAATGAACTTTATCACAATATGCTAATTTTTTGAGAAGGACTAGTACGTGTGTGTGTGTGTGCGAGAGCGCACACGTTTGTGTGTATGTGCATGTGTATGAGTGTGCATGCATGTCAGTGTGTGCGTGTGAGTGTGGGTGTGCGTGCGTCTGCGTCTTTGTACCTGGTAGGACTGTGTGTGTTTGAATGAACCCTGCGTCCCAGATCCGTCCCCTGTTCTGCTCCACCCTGTGGGCTGAACGAGTTGCTGATCGAGGGAATTGCTCTGCGTAGTCGCCCCCACGTCGCCATGTTCATGTTCATCTGCGGAGCTCTTACAAACGTCTTACCTGCGCGCGCACGCGCACACACACACACACACACACACACAAATAGGAAGATTGAAATAGCTGGAATTATTTTGTTACACTGATTTAAAATACAGTAATAATGCAGTAAAATGTAGTAATGATTCAGTAAAAAAAAATCATTTTGTACTGTGATAATATTTATGAATAAATAAAGCACTTAGGCTGTGACTTGAGGTACTTGAGGCAGAGGCTATTAAATGCATCAAAAATGGTAGAGCAGCTGGTATCGACGGAATCTACCCAGACATGAGAACACACCGGGATACTATGCAATAGAATGGCTAGCTTTAGTAATGACTGACATCATGGAAAAAGGTACTTGCCCAAAAATATGGAAACATGCCAGAGTTGTCGCCATTCAGAAACCAGGGAAACCAGCCACAGAACCATCAAGCTATAGACCTATAACACTGCTCTGCTCGCTATACAAGCTGTTAGAGAGAATCATTCTCACAAGGATCACACCTTATATAGAGACATTCATAGCAGTGCAGCAAGCAGCTTTCAAACCACAAAGCGGCACAACAGAACAGGTCCTAGCCCTAACATCACATATTGAAGCTGGGTTTGAAAAGAAGCTGAAAACAGGAGCTGTCCTGGTAGACCTGTCTGCAGCCTACGATACAGTATGGACAGAAGGAATTATGCTGAAGCTTGCGAAACTAATACCATGCAAGAAAATTCTCAAAGTTTTGTCCCTTATGACTGACATCAGACACTTCCACGTGGTACTTGGAGGAGAGAAGAGCAAATCGAGAAAGATAAGGAACGGTGTTCCACAAGGCTCAGTTATTGTTCCGATTCTCTTGAACATCTACATTAGTGATATGCCAGCAACAAAGTCTCTACAACTAGGCTATGCGGATGACTGGGTCTTAGCACATCAATCAAAATCATGGACAGAAAACGAAGAAACACTCAGCAAAGACACATCTGCCCTTAAAAATTACTTTGGCACGTGGAACCTCAAAATGAACACAACAAAGTCATTTTCCACTGTATTTCATCTCAACAATCACGAGGCGTCAAAGACAAGGTTCTGCCAGCTGATATAAACCTCAAGTACTTAGACATGACCCTCGACAGACAGCTCACCTATCATAAACATCATGAAAGATGTGCCAACAAGATTGCAAAAAGAAACTGCATTCTAAGAGAGCTTACAAGAACCACATGGGGTGCATCTCAAACCGTTCTGCAAACATCAACCTTGGCCTTATGCTTCAATGCTGCTGAATATTGCACCCCTGTGTGGACTAGAGGTTCACACACAAAACTTATTGATACGAAGCTGAGGGAGTCAATGCGAACCATTGGAGGGTGCCTCAAGTCAACACTGACAACAGCTTCCAGTTGTGAGTTCAATTGCACCACCCCACATCAGAAGGGAAGTTGCAACTCAAAAATGCTTAAAAGGCTGAAAGACATGGCAGAATACAAGTATACATAAATGCCACAAAAACCTCAAGACTCAAGTCAAGAAACCCTTTCTACAAAGCAGAGCTTGAAGACTTTGATCCAACAGAAGCATGGAGAACAGAATGGGAAGGAACTGTTCCAACAGGTGGGAATGAGAGAGATGATCCGATTCAACCCCTTCCTCGCTTCAAAACTTGTAAACGAAAACACTAGGTAGTAACCAACAGACTCAGAACAAGATGTGCACAAGACTGCCCACACAATGTACAAATGGAAACTAAAGAACTCCCCTATATGCCCTCGGTGTAACAGCGCTCCTGTAACAACAGACCATATCATTCTAAATTCTCCAATGACAAGACTGGAAGGCGGCTACACATCGGTTCAGAAAGCAGATGATAAACTGACGGCCTGGATAGATAAACAATCTGGAGGTGTGGCCATACCACACTACTACTACTACTACTACTCTGTGTGTGTGTGTGTGTGTGTGTGTGTGTGTGTGTGTGTGTGTGTGTGAGAGAGAGGGAGAGAGAGAGACCACTTTGGATAGTTATCACAGTAAAAATTGAAAAGTTTTTCTTAATCATTACTACATTAATACTGTATTAATGAGTAAAACTGTCTATAGAATGTGTTTAAGAAGCATATTTTAGCGCATGTAATAGATACATAGTATTTTACTTTTATACATGAGGTTTTACTTCCGGACACAGAATTCGCAGATTATCTTGATTCGTGGGAGGGGCCGGAACCAAAGCCCCACGAAAAATGAGGGCCTAGTGTATTTTGTGTCCTATTTAATTTATAATAGTGAAAAAGCTACTCATTACAAACAATTATGTTGAAAAAGCACAGGTGTCCTTGAAAAAATATGAGTACATAAAATCTTTTGAAGGACACCTCACACTGGCGGTGTTCAGTCTGCACTCGGTACAAGTCTGTAAATCAATTCCACCAACAAAACTCATTCCTGAAGGTGTCTCTGTGATGGAGAGGATAGAAGACTTTAAAAGTAATTAGAGCAAGCTGTTGCGTCAGCCTGCATCCTTCCGTGTGGTAAACTGTTTGTGTGGCCCGCGGTATGGGAATGTGCCGTCGTAACCACGGGCAACACCTGGTTGTGTGACTGTACTGAAGTCCACCTGTAGAACATCTGGAATCAAGCAAATCCTTCTCCCTGGTGACACAACAGCAAGAAATCCACCTGGGTGATCATGGCAACTGTGACTTTGAGTCCAGGTCTGAGGATGTGCACTGTCAGGAGCCCACAGGAGCTACATGGCCGTTCCCTCACGGAAGACTGGAAGGTGAACAATTTGCTTCCCTGTCACTCAAAGCGAACACTAGCTAATCATCATCTCTGATCATCATGAATCACTTTCCTGTGAAGAGCGTTACACTGTTCATGAATGTGCATGAGCAGTAGTTTGTAACTGAGAACTGGCCAAAAAGAAACAAGAACTAGAATTTTAAAAAGAGGGAAAAGGGCATGAGAGCAAAAGGAGAGCAGACCTGTCATCCAGGTTCATTCTTTTTATTATTAATACAGACGCTCCCCAAATTACGTTCATCCGTTGTTGTTTTTTTCCCCCAAAAAAAGTCAAATTTTGAGTTTAGACGTACCTACATAGTACACTGACGTAATGACGCAATGACGCTGCGTCCATTGTTTACAAACGACAGACTGAACGTGCCCCTCCTTCACAGTTCAGTTATATATACACACACACACTGGTCCTTCTCAAAAAATTAGCATATTGTGATGGTCATTATTTTCTGTAATGTACTGATAAACATTAGACTTTCATATATTTTAGATTCATTACACACAACTGAAGTAGTTCAAGCCTTTTTTGTTTTAATATTGATAATTTTGGCAAAAAAGTAAAGAAAAACCAAAAATCCCTATCTCAAAAAACTAGCATATTTCATCCGACAAATAGAAAAAAGTGTTTTTAATACAAAAAAGTCAACCTTCAAATAATTATGTTCAGTTCTGCACTCAATACTTGGTCGGGAATCCTTTTGCAGAAATGACTGCTTCAATGCGGGCGTGGCATGGAGGTAATCAGCCTGTAGCACTGCTGAGGTGTTACGGAGGCCCAGGATGGTTCGATAGCGGCCTTAAGCTCATCCACAGTGTTGGGTCTGGTGTCTCTCAACTTTCTCTTCACAATATCCCACAGATTCTCTATGGGCTTCAGGTCAGGAGCGTTGGCAGGCCAATTGAGCCCAGTAATACCATGGTCAGTAAACCATTTAGCAGTGGTTTTGGCACTGTGAGCAGGTGCCAGGTCGTGCTGAAAAATGAAATCTTCATCTCCATAAAGCTTTTCAGCAGATGGAAGCATGAAGTGCTCCAAAATCTCCTGATAGCTAGCTGCATTGACCCCGCCCTTGATAAAACACAGTGGACCAACACCAGCAGCTGACATGGCACCCCAGACCATCACTGACTGTGGGGACTTGACACTGGACTTCAGGCATTTTGGCATTTCCTTGTCCCCAGTCTTCCTCCAGACTCTGGCACCGCGATTTCCCAATGACATGCAAAATTTGCTTTCATCTGAAAAAAAGTACTTTGGACCACTGAGCAACGGTCCAGTGCTGCTTCTCTGTAGCCCAGGTCAGCCGCTTCTGCCGCTGTTTCTGGTTCAAAAGTGGCTTGACCTGGGGAATGCGGCACCTGTAGCCCAGTCCACTGCTTCCACAGGTCCCCCAAGGTCTGGAATCGGCCCTTCTCCACAATCTTCCTCAGGGTCCGGTCACCTCTTCTGGTTGTGCAGCGTTTTCTGCCACACTTTTTCCTTCCCACAGACGTCCCACTGAGGTGTCTTGATAGAGCACTCTGGGAACAGCCTATTCGCTCAGAGATTTCTTTCTGTGTCTTACCCTCTTGCTTGAGGGTGTCAATGATGTCCTTCTGGACAGCAGTCAGGTCGGCAGTCTTACCCATGATTGTGGTTTTGAGTAATGAACCAGGCTGGGAGTTTTTAAAAGCCTCAGGAATCTTTTGCAGGTGTTTAGAGTTAATTGGTTGATTCAGATGATTAGGTTAATAGCTCGTTTACACTACCTGAACATCAGGAATTTTGGGTTTTCATGAGCTGTATGCCAAAATCATCAGAATTAAAACAATAAAAGACCTGAAATATTTCAGTTGGTGTGCAATGAATCTAACATATATGAAAGTTTAATTTTCATCAGTACATTCCAGAAAATAATGAACTTTATAACAATATGTAATTTTTTGAGAAGGACTAGTATATCAGTTATATAGCATGTTACCCTTGTGTTAAGACGTTGTCTCTGTGATCTTTGTGTTTACACTGTTTTGTGGAGTTTTGTAACCCATAGCAAATCTGGTTGGTCAGAAGTGTAAGCCTACTAGCATGGGTGCAAGTTTCATACACAGAGATGAATTAACTATCGGCACAATCTACCATGCATACTCAGTTAAGCAAAGAGAGTTGTAAAATGAATGAAAACCCGAATCCAGAAAAGAAAGAGAACTCTCCGCTCTGCTAATGATTCACATCAGTGCAGGCTGAGTGCTAAACGAGTTCAACAGCGCCCTTGCTCACTTGAAAGACCGGAAGTCCGTATAACCCACGCTCTGTTCCAAGCACAGCAAGTAAACTACTTCTGGTATTGAGCTCCTTACATATTGTAAGTGTTGATTGGCTGTTTTAAGCTTCATGTAAAGCGAGTCAGCTCAGCTTCATGTAAAGTGACCATCCGTTGACCATCGGAATCATTTACAAGCAGAAAGATCGCATCATAGAGAATGTTAAAGGTTATATTTGATACTGTATTTGATATTTGATGAGTGAATTTGATTAAAATTATTTTGCTTTAATTTAATTTATTTGAAATTAATGTTGATATTATTTGATATATTTGATATTATTTTACAATGTTATGTTAATAATAATTGATTTAGGGATGTTTTATGAGATACGGTAATGGTATTTATGGATGTATAGTACAGTATGAGCGTCACACGTCACACGTCAAACATCACTGTAACAACTTACGTTCGGCCGTCCAGAACCAATTAAAAACATAAGTCGGGAAGCGTCTGTATCATTGTTTGAGGAGAATGACCGGATTGGGTCATGTGGACTTGAAGGTGACGGCAACTCAAATGGAGCCTGTGAAGCCGCGGTGAGGCACCATTTGATAACGCCAAGAACAACATTTCTTCTTTATACAGTCCTCAGCTGTTACCATCACCGGAAATTCAACCAACATTCTGAAGTGTACATATACAGCCACATGACTAAAGCCTTTAAGCAAATATTATTTTGAAGGCAATCGTATAAATGCAAACTGGAATTTGCATAACTTTGGAAAAGTCGGTTGAAAAAAAAAAAAAGATCTGCATTTGAGGTCTTGGTGTAAAATTTTGGACCTGCACAAAAATTTAATATGAAATTATAATTAAAACCAACCGAAAACAATGTCGCACTAATTTGTGTCTCTTACACACGTTAGGATCTGACCTTTACCTTGTTGCTTTGAAAAAATTTTCTTTTGTCTCTGCAATTTTGTTCTCCTCTCGATCACAGGGTTAAAAAAAGTCACCTGTAACACACACACACACACACACACACACACACACACACACACACACACACACACACACACACACACACACCTGTAACACTCACAACGTTACTGAATTTGACGTTCTGTTTGGTCAGCTGGTGATGATTAGTTTTCTACAACAGTAGGTGGATTTGTCTCTGCACCTCAGCAAACAGCGTCCCCTGTGGCTCCAGGTAAAGACACATCCCGTGACGCTGGTTATCCAAAAAGTCCTCGAGTCGGAGGAACTTCACAGCACAGAGCGAACGCCAGTCCCTCCAGTACACTGAAATCTCCAGCTCACGGGACTAAATAAATAAATAAATAAATAAAAATAAAAGTCACAAAAAAGTTTAAAATCACTGCTCACTGTCATCAGGTAGTCACATGGGGTGTGGCCTGTTGTATAGAGCCAGGGTTATATTAAGGACTTAAATTATCATAGTAATTAGAATTTCAATATTAATTTTTGGAATTAATTTTGATATACTGTAATATGAAATATTCTGTGTGTTAACTTAAATACAGTGTGTAAGATTTAATGGTATCTAGTGGAACCTAGTGGTGAGATTCCTGATGGTAACCAACTAAAATGGAATTCCTGACTCCGCCCCATTAACTCCTGTATGGTTCTGGGCTACTGATGGCAAGATGGCAGCCTCCATGAGAATGTACTTGCTGTTTTATAATAAAAATAGTTTGAAGACTTAACAAGTGTAAAATACAAGTGTGGTGTACGTGAGCAATTAAAATTAGAGCGAAATAGTGTGAACAGTAGCTATGAGACTGTGGATGTTATTCTTGATGATGATGAAGATGATGTTAATGTTGTTGCGGTTGGATGTTGATGATGTTGGATGTTGATGTTGTTGGATGTTGATGTTGTTGGATGTTGATGTTGTTGGATGTTGATGTTGTTGGATGTTGATGGATGTTGTTGTTTGATGTTTTGTAGTTTGATGTTGTTTTTGTTGTTGATATTTATTTACCCGATCGAGCTCAAGTGTAAACTTCTGATCCCAGGACTGATTGCTGACAGGTTTCCAACTCGTCTGTCCCACTACAGTGTTATCAAGCTTCAACACAGCACTTATCTCATCTGTTCAAAACACACACACACACACACACACACACACACACACACTTTAACAGAAGGGAAAAACAAGCCTCACTGAGAAGTCATCAATAAATACAATTACAGTTTAAATAATAAAAAAAATTACTTTGTATATAATTTCAATAATATCTAATAATCTTCTCTATTATAATAATGTATAACCATTCTATAAATAAACACAAGGGTATGGAAAGAAAGATGGGGAAAAAACCCTCGATGATAAAGTGAAGCTTTTTAACCCCATCCATCCATCCCTTCACCTTTTATCTGTACATCCATCCAATCATCCCTTTATAAACCCATCTATGAGTCCCTTCACCCATCCATCCACCCACCCATCCATCCATCCCTTTATTCTTTTATCTTTACATCCATCCAATCACCACTTCATAAATCCATCCATCAGTCCCTTCACCCATCCATCCATCCCATCATCCTTTTATCTCTACATCCATTCAATCATCCCTTCAGAAACCCATCCATCCAATCATCCCTTCATAAATCCATCCATCAGTCCCTTCTCCCACCCACCTACCCATCCAGCCCTTCATTTCTACATCCATCCAATCATCCCTTACATAAATCCATCCATCAGTCCCTTCACCCACCCACTCACACATCCCTCCATCCCATCCATCATTCATCCCCCATCCATCCCTTCATAACTCCATTCATCAGTCTCTTTATGTCCATCTGTCCAATAACCCCTTCATTCATCCATTTATCCTGCAATCCCTGTATTCATCAATCCTTTCATCCATCCATTTTTCAAAACATCCATCCATTATTTAATTCTTCATCTATCCTTCCCTTCATCCATCCATTCACCAACTCATCCATCCATCAAGCTTTATCCATCTATTTTTCCACCCACCTAGTCTTCCCTGCATTCACCCATCAATCCCTTCATCCATTCACACTCATTCACACCCATCTCTCTACGTCTACATCCAACCACAAGGAATGGACATGGATCCCTGAAGCTTGAATGATGCTCATACAGGGATTGTCGTGGCTGTGATATTCACACCTATAGGTAGTGTAATAATAGTGTGGTAGTGTGTGTGATTCATAATTGTGTAGTGAGGAACATGAGCCACTGAACTGGAGAGCTCGTCCGTTTTGGAGAGGCTGCGGCTGCGACTGTGGCGGATCATGAAGGACGAACGCGTGTCGCTGGGACTCCAGCTGGGCAGAGACGCCGCTACCGCTTTCGAGCGACCTGGAACGCTCTCCAACAGATCCTGGCATCCCATCAGCCGTACATCTAATGTTCCTGCAGTGTAAATCAATCCTGGGTTAGTATTCATTTCCACCATCACTCCACCACCATCTAAAGTTTAGATTCTAAACTGATAAATTTTCAGGAACAGGGGCTTTGACAGGAGTGCAGCCCCATATCACAGGTTCAGTTTAAAGCTTTCCTTCTATTATAACGTCAGCATGTGTGCCACGTCAGGCTAATTAGCTCTTCTAAATTTCCCAAGATGTGTGTATGTGAGTAGTTGAGTGCATGTTGCTCAGCGATAGACTGGCAAGTTGTTTAGGGGAGTACCTCATCTTCACCCAGAATTGGCTGAGATAGGCTCCAGCTTCCTCTCAACCCCAGTAGGATTAAGCAATTCAGCAAATGATCATGTGAATGTTAGCACTGTATCACTGATTAAAAGCTAGAGAAGCGCAGAAGAGCTTCACATGATAGAAGACATCTTGCATGAGAGATTGGATCTGGGTTCAAGAGGACGTCGGTGGCTAAACTTCTCTGTGTGTGTGTGTGTGTGTGTGTGTGTGTGTGTGTGTGCGTGCGTGCGTGCGTGCGTGCGTGCATGTGCTCACCAGTGAGAGCAGCAGGCTTGGCCAGCGAGCCGCAGGGTGATGGTGAGTGTGTGGAGATGAGGCTGTGTCTTGGGCTCAGAGCGGCTGAACTCATGAACACTAGCTCCTCCATGATCACGCTGTTCTTGGGATGCTGAGGGGGAAGTTCACTCAGACGCTGCTCTAACGACAACTTCAACAGATCCAACTTTTGACTAGACTCGTTAAAGCGAGCCTGAGCCTGTAGTGCACACACATGCAAACGCAGAAGATCTTAGACTCTGGAATGTATTTTTGTGAATGCAGACTATGGTCATGGAACAAACAAGGTAAGCAAGTAAGTATGAAAACATTTAGTGAAAAAGAAAATAATAATAATACCCCTCCCTGAATCGCCACCTTATCGTGGTGGAGGGGTTTCCATGACCGAATGATCCTAGGAGCTATGTTGTCGAGGGCATAATGCCCCTGGTAGGGCCACCCAAGACAAACAGGTCCTGGGTGAAGGTCCAGACGAAGTGCGATTCAAAAGACCCTTATGACTGAGAGACATACAAAGACGCAGTCTCCCTTGCCCGGATTCGGGTCACTAGGGTTCTCCCCTGGAGCCAGGCCCGGGGGAGGGGCTCGAAGGCGAGTGCCTGGAGGTCGGGCTTCTGCCCATGGAGCCTGGCCGGGCCTAGCCCAAAAAGGAGACATGGGTCTGTCCTCCCACGGACCCACCACCCAGGGGTCGGGTGCAATGTGAGTTGGGTGACAGACGAAGGCATGGGTCTGTTGGGCCGATCCTCGGTTACTTACTCTGACCCCCGGGACATGGAATGTCACCTCTCCCGCGGGGAAGGAGCCTGATCTGGTGCGTGAGGTGGAGAGATACTGACTAGATATAGTCAGGCTCACCTCAACGCATAGCTTGGGCTCTGGAACCATCCATCTCAAGAGAGGCTGGACCTTATCCATTCTGGAGTTGCTCATGGGGAGAGGCGGCGAGCCGGTGTGGGCATTTTTGTTGCCCCCCCCCTCAGAGCTTCCCTCCGTCTTCGGGTGGGAGGACGGGTCCTGACTATTATTTGTGCTTATGCACCAAATGACACAAATGACAGTTCAGAGTACCCACCCTTCTTGTAGTCTTGGGGGGGATTGGGGTTGGAGAACGCTCCCTCAGGAGACTCACTCGTTGTCTTGGGAGACTTCAACGCCCATGTGGGCAATGATAGTGTGACCTGGAAGGGTGTGATCGGCAGGTACGGCCTCTCCAGTCTGAACCTGAATGGTGTTTCGTTGTTGGACTTCTGTGCTCGTCAGTTTGTTGATCACGAACACCATGTTCGAACATAGGTGTGCCCATAAGTGCACCTGACACCAGGACACCCTAGGTCGCAGTTCGATGATTGACTTTGTAGTCGTGTCATCGGACTTGCGGCCGTATGTTCTGGACACTCGGGTGAAGAGAGGAGCTGAGCTGTCTACCGATTACCACCTGGTGGTGAGCTGGCTTTGGTGGTGCCTGGCAGGCCCAAGCATGTAATCAGAGTGTGCTGGGAACGTTTGGCAGAGTGCCCTGTCCGAGAAGCCTTTAATTCCCACCTCCTGCTGTCGCAGATGCAAAATCTCAGGCGTGGGAAGAGTGCGGTGAGGGCCTGGAGAGTGATTATCGGTTGGCCTCAAAAAGGTTCTAGACCGCCATCCGACGCCTCAGGAGGGGGAAGCAGTTCTCCACAAACACTGTTTACAGTGGAGTTGGGGAGCTGCTTACCTCGACTGGGGATGTCGTCGAGAGGTGGAGGGAATACTTTGAGGACCTCCTCAATCCTACCAACACGCCCTCCATGGAAGAGGAATACCCTGGGGGTTAAGGTGGGGGTCTGGCCATCACTGGAGTGGCAATCACTGAGGTTGTCAAAAAAACTCCTTGGTGGTCGAGCTCCGGGGTTGCACGAGATCCACCCAGAATATCTCAGGACTCTGGATGCTGTAGGACTGTCTTGGTTGACACATCTCTGCAACATCGCATGGTCATCGGGGGCTGTACCTCTGGATTGGCAAACTGGGGTGGTGGTCCCGATTTTTAAGAAAGGGGACCGGAGGGTGTGTTCCAATTATTGGGGAATCACACTCCTTAGCCTACCTGGGAAAGTCTACGCAGGGGTACTGGAGAGGCGGATCCGACCGATAGTCGAACCTCGGATTCAGGATTAACAATGTGGTTTTCGTCGACCTAGAACATGCTGCAGGGACTGTCTCTCGGCTTGTCTGGAACCGCCTCAGTGTCCCCCTGGGAGAGTTGGGGAAAGTGGCTGGGGAGAGGGACGTCTGGACCTCTTTGCTTAGGTTGCTGCCCCCACGACCCGACCCTGGACTTAGCAGATGATGACGATGATAATAATAATAATACAGTGGTTCCTCAATTTACGAAATTAATTCATTCCAGATGTGGTTTCGTAACCTACATTTTTCATAAGTTGAACCGTATTTTACATGTAAAACGTGTGATTCGTTCCAAGGCCCCCAATATTACCCCCTAAAGCTTTTAAAAATTATAAAAGTAGACCTTTTAATGCCTCCTTCTGCTTCAATATCGTACCGATGGTAGACGGGTTTGGCCATACTGTATTCCTTTGCAATATCACTCAACCGCATGCTACGAGCCCGCTTATTTTCACTTGCACTGGGAATCACACACGCATGTCTTCTTAGCAGAGTTATAATCTTACAAATGTTTATGCAAGGTTAAAAGCCTGATCCAAAAAATAAAGTTGCAATGAGCTCACTCAAAAAACTCATCAAACAACAGTAACTCTGTCCTTTACACGAAAAGCATTATGGGTATTATGGAGATGCAGCTCCATAAAAGCCAATGGGAGGGAACTGTGTCATCCATCCTAGCCAATGGTAGGCCAATGGGGCGAGATGTTGGGAGATTACCAATGGGAGGCCAACGGGGTAGAATGTTGGAAGATAGTCAATGGGAGAGCAACTCGTGCATTGTTTGAATTTTTGAGACGTTGCATTCGTACTGTGAACTTATTTCATATCCAGAGTCAAAAAATTTAGGAAAATGTTTTTCGTAACCTGGATTTTTCGTTGGTTGGGGTTTTCGTAAGTTGAGGTTCCACTGTAATAATAAAGAATAAATAATAATAAATAATGGGTCATTTATCAAACAGTAAAATACATAAACAGATTTATTATACAACAGTGACAGCTTGCGCGATGTGCTTGATTTCTGTGGGGGTAATAAATCATAAATGGACCATTGTGTATCCGACCGGTAAGTTAGCTGTAATATTGCCTCATTTTTCGTTATGATCTTTAGCGTTTATGGGTCCCACTAGCAAGCACTCTGTGTGTGTGTGTGTGTGAGAGAGAGAGAGAGAGAGAGAGAGAGAGAGAGAGAAAGAGAGAGAGAGAGAGAAAGAGACCCACACCTCAGAGTGAGTCTTCTTTTCTGCAAGTTTGCCCGATCCGAGCAGCTTCATGACATTCTTTGCTCCTTCAGCTACAGCGTGTTCAATGCGAGCGTGATGACACAGTTCCTCCACCCGCAGGTCCAGAGGACTGATAATGGGCTTCTCTGAAAAACACACACATTTACCAAAAATGATTGATATATTTATACTGATAATTCCTGAGTATCTGTGATATTAATGTGAAACACAGTGATGTTACCGATGAGGTGCTGCGTGTCAAAGTTGAGTTCGTGACTCTGGCTTGCTTTCAGAATCTGCATTCTGATGAACTCGATCTTCATCTTACTGTCCTGAAGCATCTGCTGTGCAGCAGCCAGGAGCTTCCGATCCTAGACACATGCACATGTTTATCCGTTTGTTTTGTTTATCCAATTTATTTCTTGTTCTTTTAGTTATGGTATGTGTTTTTGGAGGACTTTTGTAAAATTGGCCTCTTGGAACCAGGCCGCACTAAGTCTGTTGGGCTTTTTCCATCTGAGCCTAGTGGCTCATCAGGCTGGTGCTGATTCCCGGTTTCTGTGGTGTGAAGCGACCAGGAGTTCAACGCCTCCTGGATGGGACGCTCACAGGTTACCTTCCCAGTATATTTTACTGGTACCCGTTTATACTGCTGGGTGAACAGAGGCACACTTATAGAGATCTTAGTACAGTCGGGGTCTAACTGGGATTCGAACACACAACTGCTCAATCATGAGCCCAGCACCCTAACCACTACGCCACCAGCCACCACACGCCGCACTAAGCCAGGCTGTAATTAGTGCTGTGACTGGAACAGAAATGATGTTTTCTGAAGTGACTGTGTTTGTAACAGATTCGGATGCTGATTGGAAGAAGGCATTCAGAGCTGCTGCAAATGCTCATCGAGTATTTTTTTTGAAAGATTATCTTGTAAAGTTTGGTTTTGTGGTTATCTCTGATCTGCATAATATTTTGTTGTCTTTTATTTGCAACAATTTTTATCATGGCCCCTTTGCCTAATTTTGAGATTAAGTATCAAATAAAATGTGTTCTTGGTGAAAACTACTTTTAATGATTCACCGGAAAAGGTGTTTAAAGTCCCAACAGCCCACAACCATAATAAATAACATACAGTGCACAAAGTCAGTTTTTGCAAGAAACTGATACATTCTTCTTCTTTTCCTTTCGGCTGCTCCCTTCAGGGGTCGCCACAGCAGATCATCTGCCTCCATCTCACCCTGTCCTCTGCATCTTCTTTTCTGACTCCAACGACCTTCATGTCTTCCTTCACCACATCCATAAATCTCTTCTTTGGTATCAGAAACTGATACATAACACATGTAAACTTACGAAACGGAAATGAAACGGAGTCATGTATCGTCCGAAAATGAAAATGCAAATTTTGAAAACTCATTTCATCTTGCAGTCCAAAAACATGCACATTAGGCAATCTGGTTGTTCCAAATCGTATCTAGGGGTGAGTGTGAATGGTTGTGTGTGTGTTGGCCCTGCGATGGTCTGGCGAGCTGTTTAGGGTGTGTGTGCGTGTGTGTGTGTGTGTATATATATATATATATATATATATATATATATACATATATACACACATATACATACACGCACGCACACACACACACAGTTGAGTGCACTTTGTTTAATTACACATTGATCATTGGAGCATCATATATAAGGTGACCTGTTGGTTTAGAAACAGTGGTGCTGAAGAAAAGGCAGGAGGCAGAGCTGGAGGTAGCAGAGATAAAAATGTTGAGGTTCTCTTTGGGAGTAACGAGGATGGATAGGATCAGGAATGAGTCCATTAGAGGGACAGCACATGTTAGAGGTTTTGAAAACAAAAACAGAGAGGCGAGATTGAGATGGTTTGGACATGTACAGAGGAGGTGAATATATTGGTAGTAGGATGCTGAGGTTGGAACTACCAGGCAGAAGGCCCAGAGGAAGATTTATGGATGTGGTGAAGGAGGACATGAAGGTAGTCGGTGTAAGAGAACATGCAGAGGTTAGGGTGAGATGGAGGCAGATGATTCCCTGTGGCAACCCCTGAAGGGAACAGCCGAAAGGAAAAGAAGATCTAAGGTGACCTGTAGAATACACCTCACACACTCACAAACCCTGCTGTGCATTTACACTCTCCGTGTGTGTGTGTGTGTGTGTGTGTGTGTGTGTGTGTGTGTGTGTGTGTGTGCGCGCTACAATGGAGATTCACATATCCATCAGGTTTATTATTAAGTAGAGACGACTCATTGTTCCAGAGTGACCCAAAGTGCAAAAACACCCACACACCAACCGCCCGAAGAGGAGTGAACTGCATTCCAAACAGATTCCTCAGACGCTGTGTGTGTGTGTGTGTGTGTGTGTGTGTGTGTGTGTGTGTGTGTGTAAAGGCTTCTGTTTATCTGTAACTTCCTGTCTGACATCATCCTCTATTTGAGGCGGTGTTATTATCGTGAGTGATGTAACTGTGCAAACATTTCTATCTTTGCAGGATCGGAGTGAGCACCCCAACCGTGTTATCCTCTGATCTGGGTGGGAAGATTCCCATCGGAATTCCCGGCTCCATGACCATCAGAGCGCTACGGACCCAGCACTGCAGTGTGTGTGTGTGTGTGTGTGTGTGTGTGTGTGAGATTCCTGGGAACAGTGATGGGAATTCTTGCTCTCTATGATTAACCTCAACAACAGTCAGATTTTTCACTCACGAGTCAAATCCACTTCCTAACTATAGATTTATCTTTCCCTCTCTCCATCTTTCCTTCATTTCCCCCCTAGTATTCTTCTTTCCTTTCTCTCTCTCTTTCTGTCTCGCTACTCTGCCCTTCAACCTTTTCTGTCTTTCCTACCCCATCTTTCTTTCCTTGTGTTTCTCTATTCTGTTCATTTTTTTATTTCATTCTTTTTTATTTCCTTCTTTCATTTTGGCTCAAAATCTCTTCCTTCTCACACATTCTTTCCAACTTCTTTCACTCTTGGTTGCCACATTTTTCATCCGTTTCTTCCCTCACTTCCCTCGCCCCTTCCATCCTTAGTTTCCTCCAGCGTTCCTAGCTTCCCTGCTTGAGTTTGAAGGTGTTACTCCTCGTGGTGTCTTCGTCTTTACCTTGGACGAGCCGTTGGAGTACATCTGGATCATGTTCTCTGCTCCCTGCTTCACTTTCAGTTCAATATGGATCTGTTTCTTCAGCGCCATCAGCCGGCTCTCACTGTTCGGTGTGTCCGGTGTCAGAGGGCATTCTGGGAAAAGAACAAGAACAGTAAAGATCACAGGGGTGAAGAAAAACCTCCCTGAGATACACGTCAGAGTTCATGCGGTTTATTTTATCCCTCACGCTCCTGAGGTCAGCCGCTCGGTTTCAATACAGTGTTACTTTTGTAAATGAAATGAAAATTGTTTGTAACGTGTTGCGGTGTGTTTGAGGAATAAACCTTCATCCCTGGGTCTTATGACTAAACGACCTCGCAGTAACAATTACCACGCTACGCTTATGCTCGGCTTCAGAAGGCATTGCTAAGAAGCGAGAAAGAGAAATTGAAGAACAGAGGCGTTCACACAGTCGCTGGTGCATGCTGGGATGTTTATGGTTGGGTTGCCATGGTTACGTGCATTTGTGATGGAGTTTGATAGAGAATTTAGTATAAAGCATTAGTTTGAGTACAATTTTCTTTATCTAAACACACACACACACACACGTGCACACACACACACACACACGTGCACACACACACACGTGCACACACACTTGCACACATTGTACTGTTAGTAGTGAGTTTGACAGTAACATGAGGAAACCCTCCACGTTTTGCTGTACTGCCTTTGGGCAGAATAGGTGGATGAACTTGATAAACCAAAAGACAAAAGCATAAACCATCGTAACGGCAAAGCCGCAGCGTTGACAGGTTACCTTACAAATTCATGTTCTGACTGGAATTGCATGCAATGAGTGTGCGCACCTGTACTCATGCGCGCGCGCGCGCACACACACACACACACACACACACACACACACACACACACACACACACACACACAGAGAGAGAAAGAGGAAACCTGTTCGACTTCTTCAATAACACCTCGAAGGTTCCTTTCCCACAAAAGCAATTAAAGCAACACAACAAGAGTCACACTCACCGTCTTCCCTTTCCACCAATGACCGTCACCTCACCTCACCATTAACGACCCTCACATAACTCACGTCACCATCATTTGCCACTCACCATGCAATCAACAACCATCACATCCCTCACCCTGACATCAACGACAGTCACATCCCTCTTCCTGCCATCAAAAAGGGACGCCAGGTTTCAACAGGCCTGGACCTTGAACGAGCTGATAAAGTTGTGTTTGGTGAAAAAAAGTCTAATTCTTAAAATAAAAATAGTGCAATTCATTTTCTGAACTGCTTAATTGTAATTAGGGTCACAGAGAAGCCACCACCCATCTCAGCCAACTTGGAGCGAGGGCACAGTACACCCTGAAAGGCTTGCCAGGCCATCACTGGGCAGAAACACCCTGACGGCACTGCAGCTCCCCTTGATGAAAGTCAGCGACGGTTCTTTGACACGAACCTCACACCACACACAGTGAGAGACACGGCCGGCCTTTGATAACCCAGTTAGTGCACTGGGGGGGGACAGCAGGGACAACCTGGTGATAGTCGGGCTTAAACCTTGGGGTCAGTAATCCAGCACCTTACCACCGGCCACCACCACCCTAAAAGTAAATCGTTACCATAAATACTTTAATTTAATATTTTCTGGAACATTCAAACATTTCTTGTTTAAAACAAATTGAACACGGCGCGGAATAGCGCTCAGCTAGTGTCATGTCCGGATAATTAACACCGGCTATGATGTGACAGTAATCAGGCCACACAGTACCAAAAACCGACCCAGTAACACAGCAGTGAACATTGAAAATATTTTAAATGAAAAATAAAAGAATTATAAAATGAATTGTGTGATGTTTGGATTTTGATAAACTGATTTAATCCTTTAAGGGAAATTATTTGCTCTGCATTTAATTCACGCTAACCAACGTGTTCCAAACTGAGCAGTCACATGTATACAGCGAGCACACACACACACACACACACACACACACACACACACACACACACACACACACACACACACATCGGGGCACCCAGAGAGCAGTTGGGGGTTAGGGACTTACTCAAGGACGCCCCAACCCCCACCAACAATTTTTTTCATACTGGTTCACTAGGATTATTGAGATCTTTGCCCTCAACAGATGAACCCCCCACCCAACCCGAATGATTCTCCAGTTCACACTTCATCTATTATCCACCTTGCAAACTCACGATAATACTTAAATCCAATCAGCAAACAAAACCTTGTGGTTTGTAAAGGTCACTGATTCTAAGATTTTAGAAATTCAATAAAACGCCAGGTCGTAAAATTAGTGTCGGTCCACCGGCATTTTTCTGGGCGGTCCAGAAAGGTCCAACCCAATACCGGCCCCCGTGTCAGGTAGAAGGCCTTTTCAGTACAATGAACAATCCGCCATCGCCTTAGCAGTTTTACATGAACTTCTCACCAGAGACAGTGAGAGACAAGGCCAGCCTTTGATAGCCCAGTTAGTGGCACATGGGGGTTGGGGGGACAGTGACAACCCTGTGGAGAGTGGGACTCGAATCCCCAACCTTTGGATCAGCGATCCAGCACCTCCACCTGGCCACCACTGCCCAAAAATACTATTTAATAAATTGTTGATTTATTTATCTTTATTTCTGATACTGATGGGAAATGTGCTATAATAACCAAACAGGGCACGGAAGAAGAGAAGCAACATCCTGCAGTGAGAAAAATCCTGACTGATTACTTCAGGAGTTGCTTCAGTTCAGATTAAAAAGCTACTAAATGTCCTTGGCCTTTGATGACGAGCTTTGTTTCTTTCTCAGGGTGTCGAGTGACGGCAGAAAAACGCAGTGCACTGAGACGTTACCTAACAGGAGCTCTTCTGGATCCTTGACCACGATGTGAGCGTTGAGCTCTTGCAATTCTTGGTGAAGCTCCTCCACCTTCTTGTTGCTCTTCTTCAAAATAGCGTCCACATAAGCCAGCCTTTTCTTGTCTGTAGTAACGCGCCGCAGGTTCTCCGCCCCCTCTTTGATCTTCAGCTCTTTTCGGATCTCGCGTTTGATCTGCTCACGGATCTCGTCCAGCTTCTGCTGCACCATGGTATCTGACAGGTCCAGGTGATCCGACACCATATGACCCTGGAGACAAGGAAAGTAAGACATCAATGCAGTGCTTCACACGTCTGATGCAAGTCTATGGGTCACCCCGAAACTAACTCGGCATCATCAGTACATGAACGCAACAATCCGGTGGAGATCTCCATCCAACCAACCATCCACCAAACAATTTAATCCTACTATCTTCACAGGAAGGCTAGAACCCATCTCAGGCGACTCTGGGTGGAGGCGATGTACACCCTAAAACCTCCAATTATCCTAATGTGCATGCATGTGTTTGAACTGTGTAAGGAAGGCGGAGCACCTGGAGAAAACTTAACGTACACGGAGGACACGCAAACTCCACATAGAAAACCCCCTCATCGAGCCCGGAACACAAACTCAGGAGCTTAATGCTGTGAGGCAGACATTCTCACCTCTACGCCACCATGCCACCCTCAGGTGGAGATATGGAAAGAAAACTTTTTCTTGCGTGCACTGACGAGGCTGTGTTACTCTCATCTCCATAGATACTGCTTCATTTTATACAACGACACATGCTCCGCGTCTCATTCCTCAGAAACTACAAACTAGACTTCAGCAACGGTTCAGCTCTGACTGTTACAGAGCACTGACACTGGAGACTCCTTCCTTACATGGAACGTTACAAAAATAAATGCATTACAGAAATACTGACGTACTGGAATGAGCACATTAATAAAGAACAAACACGAGATTCGAAGGGAATTCCAGCTCCTCGTGTCCTGGAGAAAAACTGCAGAATTAATAAACAGAGAAATCCCCGACACCTACCATCACCTCAGTACCATGAGTCATGGGATTATAAGCTTACAGTCACTTCCTAAACACACACACACACACACACACACACACGAAATGTCTGCATCAAGGGAAAGTTTAATTGCACACAGTGTAAAATATGATGATAGAATACTGATATTGTAATTCATTATCAAACAATACAGTGTTTCTGTTCCTCACACTTATAACTGTAAAAGCCCCCACACACACCCCAACACACACACAGAAAGAAAGCAAGACACAACCCCCAATACATACACACACACACACACACACACACCCCAACACACACAGAAAGAGAGCAAGACACACACACAGATGAGAGCGGCAGAGACACACACACAGATGAGAGCGACAGAGACACACACACAGATGAGAGCGACAGAGACACACACACAGATGAGAGCGACAGAGACACACACACAGATGAGAGCGACAGAGACACACATACAGATGAGAGAGACAGAGACACATACAGATGAGAGAGACAGAGACACACACACAGATGAGAGCGACAGAGACACACACAGATGAGAGAGACAGAGACACACATACAGATGAGAGAGACAGAGACACACACACAGATGAGACAGAGAGAGAGAGAGAGAGAGAGAGAGAGAGAGAGAGAGACAGACAGATAGAGAAAAACAGCAAGAGAGAGACAGAGACAGAAAGACAGGCAAGGACAGAGAACGAGAGAGGGAGGGAGGGAAAGAAAGGGAGAGAGAGAGAAATTCTCTGGTACTATGTTGGAAGTCCCATGTAATGAGATAAACCTTGCACACTCTCCCAGGGGTTGGATTCTACATCCCTCCTGATGATGTCACAGTGATATCATCACAATGACTGACCAATATACTCTGATCAAAGAGCACCCTGAGACTGCCCAGATCTTTACAAACTGCTTCTGGTTTCTCTCTGATTTTACACAGCCTGATTTTCTATGGACAAAAAAAAAACATAACTTGCTACGAGAGTATGTAAAAGTCTCGAGTCTATCCCGCACACGGAACTGGTTCCTCTTCAGGCTGAAAAACAATGACAAGCTTGAGTTAAACTTAATGAGGATTAAGAAATATATATGAGGCATATTTACAGAAATCGGGGTTCTACAGTCACTACTCTATCTGTAGATGAAAAACAAACAAAAAAGTTGAATATTAACCACACAACATTATTCCAGCCAATCAGAAACAGAGGGGCCGTTCACACACAGCACAAACACACTCTGCTTTTGATTGGCTATGGAAGAGATGGGGCGTTGTTAGTGTTCAATTTTTGGGGAGGAGCTTTTGAAGGTGCTTTGAATGAAGGCGTGTATTAGTTTATGAACTGTAACGTTGCATAATCGGTTAATAATGATGATTTTCTATTGCACCATATCATGGACAAATATCCCGCAGTAATAATGTAATGCAATGACAATGCATTATCTTTAAATAATAGTATGATAACGTCGTAAACCAGGATAACAGGATATAAACCATTCCTACTAGAATCTACACATAGTAATAAAACACTGCTCCAGAAAACATCTGCACAGTCTCTGTACCGTGTGTGTGTGTGTGTGTCTCGTCTCTGTACCGTGTGTGTGTGTGTGTGTGTGTGTCTCGTCTCTGTACCGTGTGTGTGTGTGTGTGTCTCGTCTCTGTACCGTGTGTGTGTGTGTGTGTCTCGTCTCTGTACCGTGTGTGTGTGTGTGTGTGTGTCTCGTCTCTGTACCGTGTGTGTGTGTGTCTCGTCTCTGTACCGTGTGTGTGTGTGTGTGTCTCGTCTCTGTACCGTGTGTGTGTGTGTGTGTGTGTGTCTCGTCTCTGTACCGTGTGTGTGTGTGTGTGTGTGTGTGTGTGTGTGTGTCGTCTCTGTACCGTGTGTGTGTGTGTGGTTGTGTCTCGTCTCTGTACCGTGTGTGTGTGTGTGTGGGTGTGTCTCGTCTCTGTACCGTGTGTGTGTGTGTGTGGGTGTGTCTCGTCTCTGTACCGTGTGTGTGTGTGGGTGTGTGTCTCGTCTCTGTACCGTGTGCGTGTGTGTGTGTGTGTGTCTCGTGTCTCTACCGTGTGCGTGTGTGTGTGTGTCTCGTCTCTGTACCACGTGTGTGTGTGTGTGTGTCTTGTCTCTGTACCACGTGTGTGTGTGTGTGTGTCTCGTCTCTGTACCACATGTGTGTGTGTGTGTGTCTCGTCTCTGTACCACTTGTGTGTGTGTGTCTCGTCTCTGTACCATGTGTGTGTGTGTGTCTCGTCTCTGTACCACGTGTGTGTGTGTGTGTGTCTCGTCTCTGTACCACGTGTGTGTGTCTCGTCTCTGTACCACGTGTGTGTGTGTGTGTGTGTGTCTCGTCTCTGTACCACGTGTGTGTGTGTGTGTGTCTCGTCTCTGTACCACGTGTGTGTGTGTGTCGTCTCTGTACCACGTGTGTGTGTGTGTCGTCTCTGTACCACGTGTGTGTGTGTGTGTGTCGTCTCTGTACCACGTGTGTGTGTCTCGTCTCTGTACCACGTGTGTGTGTCTCGTCTCTGTACCACGTGTGTGTGTGTGTGTCTCGTCTCTGTACCACTTGTGTGTGTGTGTCTCGTCTCTGTACCACGTGTGTGTGTGTGTCTCGTCTCTGTACCACGTGTGTGTGTGTCTCGTCTCTGTACCACGTGTGTGTGTGTCTCGTCTCTGTACCACGTGTGTGTGTGTGTGTGTGTGTCTCGTCTCTGTACCACGTGTGTGTGTGTCTCGTCTCTGTACCACGTGTGTGTGTGTGTGTGTCTTGTCTCTGTACCACGTGTGTGTGTGTCTCGTCTCTGTACCACGTGTGTGTGTGTGTGTGTGTCTCGTCTCTGTACCACGTGTGTGTGTGTGTGTGTGTGTGTGTCGTCTCTGTACCACGTGTGTGTGTGTGTGTGTGTCGTCTCTGTACCACGTGTGTGTGTGTGTCTCGTCTCTGTACCACGTGTGTGTGTGTGTGTCTCGTCTCTGTACCACGTGTGTGTGTGTGTGTGTGTGTCTCGTCTCTGCACCACGTGTGTGTGTGTGTCTCTCGTCTCTGTACCGTGTGTGTGTGTGTGTGTGTGTGTCTCTCGTCTCTGTACCGTGTGTGTGTGTGTGTGTCTCTCGTCTCTGTACCGTGTGTGTGTGTGTGTGTGTGTGTCTCGTCTCTGTACCGTGTGTGTGTGTGTGTCTCGTCTCTGTACCGTGTGTGTGTGTGTGTCTCGTCTCTGTACCGTGTGTGTGTGTGTGTCTCGTCTCTGTACTGTGTGTGTGTGTGTGTGTCTCGTCTCTGTACCACGTGTGTGTGTGTGTGTGTGTCTCGTCTCTGTACCGTGTGTGTGTGTGTGTCTCGCCTCTGTACCGTGTGTGTGTGTGTGTGTCTCGTCTCTGTACTGTGTGTGTGTGTGTGTGTGTTTCGCCTCTGTACCACGTGTGTGTGTGTGTGTGTGTGTGTCTCGTCTCTGTACCGTGTGTGTGTGTGTGTGTCTCGTTTCTGGACCGTGTGTGTGTGTGTGTGTGTGTGTCTCGTTTCTGTACCGTGTGTGTGTGTGTGTGTCTCGTTTCTGTACCGTGTGTGTGTGTGTGTGTGTGTGTGTGTGTGTGTGTCTCATTTCTGTACCGTGTGTGTGTGTGTGTGTGTCTCGTCTCTGTACCGTGTGTGTGTGTGTGTGTCTCTGTGTCTGTCTCTGTACCGTGTGTGTGTGTGTGTGTGTCTCATCTCTGTACCGTGTGTGTGTGTGTGTGTCTCGTCTCTGTACCGTATGTGTGTGTGTGTGTCTCGTCTCTGTACCGTATGTGTGTGTGTGTGTGTCTCGTCTCTGTACCGTATGTGTGTGTGTGTGTCTCGTCTCTGTACCACGTGTGTGTGTGTGTCTCGTCTCTGTACCACGTGTGTGTGTGTGTCTCGTCTCTGTACCACGTGTGTGTGTGTGTGTCTCTCGTCTCTGTACCGTGTGTGTGTGTGTGTGTGTGTCTCTCGTCTCTGTACCGTGTGTGTGTGTGTGTGTGTCTCTCGTCTCTGTACCGTGTGTGTGTGTGTGTCTCGTCTCTGTACCGTGTGTGTGTGTCTCTCGTCTCTGTACCGTGTGTGTGTGTGTGTCTCGTCTCTGTACCGTGTGTGTGTGTCTCTCGTCTCTGTACCGTGTGTGTGTGTGTGTGTCTCGTCTCTGTACCGTGTGTGTGTGTGTGTGTCTCGTCTCTGTACCGTGTGTGTGTGTGTGTGTGTGTCTCGTCTCTGTACCGTGTGTGTGTGTGTGTGTGTCTCGTCTCTGTACCGTGTGTGTGTGTGTGTGTGTGTCTCGTCTCTGTACCGTGTGTGTGTGTGTGTGTGTCTCGTCTCTGTACCGTGTGTGTGTGTGTGTGTGTCTCGTCTCTGTACCGTGTGTGTGTGTGTGTGTCTCGTCTCTGTACCGTGTGTGTGTGTGTGTGTGTCTCGTCTCTGTACCGTGTGTGTGTGTGTGTGTGTCTCGTCTCTGTACCGTGTGTGTGTGTGTCTCGTCTCTGTACCGTGTGTGTGTGTGTGTCTCGTCTCTGTACCGTGTGTGTGTGTGTCTCGTCTCTGTACCACGTGTGTGTGTGTGTGTCTCGTCTCTGTACCACTTGTGTGTGTGTGTCTCGTCTCTGTACCGTGTGTGTGTGTGTCTCGTCTCTGTACCGTGTGTGTGTGTGTCTCGTCTCTGTACCACGTGTGTGTGTGTCTCGTCTCTGTACCACGTGTGTGTGTGTGTGTGTGTCTCGTTTCTGTACCGTGTGTGTGTATGTGTGTGTGTCTCGTCTCTGTACCGTGTGTGTGTGTGTGTGTGTCTCGTCTCTGTACCACGTGTGTGTGTGTGTGTCTCGTCTCTGTACCGTGTGTGTGTGTGTGTGTGTGTGTGTGTCTCGTTTCTGTACCGTGTGTGTGTGTGTGTGTGTCTCGTTTCTGTACCGTGTGTGTGTGTGTGTGTGTCTCGACTCTGTACCGTGTGGGTGTATGTGTGTGTGTCTCGTTTCTGTACCGTGTGTGTGTGTGTGTGTGTCTCGTCTCTGTACCGTGTGTGTGTGTGTGTCTCGTCTCTGTACCGTGTGTGTGTGTGTGTCTCGTCTCTGTACCGTGTGTGTGTGTGTGTGTCTCTCATCTCTGTATCGTGTGTGTGTGTGTGTGTCTCTCATCTCTGTACCGTGTGTGTGTGTGTGTGTCTCTCATCTCTGTACCGTGTGTGTGTGTGTGTGTCTCTCATCTCTGTACCGTGTGTGTGTGTGTGTGTGTGTGTGTCTCGTCTCTGTACCGTATGTGTGTGTGTGTGTGTCTCGTCTCTGTACCGTGTGTGTGTGTGTGTGTGTGTGTCTCGTCTCTGGACCGTGTGTGTGTGTGTGTGTGTGTCTCGTCTCTGTACCGTGTGTGTGTGTGTGTGTGTGTCTCGTCTCTGTACCGTGTGTGTGTGTGTGTGTGTGTGTGTGTGTGTCTCGTCTCTGTTCCACTTGTGTGTGTGTGTCTCGTCTCTGTACCACTTGTGTGTGTGTGTCTCGTCTCTGTACCGTGTGTGTGTGTGTCTCGTCTCTGTACCGTGTGTGTGTGTGTGTCTCTGCCTCTGTACCGTGTGTGTGTGTGTGTGTGTCTCGTCTCTGTACCGTGTGTGTGTGTGTGTGTGTCTCGTCTCTGTACCGTGTGTGTGTGTGTGTCTCGTCTCTGTACCGTGTGTGTGTGTGTGTGTCTAAATCTCTGTACCGTGTGTGTGTGTGTCTCGTCTCTGTACCGTGTGTGTGTCTCGTCTCTGTACCGTGTGTGTGTGTGTGTGTGTGTGTCTCGTCTCTGTACCGTGTGTGTGTGTCTCGTCTCTGTACCGTGTGTGTGTGTGTGTGTGTCTCGTCTCTGTACCGTGTGTGTGTGTGTGTGTGTGTGTGTGTCTCGTCTCTGTACCGTGTGTGTCTCGTCTCTGTACCGTGTGTGTGTCTCGTCTCTGTACCGTGTGTGTGTGTCTCGTCTCTGTACCGTGTGTGTGTGTGTGTGTGTGTGTCTCGTCTCTGTACCGTGTGTGTGTCTCGTCTCTGTACCGTGTGTGTGTGTGTGTCTCGTCTCTGTACCATGTGTGTGTGTGTCTCGTCTCTGTACCGTGTGTGTGTGTGTGTCTCGTCTCTGTACCGTGTGTGTGTCTCGTCTCTGTACCGTGTGTGTGTGTGTGTGTGTGTGTCTCGTCTCAGTACCATGTGTGTGTGTGTGTCTCGTCTCTGTACCGTGTGTGTGTGTGTCTCGTCTCTGTACCGTGTGTGTGTGTGTGTCTCGTCTCTGTACAGTGTGTGTGTGTGTGTGTCTCGTCTCTGTACAGTGTGTGTGTGTGTGTGTGTGTGTGTCTCGTCTCTGTACCGTGTGTGTGTGTGTGTGTGTGTGTGTCTCGTCTCTGTACCGTGTGTGTGTCTCGTCTCTGTACCGTGTGTGTGTGTGTGTCTCGTCTCTGTACCGTGTGTGTGTCTCGTCTCTGTACCGTGTGTGTGTCTCGTCTCTGTACCGTGTGTGTGTCTCGTCTCTGTACCGTGTGTGTGTGTGTGTGTGTGTCTCGTCTCTGTACCGTGTGTGTGTCTCGTCTCTGTACCGTGTGTGTGTGTGTGTGTGTGTGTCTCGTCTCTGTACCGTGTGTGTGTCTCGTCTCTGTACCGTGTGTGTGTGTGTGTGTGTGTGTGTCTCGTCTCTGTACCGTGTGTGTGTCTCGTCTCTGTACCGTGTGTGTGTCTCGTCTCTGTACCGTGTGAGTGTCTCGTCTCTGCACCGTGTGTGTGTGTGTCTCGTCTCTGTACCGTGTGTGTGTGTGTCTCGTCTCTGTACCGTGTGTGTGTGTGTGTGTGTGTGTGTGTGTGTGTGTGTCTCGTCTCTGTACCGTGTGTGTGTGTGTGTGTGTCTCGTCTCTGTACCGTGTGTGTGTGTGTCTCGTCTCTGTACCGTGTGTGTGTGTGTGTGTCTCCTCTCTGTACCGTGTGTGTGTGTGTCTGGTCTCGTCTCTGTACCGTGTGTGTGTGTGTCTGGTCTCGTCTTTGTACCGTGTGTGTGTGTATGTGTGTCTCGTTTCTGTACCGTGTGTGTGTGTATGTGTGTGTGTCTCTCGTCTCTGTACCGTGTGTGTGTGTCTCGTCTCTGTACCATGTGTGCCTCGTCTCTGTACCGTTTGTCTGTGTTCCTCGACTCTGTACCGGGTGTGTAAGTGTGTGTACCTCGTCTCTGTATCGCGTGCGTGTACCTCGTCTCTGTATCGCGTGCGTGTACCTCGTCTCTGTATCGCGTGCGTGTACCTCGTCTCTGTATCGCGTGCGTGTACCTCGTCTCTGTATCGCGTGCGTGTACCTCGTCTCTGTATCGCGTGCGTGTACCTCGTCTCTGTATCGCGTGCGTGTACCTCGTCTCTGTATCGCGTGTGTGTACCTCGTCTCTGTATCGCGTGTGTGTACCTCGTCTCTGTATCGCGTGTGTGTACCTCGTCTCTGTATCGCATGTGTGTGTGTGCCTCGTCTCTGTATCGTGTGTGTACATCGTCTGTATTCAGGTGTGTACATTGTCTGTATCGTGTGTGTGTGTGTGTAGATCATCTGTATCGTGTGTGTGTGTGTGTGTGTGTGTATTCGTACATCGTCTGTATCGTGTGTGTGTAGATCATCTGTATCGTGTGTGTGTGTGTGTAGATCGTCTGTATCGTGTGTGTAGATCATCTGTATCGTGAGTGTGTGTGTGTGTGTGTGTAGATCGTCTGTATCGTGTGTGTAGATCATCTGTATCGTGAGTGTGTGTGTGTAGATCATCTGTATCTTGTGTGTGTGTGTGTGTAGATCGTCTGTGTGTATTTGTACATCGTCTCTGTCGCATGTGTGTGTGTGTGTGTGTGTGTGTGTAGATCATCTGTATCGTGTGTGTGTGTGTGTGTAGATCATCTGTATCGTGTGTGTGTGTTTGTACATCGTCTCTGTCGCATGTGTGTGTGTGTGTGTGTGTAGATCGTCTGTATCGTGTGTGTTTGTACATCGTCCCTGTATCGTGTGTGTGTCAGCTTGAATATGATGGAATATGACATTTAACATACACTTTCTCTTGTTTATCCTTGTTTTATGATTATTTATATTTCACATACGTGTTTGGTTCAGGTTATGAGTTTGGGAGGAGGTTGGAACAGAGTACATAATTAGTTTTCTATTATTTCCGATGGGAATTTTTGTTTTATCTAACCACCATTTGAACTCACAAGCTTGCCCTCAGAACGGGTTAATATCGTAAGTCAAGGTACCGCTGTATTTGATGATAAGGACTTAATTATTTATTTTCGAGAACTAAATATTCCTTGATCACAAAACAAGACAAAACTGGCCTGTTGCTAGGAACACGCCTCCAGTATTTGGTGGTGCCTGATGTTGGTGACTGTAAGAGATGCGAGTGTTCACATGCGAGTGCAGAACTCTCTTCTCAGTTGACCGCTTATAGTTAGCATGCTAACACTAACCAGTTGGCTCTTCCATTCATCCCAGACTTATTCCAAGAAAAGCACCGACATATGAAATGAAAGCATTTGATAAGAACAGTACAAGTACACACACACACACACACACACACACACACACACACACACAAGATTTTTACGTAATATTTTTATGGAAGGAGTCTCCAGTGCCAGTGGTTTGAGGAGTCAGAAGATGAGTTGTTCTCAGTAATATGGCAAACTAATTTTTTGTTGTTGACCTGAATAACTTTAACAGAGAGAAAAGACAGGCTGGGAAGTTACGAATAATTATTTACTGAAAACATTAATTATACAATTAATATCAACATAATTTACAAGTGGATCTGAAGAAACGCTGATGCATCTCTAAAGTGCTACTGGGCAAGATCAGTCTGATCCAGGAGCAGTAAACCAGTATTCTAATGTAATATCCCAAAGAGGAACAGTGACATGAAGAGTAACTGAGTGCTGTATCAGCCACAGGAACAGAAACAGTCAACAGGAACAAAACACAAACTCTGCATAATGTCCACTTTCAAACTACCACAACAACAACTGGCCAGAGGTTATTTCACTCAACTCCATGTTTACTGAAGTTGGAAAACAAAAAATAAATAACGGCTTTGATGCATCAAATGGAAAGTTCAAACGTGTGTGCTTTTCAAAAACAAACAAACAACAACATCTGTAACACTGGAACCCAGGAGTTGTGACACTTTTAGTGTAAAGGTGCAGACACCCCCAACAACCCCACTCCCACTCCCACCCCCACTCCATCCCCCACTCCCACCTCCACCCCCACTCCATCCCCACTCTCACACACCTCCACCCCACTCCATCCCCCACACCTCCACCCCACACCTCCACACACACACACACTCTCTCTCTCTCTCTCTGTCTCTGTCTGTAAACAGGTATTCGGAGTGTACACCGCTTCCGACAGCTTTGAAAACAACACCATAAGGTCAATAACTTGTTTGTAAACAAAATGCTGAACTTTTCCTACCTGCATGGGATCAGCGGCCATCTTGGCCCTGCAACTCCAAAACTGTGCGGTGAGGGCAGAGGACGTGAGAGGGACAAAAAAACACCAGCAACACCCAGTTTCTTAATCTAAAGTCCCATTGCTAGCCGATAGTTTCCGTTGGACATGGAGCTCCGGAGTCCCGGAGACAAATACGTCCCATTGCGTAAGACCGAAAGTCCTGCAGTCAAAGTTCTAGAGGAGAGGATCGTCCAGAACCCGCACACGAACTGCTGAGGAGGACAAGCTGTTGGAAATGTGAACAGCCAGGGTTGCCAGATGGAACGTTGGTTCCCCGAAAGGGTTGCCAGATAAAATTTAAATTCATAATCGGTTTATCTAAAAACAATAAACATTTCATCGAGTCTTTTTGGAAGATAAATACCACAATACTACGATACAGTATTACTCCACCATTACTGGTAATGTAAAAAAAAAAAAAACGTATAGTTACGGCTTCACCCTTCTTACAAATAACTCGTACTGGAGACTCCTTCCATCTTCTCTTCTTCTATCCTTTCGGCTTTTTCCCTTTCTCAGGGGTCGCCACAGCGAATGATTCGTACGTTTGATTTGGCAGAGGTTTTTACATCGGATGCTCTACCTGACACAACAACCCATTTAACAAGGGACAGAAACACGCTGACGGCTTTGCAGCCTACTCTTTACAAAAGTCAGCAATGGTTCTTTTACATGAAGCTCTCACCATAGACAGTGACAGACATGGCCCGCCTTTGATAACCCAGTTAGCTGCACTGGGGGGGGGACAGTGGCAACCTTGTGGAGAGTGGGACTCGAACCCCCAACCTTTGGATCAGCGATCCAGTGCCCAAACCACTAAACCTCACAAATCAATGTATTATCTGAGGAGCTTCTTCTATGAAAGTCCCTACCAGTCCTCTGTTACTATGGAAACTATAACATACAGTATTGCAGTTGCAGTCATTGAACCTGTGATTCAGTTCTGCTCCTCTTAAAGAAAATAAATCAACACCTTCTGTTCAATCAGAGTGAAGAAATAATTCATTCACGAGTGTAAAAATACAGGTGTACCTCGACTTAAGTTATTTCAAGTTAAGTAATTTTCAATTATACATCGGTTTTCAAAAAATATATGGAAAAAAACTAAAAATAACGTTAATGTCATTATAATCATATAATCGTGCCCCACTACTTGAGAAGCAATGAATTCGCAGCAAATTATAGGGATCCATCGCTACTTCGCGCTTCAATTCATGTGGCTTCAGTGCATCGCAGTTTTTTAAAAATATATAAATAAATAAATGTTCATCGAATTAAAAAATAACGAAAATAAGGAAGAATAGGGGAAAAAGTTAAGAAAAACGCCACCAAAACAAGGCCAATTATGCAGCCCCTCCTAAACAAACACAAAACGACTTACACTGTTGCATCTGCGTGCATGCGCTTGGATGTATGTGTGTTGTCTTCTTCTCATGCAATACCATCTGTATGTGTGTGTGTATTTATATTTTATTTACATCTTATGCATTTTTAAACATTTAATTGTTATTATAAGCATTTATAGCATTGAATATGTATTTATTGATATTATATACACATATACATGTATGTATACGTCAGTCAGGGTGGTTTGGGGAGTGATCCTACTTCGCGGATTTCAATGGTCGCGTTTGGGATCTCGGTCCCAATATAACTACGGAAACTGAGGGATCCCTGTATACATACGAATCATTACAACATTACTGCAATGTGATTCAAATATAGCCAATGGCTGAGAGCTTCTGTTTCTCCCTCCTGCTGATTGGTTGCAGATGATGTGTACACCTATTTCTTTCTTCTTCGCACATATGTTATTAACGTGATTGCTTGAATTGTGAATTCACATTTTCTTTGTTTTTTTAATGATATTTAAGTGCTATGATGTCACTCAAACGCCCTGCATTTTCACCAGCTTCTGGTAACGAGCCTAAGTGTTTTATTTATTCATAAATATTATCACAGTACAAACTGAAAAAGTTTTTACTTAATCATTACTACATTTTACTGCATTATTACTGTATTAATGAGTAAGTCTGGATATAGAATGGGTTTAACAAGCAGATTTTAGCACATGTAATATCAATAATCCACGGATTTTCAGCATGTCTCTCCCTCACACCGGTCCCAAGCCCGGATAAATGCAGAGGGTTGTGTCAGGAAGGGCATCCGGCGTAAAACAAATGGCAAATAAAATATGTGAATCACAACAAAGAATTTCATACCGGATCGGTCGAGGCCCGGGGAAACAACGGCCACCATCAGTGCTGTTAACCAACAGTGTGCTGGTGGAAATTGGACTACTGTTGGTCGAAGACGTCGATGAAGGAGAGGCAAGAGGTGTGTCCGTAGGCAGAGAGAGAGAGGAGGAAAGACATGAGTCTAGGACTGAAAGTAGGGACTTTGAATGTTGGAACTATGGCAGGAAAAGGTAGAGAGCTGGCTGACATGATGCAGAGGAGGAAGGTGGACATACTGTGTGTTCAGGAGACCAGGTGGAAAGGTCGCAAGACTAGAAGCTTAGGAGCAGGGTTTAAGCTGTTTTATCATGGTGTGGATGGGAAGAGAAATGGAGTAGGAGTCATCTTGAAGGAGGGGTTTGTCAGGAATGTTCTAGAAGTGAAAAGAGTGTCAGACAGAGTGATGAGTCTCAAGTTAGAAATCGAAGGTGTGATGTTCAGTGTTGTTAGTGCTTATGTTCCACAGGCAGGATGTGAACTAGAAGAGAAGGAGAGATTCTGGAGTGAGTTAGATGAAGTGATACAGAGTACCCCAGAGATGGAAGAGTGGTCATTGGGGCAGAATTCAATGTGGACATGTTGGTGCAGGCAACAGAGGAGACGAGGAAGTGATGGGCAGGTTTGGTATCCAGGACAGGAACACAGAAGGACAGATGTTGATAGATTTTGCAAAAAGGATGGAAATGGCTATGGTGAATACTTTCTTCCAGAAGAGACAGGAGCATAGGGCGACTTATAAAAGCAGAGGTAGGAGCACACAAGTAGACTACATCTTGTGTAGGCGATGTAATTTGAAGGAAGTCAGTGACTGCGAAGTAGTAGTGAGTGAGAGTGTTGCCAAACAGCATAGGATGGTGGTGTGCAGGATGATGCTGATGGTGAGGAAGGTGAAGAAGGCAAAGGCAGAGTAGAAGACAAAGGGGTGGAAGCTGAAAAAGGAAGAGTGTCGTGTAGTTTTCAAGGAGGAGTTGAAACATGCTTTGGGTGGTCAGGGAGTGCTTCCAGATGACTGGACAACTACAGCTAATGTGATCAGGGAGACAGGTAGGAGAATACTTGGTGTGTCATCTGGAAGGAGAGTAGATTAGGAGACTTGGTGGTGGAATGAGGAAGTGCAGGAGTGTGTAAAAAGGAAGAGGTTAGCTAAGAAGAAGTGGGACATTGAGAGGACCGAAGAGAGTAAACAGGAGTACAGGGAGACACAGCGTAAGGCGAATTTAGCTGTGTCAAAGGCCAAACAAAGGGCGTATGATGACTTGTATGCTCGGTTGGAAAGTAAAGAGGGAGAAAATGATTTATACAGGTTGGCACAGCAGAGAAATAGAGATGGGAAGGATGTGCAGCAAGTTAGAGTGATTAAGGACAGAGAGGGAAATGTATTGACTGATGATAGAAGTGTGCTGGGAAAATGGAAAGAGTACTTTGAAGAGCTGATGAATGAGGAAAATGAGAGAGAAAAAAGAGTAGAAGAGGTGACCGTTGAGGTCCAGGAAGTAGCAAAGATTAGTAAGGGTGAAGTGAGGAGAGCATTGAAGAGGATGAAGAATGGAATGGCAGTTGGTCCTGATGACATACCAGTGGAGGTATGGAAGTGTCTAGGAGAGGTAGTAGTAGATTTCTTGACAAGAACATTCAACAAGGTCTTAGAGAGTAAGAGGATGCCAGAATAGTGGAAGCTAGACCAAGGGCAGAGCTCAGCATTTGTGAACAACAGTTTGGTTTCATGCCAAGAAAGAGCACCACAGATGCAGTGTTTGCTTTGAGGATGTTAATAGAGAAGTACAGAGAAGGTCAGAAGGAGCTGCATTGTGCCTTTGAGAATCTGGAGAAAGCATATGACAGGGTGCCAAGAGAGGAACTGGTGGTATTGCATGAGGAAGTCTGGAGTGGCGCAGGACATGTATGAGAGATGTAAGACAGTGGTGAGGTGTGCTGTCGGTGTGACAGAAGAGTTCAAGGTGGAGGTAGGACTGCATCAAGGGTCAGCTCTGAGCCCATTCTTGTTTGCTATGGTGATGGACAGGCTGACAGACGAGGTTACACAAGATTCCCCATGGACTATGATGTTTGCAGATGACATTGTGATCTGCAGTGAGAGCAGAGAACAAGTGCAGGAAAATCAAGAGAGGTGGAGGTATGCCCTGGAAAGGAGGGGAATGAAGGTTAGTCACAGTAAGACAGAATACATGTGTATGAACGACAAGGACCCAAGAGGAACGGTGAGGTTACAGGGAGCAGAGATAAAGAAGGTGGAGGATTTTAAGTACTTAGGCTCAACAATCCAGAGCAATGGAGAGTGTGGAAAAGAGGTGAAGAAGCGTTTGCAGGCCAGTTGGAATGGTTGGAGAAAAGTGTCCGGTGTAATGTGTGATAGGAGGGTATCGGCAAGAATGAAAGGAAAAGTGTACAAGACGGTGTTGAGGCCAGTGATGTTGTATGGTTTAGAAACAGTGGCACTGAGGAAAAGGCAGGAGGCAGAGCTGGAGGTAGCAGAGATGAAAATGTTGAGGTTCTCTTTAGGAGTAATGAGGATGGATAGGATCAGGAATGAGCACATCAGAGGGACAGCACATGTAAGATGTTTTGGAGACAAAGTCAGAGAGGCTAGATTGAGATGGTTTGGACATGTACAGAGAAGGGATAGTGAGTATATTGGTCGTAGGATGCTGAGATTGGAACTACCAGGCAGAAGGCCTCGAGGAAGACCAAAGAGAAGATTTATGGAGGTGGTGAAGGAGGACATGAAGGTAGTTGGTGTAAGAGAAGAAGATGCAGAGGATAGGGTGAGATGGAGGCAGATGATTCGCTGTGGCGACCCCTGAAGGGAACAGCTGAAAGGAAAAGAAGAATAAGTTTTTGGAGGTCTGGGGGATTTGAAAGAATTAGTGAGAGAGAAAAAGGAATTACAGGAATTACAGGAATTCAAGTTTCTCAATCACTGATGAAGATCCTGTGTGTTTATTTTCCATGATCAGTTAATTCTGGATGAATATCATGGTTTCCAGGTGAAACCATCACAGTTTACAGGCTTAGTATCGCTTATCCACCTGCTTCATATCTTCTTTTGGTTCTGTATCCGTTTACAATAACGAGATGGTGTGACCGAGGGAATTATGTTGTGCATGTGTGATAACTTGTCACAGTGGTTGGCAGAAAGTGGAAAAGTCTGAGATCATGTTAAGAAATAGAAGAAGGGAGACAATTTCAAGAGAAACAGAAAAGCTGCAGGTGGCATAGTGGTGCACTTAGCATGTTTGCCTCACAGAAAGGAGGTCCTGGGTTCATTTTTGGGCTCAGGCCTTTTGAGGTGGAATATGCATGGTCTCTTGCTTGTGTGGGTTTCCTTGGGGTATTCCGGTTTCATGTCACAGTCTAAAGGCATGCACTGGCTGTTCAAGGGCTCTGGCTGTTCCAAGGCTTACTGACTGTTCAATATTGCCATTAGGTGGAATAGTGAGTGTGAATGGTTATCTGTCCAGGGTGTAACCCGCCTTTTCCCAGAGTTGGCTCAGATGGGCTCTTATGAGAAATAATCAACTTAAATGAATGAATAAAATGTTATTTATTACATTACCAATAACGGTTGTCACTGCTGTCCCCCCAGTGCACTAACTGGGTTATCAAAGGACAGCCGTGTTGTTCACTGTCTATGTGTGAGGTTCATGTAAAAGAACCATTGCTGACTTTCCACAAGAGTAGGCTGCATAGCCGTCTGCATGATTCCACCCTGCGGTGGACTGGCGAGCTCTCCAGGATGCACTCTGCCCATTCCCAGAATCGGTTGAGATGGGCAGCAGCCTCCCCGTGACCTTAATTAGGATTAAGTGGTTCAGAATATGAATAAATTAGTAAATTACCAATGTACCATCATGACAGTGAAGACAAGCTCATTTATTATATTCAGCGGCCCCCTCATGGTCATTAGTACCAACAACAAAGTGATGTTCATTGAACACAAAATCGTCTTTAAAAAACACAGAAAACCATTTTTTTTTTTTCATGTAAAACATACTCATTTTTTCCTTTATCGGACTGGTCTCCACAACCTGAAGGTTTATGTTATGTGTCAGGTCAGGGACTATCCCTGCTACTGGTAACATGTAACCCAGTACTACCTGCTGCATGGGATGGGTAGATGAGACCCGTTAGCCCTGTAAGGCAACTTCATCTAGGAGATGGAAAACTCTGACCCTAAACCTCTACTGCTTTGTGAATCACTCACTTGAGAGGAAGGCTTCTGGAGTAAACCCTGAGGAAAAATCCGGAGATGGAGTCCCTAAGGCGGTCCGCTTCTGACATCAGAAACATTCCGGCATCTCCTGTGACACTGTTGGTGCCAAATTGTACCAACTTCTGCTGTTCCTTTGGACCCAGCAACAGTGTGGAGAGGGGGGGATCTGCTACATGGGCAACAGCTCTTCCTCCAAAAAATTATTGCCCTGGCTTGTGCCCTGGTGAGGTCACTCTAGCTATGCTTCACAGCGTGGAATCAACACGGTAAGCAGCAGATACCGGTTATAAGCCACAGTGCTCGATTGGTGAAGAGCGTGGCACCAGGGGTTGCTTCTGATGGTGGGAGAGATCTTCAGATTTCACTGGATAGCTACCGCCCGCCTCAAGCTGGGCAGCCCCCAGTCAATAAGGTGTTGTCCTGCCATAGTCTGCCTTCCTCATTGGGTGCTTGGGGATCAGGACAAAAACCGACAAGCAAACTGCAAGACCCGCACCAGGCAAAACGACAAATGAAAAAGAAAATAGGCTCCCAGTCCTAAAACTGGGAAGCTGGAACGTCCGAACAATGACACCTGGACTTTCCCAAGATTTACATGCAATCAGTGATGCAAGAAAGACAGCCATCATCAACAACGAGCTATTAAGACTAAATGTAGACATTGCTGCTCTGCAGGAAACCCGCCTTGCCAACACAGGAACACTCAAGGAGAAAGACTACACCTTCTTCTGGCAAGGGAAGAGTGCTGAGGATCGTAGAGAGCATGGAGTTGGATTTGCAGTCAGGAACACCCTGCTGAAGATGGTTGAACCAGGAGACAAGGGATCCAAACATCTGATGATCATACGTCTCCATACTTCTGAAGGTTTTGTGACCCTTGTCAATGCCTATGCTCCCACGCTTACATCATCAACAGAAGCTAAGGATGAGTTTTATGCAAGCATGAACAACATCATGTCAAACATACCTCCAAAGGAACATGTCATCATCCTGGGAGACTTCAACGCTTGCGTGGGTCCCGATCATGATTCCTGGCCTTCCTGTCTAGGACACCACGGAGTTGGGAAGATCAATGAGAATGGGCAGCGCCTCCTGGAGTTTTGCTCCTACAATGGACTGTGCGTGACCAACTCCTTCTTTCAGACAAAGCCACAACACAAGGTGTCATGGCGTCACCCTCGCTCAAAGCATTGGCATCAGTTAGACATGATCCTGGCCTGTCGTACCAACATCAAGTTTGTGCACATCACCCGCACATACCACAGTGCAGACTGTGATACTGACCACTTTCTCGTCTGCTGTAAGATCAGGCTTATCCCCAAGAAATTCCACAGCTCTAAACAGAAAGGCAAACCCCGCATGGATACCACTAGCATGCAACTCCCAGAAAAAGTTGTGGAATTTGCCAAGTTTCTCCAAGAAGCACTGTCTGCTGAACACCAACACAGCTCTGCCTCTGAGAATTGGGATCGCTTCCGAAATGCCATTCAGAAAACAGCCTTTGCGACCTTTGGGAAGAAGACCTCTAAAAACAATGACTGGTTTGATGCCAAGTCCACTGAGATGTCCCCCGTGATTGAAGCAAAACGTGCTGCTCTCGCTGAATACAAGCGCTCCCCAAGTGAGAAATCCCTGCAAGCGCTCAGAGCTGCCAGAAGCAAAGTACAACAGACTGCAAGACGTTGTGCCAATGAATACTGGCAACAGCTCAGTGCCTCCATCCAGACTGCAGCTGCCACAGGCAACATGAGAGGAATGTACGAGGGCATCAAGGCAGCTCTAGGGCCCACACAGAGCAAGACAGCCCCACTTAAGTCCACCAGTGGGGAGATGATCACAGACAAGGGCAAGCAGATGGACAGGTGGGTTGAGCATTACTCAGAGCTGTAGTCAAGAGAGAACACAGTTACCGCTGCAGCCCTCGATGCCATCGAACCTCTACCCATCATGGAGGAGCTAGATGCTAAACCAACTCTTGCCGAGCTCTGCAAAGCAATTGACAGCCTAGCCAGTGGAAAAGCACCTGGTGCCGATGGCATACCACCCGACTTAATAAAGTGCTGTAAAGACACCATACTACAGCCTCTTCATGACGTCCTATGCCAATGTTGGAGAGAGAGAGCTGTGCCACAAGACATGAGAGATGCTAAGATTGTCACCCTCTACAAGAACAATGGCGAAAGGAGTGTGATTGCAACAACTACAGAGGTATCTCTCTCCTGAGTATTGTGGGAAAACTCTACGCCCGTGTCTTGCTTGTGCGTCTTCAAAAACTTGCAGAGCGCATCTACCCCGAGTCCCAGTACGGTTTCCGATCTCAGCGATCACAGTGGACATGATATTCTCCTTGTGCAAACTTCAGGAGAAATGCAGAGAACAACACAAGCCACTATATATAGCCTTCATAGACCTGACCAAGGCCTTTGACCTTGTCGGCAGGGAAGGACTTTTCAGCATCCTTGCAAAGATTGGTTGCCCTCCAAAACTTCACAGCCTCATCAGATCCTTTCACGATGGCATGAGGGCAACAATCCAGTATGAAGGTTGTATGTCCAACTCATTCGACATCAAGAGTGGAGTGAAGCAGGGATGCGTTCTTGCTCCTACTCTCTTTGGAATCTTTTTTTGCCATGCTTCTAAAGCACGCTTTTGAAACTGCAACTGAAGGAGTACATCTACGAACAAGATCTGATGGTCGACTTTTCAACCTTGCTCGACTGAAAGCGAAAACAAAAGTGAGGGAGAAAACTGTTAGAGATATGCTTTTTGCTGATGATGTTGCTGTGACTTCACACACTGAGCATGAACTTCAGTGCCTCATGGACAGGTTCTCCCAGGCTTGCAAAGACTTCGGACTGACGATTAGCCTGAAAAAGACCAACATGCTGAGTCGGGATGCAGAAATTGCACCTCTCATTCACATCGACAATTATCAACTTGAAGTCGTGCACCAGTTTACATACCTGGGATCCACTATCAGTGACAACTTGTCGCTCGATGCCGAAATCAATAAGCGCATCAGCAAGGCTGCTACAACACTGGGACGCCTCACCACCCGCGTCTGGGAGAACTCAAAGCTGACAATTCCAGCAAATTGCATCCAGTGCATCGTCAGCACTCTCCTCTATGGCAGTGAAACATGGACAACATACTCCTGACAGGAGCGCGAACTCAACAACTTTCACATTCGCTCACTTTGTCGAATTCTTGGCATTCATTGGAGTGACAAAGTTTCCAACGCCCAAGTTCTTGAGCGTGCAGGACTTCCCACCATGTTCACACTACTCAGACAACGCAGACTCCGATGGCTGGGTCATGTGCGTAGGATGGAAGAAGGACGTACACAGCTCTTTTGTAATCTTATACAGAGATCCCATGTCATTTGTCTTTGCAGCATGCTCTGCCTCCTCAGCAAGTCTGTTGCTCATCTCTAGTTTATCTGTTCGAACCTTCCTCTTCACCATCCGATCCATATCCCTATACTAGTGCTGTTTGATGGTTCGTATTCTCTCTGAGCGCACACAGTTTATTTCACTTTTCACCTTTTTCCTTTCATCTGTTGCCTTCCAGGTTTCACTGCTTATCCATTCCTTATGCTCCCTTTGTTTCTTTCCCAGGATGTTCTCCGCTACCTGTAGTGAAGTTCTCCCAGTCTCCCAGGCATCATGCGTGCTTTCTTCTAGTGCCTCAAATCTGTTGTTCAACTGCAATGCGAAATGCTTTTGGACACGTTTTTGTTTCAATTTTGTTTTGTTTCAATTCCCACTGGCTCTTGCACACATCCTTGAAACAAAGTTGAAGTCTTTCAATTGGATGGGATTCCCTCAGATCAGCCCATGAAATACATTTGACCAAGTGACCTGAGGCGCCTCTAACTGAGTACTGTATTCTATTCAGAATGGAAATACATACGTAAGTGTGCTACAGGAGCAGTTGGATATTGGTGGTCAGTTGGTCAGTCCAAAACATATAGACTATTTGGCTATTCCAAAGCACCCCTCGGTGAGAGTGAGTGTGAATTGTCGTGTGTCTGTGTTGGCCCTGTGATGGTCTGACATAGGTGTACCCCACCTTTGTCCCAAATTGGTTGAGATCAGTGCCAGCCTCCCAGCAACCCTAATTAGGATTAAGTGGCTCAGAAAATGAATGAATCCCATGTATGAATCATCTCTAAAATGTAATGGGTTCTTCCCAGTTCCTGGACAATGGGACAGTTCATTGCAGGGCCAACACTCACACAAACATTCATACTTATACTTGCAGCTACTGCTGATTTGGAACAGCCAATTAACCTACTGTGAATGTTTTTGGACTGTGGAAATAAACCGGAGTACCTGGAGGAAAACTCTTCCTTTACTTTTGAGTACGTAAATAGTGATTGAGTAATTTTTGTATAATTGATGTCCCTAGTCTGTCTGTCTTTCTTTCCTTTCAGCTTTTTCCCTTTTACTCGGGAGTCACCACAGCGAATCATCTGATTCGCACGATTGATTTGGCAGAGGTTTTTACGTTGGATGCCCTTCCTGTCACAACCCTTTTTTTTTTTAGCAAGGGACAGAAACACGCTGACGACTTTGCAGCCTACTCTTTACGAAAGTCAGCAATGGTTCTTTTATATGCCTCTCACCATAGACAGTGAGAGACATGGTCCGCCTTTGATAACCCAGTTAGCTGCACTGGTCCCTAGTGTATTAAATAAATTTTCATCATCATAATCATCATCATCATTATCCTCCACTTAATCTGGGGTTGGATCGTAGGGGCAGCAGCCTAAGCAATGAGGTCCAGACATCCCCTTCCTCAGCCACTTCCTCCAGCTCTTGCATTCCCAGACCAGCATAGGGAGAGCAAAGGGAGAGTCTTGCCACCCGGAGAAGGACGCTCACTTCAGCCACTTGAATCCACGATCCTGTTGTTTCAGTCACTACCCAAAGTTTGTGAACATAGGTGAGGGTTGGAATGTAGATTGACTGGTAAATTGAGATTTACCTTGTGGCTCAGCTCTCACCATGACGGATCGGTACAGGCTCCGTTTTACAGCAGAGGCTGCAGAGATCCACCTGTTGATCTCCCACTCCATCCTCCCCTCATTAGTGAACAAGGCCTCGAGATACTCGAAGTTCTCCACTTGAGGCAGCAGGCAATTCCAGACCCGGAGGAGGCATTCCAACCTTTTTCAGCTAAGAACCATGGCCTCTGACTTGGAGGCGCTTATTCTCATACTGGCTGGTTCGCACCCGGCTGCAAATCGCTCCAATCAGAGCTGGAAGACCTGGATTGATCAAGCAAAAAGGACAACGTCATCCGCAAAAAGCAGAGATGAGATCCGATGGTCACCAAACCAGAACCCCTCAATTCCTGAGCTGTACCTAGAAATTCTGTCCATAAAATTCTGGACAGAATCTGTGACAAAGGACAGCCTTGTCAGATTCCAGCCATCACTAGAAATGAATTAGACCTGTTGTTACCAATGTGGACCAAGCTCTGGATCCAGTGATACAGACAAAATGGCCCATAGCAACAGGTTTGGTACACCATAGTCCCGAAGCCTGCCCCACAAGACAGCCTGAGGGACATGGTCAAAAGCCTTCTCTAAATCCACTAAACACATGTGAACAGATTTGGCAAATTCCCATGCCCCCTCCAGGATGCTGTACAGCATATAGAGTAGATCAAGAGTGCTGCGGCAAGGACGAAAACCACATCCTCTCTAGCACCCCTATATAGACTTTACCGGGTAGGCTGAGGAGTGTGATTCCACATTAATTGTGACACACCCACTGGTCCTCCTTTTTAAAAAGGAGAACTACCAACTCATTTGCCAATCCAGAGATATGGCTTCCGATGACCTTGCAATGCTGCAGAGATGTGTCAGCCAAGACAGTCCTACAATATCCAGAGCCCTGAGATAGTCAGGGCAAAGCTCATCCACCTCCGGAATCCAAACACCGAGGAGCTTTTTGACTACCTTAGCAGCCTCATCTTCACTGATAGGTGGACTCTGACCCCAACCCCCAGCGTCTTCCTCCTCCACGAAGGTCATGTAGGTGGGATCAAGGAGGTCCTTGAAGTATTCCTTCCACTTCCCAAAAATAGCCCCAGTCGAGGTGAGCAGTATTTGTGGAGGACTGCTTTCCCCTCCTGGGGTGTCGGATGGTGGTTCAGAACCTTTCGAAAGCCAACTTTCCAGGCAGTCACCAGACTCCTCCCATGTCCTAGATTTTGCATTGGTGCCAGCTTAGCCTGCAGCACGCTTGGCCTGTTTGGTTAATGTCTGCTGCCTCAGGAGTCCCACATGCCGATGTGATCCAATAGGCCTCCTTTTTCAGCTGGACAGCCCCCTTCACCATAGGTGTCCACCACCAGGTTTGGGGATTACCGCCACAACAGGCCACAGCTAGAGGCTGCCGCCTCAATAATGGAGGCATGAAACGGCCCATTCAGATTCTATATTCCCACCTCCTTCAAGAAATGGTTGTAGCCCTGCCAGAGGTGGGAGTTAAAGGCCCCTCTGACAGGAGACTCTGCCAAATGTTTCCAGGAGACCCTAACTATATACTTGGGCCTACCAGGTCTGTATGGTAGCTTCCCTAGCCATTGGAGCCAACTCACCACCAGGTGGTGATTGGTTGACAGCTTGGCTTCTCTCTTCACTCAAGTGTCCAGAACATGCAGACGCAAGTCCAGTGACACGACTACAAGATTGATCTTTAAACTGCGGCCGAGGGTGTCCTGGTGCCAAGTGCACCGAGATACCCTTACAAGCACAGAAGTTCTATTGATCACACTCTTCAAGGTCACACTATTGTTGCCCACATGAGTGTTGAAGTCTCCCAGGATAAAGATTGAGACTTCAACACACCCTATAAAGTCTCCAGGAAGTCTCCACCCCAAAGGTGGAGGGAAGCTACCCTTTTATCAACTGGGGAGAAATCCAATGTGTAGGCACTGAGATAGGGGGCAACAAGATGCCCACACCGGCTCATCACCCCTCCCCATGAGCAACTCCAGAATGGAATAAGATCCAGCTTAGAGCCCAGGCTATGCGTTGAGGTGAGTCTATATTGACTATATCCAGGTCACGCACCAGCTCAGGCTCCTTCCTCGCCAGAGGTAACATTTCATGTCCCAGAAGTCAAAGTCAGTAACCGAGAATTGGTCTGACAGAACCCTTAAATTTAGCTGCAACCCAACCCCTATAGCCCCTCCCACAGGTGGTGGGTCCATGGGAGGATGGCCCCATGTCTCCTTTGTGGGCTGGACCTGGCAGGGTTACATGGGTAGAAGCCTGACCACTAGGCATTCACCTTCGAGCTCCTCTCCCAGGAATGGCTCTAGGGGGGAGTCCATTGTGACCCATGTCCAGGCAAGGGAAACCGTGTCCTCATAAGTTTGTCCATAGGGGTCTTTGAACCGCTCCTCGTATGGATCTTTACCTAGGACCTATTTTCCTTGAGTGACCTGACCAGGTGCATAATGCTCCCTCCAACATGGCTCCTAGGATCATTAGGACATGCAAACCCCTCCACCATGATAAGGTGGTGATTTAAGGAGGGGTTAAGTCAATTTTAAACTATAATAATACATAATTTACCCCCCACACACACACACGCATATTTCCCCCCCAATTATTAAGATGTTTAATTCTGGTTATGCTTATTAGCTTATTTGAGTAATATACCAAATTCCATGCCTTGCAATGACTCATTTAAATTTAAATTTAATGAAAATCAGAATACTCTAGGAAATTGGTTTTAATTTCAAGATAAAAAAAACAATCTGTCCACATTTTATGTAGAAATATGAACAATACCAATCACAGCCACATTATCTGCTGTATATTTTATTGTTTCCCCCTCAAAAGTCAGTTAATGAACCATTTAGAGGACAATGTTCTGAGTAAATGTTCAATCAGTAATCCGTCTCGTGTTCTGTCTTTATTTCCAGCAAAGACTTTCAGACATCTACTTTTACAGAGTTCCAATACCGAGAGCATTCATTTTGCACATGGTGCAAAGACACACACACACACACACACATACAAATCCAATACAGTATATAAAACAGGAGTGTAAAAAAAAAAATTCTCCCAGCATGATAAAGTACAGTGGATAAAAAAAATCTGACAATCTGATATGGACATGAAGTGACCTGAAAATGCTGATCGATTTACTTTTTAGTCATAGAAAAGGAAAATATGGGAGGGGGGTAGTCACCAGCAATGGTTTGTTTGTTGTCCGTTCGCATTATTACAGAAAAAGTAATAAACATAACATTTTGTAGCAGGAATTTATTGAAACCTTTTTCAACAAGTGGGTGGGACCTGGGCTTGGAAATAACTAATGAAGTTTTGAAGGCCATCTGAGTTTGGTATCACATTGAAGGAAACAATCCTGAAATCACAAATAAAAATCCCATTGTTTATTGAACACGGGGAAAACTGTACATACGATGGCCACTAAGAGGAGACATTTTAGTATGAAAATGCCAAATGACTTTTTTGATGCAATTAATCACGAACTGTGATGGTGATGTCATTCACATGATGAAAGAAGTTCTATCACCGCGATGTAAACGGCCAGTTGATGGTCGTACACCGACTCCGACAAGAGTTAAACCCCCCCCCCCCCATTTTTGCCCAGGGAGGGGCGAAAGCATGGACATGTTCTCTCTGTCAAATGCGATGCTAGCCACCTGCCTGTTTTCGAACTGTGGCACATGCATATTCGGAGGTGGTGTAACACACTCGGATGGAACACACTATCCACCCCATTGTATGAATGAGCTGACAGCTGGCTGGTGATCACTATGAGTGACAGGGGAATGAGTACATCCCTCCCGCCCATGAGAGCTCGGCCAATTAGCTCCCATAGACTCCCGGTCACAGATAGCAGATTTGAACGTGCGACCTCAGGGTTAATTGTCATGAACCTGAAAATATTTTGTGCTCAAGAAACAGACTTTTATAGTTTCATTCAAGACCCAAAGGGAGATGGACACTGGACATAGATATTGAAGTATTATTCACTGAATGCAAGGTGGAGGTCACTGAATGGAGATGGATTGTCTTGAGGCAACTATTCAATTTGGCGCCATCCTCCGGGCCGGTGGCGAATAACTGTTTCAGTATGAACTACACAGCAACATAATATACAAACTAAATTAGATGTGACGTGTTAAGCTCTGCAGGTGGGACATTTCGGGGTGGCAGCCCCCTGTATTAGAAGATACTACACAGGAACATATTATGGTTTATTTTTCTACTTTTAAAGTATGGCAATGATGACGCCATTCCCTCCAATTAAACATCACAAATCGTAAGTGTCTGTAATTTAGGTTGAAGTATTATCCACTCAGGATAACATTCTCTAAGCACGAGATAGTGGACCAATCAGATTATATTGTTCCTGTTGTGTATATGAATAATTCTTAACATAGAAAATGTATTTATGTATTTTTGTTTGCCTTTTAGATTTGATTCCAAAATTTCCACTTTCGAATGAGCATCCACATTGGAACTCAGTTTCATATGTACAGGCTCCGCCCACCATAAGTTAAAAGTGCAACTGAAATTAAGGCAACAAAATCTAAAAGACAATTAATTTCTACTTTAAGGAAAAATGTGTGAATATCTTTAATGGTTACTTCAGAAAGTAAAATCCCCTTAAAATAAGATTACTACTACTACTACTACTAATTATTATTATTATAATTATGAATAATACTAGTAATAATAGTGACATCATAGTTTGGTCGAGATGATGGTGGAAACTGAAATAATTTTTCAGAAACGTAGACGTACCTACACGTCCCTCCCAGCTCAAGTGAGAACGACGGCATCAGGTCAGTACAGCGTCCGATCCGATATTTCGAGCTACCATTTAAACATATAATAATAAAGTAAATGTTAAAACATTCCTTCACTAAATAAAATCAATATTTAAAAGGATTCAGTATCCAGTGGCACAGAATAAGTACATTATAAACCGTGTTCTTCAGAGTCAGACTTTTAGAAGAATAAAATGCTAAAACAGGGAAAAAAGGGAAGCCTGATCGTTAAAGAAAAGCTTTTATTAAATAATTACAGATTAATGCTGAGGCATGTCTTAAAGTCACACAGCGTTTACTCCATGTGATCGAACTGCAGCATTAACGCGAGGAAATAAACGCCAAGGAATTCTTCACAAGGGGTTGCGATGGCAGCAAAGTATCTGATTCAACCCTGAGTTCAGCGCTCGAGGTGTGGAGATAGATCAGTGTCATGATACACCGTGATAAGAAATGTAAAATAGTCTAGAACCATTACCGGAGTTTAAAGCTCATGATCCGGCCTCAGTCCGAACTGTTTGTGTGATGAATTAAAGTGTTCACTATGCTTTCAACATAAACATACAACAGCAGAGAAAGGTACAGTGATGCACTGCAAACTGTCAGCAATGACCTCGGGTGATACCATTAGCACAACATAAATTCATAACAATCCTGTCTGATGCCTGCAAGGTATAGTGCAGGATGTTACAAAAATGTTTCTCGCTCTGTAAGAACAACATTATCAAACATGTATTCAGATTAAAGAAAAAAGAAATTCAAAATGTTGCCATACTGTACCAAATGGGGGCAGTGGTGGTCTAGTGGTATAGAGCGCTGGATCACTGATCCAAAGGTTGGGGGTTCGAGTCTCACTCTCCACCAGGTTGTCACTGTCCCCCCAGTGCAGCTAACTGGGTTATCAAAGGCAGACCATGTCTCGCACTGTCTATGGTGAGAGGTTGATGTAAAAGAACCATTGCTGACTTTCGTAAAGAGGAGCTGCAAAGTCATCAGCGTGTTTCTGTCCCTTGTTAAAAGATTGTGACAGGAAGAGCATCTGACGTAAAAACCTCTGCCAAATCAAACGTGCGAATCAGATGATTCGCTGTGGCGACTCCCGAGAAAAAGCCAAAAGGAAGACAGACCATACTGTACCAAAACACCGGGTTCATTATATCAGCTCTCATATTCCTACACTCAGGTCTGTACCACCGTGTCATACGAACCCTCCGCATCTTCTCATTCGCAATCGTTTCTATAACAACAGCTTAATTATAAAGATCTAAGGAAGGAGTCTCCAGTTTCAGAGCTTTGTAACAGTCAAAGGTAAAGCAGGGAAGAGAAAACGATTCCGGTTCCTTGGAAGTGTTGTTTTTGTGATATTAACTTTCAGACAGAAAGTGAAGGAGAGAAAAAAAAAAAAAAAAAAAAAAAAAAAAAAAGAGTGACTGGTGAATATAAGCCATTTAGAGCTGCTGTAACGCAAGTGAAAACAGGAAGTAACTTTCCGATGGATGTTTCTCTACTTTATATGCAAATACAAATCGATAAAAAGAGCAACTTTAGTTAAATTAAAAAATTGTAACCAATAGGTGCAGAACGTCCGCCTCACGGCAAGAAAGTCCTCGGTTCGACTCCCAGGCTCGGGGCGTTTCTGTGTGGAGTGTGCATGTTCTCCACGTACTTGAGTGTTTCCTTCTGGGTACTCTGGTTTCCTCCGACAGTAGAAAAACATGCACAGTAGGCTGATTGTCTGTTCCAAATCACCCCTAGTTGTGAGTGTGAATGGCTGTGTATGTGTATGTTGACCCTGCGATGACCTGGTGAGCTGTTCAGGATGTTCCCTGCCTTCTCCCAGAGTTGGCTGAGATGGGCACCAGCCTCCCCGTACCCTGATTAGGTTTAAGTGGCTCAGAACCGAATGAATAAATGGATGAACCCTTGGGTGCATGCTGGTGTTGGAAAACCATCAACCTCAGACTGGCGGTAGGATATCCAGGTAGCACCACACAACCACAACCACCACCACCACCACATCGTTTATTATTTTCACGTAACAGCACAACACCAAGTGTTTGAATCTTTACTTGCGACAGGAAGCCCAGGTTTGCCACTAGAGAAAAGAAAAAGTGGGACTGCAAGCCAGAATGAGTTAGTCAGTTGAAATTATAGGGGATTGTGTACGCCTCACGACACGAAGGTCCTAGGTTCATGACCTGGGCATGGCAGGGGCATTTCTTTGTGGAGTTTGCATGTTCTCCCTGTGCTTATGTGGGTTTCCTCCCACAGACCAAAAGACACATAATGGTAAATGGCTGTTCCAAATCATTCCGGTGGGTGTGTATTAGTCCTGTGATGGACTGGGCAGCTGGCCAGAGTGTTCACTCCTTCACCCCGACAGCTGACATAGGCTCCACCCTCCCCAGGACCCTGCTAAGATTAAGTGGCAAATGATTGAGTGAATACGCGTCTCATATCTATGACTTACAATACGACATTTTTCTAAAGCGCTTCCAGAGATTTATCACCAGAGGGCGCTAAACATTACAACCTGGTCTGTCAGACAATTTTATGCAAATTTAGAAACAAATCAAATCTCCTGATGATGAATTTAATTTTTTGAATATCAGTAATTCGCTCTGTTTATACTTTTCATTGAATGAAAATCGGATGATCGCAAAAGTGAAGTGCGCTCTGCATCTGTCGAACCCTCGAGCTCATCTACGTTCATGTGTAAAAGCACCAGCTGAATGAACATAAAGAAAAGGAAAGAAAGGTCAAATCCGAACACTGCAAACGTCCAGCTGCACCACACGGACCGTCGGAGAGCCGACCCGCCCTCTTCCAGTGAACATGACGACAGTAAGTGGCACGAGTGCGGCACATCCGTCCCTCTCAGGTGGTCTTGGGGTAGATTTTCTCGTAGAAGTAGTTCTGCGGCAGGAGGTACAGCTCGCCGTCCTTCTCCTTCACGCCGTGGGCACGGATGAACTGGAACTGCTCGAGCGCGAACTCATAAAACTCGTTCTCCAGCTTCCAGATGGCCGACTGCTGCAGCCGGGCGATGGACTCCTTGGTGGGCGGTTTCTTCTCGCTGGTTTTCCTCAGGTGAGATTTTTTTCCTTTGGATGAACAGAAGGTGTGTACAGACACATGATCACTTGCCTCCTCTTCGATAAAACAACATTTGAATCAGGTGACCCTAAATCTGCAAGGTGTGGTGCGCATAAAACCAGAGCATACCTGTCCTGTAGAGCTCGGTGGCACCTCTGAAGAATCGAGGCAGCGCTGCCTCCAGCATCATCACAAAGTCCTCGAGCTCCTCAGTCACACCCACCAGCAGGTACTCGTTAATCAGGTTATACTTGGCCTGTTCCAGAGCCCAGCGGCTGCCGATGTTCCTGCCCATGAATGCCACATGAACATCAAACATATTTATCTGTCCATCCAGCATCTAATGCTTCCACTACAAGGCTAAAGTCACGAACAAGTTACTGTACATCACACACACACACACACACACACACACCAGCACTCAGAGTAATGACCGCAGAAGAAGGGGATCTGAAGCCACAGTTTTTCGGGAGCGCAGTCTGAACCTCCTGCAGCAACACACTCATCAAAGGTCTGTAAAACACACACACACACACACACACACGCACGCACGCACACACACACACACACACACACGAAGATGAGAGTCTCACCATGGTGCCTAGTTTCATTTTACACAGCAGCGACACTACGTGTTCAAAACAGGAACTGCTTTAAATATCTATTTTAGAACTTATTTCCTTCCATTTCAAGACTAGTGAAACATTAAATCATGATTTTTTCAAATTATACACTTATTAAATAAGCAACTATAATAAACATAACTTCAGACAATAAATAATAATAATAATAATACAGTGGTACCTTGACTTACGAAATTAATCTGTTCCGAGGGCAAGCTCTTAAGTCCAAATGTTTGTTAGATAAAACCAAAATTCCCATCGGAAATAATAGAAAACTAATTAATCTGTTCCAACCCCCTCCCAAACTCATAACCTGACAAATAAATATTTAATAATAATAATAATAAAGTACATGTACAATAACATTAATAATAAAACAAGAATAGACAATAAGTCAACTAACCCTTCCAATCATCGACTGCGGCAAAGCTGTCACGTGAGCAGACATGAGGTAGTGCGTAACAGAAGGAGAATTTTGTGCATGTGCACGCTACGAATGCCAGTGAGAAAAGACTCGTGGTGAGCTCCTACAAGGCTAGTGCTTCTCAAATATAGTAGGCCCTTGACTATTCGCGGTTTTGCACTCACGCCCCCGCATATGCGCAGATTGCCGAGTAACTGTCACGTGACTCAAATTCAGTCAATGGCTGTTCTCCCTCCTGCTGATTGGTTGAGATAATGTATATGCCCCTTTTTTCTCATTCGTGCACAAGTTGTCATTGTGCATTTTAGTATGTTTTAATTACCAGTTAAACTTTATGATGCCACTCAAACGCCCTGTGTCTTCTCTGGCTAAGCGCCAGAAAAAGGTAATGTTGGATATTTCTTCTGAAGAAATAAGATTTTCTCCGGGAGGAACGACAGTTTCCTCTGAAGTGCCTGAAGAGGAATAATCATCTGAACTGTTCTAAAGAACTGTAGTATTAAAGTATTTTTCAATTATTATTCCAGTACAGTACCTAAGTTAATGTTTAGAATGTTTGTGTGTGTGATTTTATGTACTGTGCTGTAGCATATTTTTCCTTTTGTTTTGTTTATCCAATTTATTACACTTCATGTTCTTTTATGTTCTTTTTGATATGGTCTGTGTTTTGGTGGGAACTTTGAGTTTGGAGGCTGTGTTCTCTCAGGATCCTGGTAGTTTCCCAGTGTTGAATTTTTATTGTGTTTCTCTTCGTCACCAGCATTGTAGTTAAAGTGTGTGCGCGCTCTGCTTAAGTGCTTCCCCTTTGAATAAGAAATCCACCTTGCATCTCACACTGCCTTCTGCATTTTGGGTCCGGCTGAAACTTCATTACGTCACACTTATTTTCTTTATATATTTATATAAAATGTCGTAATGATCAAGTAAAAACTTTGTACTGTGAGGGGGGTAACCCCTGTGAATAACGGGGGCCTATTGTATAAGGGGCACCTATGACCCCGGGGAACATGCTTTTTTTGCCCTACTGTACAAAAATTAAGTGTAATTGCGTATCCTCTACAGTCGGTAGCAGAGGTGCTCTCACTGTGTTCCCTATGGTGTAGAGCAGGGGTCACCAACCTTTTTGAAACTGAGAGCTACTTCTTGGATACCAATTAATGCGAAGGGCTACCAGGTCGATACACACTTGACATAACGAATGGGCTAAATTTACCTTTAATCATATGTTATTATTAATAATTGCTAAGACCCCTGGGCAAGATCTTAACCACAAGTTTTCCTCTTTTCACCCAGCAGTAAAAATGGGTACCAGTAAAAATATACTGGGAAGGTAAACTGCGATAGACTCGAGTCCCATCCAGGAGGAGTTGGACGCCTAGTGACTTCACACTACAGAAACCGGGAATAAGCACTGGCCTGATGAGCGAGTGTAAAAAGCCCAACATACTTACAAAAATTATTAATAATATTCATCGATCTAAAGATATTGATTAAAAAAAAAAGAAATGGAAAAAAATTAGATACAACTCAATGGAGAGTGGCGCTGTGGAGCACGAGTCTGTTCTAAAAATATCAGTGAACAGGACCACGGGCTACTCATGTTGTCCTTGTGGGCGACCTGGTGCCCACGGGCACCATGTTGGTGACCCCTGGTGTAGGGAAAAGCACTGAGCAAATGATATGAAGTACAGTAAACACTATTTATAGTTGTACACGGGGCACTGGGGGGCTGTATAATGTTTTTTTTCTTCCTATGGGGGGCATCACAGAAAATAATTGAGAAGCACTGCACAAGGCGTTCTTGGAGTGTAGAGGAATAAACGCGGAAGAATACGAGGCTGATTGGCCTGGAAAAGCCATTTCCCCAGCAGAGCTCGTAAATCAAAATTTTGCTCATTGGATGGTGCAGATTTTTGGTGGGATCAAAGCTCGTATCATGAAAAACTCATTAGAAAAGACATTTGTAAAGCAAGTACCACTGTAATAATAATAATAACAACAATATTTTGGACTCCATGTCAACTGACCTTCTTGTCCCCCTGTTTCCTACGTTTCAGACCAGGTCTGTAATCATCGCCAAAGCGCAGGAAGTAGTAATAAGACACCAGGCGTTCGATGGGGTCACGCACGATGTTGATGTAAATAGGTTTTTTCATTACACCAAATCTGAGAAAAGTTTTAAATAATTAACAAGAATAATTAAAGACTTGTACAACTGACTCACATGGGTCCACGTAAGAACACGGATGTTTCTGTAATATGGAAGGAGGGCGCAGGGCAGAGGTTGTCTCAATGGTTAAGGCTTTGGATTGCGGATCCGAAGGTTAGAGGTTCAAGCCACAGTACCCAAATGTTGCCACTGTTGGGCCCTTGTGTGAGGCCAGTTGTACAGAAATGAAATGTAATTCACTCTTGAGAAGAACATCTGTTGGGTTTTGTAAATATAAATGTAAAGGAGTCTATTGTGTCAGATGTAAAGTTGTTATGTAATGTAATGTTACACAATGTTGAGGATTGCTGGACAGAAGTTGCCACTTTTTTTCCCCGCGTCGCTTGGTGGGGAGCTTTGTATTCATTAATATCTGTCTGTAGGGTCTGGGCCTGGAAACAACCCTTTAAATTTTGGAGGTGATCCGTGCATGGGATCATGTTGAATAAAAAAAAAAAAAAAAAAAAATTACTTGTTTTATTATATAAACCAAAATACTGTACAGGCTCACTAGGGGGGAGACATTTCATTATAACGGTACCAATTTATAATAATCCGTTCATAATTAAATGATCCAGAATTACAAAAACACAACTTTGACATTTTAAATGTCACTTCCTCCTCCATTTCAATCAACACGCTGCATGCACACACACACACACACACACACACACACACACACACACACACACACACACACACACGCGCACACGCACGCACAGCACTCACTTGGTGAAGTCAAGAAAGGAAATGTGACCGTGATACAGAGCCGGCTTCATCTCCTTCCACATAGTCACGTTTTTCACAAAGCGCACCTGTAAATACAATAAACGCAATGATGCATGTGTGTGTGAGAGAGCACGAGGGAGAGAGAGAGAATATGCGAGTTGCTTGAGCATGTGTCCTTTCCCACCTGGTCCTGCAGGGACATGACGGGATTGTTCTTGCTGGTGTTGATGTGCAGGACGTGGTAGTGGTTTCTGCTGCACAGGTCGTAGGCGAGGTTGGTGAAGGAGGTACTGGCTGTTTTGGGGACTCGGTTATAGATGACCACCAAGTCATTCTCGACATCCCCACGAGACTCCTTCACGCCATCCTGACTGTGCCGCTCCTCGATGTCGCGCACTTCTAGCCTTGCAATGGCACGTTCTGCAGAGATAGGAATGTGCCATTATTGAACATGGAATAATTTTATGCCAGTCAACAGGTTATTACATATGAGACATGTTGCGTGCAAGTTAAAGGTAGAGGGTGTGACTGAAATTTCATTTCCAACCCTTCCCCTTCAAAGCGCTATGGTTCTGGGTTACCATAGAGACATGTCGGTGCAAGACCGTGACCTCGATGATAGGGGACATGCTTACCATGTAAACAAACAGTTTATTCTAGAGGTAGTGCACACACACACACACACACACCTTGTGGAAACCCCCCCCCGACTTAATTATGAACGTGTGCTTCAGGGGATATAGCTATACAAGTTATCTGCAGATCACATGACCACACTATGGAGTTTTTTAAAACTCTGGCAATAATTCTATTTCACACTTGCATACCTGCATAGGGCTTAACAAAATCCAGTAAACCATTACCATGGTTACCAACATTATATTTAAAAAAAGCACTATTCCTTAGTCACACAGACCACAGCATCCTGCCATCATCTGGTGTAACGATACAACGAAATCTGAACCTTGTGCTTTTAAACACCCAATACTCGTGGGATGGTTCAGGGGGTGAGGATTCAGATGGAAGCATCAAAGCATCAGCACAGCGGAAACAGTCGAGCAGCTGATCCTGCTGAGTGATGACAAAGTTTTGGCTAATCATAGCCCTCATGTTCAGCTGTGTGTTTGTACCAGGTGAAGGGGACAAATAGTACACTCGGACCTGTCCATCAAACAGGGGGAACATGACCAATTTGGCTCAGACAACTGAGGACTGGAAATGTAGAAGTTTGAGAGACTGCCAGGAGGCCAGGGAAACTCGTTTTACTCAGGCCCAAAGCAACTCATTCCTAAAAATGAGCCGTTTTTTATTCTGCGAGGCCCTAAATGACTCTCTGCAGCCCTGGAAGTCCCCTAAACCAAGGGTGCCCAACCTGCGGCTCCCGAGCCACATGCGGCCCTTTGCCCGGTTTCATGCGGCTCTTATGTTCATGTCAAAGTTTTTATTTTTTTTTTAACGTACGTGTTTGCTTCGCTTGAGTTCAATATGGTATTTTCCTTAAATGCGCTTCTGCGTGAGACGAAAATAATACAAGGCTTCCCAGTATGGGAAAGATCATTTAAATACACAACTTGTGTCAAGTTAGCTCTTAATGGCAGAGGAAAAAAAATACACAAAAAAAAAAATTATATACAAACACACACACACGTATGTATATACAGTCAGCCCTCTACTTACGAAATTAATCCATTCCCGAGACCTTTTTCGTAACCTGGAGTTTTCGTAAGTAGAGGAGTATTTTACATGGAAAAACACGTGATTCGTTTCAAGGCTCCCAAGACTACCCTATAAACCCTTTAAAAATGATAAAAGTACACTAATTTTGTATGAAATGTGTTAAAAGTAAAAGAAAATTATTTATTAAACCATTTAAACATTTTATGAACATATTAAACCATTTTACTAACTAAACCATTATTAAACATTTTTTTATTAACACACACACACACACACACACACACACAAGCACACTCTCTCTCTCTCTCTCACACACACACACACACACACACACACACACACACACACTTGTGGCGCGCTCTGCCAAATACGGGCTCCGCCCACACACAGCGAGTAGCAGAGGCCGGAGCTTTTGAGACGGGGTATTCAAAGCTTGACAGATCGGAGGTCCAGACTCAAGATTAACTTGTTTCCTTGAGGGATCGGAGGTCCTGATGAGTCACGTTTTGCTCACATTCATTAAACATTTACTGAATTAAACAACTTAAAAAATGAAAAATAAGCTGCAATGAGCACTCTCAAGAGAGTTAAAGAATACCTGCCTCCTTTCATCTCTGACTCTACGCAGTCCTGTGTCTGTCAGGGCAAGTGCGCCACATCTCTGCTCAAATCGGTCATAAAAATTATCTTCATTCCTTATTGTTTCACTTGGTTGTCTAGTCATGTAAATCCATAATCATTACCAATGAGCCGTGTTTATAAGATATAAGATGAGCTCTCTCAAATAAACTCACGAAACTCACGAACCAACAGTACAACTCTCCTTTACGCGTGTTACAAAGAGGCAAGGGTACACTACTATGGAGATTCAGAACATTTTTTATGAACCAATTTTTTTATTAACCAAACAATATTAAACATTATTAAACATTTTGCCAAGTGCGGGATGCGTCACGGCCAACACCGGAGCTTTTGGGGCGGAACGTGGCTTGTCCGGACTTCCGATATGTAAAGCAGGCAAGTGTGCTTTGAACACTTGTTTAATACTCAACATTCACCTGTTTGCTTGAGGGATCGGAGGTCCGGATGAGCTGCGCCCAGTCTCGGGGGCGCCGGTGTCGGTCGTGACGCCGCCCATACTGGGCACACTCAGTGGTGTGCTCCACTGCAGCCAACGCCGGAGCTTTTGAGATGAGCCGTGTTTTGCTCACATTCGGCGGCACGCGCCACATTAAACATTTACTGAATGAAACAACTTAAACAAAAAATAAGCTGCAATGAGCACTTTTGAAACTCACAAACCAACAGTACAGCTCTCCTTTACGCGTGTGACAAACAAGCTTTATGGGTGCAGTACGATGGAGATTCAGCTCCCTCCTGGCCAATGGGATGCCAGCGGGGCGGGATGTTGGGAGACAGCCAATGAGAGAGCAACTCGCGCATTGTTTAAATTTTTTAATGCCACGTTTGAATAGCGTGTTTGGCGCTTTTCGTAAGGAGAGGTTGTTTCGTATACAGAGGGTGAAAATTTAAGAAAATGTTTTTCGTGTTCAGAGGTTTTCATAAGTAGAGGGCTGACTGTGCATGTATGTATGTATGTATATATATATATATATACACACACACACACACACACACACACACACACACACACGGTCGTCTTCCAACGAAATTAATCTGTTCCAGCGCCTTTTTTCAGAATCTGGATTTTTCGTAAAAAGAGGCGCAAACAAGTGTCCGTCCACACGCCGGTCCCAAGCCCGGATAAATGCAAAGAGTTTGGACAGGAAGGGTATCCGGCGTAAAAACATTTGCCAAAATACACTATGCAAACTGCCAATACTAATTTCTTACCGGATTGGTCAAGGCCCAGGTTAACAACAACTGCCATCAGTGCTGTCAACCAACAGGGTGCTGGTGGAAATTGGACTACTGTTGGTCGAAGAAGGAGAGGCAGGAGGCATGTCCGTAGGCAGAGACAGAAGAGGAAAGGTATAAGTCTAGGACTGAGAGTAGGGACTTTGAATGTTGGAACTATGGCAGGAAAAGGTAGAAATCTGGCTGACATGATGCAGAGGAGGAAGGTGGACATACTGTGTGTTCAGGAGACCAGGTGGAAAGGTAGCAAGGCTAGAAGCTGAGGAGCAGGGTTTAGGCTGTTTTATCATGGTGTAGATGGGAAGAGAAATGGAGTAGGAGTCATCTTGGAGGGGTTGGTCAGGAATGTTCTAGAAGTGAAAAGAGTGTCAGACAGAGTGATGAGTCTCAGTTTAGAAATTGAAGGTGTGATGGTCAATGTTGTTAGTGCTTATGCCCCACAGGCAGGATGTGAGCTCGAAGAGAAGGAGAGATTCTGGAGTGAGTTAGACGAAGTGATGCAGAGAACCCCTAGAGGTGAAAGAGTGGTCATTGGGGCAGACTTCAATGGACATGGTGCAGGAAACAGAGGGGACGAGGAAGTGATGGGCAGGTTTGGTATCCAGGACAGGAACACAGAAGGACAGATGCTGATTGATTTTTCAAGAAGGATAGAAATGGCGGTGGTCAATACTTTCTTCCAGAAGAGACAGGAGCATAGGATGACTTTTAAAAGCGCAGGTAGGAGCACACAGGTAGACTACATCTTGTGTAGGCGATGTCAGTGACTGCAAAGTAGAAGTGGGTGAGAGCATTGCCAAACAGCATAGGATTGTGGTGTGCAGGATGACGCTGATGGTGAGAAAGGTGAAGAAGGCAAAGGCAGAGCAGAAGACAAAGTGGTGGAAGCTGAAAAAGGAAGAGTATCGTGTTGTCTTCAAGGAGGAGTTGAAACAGGTTTTTGGTGGTCAGGAAGTGATTCCAGTCATCTGTTGAGTAGAGAGGTGACTGTTGAGGACCAGGAAGTAGCAAAGATTAGTAAGGGTGACGTGAGGAGGGCATTGAAGAGAATGAAGCGTGGAAAGGCAGTTGGTCCTGATGACACACCTGTGGAGGGATAGAAATGTCTAGGCGAGGTAGCAGTAGATTTTCTGTCAAGAATATTCAACAAGGTCTTAGAGAGTGAGCAGATGCCATAGGAATGGAGGAGAAGTGTGCTGGTGCCCATTTTTAAGAACAAGGGAGATGTGTAGAGTTGTGGAAACTACAGAGGGATAAAGTTGAGCCATACAATGAAGTTATGGGAAAGAATAGTGGAAGCAAGACTAAGGGCAGAGGTCAGCATTTGTGAACAAGAAAGAGCACCACAGATGCAGTGTTTGCTTTGAGGATGTTAACAGAAGTACAGAGAAGGCCAGAGGGAGCTGCATTGTGCCTTTGTGGATCTGGAGAAAGCATATGACAGGGTGCCGAGAGAAGAACTGTGGTATTGCATGAGGAAGTCTGGAGTGGCAGAGAAGTATGTTAGAGTGGTGCAGGACATGTATGAGAGATGTAAGACAGTAGTGAGGTGTGCTGTCGGTGTGACAGAAGAGTTCAAGGTTGACTGCATCAAGGGTCAGCTCTGAGCCCATTCTTGTTTGCTATGGTGATGGACAGGCTGACAGACGAGGTTAGACAAGAATCTCCATGGACTGTGATGTTTGCAGATGACATTGTGGTCTGTAGGAAGAGCAGAGAACAAGTGCAGGAAGATCTTGAGAGGTGGAGGTATGCCCTGGAAAGGAGAGGAATAAAGGTTAGCCTCAGTAAGACAGAATACATGTGTGTGAACGACAAGGACCCAAGAGGAACGGTGAGGTTACAGGGGGCAGAGATAAAGAAGGTGGAGGATTTTAAGTACTTTGTCTCAACAGTCCAGAGCAATGGAGAGTGTGGAAAAGAGGTGAAGAAGCATATGCAGGCAGGTTGGAATGGATGGAGAAAAGTGTCTGCTGTGATGTGTGATAGGAGAGTATCGGCAAGAATGAAAGGAAAAGTGTACAAGACGGTGTTGAGGCCAGCGATGTTGTATGGTTTAAAAACCGTGGTAATGAGGAAAAGACAGGAGGCAGAGCTGGAGGTAGCAGAGATGAAAATGTTGAGGTTCTCTTTAGGAGTAAAGAGGATGGATAGGATCAGGAATAAGTACATCAGAGGGACAGCAGCACATGTAAGACGTTTTTTGGAGACAAAGTCAGAGAGGCTAGATTGAGATGGTTTGGACATGTACAGAGGAGGGATAGTGAGTATATTGGTAGTAGGATGCTGAGGTTGGAACTACCAGGCAGAAGGCCTAGAGAAAGACCAAAGAGAAGATTTATGATGTGGTGAAGGAGGACATGAAGGTAGTTGGAGTAAGAGAAGAAGATGCAGAGGATAGGGTGAGATGGAGGCAGATGATTCGCTGTGGCGACCCCTGAAAAGAACAGCCGAAAGGAAAAGAAGAGCAATTAAGGGATAAGGGCCTTGCTCAAGGGCCCAAGAGTGGTGATCGTGGGGACTAAACCGCTGTCCTTAAGCCACCACTGCCCTTTCAAACATCACGCCCGCCTACAGCGGGACAGACTGCCAAACATAATTGTCGTCATCACGCCCACCTACAGCTTACAGTAAGAGTAGAAGATGAAGAGGACAGGGTGAGATGGAGGCAGACGATTCGCTGTGGCGACCCCTGAAGGGAAAAGCCGAAAGGAAAATAAGAAGAAAAGGTGCATTTCACATGTAAAATGCGTGATTCGTTCCAACGCTCCCAAGACTACCCTTTAAAAATTATAAAAGCATACCTTTTAAGGTACTTACTTCGTGGCGCATGCAGTGTGTTGACCATGTCTTCTTAGCAGAGTTATAATCTTACAAATGTTTATGCAAAGTTAAAAGCCTGAGCCATAAAATACAGTTGGAATGACACACAAACAGTTCAGTTCATTTTCTGTAACCGCTTCATCCTAATTAGGGTCACGGGGAGGCTGGTGCCCATCCCAGCCAACTCAGAGCGAGGGCAGAGTACACCCTGGACAGCTCGCCAGGCCATCGCAGGGCGGAAACACGCTGACGGCTTTGCAGCCTACTCTTGTCGAAAGTCAGCAATGGTTCTTTTACATGCCTCACACCATAGACAGTGAGAGACATGGCCGGCCTTTGATAACCCAGTTAGCTCCACTGGGGGGGGACAGTGACAACCTTGTGGAGAGTGGGACTCGAACCCCCAACTTTTGGATCAGCGATCCGGCGCCTTATACCACTAGACCACCACCGCCCCTGACACACAAACAAACATGAACAAAGTTCACACAAACATGAACAAAGTTGGAATGACAGCGTCATCCCTCCTAGCCACTGGGAGGCCAGCGGGGTGGGATGTTGAGAGATAGCCAATGGGAGGCAGCTGGGTCATCCCTCCTAGCCAATGGGAGGCCAGCGGGGCAGGATTTTGGAAGATAACCAAGGGGATTGAGCTGCGTCATCCCTTGTAGCTAATGGGAGGCCAGAGGGGCGGGATGTTGAGACATGTAGTCAATGGAACAACAAGTCTAAATTTAGGTGGAGCTGCAGACATCGCTTTCCTCTCTCTCACACACAGTATGGATCAAAGTGCATCCAACATTATAGCTCACTTTTTCTCCACCTAATATTTGAATGGCGCGTTTGGCGCTTTTCATAAGAAGAATTTGTTTCGTATACAGAGGAAAAATGTTTTTGTATACTGGATTTTTCGTATTCTGGGGATGTCGTATTCAGAGGACTTCAGAGTTATATATATAAAACACACACACACACAGACACACACACACACACACACACACACACACACACACCTCACTTTCCGCTGTTAATTGGGACCGAGATCCCCACGCGACCATCAAAATCCGTGAAGTAGGATCGCCGCCTCACTGACGTACACGATATCAATAAATACATATCCAATGCTATAAATTCTTATAATAACAATTAAACATTGAAAAATAACATAAGATGTAAATAAAATATAAATACAGACGCTGTCCAACTTACCAACATTCGGTTTGGAAACATCCAGAAATACCAACAAAGCTGTGCAAGGTCGAAAGTGAAAGTGAAATGAAATTGAAGAACAAGTAGAAATAGAAATGGAATAAAATCTACAGAAAGATAGATCATAAATATAAGTATGAAATATGACTAAACATTATCCTGAGGTACACGTAATACTAGGCTCCGGCAGAGGGGGACGTGGCTGTGTAGACGCACGTGCACACACAAATACAACAATGTACAGACGCTCCACGACTTATGTTCATCCATTTTATGTTTTTTCGATTTTATGTTTTTTTTTTTTCCCAAAAAAAAAAAAAGGCTGACGTAATGATGCAATGATGCTGCGTCCATTGTTTACAAACAACAGACTGAATGTGCCCCTCCTTCTTCCCAGTTCAGTTATATATATATATATATATCGTTTTATATATAAAAAAAATAAGAAGAGTTGTACTGTTGGTTCGTGAGTTTCGTGAGTTTATTTGAGAGAGCTCCTCTTATAATCTTATAAACACGATTCATTGGTAATGATTATGGGTTTACATGACGAGACAACCAAGTGAAACAATAAGGAATGAAGACAGTTTTTCTGACCGATTTGAGCAGAGACGTGGCGCACTTGCCCTGACAGACACAGGACTGTGTAGAGTCAGAGATGAAAGGAGGCAGGTGTTCTTTAACTCTCTTTTGATCATTGCAGCTTATTTTTCGTTTTTAAGTTGTTTAATTCAGTAAATGTTTAATAAATGTAGCGCGCTCCGCCGAATGTGAGCAAAACGCAGCTCATCCGGACCTCCGATCCCTCAAGGACACAAGTTAATGTTGAGTCCGGACCCCTGATCTGTCAAGCAGGTAAGTGCGCTTTGAATACCCCGTCTCAAAAACTCCGTACTTCATGTGATGTAACTCGGTATAAATAAGTGACTTATTTGAAATTAATGTTGATATTATTTGATATTATTTTACAATGTTATGTTTATAATAAATGATTTAGGGGTGTTTTATGAGATACGGTAATGGTATTTATGGATGTATAGTACAGTATGAGCGTCACACGTCATACGTCACTGTAACAACCTACGTTCACTTTCAACTTATGTTCGGCCGTCCGGAACCAATTAAAAACGCAAGTCGGGGACCGTCTGTAATAACAATTAAGCATAAAAAAAAATGCAAGGATGTAAATAAAATATAAATACTGTACACAGACATACAGACGCGCGTGCACGCACACAGACACACGCAGATGTGCACCTCACAAAAATGTAACTAGTTTTGATGGGAGGTTTTTGTTTAGAGATTTTTTTTGCATAATTGGCCTTATTTTTGTAGCATTTTCCTTAACTTTTTTCACCTATTCGTTTTTAATTTCCTTAATTTTTAATTCAATGAATATTAAAAAAAAAAAAAAAAAAAAACACGATGCACTGAAGCCGCATGAATTGAAGCACAAAGTAGCAAGGGATCCCTATATATATATATATATATATGTATATACACACACACACACAGTGGTACCTTGACTTACGAAATTAATCCGTTCCAAGGTTAAGCTCGTAATGTTCGTTAGATAAAACAAAAATTCCCATCGGAAATAATAGAAAACCAATTAATCCGTTCCAACCCCCTCACAAATTCATAACCTAACACAAACACATATTTTACCTAATATATTAAAGATAAACATGTAAAAACAATAAATATTTCATAATAATACATGTACATTAACACCAAAAATAATTAATAATAAATAATAAAACAAGAATAAACAATAAGTCAACTAACCCTTCCAATCATCGACCACGGCAAAGATGTCACGTGGGCAGGCATGAGGTAGTATGTAACAGAGAAGGAGAATTTTGCACATGTGCACACTACAAATGCCAGTGAGGAAAGGCTCGTGGTGATAAGGCCAGTGCTTCTCAAATAGTGGAGTCAGGTGGTGCGTGTATGACCTTGGGGAACATGCTTTTTCGCCATACTCTACCAGAATTAAATGTAATTGCTCATCTTCTAAAGTAGGTGGCAGTAGCGCTCTCACTGCATTCCCTATGATGTATGGAAAAAGCACCAAGCAAATGATATGAAGTGCAGTAAACACTATTTATAGTCGTACGCGGGGCATGAAATATTTTTTTCCTCCTTACTGGTGGAATCACAGAAAATAATCGAGAAGCATGGCACAAGGTTCTTGGAGCGTGGAAGAATACGAGGCAAATCGGCCTGGAAAAAAAAAAAAAAACATCTTCCCAGCAGAGCTCGTAAATCAAAATTTTGCTCGTTGGATAAGGCAGATTTTTGGTGGGATCGAAGCTTTTAACACTGAAAATTCATTATAAAAAGACACTCGTAAGTCAAGGTACCACTGTGAGATGAGATTTCCTTTCGGCTTTTTCCCTTTCTCAGGGGTTGCAACAGCAAATGATTCGCACATTTGATTTGGCATAGGTTTTATGTTGGATGCCCTTCCTGACACAACCAACCCTTTAGCAAGGGACAGATACACGCTGACAGCTTTGCAGCCTACATATTGCACACACACACACGTGTATGTATATATATATATATATATATATATATATATATATATATATATATATATATATACACACACACACACACACACACACACACACAGTCGTCGACTTACGACCGCTTTTGGTTCCGGCAGACCGGTTGTAAAACGATCTGGTCGTATGTTGACATTCCATCCAAATACACTCATGCCAAACAAAAACAGATGAATAAATCTCACGCATTTAAATCTATACCTCTGTTTTCAATTCCACGTCACTGTGACATGCAGCGGAGAGCCAATCCTTTCTGTACTCCACTGTGTGGGCGGGTCTGATAGCTTCAAACTCCAATTTTATTGGATTATAACAACAGCCACAGACTGTGCGTGTTGTTTTTGAGTAAAGAGATAAATTTCCCTCATTTTGATCGGCTCATTTCCACAAAGCCAAGCACAGATAGCAAGCAAACACAAATGGACAGACATGGAAAAACTTCAACCCGCAGACCAGCTGATTGCCAAAACTTGGAACGTGCTTCCTGTCATATAAACACTGCAGCGTGTGAGTCCAATAAAATTAGAGTTTCAAGGTATCGGGCACACCCACACACAGAAAGGCCTGGTCCTCCGCTTTGCGCCACAGTGACGTGGCATTGAAAGTTGATGAATAGATTTGTTCTGAGCAGTTAGAAAGTGAAGCTGCATCATCTCCTGCTTGGCCTTTTAAGATGCTGGCACTGCTGGCAGCGCAAACAACTGTCGTACGCAACACTCGCACTGCACTGCCATGAATCATGCTTCACCACTTTTGCGGTCGTAAAGTCGATCAGACGTAACTCGCATAGGTCGCAAGTCGATGACTCATTGTGTATATATGTATATAAACACATGCATACACACACACACACACACACACACCATTTGTCCATGTAAATGAGTAGACACCTGTCTAGTTTATATAGTATTTATAAGTTTAATATACGTACACTGTTATTATTGCCTATTTTGCCTTATTGGAACTATTGGCCTATTCATGCAATTTTGCACTCTGTCTTATTTTCTATCCAGTCAGAATCCAGAACTCAACACAACAATGCACTCCACTGTACTACGTTATAGGTGTTCATTACCAAACAGTTTATTCCACCAGGCACACTGTTCTGATCACTTCTGGAGCTTCATCAGGCTCAGTTTGTGACTGCAGCACCACCGCTGTACCCTGCAGGTTCCGGAGTTGTTCCGAACATCTAAATAACATCTTCCAGGTAAGTTTTTGATGCTTATTTGGCCTCAAAATATCTCGTAACACTGACACCTGTGATCAGTGTCTTATACTGAAAAGACAGAGGTGTTGTTCCTCACCCAGCTTCCCTTTAGACTCCTCCAGTTGATGGATCTGGTTCTCCAGGAAGAGCATGGCCACTGCGAAGGCCAGCAGGGCCAGGAGCTGAAACTTCGGTGCCATCTTAATCCTTAAACTCCCCATGAAATCAGACCAGCAGCTGTAGAGATGAAGACATGATGAACTTCAACATACCGACCTGGAAGCTCGTGGGAGTAAAAACAACAGCAATAAGTCTCCGTTTCGGCACTAATAATCCTCCTTTTGGATGTTTCTCTGAAAGTTTGAAATTAAAAACTTTGACTACAATCTCTCCTTCTCTCCTCGGAGCCTAACTCGACTCTCAAAAACACAGCCGGAGAAGGAGGAACAGCTTTTATTTCTTTTACTATTCTAATCCCAGTAGCTGTGCTTCTTAATTAGCCCGGACTCGCTCCTAATCCATATAGTGCACTACATGATACGCAGAAACCGTTACGTCATCCCCTATGTAGTGTACTTTATATAGTAGTGAGGAGGCGTTTGAGATTCAGCCTTAGCAAACCAGGAAAAAATAAAAAATAAACATCTTACGCTTGTTAGTAAAATCATTAAATTATTAAATATAGCTATGCAAGCTTATGTATCACGGAAAATCAAGCACACTGCAATCAAATCATATATTTTTATATTCATTTTAAGTTTTTCATTGTAAACTTTCATTTCCGGGTCGAGCGTGTCATCTCTTCGCGTTAAAAGTCGTCGCTACTTCCTCTGAGAAGCGGATGCTGGGCAGCGGATGCTGGGCAGCAATGGCGCCGGAGGTATATTTACGTTGGTTAATACTGCTGGTTCAATCGGTAAGCATCTTGAAATATACAGTATTAAGAGATTTACATGCTCTTATGTTAAGTTTGTTGACTGTGTAAATGAATGGAGCCATGTTGATTACATCATGCTAATTACAGTTAGCGTGTGACGTGGCTTACTGAAGTCAATAAAAGGGTACAAGTGTAAATCTTTTAACATACTAAACTGTTTTATCATCACGTTTAATCCTATTTATAATATTAAATTATTCCGTGTTACTACTTGTTACATTTTTTTTTGTAAATAAATGATACGTTCTTTTCCTTTCGGTGGGTCCCTTTTTTCTCTCTCAGGGGTCGCCACAGTGAATCCGTGATTCGCATGTTTGATTTAGTTGATGGGTTTGTACTCGGATGCTTTTCCTGACACAACCCTTTAGCGAGGGACAGAAACACGCTGCCGGCTTTGCAGCTCCTCTACGAAAGTCAGTAATGGTTCGTTTACATGAACCTCTCACCATCGACAGTGAGAGACATGGCCCGCCTTTAATAACCCAGTTATCTGCACTGGGGGTGGGATTCGAACCCCCAACCCTAGAATCAGTGATCCAGTGCCCTAGGCCACTACTGCCACTAAATAAATAATACATTTATAAATATAAAAGCTTAACTTTGAATGTAAGATCAGGGACAGTGGTGCCCTGGTGGTAAGGTGCTGGATTACTGATCCCAAGGTTGAGGGTTTAAGCTCCACCATAACCGGATTGTCACCACTGTCCCCCCAGTGCACTAACTGGGTTATCAAAGGGCAGCCATGTCTCTCGCTGTCTGTGCTGGAGACTTGTGTAAAAGAACCATTGCTGACTTTTGACCAGTGGCACTGCATAGCCATCAGTGTGATTCTGCTCTGTGACGGCCTGGTGAGCTGCACAGGGTGTACTCTGCTCTCGCCCCGGGTTGGCGGAGATGGGCACCCACTCGCAGTGGAAAGTGAGCGATCCCTGTATTTAGTTTCTCATGGTGATCCTGGATCTAACTTAAATATTTCCTGAATATTTTAGCATGTGATTTCTATTTGAATAAAGCAATTATATTAGTGTCTTTATAAATACATTGAGTTATGTAAATGGTGAAGTAAACAAGAAATGGTAATCTGGAAATTGTATATAAAATGCATGTTATATAATTTACATGTTCAGTTCAAATGTGTCAATGCTGTTGATGGCAGAAATCAAATGACTGTTTAATGCTATAATGAAAACTTGTGAATTTAATTTCTGTGCTTGTGTGTGTTGATATGAAATGTATTGTTTGAATGATGGATAATAAATACATGGGACTTGAGTTAAACTCTTGTGCAGTGTTTCACAAACAGGATGCAGTTGTTTATCATTTACTTTATTCCGGTATTACTCATGTCTGCACAACGTTGCAGCTGGCAGCGTTTGGCACTGACCTGTCGTCGGAGGCGTGCCGGGAGCTCGGATTCTCCAGTAACCTTCTGTGCAGCTCATGCGACTTACTGGGTCAGTTCAGCCTGACCCGGCTCGAGCCGTTTTGCAGGCAGTGCTGCCAGGAAGAGGCTCAGCTCGAGTCCAGGAAGGTACACTTCACCTCACAAAACGCTCTCCGGACACACACAATTGGTAAGTCCGGTTTCATCTCATAATAATAGTGTGCTGTTTCATGTCCAGCTCTACCCTGGAGCCATCCTTGAGGTCTGTGGATGAAAATTGGGGCGGTTCCCTCAAGTCCAAGGTGAGTGAAATAAAACCAGCTGAATAGGAAGGATTTCATTCATCCTAATTTAGTAAATCACTTTAAAATCCATTGTAGACTTGGGGTTGAATTAATTGTGATTGAATTAGAATATCAATGTTTATGATGGGAGAGTGAACAAGTCTTTGTCTTGGTTGACATCCTGAAAGCTCTGCTCCTCCATCTTGAATGAATGTGCTCATTATTATTTTTTTTTTAAATCCTGGTTTCTGTTGTGGTACATCAGGCCAGGCTTAAGAAAAATGTTGGCAATAACCTGATTTAAAATAAAAGATCCGTCCAGGAGGCAGGAATTCCCCCAACCTGTGCAGGCCACCTGGGATTCACAAGGAAACTTTTCACGCATCATGCAATATTATGTGATGTTGTAAACACAGTAGAATGAAATATATATTGTAGATGTGGCAGTGGTGGCCTGGTGGTTTAAAAAGTGCTGGATCACTGATCCTAAGGTTGGGGGTTCGAGTCCCACTCTCGACGAGGTTGGGTCTCTCTTCTATCTATGGTCTCTCGCTGTCTATGTTGAGAGGTTCACGTAACAGAACCATTGCTGACTTTTGTAAAGAGGCGCTGCATAGCATCAGTATTTCTGCCCTGCGATGGCCCGGCCAGCTGTCCAGGAGGGATTCTGCCCTCGCTAAGGGAGCGATCCAGGAAGGGCCAGTGATGCCAGAAGCTTCTCAACACACCAGTAATATCTTGTATTTGAAATCAACATACTGAATATCAAAATTTATTCTTTTAATATTGTAATCAACAGCATCAAAGTTTCTTCAACAATACCCCCCCTCCCCCCTCCCCTCATCATGGTCCCCTTCCATCATGTGTTCCACCTTTGTTGTTGAAGGGGAAATGAAGCACATCGCAGTGTAACATTGTCTCGCTTCATTTCGGGTTTAACTTGTACGACAAGCACATAAAAGAAAACCGCTGTGTGTAACGGTTTATATAAAATTTAAGCCCCAATCACAACTTATTTAGTCAGCGTTTCATTTCCCCTTTAAGACAGTACTTGCCAATGAGAATCACGGTTTCACCGAACTAGTGCACTTGACCAATCACAAGGTGCAGTTGATGCTGATTTCACTTTGGTCACTTTAGTACGGTGTATGATGGGGGACACATGCTTTCCCCCCAAAAACACAGCTGGCTTATATATTTGTATTTTTTGCATCTGTGCTCAGGCAGGGGTTTTATGTACGGTTACTGCTCAACTGGCCGTGTTACTGCCAACAAAGCTTTTTAAGGCTGGCCTCATGTTTAAGTGATCATAATAATGGTAAGGAAGAAGCAAGAGTCTCAATTGAGAAGAGTGGGGGTGGGGGAGTAATGTTTAAATGCAGTTCAGAAGGGAATTTAAACCGGAACGGCTCGCTATGAGCAATGTTAGATAAATGACATGACGATGGGTGGCTCGGGCACGTTGTGTTCTATCGAATCCTGTTTCAAGGTTCTGAGTAGTGCTCCCCGACAGGTGGAGGTGATGGTGGATACTCGGTGGTAGTTGCTACAAAAATCTGAATGATTTTGTAACTTTTCTTTTGAAGCTTTCGTCAGGAGCGACAAGCCGAAGATGTTTAAGGGCCTTCAGATTAAGGTATGATGTAAACCTTTAAGGCCAGTGATGTAATTTATAATTCTGTTTATTACTGATGAATGATGTTTACACCACAGTACGTACGAGGCTCGGATCCTGTACTGAAGCTGCTGGACGATAACGGGAACATTGCTGAAGAACTCAGCATCCTCAAGTGGAACACGGATAGCGTGGAAGAATTTCTCGGTGAAAAACTCGACCGCATTTAATGTCATCATTGTCTCGGTATAAAGATTGGAGTTGAGCGCCATCTTTTTACACCTCATTTAATCAACCCTCAGATTTCTGTAGTTGTATACCGATCATAAACTGTATCATTGTATAACTCCAGATTGATGATTCCTTTAATACGTGATTGGATTTCAGGTGATCAACATGCTGTCTGAAAGGTTGTGGGGGGTTTTTTTTTTTTGGTTACTCTGTATGAACAGAGAATTCTGATGGTGATGCTGGACCCACAGTGTTTATTGTTCCTTTGTCTGTATGCTAGCATTGATGTGGAGCTGCATGTTAGTGAAGGCCTGACAGGAAACCCTTGTTTGGTGTGTGAGGCCTGATGTGTGTGCGGTTTTCATGGTGTGTAGTGACGGCGACATGAGCACTTGCTCTGGTGTATAAAATCATCATTGTTTAAATAAATTGTGTAAAAACAAAACTTTAGGTGTTTGGCTCAGGAGTTCATAAACACATCAGTAATACTTGGACTGCTGGGGGAGGGTCACCAACACCTGCTTCTGTTAGCAGGATTCCTGTGGGGGGTGGTGTGTGTGTGTGTGTGTGGGGGGTGTTTTTTAAAAAGTTAAAATCTTTGCCACCTGTTGCAGGAACAATGGAAATCACTTTTGGCAGCAAGTATGAAGTGACTACACTGAGCTATACATGTGCATATACCTGCATACACATGTTTGTCCTTCGCTGGAGAAGACGACCAAGACTTCAAAATCACTGGGGGTTGTGAGTGCAAACACGGCTAAAATGTCCAATCCTTGCTCGAAACGGTCTGTTGCAGTGGGGGCATGGGATTGCGCGGAGTGAGCCAGGCTGAGAGCTGACGCTGGCTCTGCTGTGTCGCTGCTGACGGTTCTGCTGCTTGATGCAGTTTTCCTTGAACACCGACACACCTCGAGAGGTCACCATGCGTCAGGCAGTACGGTCAAGTGCAACTGACTCCCAGGCGTTGGGGTTGATGCTACACGACTTCAGGGTGTCCTTGAAACGTTTCTTGGGTGCGCACTGTGAACGTCTGCCCTTTCACAGCTCACTGTAGAGCAGACATTTTGGAAGGTGAGCGCCGTCCATACAGCACACCTGAGTTGGGCCCGCTTCAACATGGTGTGAACACTCTCTCCATGTCGGCCCTCTGAAGGACTTCAGTGTCGGGTACTTTGTCCTGCCATTTGATGTGCAGCAGCTTCCTCAGGCTTTGCATGTGGATTGAGTTCAGCAGTTTGGTATGACGACTATACCGTCACGGTCTCGCTTGCGTATAGCGGCGACGGTAAGATTACTGCCTATACACTTTCAGCTTTGTCTGTCTGCAAACTGAAGCCTCTCCTGTCCCACATGTTGTGCTGTAGCCTGCCGAAGGCAGCGATGGCTCAAGCCAACCTGTAGGAGACCGCCTCATCAATGTTGGTGGAGCACGATAGGGTGCTACCAAGGTAGACAAACTTGTCCACTGCAGCGAGCTTCTGGCCATTGACCATTATGGTGTGCTCTGTGTACTGCTCCGCGGGGGCGGGCTGGTGCATAACCTCGGTCTTCTTTGTACTTATTGTAAGACCGAAGTCGTCACAGGCCTTGGAGACTAGATCCAGGCTTTCCTGCATATCAGACAGAGCACCAGCATTCAATGTGCAGTCATCAGCAAATAGAAATTCCCAGGCTGCGTCTTCCTGGACTTTGGGTTTTATCCTGCAGTAGGTTGAAGAGCTTGCCGTCTGTATGGTATCTGAAGTAGACTCCAGTTTCAGTCTCGGACGACATCAGTCAACATGGCCGAGAACATCATGCTGAAGAGGGTCGGGGGTGAGCACACAGCCCTGCTTGATGCTGTTTATCACGGGGAACGGTTGGCAGTGTTCCCCATCGTCCCGTCTGTATGCCGACGTGGATCTGACGAAAGCATTCGACACGGTCTGCAGGGAGGGGATCTGAGAGATCATGGCCAAGTACGGGTACCCTAACAACTTCATATCGCTGGTCAGACAGTTCCATGTCGGCATACAGGCTAGCATGCAGGATGATGGGAAATGCTGCCAACCGTTCCCCATGACAAACGGCATCAAGCAGGACTTGCGTCTGTAGAATTCTGGCTAAGATCTTCCCAGCAGTGGCGAGTAACAAGATGCCACGGTGGTTGTCGCAGGCCTGTTGGTTCCCCTGCCGCTTGTGCCGATGGATGAAGGAGGGGTCTTTGAACTCCTGTGGAAGTTTCTCCTGGTGCCACATGGACCGGAACAGCCCGTTGAGCTTCCGAAGCAGTTGTGGTCTGCTGGATGTGTAGATCTCTGCTGGAATTGCATCTGCAGCGTGCCTCGCCACTGGAGAGCAGCTTCACGGCCTTCTCCACTTCAGCTACAGCTGGGGGATCGGCAAGGGAGTGATCAATGGGGACTTGCGGCAGACTTCTGTCGGAATTGCCTCATCGTTGATGGATGAACGATTTAGCACACCGTCAATGTTCGGCCCAGCGTTGTACCATCTTCTCCCTGTCGATGATCCGACTGTTCCCATCAGCACCAAGTAGTGGGGTTTATCCTGACTTTCTGGGTCCATAAATGGCCTTGAGGGCACTGTAAAGGTTCTTGGAGTCATTCCGGTCAGCGAATGACTGGCTCTCTTCGGCCTTCGTGCTCAGCCAGGAGTTCTTTAGAAGGCGGAGCTCGTGGTAAACTGTTCTTTTACAGGTGGCGAAGGCCGCGTTGTCTGAGGCTGAAGAGGGATCGCTGGGGAGCGCTTTGTGAAGGCGGTGTTTCTCCTCGAGCAGCGCACTGATGCGGTCGTCATTCTCATCAGACCAGTCCTGGTGTTTTTCGTATGGTCGAGCCCAATAGTGCCGAAGCAGCATTGTAGACACTGTCACAGAAGCCCAGTTCGACTCCACAGCATCAGAGTCGAGATCAAGGGGTTCCAGTGAGCTCTCGATTTATTCTGCCATGGACCGCTTCACGTGCGGACGTCTTGGCGCTTGCTTTCCCTTGCAGTCTTCTTGGGGGGGCCGGATCCTGATGCTGAGCTTGCAGATGAGCAGGCAGCGGTCTATCGGACACTCTGCACCACACACGGCTTTCGTGACGCTGACGTCCTGTCCATCCCTTTGCTGACAGTGACAGTCCCGCAGATGCCAATGCTTGGAGCAAGGATGCATCCATCACGTCTTGTTACAGTTGGGGAGACACAAGATACACAGGCAAACATCAAATGTGTGTGTATATATGTATAATTTAATATATAAATAAAGTATATTTATAAGAAAAGGGAATAGATATGGGTGCAAGTTGAAGTTTTGTAAAATGCAAACTGGTTCTCGAACAGCACCAAGACGGAGCTTTGCATGTACATCATTCCTCAGACGCTCTTACACAAGTACTTTAATGTCCCTGTCCGTGAACAGAGTCTGTATTCTAATGAATGAGTAGAAGACTAAGTCTACCATCAGTAAAACTCTGAGTGGGTGTTGTGTGTTTGTATGTATTTACCAGTGTATTTTTCTTTTCAGCTTTTTCCCCGTTCTCGAGAGTCGCCGCAGCAAATCTTCTGATTTGGTTCGCAGGTTTTTAGGTCGATGCCCTTCCTGCCACCACCCTTTTAACAAGGGACAGAAACACACTGGTGGCTTTGCAGCTCTTCGTTACGAAAGTCCGCAATGGTTCTTTTACACCAACCTCTCACCATCGACCGCGACGGACACGGCCCGCCTTTCATAACCCAGTTAGTGCACTGGGGGGGGGGGGAACAGTGACAACCTGTGGGGCTTGAACCCCCAACCTTTTGGATCAGCAATCCAGTGCCCCATAGCACTAGACCACCCCTGCCCCCATCTGTCGTTCAAACATCCATCATTAGTACCACATTTTCTTCCTGAAGCAGATTCCGCTTCGAAAAACTTGTAAATCTATTATTCTCACCAAACTTGGTAGCGACCCTCCTCTACCCTCCCTGAACACGAGAGATTGTTTTTTTGAAATGTCAAAGGCGGATTTCTAACTTTGAGTGGAACTTTAAATGTGCATCTTTATTTCTTTCTTTTCAGAGAACTATTCCACTCTCGTGTGAAATCTTTTTCTTTATCTGTACAGAAAATATCCGAGCTGATCATGGATGGGGTGTAGAGGTTTGCAAATCCACCTCACAGTAAAAGGGTCCTGGGTTTGAGTCCCGGGCACGGTGAGGAGGCTCCTGGGTGGAGTTTGCATGTTCTTCCTGCGCTTGCATGGGTTTGGTTTGGGGACTTTTGACTTCCTTCGACAGTACAGAGACACACACGGCCTAATTGGCTGTATAAGATTAAGATTACTCCTCTGTGTGTGTGTGTTGGTCCCACAATGGTCTGGCAAGGTCTACCATGCCTTCACTGACAGCCGGGTGGGATCCCCACGACCCTGGAGGGGTTCAGTGCTTCAGTCATTAAGTGAGTGATGAGTGATCGCGCATGCTGATAGCGCTCATGTCTACCACTAGATGGCAGCAGCTGATTCCCATTCACCTCACACTGAAGCAGAAAAGAATGAATTTAAATCTGGTTTTATTAACAGTGAGATATGCATGGCCGTTGATAGGCCTCATAACTGCATTATTAGTTTTTATAATGAACAAAACACTTCAGGGCATCATGTTGTTGTTGTTGTTGTTGTTATGAGAAAATAATCCACAATAGGGAGGTGTGATGATTTGACCAATCAGAATGAAGAAATCCTCAGCAGGTGCTTGTATTCTATAGTCCTGTAAGTCTTTCCAGGGAGGATGGAAGGCATGTGTATGCTTCAGTAACAGGTTTATTGACTTCTCTTGGGAATCGCTGCAGTTTTATTCCTCTGGTTCTGAGTACTGTTTCCCTCCGCATCTGCATTTCTGGAAAAGTTTAAATCTCATGACTGCCAATGCACCGATGTGCCTTTCAGCAGGATTCATTAATCCTCAATTACTCTTCTCTGAGCGCTGCATTCCATCTGAGCTCAAGGATTTTCTTTTTTTTTTTTTTTTCTTCCATGAAAAAGTCTAATGAGGGACAGATTCCCAGGTTCCCTGGTCCAGACAAAAGGGTGTGGCTTATCCATCTGGGATCCCAATAAAGAAGCAAAAGTGGCTTCTGTTTCTGTCTAGTTTAAACTAGGGTTCGTACATTTCATCTGGAGAACCCAAAAACTGTTCATCTGCAATCAGTAACTGCAAAAGGCTTAAACAATCAATCATCTGTGGGTGCTGCAATCCTGTAAAACACCAGCCAATCAGTGCCCTGCGTTTGGCTAGGAAATAACCAGTCAAATTGCCCCTGTGCCTCTCAGTCGGTGTACAGGATGACAACTCGGTTTATTGTAAATCAAATGTCTACAGGTAAAGCCATCCCGCAAATAGGAAAACTAATCGAGGCGGGATGGCTTTCACAAGATATATTATCCTTTACAGTCGATTTTCCATGTTTGTTTTTAATTTAAATACTTATTTGTATCTTATTTTCAAGCAGTTTCCTTAAAAGATAAAGTGGAAAGGCTGAACAGAAAAAGATGATGAGCAGAAAAGAAAACAAATGCAATTTTACAGTACAACGTTCTCCTGAACAAAAAGAAGAAAAAAGGAAATAGAATATGAATATCAGTTGTACAAGTCACAAATGACAAGAACCTGGTCTTCAGAGTACCGGGATCCGTGTCGAGTCTGCATGTTCTGTGCTACTGTGGGCTTCATCTGGGTACTCTAGTTTCCTCACCATGTCCAGACACACGCCCATTAGGCTCACTGGCTGTTCCCAATGGCCCCGAGTTGTGAAGATGTGAGTGTGAATGATTGTGTGTGCGCGCTGTGAGCTGTTCAGGGTGTACTCTCCCCTTGCCCAGAGTAGGCTGAAATGAGCGCCAGCCTCCCCTTGACCTTAATAAGAAATGATCGGTTCAGAAAATGAATGAATGAATATTAAAAGTGTTGTTATATTCTAAATAAACGTGCTATTATATTATGAATATTAAATTCCTAAGTTAATGTATTAAATCTATGCCAGTGTTCAGCTATTGCTAATTGTAATGCTACATATTAGTATATCCAGGGTCAAAGGTCATTCACTCTTCCAATTTTATAAAGGGGCAGTCTGTTAGTATTTACTTAATTGTACATTATGGACCTGCTTCCTGTCAATCATAGTTCAGGAGGAGGGGATAACCATGTTCTTTTGCTCTCTCTCTCTCTCTCTCTCTCTCTCTCTCATTTTTCCTGAATGAATGCATCTGTGTACTCTGCAGTGTGGTCGACCAGGAGGAATGTTGAAAAGAATGAAAATGTAAACATAAAGAAAATTACTCGGCCTCTCTGTTTCTTTATCTCTTTCCACGACCTCCCCCTCTTTCTTTCTCTCTTTCGTTCCTCTTAAATGCCTTCACTTCTTAATTTAGAATATTTTTTTTTACTTTCTGTCCCATCTCTTGTTCCATCACTCATTTTTGGAAAATTCTTGAAATCCCCTCTGATGAGCTCCAGCTTCTCTCATGCTTCCTTCCAGAAGTTTCATTTTTAAAATAATACTTTTCTTTATTAGTCTTTTCTTGTGTTCAAATTTGTAATACCTCATTTCATCTCCGCACGTCTCTATGTCCGTACGGATAGAGGGGTTTAATGGAACGCAGCCGTTACTTGGCCAGAATTCATGCCTGCTAGTGTGGGAACATGACCTACATAATGCTTCGGATTGGTTGCAGATGCAGCGTGATGGAAGTTTGGAGGGAATTTTGCTTTGAATCAGCAAAAAGAGAGAGAGAGAGAGAGAGAGAGAGAGAGCGAGCGAGAGATGTTCCTTCTAGATCAGTTGCATAACAATCCTCAGAAAAAAGAAAAGGGTTTGTTCTAAGTCGAGTCTGTTCGAAAGTCCAGTTTATTCTGAAGCACCTGCCCAGGTTGTAGCGGCGAGCTCGATCACGACGAGGAAAAAAAAAAACCAAAAACATAAACCATATTGTTCTCTGCAATCGTGACTCAGTCGAGCCACTCGCTTTTCCAACTGCTGTGTTTTCCATGAGCCGTGCCATCCAGAGGAACGCTTTCTATTTCCATTCCCTAACCTTCGCACAAACGAATAAACAGGTTTTCGGGACACACACATGGTGCTGTTCTTACAGAACAGAATCCTAAACAACACTTTCCCGAGCGATTATTACACGCCGCTCACTGGCGCTAAATAACGCGAACCTAACCCACTGCTCCAAGCGTTTGATTTGGGGGTGATTGTGGGGTATGTTAGCATGTGGGTGGATGAAATGCAGATCTACATTATCAATGTGTTAAGTTTTTTTTTTTTTTTTTAATAGTTTGAAAATGTGTAATTTCACTGAATACAATAACGATGCTAACGCTAATGAGACTTTTACCGCGGTGTGAACACGCTCGTGCTAATTAGGACCACTGATGCTAACATGGCTAAACATGTGTCGCTCGGTCAAACCTGAAGTCCTGAATAGTGATTGGTTGGCTGCAGGTCAGAGGTTTATATTGGTAGTGCTGGGCTCGTCTAGAACCCGGTTTGCACTGTATGATTGTGTGCTGTGCCAGGCGGAAGATGACCGATATGAAACCATGGTGATGATGATTTCTGCGATCGAGGCTCCGACACAGTTGTCCCACGTGGTGTTGTGAAAAGGGTTTGAGGTCACAGTCTCACAACCAAAGATAACCTGATATGGACAGCCACGCCCTAATGGCTAGAAAGCAACTTTTGGAGTGGAACGGTTGCCGATTTGATTACCAAACCCAAGCTCATAACCTTCACCCTGACTCGAACTCATTCCGGGCCTCAGTGAGGGCATTTTTAACGTGGAGTCTATGTTCTCCCTGAGCTTGTGTGGGTTTCCTTCCGCAGCCCAAAGACCTGCACATTAGGCTGACTGTCACTCGGTCATTTGCCAAACTGCTCACACACAATCATTCGTACTCCCATTCCCACCAAGGGGCAATTTGGAGCAGCCAATGAGCCGAATGTGCAGCACTTTATGCTGCGGAAGGAAATCCGAGAACCCAGAAAAAAAGCTGCACAATTACAGGGAGAACATACAAACGCCACTCGGAAACCTTCTCGCTGAGCCTGGGACTCGAACCCATTGCCCCATTTGTAAAAGGGACCGTGTATGATTGTATGTTTGTTGCCCGTTGATGGTCCTGGCAAGCCTTTCACCTTCCACCTTTGCCCGGTGTTGTCCATGATAGGCTCCAGCCTGTATTCGTTCCATAGTGTGAAGACCGTACACAGTTCGAGTTGTTCACACTCACAAACAGCTAATAGATTTTAATGATGGTTAAACAGTGCGTTTTACATTTTCAGCGAGGTCCGCCCTCAGGATCGGGTTCCCAGAAACGTTCCATCATCCGTTCCCTCCAGGTTAGTAATTAAGATTTATGTAACGCTGCTCATATGGTTTCACTTTAGAGCTGAGCTACGTTTAACCACATCACCTCACCGTGAGGGAAACATGCGCATTAGGTTAACTGGCTGGTCCAAATCGCCCCTAGGTGTGTGTGTGTGTGTGTGTGTGTGTGTGTGTGTGTGGGCCATGTGATTACGTACCTTGCCTTCGACCAGTGTCAGCTGAGATGGGCTCCGGCCTCCCCTTGACCTAGTAGGAGTTTATCAAAACACTGAAAGTCTTAAAAATTTAGGATCAGATCACATCCAGCAGTCTGTGAAGGCCGGCTGGAAATTCCCGTCCGACTGTGGAACACTGAGCCTAGACGAAGAATGAAAGAATGAGAACAAGGATAATTGACTTGACAATAAATGTATTAGAAAATGCATATTCGAAGCGGGGCAATGGTGGCCCGATGGTAAGGTGCTGGATTACGGATCCAAAGTCAAGGGTTCGAGCCCAACCGTCACCGTTTAATCACTGCTGTCCCCCAGTGCAGGTTCACAAAATGAAAGGATGGATGGATAAGAAGAAATTGGGGTGTGGCTCATGTCAATTATCTATAGATTAGAATAAATTGGGGTGTGGCTCATCTAAATTCGAACCATATTAGAATAAGTTGGGTGGGTCTCATGTTAATTAGATGTACTGTATATTAGAATAAATTTGGATGCGTTGCATATAGATTAGATGTATAATAGACTGAATTAGGGTGTGTCTCATGTGTATAATAGGATAAATTGTGGTGTGTTGCATGCAAATTAGATGTTTCATCGAATAAATGAGGGCATCTCTCATAGGCTGAATTGACTCAAGTAAATCAAATGCACAGAACAAAAACATGGGGTCGGTATCATTTTATGTAAATTGTCAAATTTTATTATTTTTATTATTTACTCCAAATAACAATTTATCTGTTTTAAAGGTATAAGTTTTAGTGTAAATTTGATAAATTTGAGCTGATATAAGACTGTGGTATGTTGGATGTTGTGCAGTGTAGAAACAACGTTTTTGTGATGCAGTAATTTTTGAAAAAGTAAAATCATTTCAATTTAATTTCAACTTTCCATATTTTATTGCATTGAGTAAAAAAAAATCAACAGGAAGGGAAAATTGCTTTTATTTATTTATTCAACATTTATTTGGTTGTGTAGAGTTTCTGGGACTGGAGCTTTATTAATTTATGGTCATTTCAAAAAGTAGGTTTAGAGTTACAGTTAATTATTGCATGTTTTGATAAATTAATTTATCACAATTTTTAAAATTTTAAAAGAGAAAAAAAAAAACAAACAACAACAACCTAAATGTTTACAAATAAGAATGACGATTATTATAATTGTTTTTGTTTATTATAATTATTTGGGAGAAATTAAGGGCCGCGTCTGCCTGACAACAGGATTTGCAGTTATTTGGCTGCACTGAGCTGTTGCTTGGTAACAGTTCGAGGTTTGGGAGGTGAAAGTGTTCTGAGACGCCGATGTGAACAGTTGTGCCTTTCACTGAGACGTCGTTGCCCTCCTTTTAGTGCACGGCTTTGAATCAGAAGAACATCTCAATTTTGTGTTCTAAAGAGAATAGTTTTCTTTTCATGTTTAAGACAAAAAGACGAAACTCCCGAAAAATGCTGCCTGTTCTACATCTGCACTGGAATAAGTCGGCGTCTCTGTATTGCTATGCGACTGAAAAGTTTTTTTTTTTTTTCCCTTTTCATTTAAACGTGAATCATTCACAATTCAAATACAGTGGTCCGACAAGGGGCGAATGAAATAAGAGTGAGCTTTAACTGTGTATTGCGGTAAACTGGGGCATGTCCCATATTGATGTGATGTGCACCAGGCTAGATTGGATGATGTGTTTGAGTTATCAGATGGATCCATCTTCTGAACTGGGGTTGCGGGGAGGCAGGTGGCCATCTCGGCCGGCTCTGGGTACACCCCGGACAGCTTTCCAGGCCATCGCAGGGCAGAGACATACTGACACTTCTGCAGCTCGTCACTCGGAAGGTCAGCGATGGTTCTTTGACACGCCTCACACCACAGACAGTGAGAGACATGGCCGGCCTTTGATAAGCCAGTTTTATACGCTGTACAAGCGAAACTGAATTCCTGATGGCAGCCAGAGCAGAGCTCCTGATGGCTGAGGATCTTTCTTGAGGGTTCAACAGTGGCATGTGAATTCACAATCTTCTCATCCCCGAAAGAAATGAAGGAATAAGGAAATAAACAAAAGGGGGAAAGTCGATCAGGATGATTGGATGAATTGAAAGCTTTGTGTTGTTGTTGTTGTTGTTGTTGTTGTTGTTCTAGGTGAGGTGACCATGCTATTTCACACACAAATGCTAACATACGTAATCTCTGCAGCTTTATCTGGTTTCATTATAACAAGTCCTGTCCCAGTGAAGGATTTCTGCAGCTCGGGGTCATTATGACTGTGAGGTGCTGGAACATCTATAAATCCGGTGTGAGAAGACTTTCAGTGTGTGTTTCGATCCAATCCAGAGTTCTCCAGTTCCACATGATGTTCTGCCATGTTCTGATACTTCTAAAAACACAGTGTACTCTGGGAACTATTTTCATGACTCTCTAGGGAACGTGTTCTCGGTGATAAGAAAAACATCATCAAAATGTGTGTGTTGGTGGGATCGCTTCGTCTCAAAGAATTTCTGGAATATTCTGATATCCAGACCACCTGCACTTTTATTTGCAACAGAAAAAGTATAAAAAAGACAGAAATAAAAGTTCAGGACATCAGAACAATGGTGAGAATTTCTGGAATCTCAATCTTGAAATAAGGTTAGTAAGAGAATCCCTCCATCCATCCATCCATCCATCCATCCTTCTACACCTCCAGACGCTTATTTCACCCCCATAGATCATTCCTTTATTCTTCCACCCATCATTACTTTCTCTTCATCCTCATACAGATACTTAAAGCTTCCCATCCATTTCTAACTCCATCCATCCATCAGTCCTGGTTATACCTACTCATGGTCCTTCTTCACCTCTAACTTCTCATCATCTTGAATCCATCCATCTATTTGATATATACACCCTAACATAACTTTATTCTATCTGTGTGTTTTACATGTTTACTGCCATTCATCAGCCTTCTCTTCAGTTTGATCACCCATCATTATCTTCTCATCCATCCATCTATCTATCAAACCAGGCTGCAGTTCTCTGGTCACAGTTCTCCTGTACATTTATACTCCTTAATTATTGTTTCACAACATCTCTGAACACCTCAGAAACACATCCATCCATCCATCCATCCATCCATCTATCACCTTATATGAATGCTCTCCATCCAGCAATCTGCTTACTGTGCTCCATTGCTCTATCAATTCAATTATCTATCCATCAATTGTATGCTTCCTGTCTATCTATCTATTAACCCATCTATAAATCTAGTTCTCCATTCCTTCCACATTAAAACCTACTTATTCTATCTATCCACCTCAAATTCCTGCCCACTGATCATTTTATAGGGCAGTGGTGGCCCGGTGGTACAGTGTGGGATTATGATCCCAAGGTCGGGGGTTCGAGCCGCACTGTAAACGGTTGTCACTGTTGCCCCCTCAGCGCAGCTAACTGGGTTACCAAAGGCTGTGACCCTCACTGTCTGTGGTGAGAATTTCATGTCAAAGAACCATTGCTGACTTTCGTAAAGAGAAACTGCATGGCAGTCAGTGTGTTTTTTGCCCTGCGATGGCCTGCCAAGCAGTCCAGGGTGAGCCTCGCCCTCGTTCAGAGTCGGCTGAGATGGGAACCTGCCTCCCTGTGACCATAATTAGGATTAATGAATGGATGATCACTTTTTACCTGCAAACAATCCATTCATATTTCATTCCATTCATCCCTCCACTCATTCTGTATCTTCACCATTCCTAAATGTATCCATAATGTTTCTCATCCCTCCATCCATCTTCTATTTCCTTGGGTGAGTCCAGTCCCTCCCTCATTCCTCCAGAATCGTACCTCTATGTTTTCTCTCTATTTTCCATCCTGAAGGGTCAGGGTCACCGTTACATTTCTGAATTAAAGGATTCATTGACAATTTTAATTTTGATGAGAATTAAAGGGTTAAATTTCCATTTAAAGAATCACTTCCATAAAAACTACATTCTATACCCGTGACATTGACTGACAGCCTCTTAAACACACTGATCAACAAACATCGTTTAAGGATCTGTATCGTAAACCTTAAAAGAGAAATATTCAATAAAAGATAAACTTGTAAGTTCAAAAAGTTAAAGTTTCAGGCTGGACGAGTCACACTGCTTTGAGACAGGAGCGGAAAATGTGTGCTGGCCCTTTAAGAAAACAGCGGACTGCGCGACTGTGAGATGTAGAGGGGGGCGGGGGGGTCGATTTTGGGGAAACAATTAAACCTTGCAATAACACGTTTATCAAATTTTCAACTATATGTAGTATTCAGTACGTATGTTATTTGTAATGTTTCATTTGATTCTCTGAATGAATGTAGGATATAGACGTAATTAAACGTGTTGTATTCGGAACCCCCCCCCCCCTCAGGTCTGTGAGAATGAAGAGTCCCAATGCAGCAAGGCTTCAATAAGCAGTTTGTTGCTGCCCAAAGCCAAGGCAGTGAAGTCGGTTTGTGGACAACATCCAGCATCCTCGGGTTTATCCGTCTCTATTTTTCACTCTGAAGGTAAGTTGATGAGTTTGTTCATCGTTTTGATTGGATGATGAGTCCATTGAGGCCGTGAGGTGCTTATTTTGTTTGAGAAATGAAGCAGTGGCGTGTGTCTGCTTCAGTGCATCCATCCTCTTCTATTGTTCATCTGCTCTCATCCCTAATTCCATGGATCTGGATCTGGATCTGGATCAGGAATAGGTGGCTCTCCTGACACACGAACCTCTGATTTAATATCTCCAGGTGCTAGATACTAGCATGTTCATGATCATGCATGAGCAGGTCCTGATCCAGATCATGATGCATGGCTTCCTGGGCTTCATGTGTGCTGGACTGGAATCTGTTGCACCCTTTCTTTCTAAACGTGGACCAATAGCTGCTGCTGTTGCTGTCATGGTGCACTTTAACCACAAAACCACCACCTGATGGATGATGGGATTTATTTTGGCACCTGTAGGCATGCATTGATGCTGTTGGATGTTTGCATCATCAGATCGATTGTACTGTATATATCAACAAAAATATCTGTAATGTATTCCATATGGAAGGTGCTGGATCACTGATCCTAAGGTTGGGGGTTCAAGCCCCACTCTCCAAGGGTTGTCACTGCTGCACCCCCGCCCCCCCCCCCGCCCCCCCCTTCCTCAGTGCACTAACTGGGTTATCAAAGGCTGGCCATGTCTCTCACTGTCTGTGATGGAAGTTCATGTAAAAGAACCATTGCTGACTTTCATCAAGAGGAGCTGCAAAGCCGTCAGCCTGTTTCTGCCCTGCGGTGGCCTGGTGAGCAGTCCAGGGTGTACTCTTCCCTCACCCGGAGTCGGCTGGGATGGGCGCCAGCCGCCCCGTGACCCTGATTAGGATTAAGGGGTTACAGAAAATGAACGATATTCTGTATGGTTCTCGGTTCCCTTTTCTACAGGCATGTGGTTAAGTATCTTGCTCAGATTTCGGCAATTTTAAGAAAAATGGGTCACGTCCTTGATGTACGGTGCATGCTAGGTGAAAGAAACACACCTTCACATGAAACTAAGAGGAACTAAGCTGTTCCTAAGCACAGAGCCTCATGGTTTGCTCTCGCTTCGCCTCGCACCTTTTTTGGAACTTCAGGCTTGAAGTTACATTTTAAGATTAAAATGGCTCCAAAGATCAGCAGGTTAAAAACCACACAAGGTCCGAAATCATGGCTGTATTCAGAACACGTGCTGCGTGGTCTCGTTGTACCGGTGCTGTGGGGGTGGGGTGTGGGGGGTGTCGTATGAGAAACATCACTCACATTTATGTCTGTTGGAGCAACTAGTGTCAGGATGAGAAGTTCATCACAACACTGGTGGGGGAAAAGATGATGATGATGACAACAACCAATAATAATAATAATAATAATACTAATAGAAATAGAAATACACAGAGAGAGCGCATACCTGCACCAAGGTTCAGGCATAAACTTTTCAATCTAGGAATTTTGCACTGTCATTCGAAGACCTCCTGGAGCTGGAGATGGGTCTGGATCATGCCAGTTCATGTAACTTGGTCAATAGATTTTGAATTGTTCTGTCGGCAGACACACACATGCCAGACCGGTGTCATCACCTTCCCCTTCACAGCGGTGCTAGGATCAGAAAGCAAAATAAAAATATGATTATATCTATAAATAGACTTCTTTTTAAAATAAGGTTACAAACACTGCCTGCTTTCTCCAAACCCCGCCCCCCCCACCCCGAAGACATAGTTTGGCCAAAAAGTCACACGTACAGATTTCCATAAAAATTCCGAGTTAAATAATAAACGGTGATGAAATGGTTAACAGGTTCCCCTGATCATCATTTGTTCATCGTAAACCATCCAGTAACGCAGCCTGGCTGTGACTTTGGGGTAAACTAATTTTTTTTTCTTCTTTTACAGAGGTTTTACTCATGAATATAAAATAACTGATGTGCAATAATTTGGTGTGTATAAAAGACACCAGTCTCTTGATCTGCTCAGTGTAGCGTAGAGATAAATTCACAATAATGCATTTAAAATGTACTGCTGTGTGCACGTGTGAGATACACAGTAGGCCCCGCCCATTCGTGGTTCACCGGTCACGGCCTGGCATACTCGCAGATTATCGGCAGCCCCAGCAAATTACTGGCACATGATTCAAATTTAGCCAATGGCTGAGAGCTGTTACTTCTCCCTCCTGCTGATTGGTTGCAGATGATGTGTACGCCTCTTTTTTTCCTCCTTCGTGTACATGTTATCAACGTGATTGCTTGAATTGTGAATTCACTTTTTTTTGTTTGTTTGTTTGTTTTTAATGATTATTTAAGCGCTATGGTGTCACTCAAACGCCCTGCATCTTCTCTAGCTTCGAGTAAGGCGCCTCAGCGCTTCATTTATTGATAAACGTTATCACGGTACAAAATTAACACGTTTTTATTAATCCTTACTACATGTGACTGCATTAATGCCGTATTACTGAGGAGGACTGGCGAGAGAATGGGTTTAACAAGCAGATTTTATCGCATGGAGTTTCATACATAGGGGTTTCGGTTTCAAACCGCATCAATAATTCGCGGATTTTCAGGATCCGCGGATGAGGGTGGAACGCAACCCCTGTGAATAACGGGGGCTTTCTGTGTATAATATGCACATACGCAAGTTAAATGATGATTACGCTGTAATGGATATTGTGAATAAACGATGTCTTAATTTAGGTGCTAAAGGTCTTTGCTTATAACCTCTGTAGGGTAAAACGTAGCCGTCTTCTGATTCGCGCTTGATCATTTAGCATGCATTTGATTTTCACCTCGTGTCTATTTTAGCTATTGCTGTCACTGAAGGTCAGTATAGGAAAGGGTTCCGTGCATCCGTAGAACTTGTTAATTGGAGAACTTTAACGGAAATGACAAAGGATCACATGTTTGGTGTATGGATCGTCCTCATGTGTAAATCGTGTGGGATTGTATATCGATCACATGGACCTTTTTGTTTCAAGGCCACTTTTTATATATTAGACTTGTTGACGGATGGTTCTACCAGTGCATCTGGACCGCTGTAGCCTATCCCCCCCCCCCCCCCCATTTTAAAATGATTTTTTCTTCTTTAACCCTCTCAGGACCAAATTATTTAGCAAAATGCAAAATAGTGGGGCAGTGGTGGTCTAGTGGTATAGGGCACTGGATCACTAATCCAAAGGTCGGTGGTTCAAGTCCCACTCTCCACAAGGTTGTCACTGCCCCCCCCCAGTGCAGCTAACTGGGTTATCAAAGGTGGGCCATGTCTGTCACTGTCTATGGTGAGAGGTTGATGTAAAAGAACCATTGCTGACTTTCGTAAAGAGGAGCTGCAAAGTCATCAGCGTCTTTCCGCCCTCTGATGGCCTGGCAAGCTGTCCAGGGTGTACTCTGCCCTGGTACCAGCCTCCCCATGACCCTAATTAGGATGAAGCGGTTACAGAAAATGAACTGAGCAATATGCAAAATTGCAGTGCCTGCCTGGAGAGGGTTTTAAACACTATGTCCACTATGTCCATGCTTATCTGAGTGAGGAGTCAACCTTCTTTACAAAGTTTATGGATCAGTAACTGTTCTGAGCTTTTCCCAGACTTCCTGTCATGCCCTGCGTTCGGTCCCTGTATGGGAAACATATTAAAGGTGCAGTCTGTAAAACTAAGTGTTCATAGGCCACAGTGTTTCGGGCATGTCCAACCTGTAAGAGACTCTGGGGTCGACTTGGAACACACCAGAGGGACTATGTCTCTCAGCTTGTCTGGGAGCGCCTCGCCCCCCCCCCCCCAACCCCCCCCCGGAAGAGCTGGAGGAAGTGGCTAGGGAGAGGGATGTCTAGACCTCATTGCTTAGGTTTCTGTCCCTGTGACCCGAACCTGTAAGAAGCGGAAGATGATGATGATGATGATGATGATGACGACCACTTTTTATTAATTACATTAGAAACGACTTTTTTTAATACAGTGAATCTGGTGAGTTTTTGGGGCAGTGGTGGTCTAGTGGTATAGGGCGCTGGATCGCTGATCCAAAGGTTGGGGGTTCAAATCCCACTCTCCACAAGGTTATCACTGTCCCCCCCAGTGCAGCTAACTGGGTTATCAAAGGCGGGCCATGTCTCTCACTGTCTATGGTGAGAGGTTGATGTAAAAGAACCATTGCTGACTTTCGTAAAGAGGAGCTGCAAAGCCGTCAGCGTGTTTCTGTCCCTTGCTAAAAAGGGTTGTGACAGGAAGGGCATCCGACGTAAAAACCTCTGCCGAATCAAACGTGCGAATCAGATGATTCGCTGTGGCGACTCCCGAGTAAAAGGGAAAAAGCCGAAAGGAAGACAGACCGAGAATCTTGTGAGTTTTTTCCAGTTTATACTTGAGTTGTTTTCACTGGTCCTGAAATAAAACCCCACACCGGGGTTCAGCCATGTAGAAGCAACCTGCTGTTTCTGTCGATGGAGTGATGCTGGCTTGAGAGTGAGCCTGCCATTTTATCAAACCGGTGCTTATGTAATTCCACTTTGAGCCAGCAGAGGGCTGTAGATATTACAGACTGGTGTTTTAATGTCCAGGTTTTCTGCTAGTTTTTATATTAAAGCTTTGTATTGTTTATCGCAGTGTGTAACAGGATTGGTTTATGGATGTGTTAATTCTGGTTTTCATGATGGAAACATCTAAAATTCATTCGGCTTCATTGAAAGGTGGGGATTCATTTTCTATAAGAACAGATCTGGTAGTCATGCACATTTTATATCATTATTATATATATTTTGAGCTATATTGCATTAATCCCACAAGGGGAAATTGGTGCATTTGCCCCATCCACAGTGAGCACACACACACACGCACACTCAGAGCAGTGGGCTGCCATGCACATCGGGGCGCCCAGAGAGCAGCTATGGGTTGGGTGCTCAAGGTCACTTCGGCCATGTCACTCTCCCACCACCACACATTTTCCCTGCTGGCTCAGGAATCGAACCAACAAGCTTTCAGACCCAAAGCTGCTTCTCTAACTGTTGGACTACAACTGCCAACATATGTAATATTCTCTAGTTTATATAGTAACAGCTCGAAGTACATGGGGTCAGCCTTAAAAATATCTTTGTTGGCGGTAACACGGCCGGTTGAGAGCATTCACAGACTCAAAAAATAAAAATATCCCGGTGTTGAAAGAAACGTGTGCGTTCCCCATCATACATCGTACTTAAAAGTGACCAAAGTGAAATCAGTATCAACCGCACCTTGTGATTGGTCAATTTCACCAGTTCGGTGAAACGTGAATTTTCATTGGCCAGTATTGTCTTGACAACAAAGGTGGAAAGCATGATGGAAGGGGACCATGATGAGGCAAAAAAAAAACCCTTTCTGTCACTATTAAAGGTGCCAACATGAAAATAATAAATGAATGAATGCGTTTCAAATTGAGCGACACGTTTGCTGACATTTTCGATCAAATACAAGTTAATTATAAACCGCCAGCAGCAGCGCGGAGCGTGATGAAGGTATTTGTTAGTTGTTGACGGCAATATTAAAAGTTGATATGTTGAAACCTTTGATACTCTGTTGATTACAATATTAAAAGTATAAACTTTGATATTCAGTATGTTGATTTTGAATATAAAATATTGATTTAATTCTACTGTGATGATATCATATACATAATATAGTATGATGTATGAAAATTTCCCTACGAATCCCGGGTGGCCTGCACAGGTAAAAAAAAATGTTCCTCCCTCCCTGAATCTTTTTTATCATGTTATTGCCAACAAATAATTCTTTAAGCCTGGCCTCGTTTAACACACACATTCTTTAATCTCCGTGAGAGCTGTTGAGGTGGAAGTGCAGAATAAAACACTGGAGGACGTGCGATCCGAGAATCGATCCGTTTGATTGTGGAAACTGTGAATCTGGTTCATCACACCAACCTGTTAACTCCACTCCTCATCTTACACAAACACAATTTTAAAGTGAATCTGGACATCGAGACGTTTGGTTTAGTGTGTAACGCTCATGACGTCAAACACGTACAAGCGCAAGAACATGAATCCGTTCAACTGATATACTGTGTGTGTGTGTGTGTGTGTATATATATATATATATATATATATATATATTTTCTTTTTGCCACACGGCTGCTGTAAGAACTATTACTGCACGATAGTGTGCACGTGTGTGTGTGTGTGTGTGTGTGTGTTTTGTACAGCGTGATTACAGCAGGAATGCCATGATGACTTAAGCAGACGTGCCGTGCAGAAACGAGCAGTGTTCAGAGGAAGTGGATGAAAATGCAGACAGACAGATTCCCCTGTATAAAATAAATAAATAAATTCTAAGGCTGACTCTTCATTTTGGACGACACACACACACACACACACACACACACACACGAGGCTTGTGAGGTGTCGTATTAAATCAAGGTTTTATTGATTGATTTTATTTATTTAGTGGATGTTTTTATCTGTTGTGATTTACAAGTGATGCTGACTGGAATCCTGTGATATGGATTGTGTTTTATTTAGTTTTTGTTTGTTTGTTTATTTCATTTATTTATGCTCCTCACACCTGAGGGCTGTTTGTGTAGCGGGTAATTGCTGCTGTTGTGGTTTATGTCCCATTCTGAATCGTAAAAGAAAAGTTTTCATCTGACTCGATGAATTTGGATAAAATATTTTTTTATTTTTGTTAGTTTTCTCGCCGCAGCTGTATTTACTTCCGTCGCTTGGTGGGAAGGTCATGTATTGACCAGCATCTGTTTGTTTACTGCTCTTATTTTTCTGAAAACTTTTGGGATGAGTGGGGCCGGGGCCGGGCGAGAAGCCTTTAAATATTAGAGGTGATTGATACGAGGGATTATGTTGGAAAGAAAACCTGAAAAATCTCTTTCTTTTATTACCATTGAATAAAATTTTCATCCGATGCCCTCTGGGGGGCATCCATGCAGCCAAATGCAGCCATGAGGTGGGGGGGCACTAACCAGTGACTCTCCCCCTTACACCGCTCCCAAGCCCGGAGAAATGCAGAGGGTTGTGTCAGGAAGGGCATCCGACGTAAAACCAATGCCAAACTTTTATGATGCAAATCAGAAGTATTACCCCCATACCGGATCGGTCGTGGCCCGGGTTAACAACGACCGCCATCAGTGCTGTCAATCAACAGGGTGCTGATGGAAATTGGACTACTGTTGGTCGAAGAAGGAGAGGTGGGAGGCGTGTCCGTAGGCAGAGAGAGAAGAGGAAAAGCATGAGTCTAGGACTGAGAGTGGGGACTTTGAATGTTGTAACTATGAAAGGAAAAGACTGAGAGCTGGCTGACATGATGAAGACATGAAGGTTGTTGGAGTCAAAAAAAGAAGATGCAGAGGACAGGGTGAGATGGAGACAGATGATTTGCTGTGGCGACCCCTGAAGGGAGCAGCTGAAAGGAAAAGAAGAAGAAGAAGAAGAAGCCCTCTGGGGGGGGGACATTTCATTTTGACTCTGCCAAGTTATAATAATCCATTTGTGCCTGGTGGAGGTTCCTTACACTCGGTTCCTTACACTCGGTTCCTTACACTCGGTTCCTTACACTCGGTGTTCCTCTAATTTAACTGTTAAAATATAACTTTGTGTATGTTATGCTTTTGTAAACAAAAGGAATTCTGATGTGTCTATATTTTGAAAATATGTTTAAGTTTCTTTGCTCACCAACACCACTGTAATCTTGGTTTTAAAGCAGTGTTTTATTTTATATATTTTTAAATCGGTTTAAAAAAGCCGTAAACGATGACCGTTCAGAATCAGAGTTCTCCTCTATATTTTTTTAAATGTGACCTGCTCCAGCATATTAAGGATTAAGTAGGAAATGTGAGATATTGATATTGCAGAATAAATTGTTTTTTTTTTTCCCCTGTGTATCTTTACCACATTCTACCGTTATCTGTACGGTGTATATGTCAGTCTTACAGTGAAGGAGTCATTTCGAGTGTAAACCTTTTACCAAACTGAGAGAAATAACTAACCTGCTGTGAGGAGTACAGAAGGTGTCGGTGTTTGGCTCAGGTTTTTTTTTTAATAACAATTGAAAACTGCCTTATTGTGTGTGTGTGTGTGTGTGTGTGTGTGTGTGTGTGTGTGGGGGGGGGTTTTGTCAAATTCAGAGACTTCTCTGGTGCTGAGTGTGTGTGAGCCCATCTGCTTTCTTCATGTCAATAGGGGGACACAGCTGCACACGCCAATCCCCAGCGCGAGGGGGTGGAGGGGGTGGAGGGGGTGGCTACCTGCCCATCCCAGGGTGCCTTTTTTCATGACTGTCAAATAAGAAATAATAACAGGAACGTCTTTTGATACTAATCCCAGTTTCAGGCGTGGCATTATAATCAGAAACACAATCCTCTCACAATATACAACACTCACTATATAATAAACACATCCTCCGCATCCTACTACCAATATACTCACTATCCCTCCTCTGTACATGTCCAAACCATCTCAATCTAGCCTCTCTGACTTTGTCTCCAAAACCTTTAACATGTGCTGTCCCTCTGATGTGCTCATTCCTGATCCTATCCATCCTCGTTACTCCCAAAGAGAACCTCAACATTTTCATCTCCGCTACCTCCAGCTCTGCCTCCTGTCTTTTCCCCAGGGCCACTGTTTCTAAACCATACAACATCACTGGCCTCATCACCGTCTTGTACACTTTTCCTTTCATTCTTGCCGATACCCTCCTATCACACATCACACAGGACACTTTTCTCCAACCATTCGAACCTGCCTGCACACGCTTCTTCACCTCTTTTCCACACTCTCCATTGCTCTGGATTGTTGAGCCCAAGTACTTAAAATCCTCCACCTTCTTTATCTCTGCTCCCTGTAACCTCACTGTTCCTCTTGGGTTAAATTCTCTAACATATAAAATATAATTTATTGTATTTAAAATGATTATTAAACTGAAAATATTTCTTGGTGATACAGTAAGCCCTAATTATTCGCGGGGGTTAAGTTCCTGAAAGTCCGCGAATTATTGATGCGGTTTTAGAACCCCATGTATATTACATACTCTAAAATATGCTTCTTTAACATATTCTATAGACAATCGTACTCCTTAATAACGTAATGTAGTAATAATTAAGTAAAAACTTTAAAATTGTATACTGTGATATATAAAAATTTTATGTGTGGAACATATGGTGAACTTTAATCAATAGAAAAATAATCTGCTTGTGAATACCCTGTTAATAGATATGCACAAAACTACATATTGACAGGAATAAATTTGGTGTCTGTGCTACATACTACAGTATGTAAAATCTCACAAAAAAACATTCTAAACATTAACTTACCAGGGAGGGCGGAGAAAGAGCGCACGGAGTCGCCAGTGGTGGCCGTCATCACATTGATAACTTGTGCGTGAATGAGAACGAAAGAGGTGTATGCGTCATCTGCAACCAATCAGCAGGAGGGAGAAACAAAAGCTCTCAGCCATTGGCTAAATTTGAATTATGTGCCAGTCATGTTGCTGGGGCTGCCGCTAATTTAAAAACATTATGAAAAAAGCCTTTTTGAGCAAAATCCATGAGTATGTGGGGCTGTGAACGGTGAACCGCGAATGGGCTTACTGTATATGAAAGCAGTTCCTTGGGAATATTTGATTAAAATGTTGTTCGCATGCCCAGCTCTCAGCAAGAAGGCCCTGAGTTCGAGTCCCGGGTTATGGGACATTTTTGTGTGGCACTTGCATGCTCTCCCAGTGCTTGTGTGGGTTTCCTCCGGGTACTCCTGTTTCCTCCTATAGTTCAAGGCCATGCACATTACACTAATTGGCTATTCTAGATTGCCCTAAAGTGTAAGTGTAAATGCTTGTGAGTGTTGACCATGTGATAGACTGGTGAGCCGTTTGAGGTGTATTTCTCCTTTTGTCTCATATTGGCTGAGATAGGGTCCATCATCCCTGTGACCCTAGTAAGATTAAACAATTTGAAAAGTAAGTGTGTGTGTGTGTGTGTGTGTGTAAATTGATATATAACTAAAAGAGCTCTATTTCCCACAATGCACTGGCTGAGGCTATAATAAAGGCTCAGTCTTGTCCTATGTGTTCATGCACATTGTCTTCCCTCAGCTCGATTTGGGTTTTAATAACTCTTATAATATGAAACTTTTATCCTTTTCCTTGTCTGCCTGTGCAGTCGGTATTATCACGAATCGTTCCTGTGCCCTAAAGGAAAGTGGCACTTGAGCAGATCTCGTGGACATTACAGGATACCCTGTGCATGTGAGGTCATGCTCGATGTCTTCCTGAGTCTAATCTCGTACCTGTGTGTTGAGTGTGGAGTATGTGGATAAGCAAAACACATGGTTTAGTGTTTAGACGTGACTCACGATCATGAATCTTCTCATCTTCATGCTTGAGGTTGAGGAGGCACAGCAGTTACACAGCACATTCGGTGCACATTCTGTCCTGTCAAAAATACAGGGTCAGCCTGAGTCAAACTAAGTCGGTACAAGAAAAACCTAGCCAGCCTGAGTCGGTCTGATTACTCTGAAGTCAAACAGAGTCAATCCAGTTCAAACACATTCAGCCCAAGTTAGCCCGAGTCAAGCTGAATCAGCCTGATCTGCAGTTCCTTCAGCCCGATCTGTAAGTGAATTTTTGTTAGTTTTGTATAATCCTGCTATCAGATTTTCAGCCGGTCACCCTGTCTCACTGTTATTGTAAACCGACAGAACTACAACATGATGTAGAGCAGGTGAATAAGAGACACTAAGCCTGCGAGCTGGGGTCGCTTTATATTCATCCAGAATGAACTGATAAATAAGACAAATCACAGGCAGGATCTTCAACTGTGAATGGGGAGCCTGAAATTCTTGGTCTGGTACCTTCCGAGTCAAAGGACGACTCTTGGCGACCTGCCATGAAGGATAACGCCTTGATTATCATCTTCATGGAGGTTTTCTTGGCAAGGATAGTGGAGTGGTTTGCCATTGCCTTCTGCACGATGCGAACCTACAGGCAATTTAGAACAGCCAATTAACCTACTGTGCATGTTTTTGGATTGTGGGAGGAAACTGGAGTACCCAGAGGAAACCCACGTGAGCACGGGGAGAACATGCAAACTCCGCACAGAAACGTCCAGGCCGGGAATCAAACCCTGGCCTTCTTGCTATGAGGCGAACGTGCTAACCACTACGCCGCCGTGCCGCCCCTGAAAATTCTTACCTTATGACAATTTTTCCATTCATCCTGATTTGTCCATGTCCCCACTTTTTTTTTTAAATACACATATACAGTTCAACTAGGTCCTCCATGCGCAGGAACACCATTCCGTATCTTCGGGTGAGATCAAAGGATGAGGTTTGTTGCTCTGCATTCATAACTTGTGGTGTACTGCTACCAACCTTATTGTAACATTCTACTCCACTGATCTTGAATATGGCAGTGGCGTGTGCTGGATCACTGATCTCAAGGTCAGGGGGTTCAAGCCCCACTCTCAACAGGTCGTCACTGCTGTCCCCCCTAGAGCAGCTAACTGGGTCCGCAATGTCTCTAACCGTCTATGGTGTGAGGTTCATGTAAAAGAACTAGCGCTGACTTTCTTCAAGAGTAGGCTGCATAGCCGTCAGCTTGTTTCTGCCCTGTGATGGCCTGGTGAGCTGTCCAGGGTGTACTCTGCCCTCGCCCAGAATCAGCTGCGATGGGCGCCAGCCTCCCCATGACCCTAATTAGGATTAAGTGTTTCAGAAAATGAATGAATGATCTGGAATATCTGGCAATGACATGCAGACCATTCAAACTGGCGATAGAACTCGGCTCTTTTTATAATCAAAGCGGTTTAATTACCACGGAGAGCTAATGCTAAGCTCGTGCTGGAAGAGCTGTATTGTCCATACCATGTAGAACTGATCACTCCTTCACAAATTTCATAGATTCATTGACTTTCTGATCAGAGGTAATAACACACTGGATCAGGTTTATTGCATTATCTCAGGAGCCAACACAGTTCTTGCAACTACTGACTTGGGCACATTAGACCATATCACAGAGAAGCTGAGGCCTCTGTTCTGCAGGACTAAACCAGTAGAACCATGTATATCTGGGTTGAGGAGGCTTCATCGGCACTACAAGGCTGCTTCAAGCACACAGACTGGAATGTGTTCAAACAGGGTGCCGATCTGTCCTATGTTTGTTTCTGCACCGACGTGATCCTGCCCACAGAGTCCGTCATAGCTTTTCCCAACCAGAAGCCATGGATGGATGGCACAGTGTGGACCCTGCTTAAAGCCTGGTACGCAGCCTTCAGAGAAAGTGGCAGGCTTACAGCAGGGCCCAGGAATAACTGGAAAAAGGCATCTAACTGGCAAAAGTCAAGTACAAACAGCGTATCGAGGAACACTTTACAAACAACAACTCGCGCAACATGTGGAAAAGTATAAGAACTATCACGAACAATTAGCATAGCTTCGAGCAGGTCAGCCATGAACCCACTCTGCCTGATACCCTGAGCAGCTTCTTTGCATACTTCCAATCATCGAGGAGCAGGAATACTGTACATTGTCCCCCTCCAGAGGCACAGCAGCAGCTCCTCGTCCTGCAGTGGCACCAAGTGTGTTCTACCCTGAGGAAGATCAATGTCAACATGACTTCAGGACCAGACCCTGAAATCATTGTCTGATCTGCTGTCAGGAGTTTTCCTGGAATTTTTCAACCTGTCTCTGCCGCTTGCCATGGTCCCTGTCTGCCTCAAGTCCTCCTTCATTGTGACTGTGCCCAGAACATCAGCTGCCACTTACCTGATTGACTATTCAACTGACTAAAGGTAATCATGAAGTGCTTTGAGAGGATCCTCCTTAATCACATCAATCAAGCTGTCCCTGCAGGGTTGGACAGCTTTGAGTTCGCCTACAAGGAGATCCACTCTGCTGGGGATACTGTCTTTCTGGCACTCCAAATAGCAATGATTCACCTAGAGCACCCAAACGGTTATGTCAAGATGCTATTTGTGGACTTCGGTTTAGCTTTCAACACTGTTCTCCTAGAGAAGCTGGTCCTGAAGCTCTACAACATGGGACTGTCAGCCATTTTTTGTAACTGGATCAAGGACTTGCTCACCAACAGGCCTCAGGTATTGAGGATAGGGAACTCTACATCATCCACCCTGATCCTGACCACTGGAACACCCAAGAACTATGAGCTCTTCTTGGACATCTTTATCCTAGTTACACACAACTGCTCTGCTATCCACTCCACGAACATACTTGTGAAGTTCACTGAGTATACCACCGCGGTAGGCCTCATATCAGACAATGATGAGACCTATTACAGAGAGGATGAGACTCAGCATGTGATAAACTGATGTTCAACTAATAGTCATTCTGAACAGCAAAGACCAGGGAAGTCATAGTGAACTATAGGCGAACCAGGAAGACACAACATACTCCTCTTTGTATATATGGGGAGGTGGTGGAGCATGTGGACAGTATTAAGTTCCTTGGCATCCGCATTTCCTCTGACCTGTCCTGGTCTGTTAACACCTCACACTTGGTGAAGAAGCTCAACAAAGGCTTTTCTCGCTCAGAAAGCCTAAACGTACTGGACTCTCCTCTCAGCTGCTCAAGAACTTCTACAGCACTACAATAGAAAGTTTTCTCCGTCTTAGTCCAACAGCGTATTACAGCAGCTGCACTGCTAAGGACAGATAGGACTTGGCCCAGGTTGTAAGAACTACACAGGGGTTCCTGGGCGGCCGTATATCAGAACTGTACACGATATATGCTGTCTGAGTCCAGAAGAAGGCCGAATGTATTGCGACCGATCCCACACACTGGGAAATGGACCGTTTGTACCACTTCCTTTGAGAAGGTGGTACAAAAACATCAAGACCAGCACAACCAGACTCAAAAACAACTTTTACCCCAGAGCGGTGAAACCTCTCCACCCCTTCACCCCCCCCCCACTCCTTCACAATCTATCTCTCTCTCTCCCTCTCTCTCTCTCTCTCTCTCTCTCTCTCTCTCTCTCTCTCTCTCGCTCTCTCTCGATCTCACACACACACACACACAATCCTCCTCCACTGACTTACTCACTCACTCATTCAATCATTCACAATTACACAGACATCAATTCTTTTGTAAAATTTCATTGAATCCACAAACTCTTTGACTGTATTGCACTGCCGCAATTTACCCCGTTTATATTGTAATTTAAACAAATTGTCGCTACTATTTATTTATTTATTGAATTCCACAGCACCTCAATGTACATATTGTATACTGTATCTTGGGGCCAGGATTAAAAAATTCTTTGTTAGCAATAACATGATAAAAAAATTATTCACCCAGGAGGGAGGAAATATACAGTATATATTTTTTTGCCTGTGCAGGCCACCCGGGATTTGCGGGAAAATGTTTTTCCTACATCATGCTATATTATGAATGTGATGTTGTAAACAGTAGAATGAAATAAAAAATCTTATATTTGAAATCTACATACTGAATATCAAAAATTTCTCCTTTAATATTGTAATCAACAGAGCATCAAGGTTTCAACATATCAACTTTTAATATTGCACTCAACAACTAACAAATACCATCGTCATGCTCTGTGCGGTTGCTGGCAGTTTATGATTACCGTATTCGACGTGATAAGTGCTCAGGGCGCTTAAAAATCGGAGTGGGTGGGCGCTTATTAAAATGTTAGCAGCGGAGTGGAACAGTAAGTGCTTATTAGCATCGAGGTGGAAACCATGAATAATAACAGAACAATAAACTGGTACAGTATTTGTGTTATTCATTTTGTGGTTTCAACCAAATTACTTAGATTAAAGCTGAAAATAAACAGAAAATAGCATAATTAAAAAAATAAATAAAAAGACACTTTAATTTTCCAACCTGGTGCTGTACCTTTAAATATTTTCCCCCAGATGTAAAATCGAGCCAGTCAACATGAACGTCAACTTTAGCACATGGCACATTGAACCAATCAACACAAACAAGCACATGGCCAGGAACCGTCTTTAAATTTATGAAGTTAGTGAGCAGGAGAATCGGGTGAAAAATACTCGTCACTTTCTGAAAAGTCCATGTCTGGCTCATCGCTCCATTTATTCAGGGCATCCCATAGTTTTGCTGCAGCAGTGTCTAATGGTTCATCGGTTGTTGGACATTTACCAAGAGAACACAGCAAAATATTTTCCTGTTTTTTTTAAAGCACGGCGGAACAATCATATGTGTTCTTACTGATGAAGATTTTATAGACTTTCCCCAGGGGGTCTTGAAACACCATGTAAACTCACTTTTACAGGCAGTGAACGCCTCATTTTACCGTTACAGAGACTGATCGAATAAAATTAGTAAGTTTTGATCTACGTTTTTTGCTCCCAGTACATATGGGCAGTTATTAGTGTAAGATCAAAAACACTGGGGGGGGATAGTAGGTGCTTATTGAAGCAGGTCGCTTATTACGTCGCATTCGGTAACTTGTATTTATTCAAAAATCTTAGCAAATGTGTTGCTCAATTTGAAATGCATTTATTTATTTATTACAGTATTTTCATGTTGGGACCGTTAACAATGACAGAGAACAGGTGTTTTTTTTTTGTTTTTTTTTACCTCATCATTGTCCCGTTCCATCATGCTTTCCACCTTTTTGTTGTTAAGATGGCACTGGCCAATGAGAATCGCTGTTTGACCCAAATTGACCAATCACACGGTGCGGTTGATATCGATTTCACTTTGGTCACTTTTTAGTACGGTGTATGATAGGGGACACATGCATTTTATCAACACAACATGGCGGTATATTTTTATTTTTTTACGTCTGTGAATGCTGAGGTGCGGTTTTATCTACAATTTTGGCCCAACCGGCCCTGTTGCCACCAACAAAGATATATATATTTTAAAAGCTGGCCTAATGTTCAGTTGCTCATTTCTCATTCATAGGTACAGAGTTTACATTTGTGTTGTATATTTTTACTCAAAGTTTAATGTACACAATTACTGTACTTATGTTTATATTGTACAACGTTGTTTGCAGTTTGTCTCAATTGCACTTTTTCATGCTGAGCGCCTCGTACGAAATTTCGTTATGTGTGAACATAATGACAAATTCTGAATCTTGAATCCTTATCAGTTTGTAGCTCGTTCCTACTGCATCCAGACCATTGTTTAACGGCGCTTGGGTTTAACCCTTACCCTGCTGAGTAGGTTTAGAACTGTTTATACCGAGAGCAGTCCAACAGCGAAAGGAGTAACGCGAGTGATTGGAGTCATGGATAAAGACTTGGGGTCATTTCCTGTTATGGAGATTTGATTGGTGAATTTGGTGAAATTTTAGATATCTATAAGGTGCTGATCGGCTGTTCTGATTCTGCTGTGCGAACGGAAAGACTCGTTGACCTGCTATAGAGTTGATGCAATGAAGTAGGTCTTGATTAGCAGATCCTGCAGGCATGGAGATTTAAAGAAGTTGGATCCAACTCCGGCTCAGAAGATGGAGGATTAAAACCCATGCCCACTGCTGAGAGTGTGAACCATTCGACAGATGGCACCAACCACGGGGCCCCACAGAATCCAGGGTCAGGTGCCAAGTCCAATTCTTCTTTCCACAGTTCTACTGAGGAAGGGTTCCATGGAAAAGATACACGATGTTCACCGTCCTCTTGATGTATGCTCAGGTTTGTTCTCCAGTACTTTTGTTTCTACAGTACCTGATGATGATCACACACAGGTTTTATCTGATTGGTTTTGTATAGCTGCTCATCAGATGTCCTGCTCTTCAATCTTCCCTGTAAGGGAATTATTATGACCCGGCATATGGTTGTGTGTTGCACTGTCTGCCCTCAAGGCTCTTGTCCGTCAAACTGCAAACATGTTGATGGATGACGAGGTGATGAGAAATTCAGACCATGTTTAATAAAATTGATCCAGCAGAGGCTTTTCTTTTTTTTTTTTTTTTTTAAATATGACCCTGATAGACTGCTTTTTTTTCTTCTCTTCTTCAGTTGTTAAAAGCAGGCTGCTGTTTTTGTGCTCATGGTGCTGCAGGTTTGCATTCTTCCCTTCAATCCTCAATTCTCCCCATAAAGCCTTTCACATTTCTCTGCAGTGCTATTTATAGTCTGGTCCAAAAGCATGAGTTTACTACCAAGAACTGTTTTTAGATCCTAACTGTATGATGTGTTATTTGTTTGTCTGTTTAGCAGGTGCTTCAGTTAAAGCTAAAATAAAAATATTTGTGTTATGTGGGTGTGGCCTGTTCAGCTTTTATTTTTGTAAGAAATCTTAGCATTAATATTTGTGTTGGCGGTTGCCCTGTAACTGTGTACTTGGCCCTTTTGCTGTGTCCCTGACTCAGATCATCTTGCTGTGTTACTGTTCTGTATATAGTTACAAGGCTTGAGTCCCTGATTGGCCTGTTGGTCATCGTGTTATTAGTGTTTTTTCAGAGCATTCATTGATGTCCTGTTCTTCTTGTTTCCTGTTGTTTTCCTCGTATCTCAGTATCTTTTGCCTCCTCACCTTCTTCACCACATCTTTTGGTTTCCATGTTGTCGTGTCTCCCACGGTTTCCTCACCACATCGTACCATGGTTATATCACTGCCCGGTCTTTTGGTTTCCTTGTCTCATCTCCATGGTTTCCTCGCCACACTGTCATGGTTTCCTCTGCCACACCATCTCAAGGTTTTCTGGTCTAATTGCCACGATTTCTTCACCGCCCTGTGTCTCAGTTTCATCGCTGCCCGGTCTTTTGGCTTCCTTGTCTCATCTCCATGGTCTTGTTGTCGCCCATCTCTCGGTTTTCTTGTCTCGTCACTGCCCCGTCTCTCGGTTTCCTTGGCTCATTGCCACCCCGTCTCGGTTTCGTTGCCGCCTGTTCGTGGTTCTGGTAGATCCTAGTACGGTTGGTTATAAGGTGGGAAGACATGGATTTGTCTGTTTGAAAGGTATGAGGTCTCAAATCCCAGTTTGGTTATTGCTCGTATTTGAGCAGAGAACTAAACCGTATGATGGGTTTTAAGTGAGGGTGAGGGTGGGAGGGAGTAAACGCTGAACTACTGGTCTGTGTGTGATCAGACTGACTGGGGGATTAGAGTGACCCAAATCCTCCAAACCAGTGAAGGGATAATGCGGACTGGGGCATTATTTATGAATGTCTTTTTCTTTCTTGCACCACTGAGACATTTGTGTCCCGACCCTGACCGGTGAACACTGTTCGACGTGATGGAACTGCAATCCTCATCCGTTATTGTTCACTTATCTGCACTGCGACGTCACCGTCTGCATCTCTGACCTTTATCTCGACTTCTTACGTAGGAATCCCGAATCAGAATGAAGTTGTCTATGGGTTATTTTTGATTTTAGTTTGTTTTAGGTGATGTGTGTCTGAGTTTTGCTGTTCTAAGTCAAATATGGAGAAGTTTTATCGAGAAGAATGTCCTTGTCGGCTGCATTAGTCACGATTCTCTTATTTTGGGAGGATTTTGATTCAGCTCCTCATTGTTCTCACTAAATTCATGTTCTTGACTGCTTGTCTGACTCACTCTTGTCAGAATTGTGATTAATTGCCACGTTAACCATCATTACACAGCTTTCTGAGTGAGCTGTATCTTGTCTTTGTGCTATAGTGTATTTGAAGGTATAAATATCGTAAGTGTTGCGTGAGCTTCAGATCTTTCTCAGATTTGAACTTTGGGTTTGACTCCCTTTTTTTCCCCCGTTATTGAGGTTTGTCTTAGGTGGCACGGTGGCTTAGTGGTGAGCACGTCCACTTCACAGCAAGAAGGTCCTGGGTTCTATTCCCAGCTCTGGCGTTTCTGTGTGGAGTTTGCATGTATTCCCCGTGACTGTGTGGGTTTCCTCTGGGTTCTCCGGTTTCATCCCACAGTCCAAAAAAATGCCCAGTACGTTAATTGGCTGTTCCATATCACCCCTAGGTCTGAGTGTTAGTTTGAATGGTTGTGTGAGTGTTGGGCCCGTGATAGAATAGCCAGCTGTCCAGGGTGTAGCCCGCCCTCGCCCAGAGATGGGCGCAAGCCTCTCCATAACCCTAATTAGGATTGGTAGGTGGTTCAGAAAATGAATGAATGAAAATGGTTTGTCTTTGGGAAGTCTTTCCCACTATAGGTTGGCATGTAGCTGTTCTTGTTTCACTGTAGGTAGGCGTGTCCCTAGGCAACTGGTTCCTATAAAGGAGGTGCTTTCTTTTCCTAAGGGTTCAACTGTGGGTACATATCATTTGGGATTATTTTTAACCACTAGGACTAGGAGTGTCATTTGGCAGTCTGTCCTGCTGTAAGCGGGCGTGATGATGTTTGGCAGTCTGTCCCGTTGTAGGTGGCTGCGATGATGATGTTTGGCAAACTGTCTCGCTGTTTTCGGGCGTGATGATGTTTCGCAGTCTGTTTCGTTGTAGGCGGGCGCAATGATATTGTTTGGCAGTCTGTTCCGCTGCAGGCGGGTGCGATGATGATGTTTGGCAGTCTGTCCTGCTGTAGACGGGCGTGATGATGATATTTGGCAGTCTGTCTTGCTGTAGACGGGCAAGATGATGATGATGATGTTTGGCAGTCTGTCCCGCTGTAGGTGGGTGCGATCACAATGTTTGGCAGTCTGTCCCGCTGTAGGCGGGCGCGATGACGACAATGTTTGGTAGTCTGTCCCACTGCAGGCGGGCGCGATGACGACGACGATGATTGGCATTCTGTCCCGCTGTAGGCGGGCGCGATGACGACAACGATGATTGGCATTCTGTCCCGCTGTAGGCGGGCGCGATGACGACAAGGATGATGTTTGGCAGTCTGTCCCGCTGTAGGCGAGCGTGATGTTTGAAAGGGCAGTGGTGGCTTAAGGACAGCGGTTCCGCCCCCACAATCACCACTCTTGGGCCCTTGATCAAGGCCCTTATCCCTTAACTGCTCTTCTTTTCCTTTCGGCTGTTCTTTTCAGGGGTCGCCACAGCGAATCATCTGCCTCCATCTCACCCTATCCTCTGCACCTTCTTCTCTTAAACCAACTACCATCATGTCCTCCTTCACCACATCCATAAATCTTCTCTTTGGTCTTCCTCTTGGCCTTCTGCCTGGTAGTTCCAACCTCAGCATCCTACTACCAATATACTCACTATACCTCCTCTGTACATGTCCAAACCATCTCAATCTAGCCTCTCTGACTTTGTCTCCAAAACCTCTTACATGTGCTGTCCCTCTGATGGACTCATTCCTGATCCTATCCATCCTCGTTACTCCCAAAGAGAACCTCAACATTTTCATCTCCTTATTGCTCAGTTGTATAAAAAATTATAATTATCAGTCGTGACATGCTAACCCACACAGACGAACGCTACCCATTCTTCTACTTGTCTCTTCCCAACAGAACAGATCCGATTCAGGTTCGCATTGCAGGTGATGGACAGCTGTGTGGCAGTCGTCACTGGTTGGATAACGATATGCCCTACACCACAGTGGAACTTGTGGGGCGCGCTCTGTTTTGGGCCGACAGGATTGCAGCTTAAGGCAAGATCATATGCGCTGGTTTGTTGTTCTGCATTCATAACTCGTGGTGTACTGCTACCAATCTTATCGTAACATTCTGCTGCAGTTATCTGTAATATCTGGCAGTAATGTGCAGACCATTCAAATCGGTGACAGAACGTAGCTCTGTTATAATCATAGCGATTTACTTCCCACTGAGAGCTAATGCTAAGTTAGCACTGGAGCAGCTGTATTGTTTGATTAGCACTCAGATGAACGCTAACCCTGAAGCGGTTGTGATTGTGGCTGGGGACATTAACCATGTAGAACTGAAATCGATGCTTCACAAATTTCACAGACTCATTGACTTTTTGACCAGAGACAATAACGCACTGGATCAGGTTTTTTGCAACATCTCAGGAGCCCACACAGTTCTTGCAACTCCTGACTTGGGCACATCAGACCATATCACAGAGAAGCTGATCACGGCACATAAACTTTTGGTCTGCATGACCAAACTCGCCACCTAAACCATGTGCATTTGAACTGAGGAGGCTGAATCACAACCAGACTCAAAAGCAGCTTTTACCCCAAAGCGATGAAAGCAATCACCCCCAGCCCCTGTACAACCACACGCACATGCAACCCTCGTCCACTGACATACACTCATCGTCTTCTTCTTCTTTTCCTTTCAGCTGTTCCCTTCAGGGGTTGCCACAGCGAATCATCTGCCTCCATTCACCCTATCCTCTGCATCTTCTTCTCTTACACCAACTGCCTTCATGTCCTCCTTCACCACGTCCATGAATCGTCTCTTACAAATGTTGCTTTGTGGTCAGTTTTATTTGGTCTCTCATCCTCTGTGGAGAATAAAAATCTCTTTTGTTGTGTTCTGCTGACTTGCGCTCGCAGAGACTAACGATGTCTTATGACTTATTCGCTTCTGGTCTCCAGTTCATCTCCCTCCATTTTATTTACTTTCCGAACTCCACCTTTCAGCACTGGCATGACCGTCACCTCTTCGTCCGCGTCACTCGTCACTCTGTAATCGTTGTCTTCAGACTGAAGGTCGCCGTGAGGCCGGAGCTTATGAGTTTAGCACGACCGCGAGAGCACTGCTGAGTAGCTAATCTGGCAGGAACCCGGTGTCCATGCTGCTCTGATTGGATTATAGCTCATGTATATACACACACACACACACACACACACACACACTCTCACTCTGTCTCATGCACTCACACACAAATACATACACACACTCATTCTGTCTCACAGACACATTCTCACACTCTCTCTCTCTCTCTCTCTCACTCACTCACACACACATACACTCTCATTCTCTCTCTCTCGCTCTCTCTCTCTCTCTCACACACACACACTCTGCTTATTTTCAGACATTCACACATCTCCCATCTCTCTCTCACTGTACACCTGTCACTTTCATTCTGACTTCCTGTTCCTTTTTTCTTTTTCTTTTTGCTTTTTTAAATTAATTAATTAAATTTTTTTTTTTACAATCTTTTCTCACGGAGTTTTATTTTTCATTCTTTCTGTTGTTATAGACTGAGATTTTACTAAAGGTGCTCTTTCTGTTTCTTTTTTCTCTCCTCCCTTCATTCATGTTCAATGCCTGTGATAAATGCGATTGTATTCTGATGTCATTTGAAGGGTGTGGTTTTGTATAGCGAATGCCCACCACTCCGTACTTACATAGAACGAGTATGAAACGTGTGTGTCACAGAAACTTATAACTTGAAGAAAAACATCACAGTTTAAGGATTGAAATTATTTCATGAGAATCCAGAGCCGTTGGGATGGGAGGAAGCACTGAAATATAAAATCTCCCGACTTTTACACCGACACCTGATTTTTTTTTTTTTTTTTTTTTTTTTTAAAGTAAGGAAGCGGTGTCTTTATTGATATTGTTAAAATAAAAGTAATTGCAATAAATTCCAAAAAGTAATCTGGAATTCTGGGAGCTGTTCAGTAACAACTCGCTGAGTTTTCTTCTTAAAGTTCAATGAAAGGTAATCAAAGTTAAATTTAAATGACTAAATTAATTAATCTTCTTCTTCTTTTACTTTCGGCTGCTCCCTTCAGGGGTCGCCACAGCAAATCATCCGCCTCCACCTCACCCTGTCCTCCGCATCTTCTTTTCTGACTCCAACGACCTTCATGTCTTCCTTCACCACATCCATAAATCTCTTCTTTGGTCTTCCTCAAGGCCTTCTGCCTGGTAGTTCCAACCTCAGCATCCTACTGCCAATATACTCACTATCCCTGCTCTGTACATGTCCAAACCATCTCAATCTAGCCTCTCTGACTTTGTCTCCAAAACATCTTACGTGGGCTGACTAAATTAATTAATGGCTTTTTATATTTTAAAATGTGAGATGGTTTGATAATTGATTTCATATGATTGGGTAGCCATAGCCTGAAGGTTAGAGAAGCGGCTCTGGGACAGAAAGCTTGCTGGTTCGATTCCTGAATCGCAGATAAATGTGAGGCTGTGGGGGAGCAGCACCTCCCACTCCTCCACATAAATGGCTGAAGTGCCTTTATATGTGTGTGTGTGTGTGTGTGTGTTCTCACTTTGGCTGGTTAAATACAGAGGAAATAATTTCCCTTTCAACATTAATACAGCATATTAAATGCAGCCATGAGGGAGGGCACAAACAAGTGTTCGTCCTCACGCTGGTCCCAAGATAAATGCAGAAGGTTGCGACAGGAAGGGCATCCGGCGTAAAACTTTTGCCAAAATACAGAATGCGAACCATCAATACAAATTTCATACCAGATCGGTCGAGGCCCGGGTTAACAACGATCACCATCAGTGCTGTCAACCAACAGGGTGCTGGTGGAAATTGGACTACTGTTGGTCGAAGAAGGAGCGGGGGGAGGCGTGTCCATAGACGGAGAGAAGAGGAAAGACATGAGTCTAGGACTGAGAGTGGGGACATTGAATGTTGGAACTATGACAGGAAAAGATAGAGAGCTGGCTGACATGATGCAGAGGAGGAAGGTGGACATACTGTGTGTTCAGGAGACCAGGTGGAAAGGTAGCAAGGCTAGAAGCTTAGGATCAGGGTTTAAGCTGTTTTTTCATGGTGTGGATGGGAAGAGAAATGGAGGAGGAGTCATCTTGAAGGAGGGGTTTGTCAGGAATGTTCTAGAAGTGAAAAGAGTGTCAGACAGAGTGATGAGTCTCAAGTTAGAAATTGAAGGTGTGATGTTCAATGTTGTTAGTGCTTATGCCCCACAGGCAGGATGTGAGCTAGAAGAGAAGGAGAGATTCTGGAGTGAGTTAGATGAAGTGATGCAGAGTACCCCCAGAGGTGAAAGAGTGGTCATTGGGGCAGACTTCAATGGACATGTTGGTGCAGGAAACAGGGGGGACGAGGAAGTGATGGGCAGGTTTGGTATCCAGGACAGGAACGCAGAAGGAAAGATGATAGATTTTGCAAAAAGGATGGAAATGGCTGTGGTGAATACTTTCTTCCAGAAGAAACAGGAGCATAGAGTGACTTATAAAAGCGGAGGTAGGTGCACACAGGTAGACTACATCTTGTGTAGATGATGTAATTTGAAGGAAGTCAGTGACTGCAAAGTAGTAGTGGGTGAGAGTGTTGCCAAACAGCATAGGATGGTGGTGTGTAGGATGACGCTGATGGTGAGGAAGGTGACGAAGGCAAAGGAGGAGCAAAAGACAAAGTGGTGGAAGCTGAAAAAGGAAGTGTGTCGTGTTGTCTTCAAAGAAGAGTTGAAACAGGCTTTGGGTGGTCAGGAAGTGCTTCCAGATGACTGGACAACTACAGCTAATGTGATCAGGGAGACAGGAGAGTTCTTGGTGTGTCTTCTGGAAGGAGAGTAGATAAGGAGACTTGGTGGTGGAATGAGGAAGTGCAGGAGTGTGTATAAAGGAAGAGGTTAGCTAAGAAAAAATAGTGGGACATTGAGAGGACTGAAGAGAGTGAACAGGAGTACAGGGAGACACAGCGTAAGAGGAAGACCAAAGAGAAGATTTATGGATGTGGTGAAGGAGGACATGAAGGTAGTTGGAGTAAGAGTTGAAGATGCAGAGGATAGGGTGAGATGGAGGCAGATGATTCGCTGTGGCGATTCCTGAAAGGAAACATTTTGTATGTAATGTTGAATGGATGGGCAGGATCTTAATGAACCTGCTTACTTTCCCAGAGTGAAAGTGGCTCTCGAATGATTGTGATATGAAATGCCACCACATCTGTAATTTCTCAACTCTGCTACTGCCTTTCATTTTCTAAAGCAGGTGTTTGGAGTCTCCGGGGCTCCCACACACATTTTGTAGAGCTGCTCCTGCGACTCAGCTGCGTGAGCACAACAGTCTGTGTGTAGAATTACAGACGAGATGCTGCCGGTTTTTAAAACAAGCTCCTCCCTGCATTCTTGTTAACGTACATTAGTGGGTGGGGAAATGCGTTTTTTCCTGTTGGATGGCAAGGAACAGAGCCTATCGCGGAACGAGTGATATGCAGAAGAATCGCAGGAATGGAAGTTGCTGAAGTTTGAACTTATTAATAGAATCAATGTATCGCTAGGCTCTGTGTTCCTGAATATTTGCTTCCTGAAGTTTGCGTTTGATGCTTCATCTGTTTGTTGTGCTCCGTACTCCTGCTCTTGTCCATCACTCTAAGCCTAAGCCATTCTGACGGGATTAGCCTAATGTAAGGTGATGCGTGGTCCTGATCGTCTTTTGGAGAAACATCAGGTGCAGAAACACGTTTTTTTTGTGAAGGTGAGCGCGTGGTGAATTATGTCAAACCATGTGTACCGTGATCGTGTGTTTCCTCATACGCCAGGTCTTTAAGTTCGCCGTCGCTGTTCTGTCTACAACGGAAACTTCAACACGTAAGTGTGACATTTTAGTTTGACTCGTTTTGGCCATCGATCATTCGATGTTCCCTACGGAGCAGACATGCAGCTGTGTGAATGATCACATGGTTAAACACGTAAGCGTTCGGTCATGAGATATCACGTTGTGCCGCAGCATCCGGTAGACATCTGAATATTTTATTATTTAGATGTGCAGAAGTAGCGCGGTAGCACTGATGCTAGCATACCCGGTGCACGATGGGACGCGGAGGGTACGTGATCTCGGCTCCGAGAGGATCCAGTCCAATCAGATCTATAAATAATCACGTCTCAGTATGAGATGCTGCTCTGGTGCAACACCCCAAAACATCTTTATGTTTATTTGTCTATTTTGGGGTTTTGTGTGAATTATTTTTATGAAATATTGGAGAGATCGACACTTCTTTCTTTGAGTTGCCTGTCTTTGTTTTTCTTTCCTGTTTCTTTGTTCCCATTTCTACTTTCTTCACACCTTTATTCTCTCGCCTCCTGTTTTCATTGTCCTTTACTCTGAACTTCTTTCTGTTTTTTATTCTTTTTCCCTCATACATTTTTTTCATCTCTTTAATCTCACCTCTTTCATTTGTTTTTCTTCATTTCTTTTTACCCTCATTCTTTTTCTTTATCTGCTTTTTTTTGTACCCCCCTTTTCCCATATTCCTTATTCCTTTGCTTTTTTATTCCTTACAGCTATAGCGTTCTTACTTTTTTTACCTTTTAAACAAAACAAATGTAAGAAATGTCTAGTGTTAGAGCCTCAGGGTTGGAAGAACTTTGAATGGATGGAAGAACTTGGGGTGTGTCGGAGAGCCATGCATGTGAGAGAGTCGCACAGATGGAGAAGTGCGAGGTGCGGTTGGAGGGGCGCACGTCAGAGAGCCGCGTGGTTGGAGCAGCTCGGGGCTCGGATGGAGGAGCTCTGGCCACGCGTCGAGAGAAGCACACTGATGACGGAGCTTGGGGTGCGCGTCGGAGAGCCGCGCGGATGGAGGCGCTCGGGGTGCGTGTCAGCGAGCCGCGCGGATGGACGAGTACATTGTGTATCCTGGTTTCTCCTGATTCCCTTGCTCGGAGTTCTGAATGGATTAGTGGTTCTGTACGTCTGTATTTTGCAGCGTGGATGTGGACATGAATGTAAACAGGATGAAGTCAGTAGGGTTTAATCCTCATGGGGTATGTTATGAAACTCGGCTTTCTGCGAGCTCAGGCTTTCGCTGAGCTGTGTGTTATTGCTAATGCGTTGGTGTCTCTGATGAATCGGAGCCTGTGCTCAGGTCTCTCTGGAAAGGAGGTGCATGTTTTGGGCTTATGGAGAGATTAAAGGCTGTGACACACCCCTGATTTTGTGTGTGTCTCTCTCTCTCTCTCTCTCTCTCACACACACACACACACACACACACACACACACATTCGAGCACACAACAACAGTGGCAGAACTTTAATAAACATCTTCGGTAGATTTTGATCTGTGCGCTGGCGGTACAGTGGTGGTGTGTCGGGGGTGTTTAGTGTTCTGAACGTTAAACAGATCTCGGGTGGGTCGTTGTTTAAAGCTCATTAATTACAAGATGCTGCCTGGCTAACTCTATGTGCTAATGTTACACACTCCGAGTGAGGAAATGTGTAGAAGATGTAAATGTGGTTCTGTGTGTTGAAAAAGTTTAGTGGTGTTGCAAGTGGAACCATTGAAAGAGTCTGTTTAGAATATGAGAGCAGAGGGGCACTGACATCATGGCGTATAGTTTTGTGGTTGTGTAGTGGGGTGTGAGTATACACAGCTGATATTGTTTTGTGTGTGTGTGTGTGTGTAGGGGGGTGTCTGTATGCATACTGATGTATGTAGTGGTGTGTGTGTGTGTGTATGTGTGTGTGTGTGTGTGTACACCGATGTATGTAGTGGTGTGTGTGTGTGTGTGTGTGTTTATACACACTGATGTGTGTTCTGAGGTATGTGTGGATGTTTATACATACTAATGTATGTAGTGGAGTGTGTCTGCAGTGAGGTGTGTGCATTTATACATACTGATGTGTATATAGTTTGTGTGTGTGTGTGTGTTAGTTTTGGTTGTAAGTGTGAGTCTATGGTTGTGAGTGTAACTCTAACTCTCGGATGATAACACGGCTGGCTGGCTGAAATTTTCTTCCACCTCTGTGTGTGTGTGTGTGAGACGCCCCTGTAAAGGTCAGTACACAATGAGGTTGCAGTACACTTGTTTGAAGTGGTGTGTGTGTGTGTGATAGTGGTTATAGTGGTTCACGTAGATTCATAAAGTGCGTGCAGTGAGATGATGATGAGGTCAGTGCTCTGATTTACATCATTGCATGTTTCCTTAATGTTTTTGAGAAGATGCTGTTTAAACCTAATCAGAAGTTTTCAAATCTCTCCGAATCAGTTTGACCGTTTTGTACTTACCTGACACTGGAGACTCCTTCCATAATTGCAACGTGAATGTAAAGAAGTGTCCTGTGTTAAGAAGCAATTACTATAGAAACGATGCCACATCAGAACACCTGCACTGACAGAGCTGCTCTTATAGACCAATAATCATCCATCCAATCAGTACGCAGAGTTTTAACACTGGTGGATCCACCGGCATCCTCATATTTCCCACAAATGCTGTGAGGAGTAACCGAGCAACCATATGGTGTGTGTGGTGTGTGTGTGGTGTGTGTGTGTGTGTGTGTGTGTGGTGTCTGTGTGTGTGTGTGTGTGTGTGTGTGTGTGTGGAGAAGAGGAGTGGTTATCCAGAGATTTGGAGTTTTCCCTCATGTTGTGTTAATGAAACACTTTCAGGTTCAGAAATAAAAGTAACTGCTGCTGTTTGACCTCAAAATCCTCCAGACATCAAAGCCACCCCCACACAGCAGAAAAGATTCCTAACAGCTTTAACTAGTGTCCTAATGTTTACATTACTGCCTGCTGAGTTCTGTGCTCTGATTGGGTAGAAGGTTTTTATTAAAGCGCGAGGTCTGATACATTATCTTTTCTATAGTATGAGCAGAGACAGGAGCAGTGAGCATTACACTAATAATACACACATTATTACAAAGTTCTGGTACGGTGAAGCTTTATGGAAAGTCTCCAGTGCTGGGGGTAAACCTGGAATGTTAATACGACTTTGTGTGTGTGTGTGTGTGTGTGTGTGTATGTATGTGTATGTGTGTGTGTGTGTGTGTGTGTGTGTGTGTGTTGGGAGGGATGGTGTTTGTGTTGGGGAGTATGTGCATGTATGTGTTGGGAGGGATTTTTTGTGTGTGTATGGGTGTTAGGAGGGATTGTATCTGTGTGTGACTGTTGGGAGGGTTTGTGTGTGTGTGTGTGTGTTTTGAGGGTTTGTGTGTGTGTTTGTATGTGTGTGTGGGGGTTTGTGTGCTTGTGTGTGTGCGTGTGTGTGTGTGTGTTTTGGGTGGGATTGTGTGTGTTTGTGTGTGTGTATACATGTTGGGAGGGATTGTGTGTGTGTGTGTGTGTGTGTGTGTGTGTGTGACTGTTGGGAGGGTTTGTGTGTGTGTGTGTGTTGATGGGAACAGTGTATGTGTGTTGGGAGGGACAGTGTTTGTGTGTGTGTGTTGGAGGGATTGTGTTTGTGTGTTTGTGTGCGTGTGTTGGAGGGATTGTGTGTGTGTGTGTGTGTGTGTGCCTGTGTGTGTGTGTGTGTGTTGGAGGGATTGTGTGTGCGTGTGTGTGTGTGTTGGAGGGATTGTGTGTGCGTGTGTGTGTGTGTGTTGGAGGGAGTGTGTGTGTGTGTGTGTGTGTGTGTTGGAGGGAGTGTGTGTGTGTGCGTGTTGGAGGGATTGTGTGTGTGTGCGTGTTGGAGGGATTGTGTGTGCGTGCGTGTTGGAGGGATTGTGTGTGTGTGTGTGTGTTGGAGGGATTGTGTGTGTGTGTGTGTGTGTGTGTTGGAGGGATTGTGTATGTGTGTGTGTGTGTGTGTGTGTGTGTGTGTGTTGGAAGGATTGTGTGTGTTTTGGAGGGATTGTGTGTGTGTGTGTGCGTGTGTGTGTTGGAGGGATTGTGTGTGCATGCGTGTGTGTGTGTGTTGGAGGGAGTGTGTGTGTGTGTGCGTGCGTGTTGGAGGGATTGTGTGTGCGTGCGTGTTGGAGGGATTGTGTGTGCGTGCATGTGGGAGGGATTGTGTGTGTGTGTGTTGGAAGGATCGTGTGTGTGTTTTGGAGGGATTGTGTGTGTTTGTGTGTGTGTGTGTCTGTGTTGCAGGGATTGTGTGTGTGTGTGTGTGTTGGAGGGAGGTTGTGTGTGTGTGTGTGTGTGTGTGTGTTGGAGGGTGTGTGTGTGTGTGTGTGTGTGAAGGATTGTGTGTGTGAAGGATTGTGTGTGTGTGTGTGTTGGAAGGATTGTGTGTTGGAGGAGTGTGTGTGTTGGAGGGAGTGTGTGTGTTGGAGGGAGTGTGTGTGTTGGAAGGATTGTGTGTGTGTGCGTGTGTTGGAGGGATTGTGTGTGTGTGTGTGTGTGTGTGTGTGTGTGAGTTGGAGGGATTATGTGTGTGTATGTGTGTGTATTGGAGGGATTGTATGCATGTGTTGGGAGGTATTGTGTGTGTGTGTATGTGTTGGAGGTATTGTGTGTGTGTGTGTGTGTGTGTGTGTGATGGAGGGATTGTGTGTGTGTGTGTGTGTTGGAGGTATTGTGTGTGTGTGTGGGGGGACTGGTATACAGTACTTTATTGATCCTGGAGGAAATTGTATAGAGCAACTGTGTGCACACAAGTTAGAGTGAGCGAAAGATAAACTCTTGATAAAGAAAATTTTTAGAAAAGACAATTATTACTGGTTACTGGTGTGTTGACATGCTTCTGGCCTCACTGGAACTTGCATGTATTCGTTCTCAGCGAGGGCAGAATCCCTCCTGGACAGCTCACCGGCTATCACAGGGCAGAAACACGCTGACGGCTATGCAGCTACTCTTGACGAAAGTCAACAATGTTTTTTTTTTTGTTTTTTTTGTTTTTTACATGAACCTCTCACCATGGATAGGATCAGGAATGAGCACATCAGAGGGACAGCACATGTAAGACGTTTTGGAGACAAAGTCAGAGAGGCTAGATTGAGATGGTTTGGACATGTACAGAGGAGGGATAGTGAGTATATTGGTAATAGGATGCTGAGGCTGGAACTACCAGGCAAAAGGCCTAGAGGAAGAACAAAGAGACGATTCATGGATGTGGTGAAGGAGGACATGAAGGCAGTTGGTGTAAGAGAAGAAGATGCAGAGGATAGGGTGAGATGGAGGCAGATGATTCGCTGTGGCGACCCCTGAAGGGAACAGCCGAAAGGAAAAGACGAAGACATGAACCTCTCACCATAGACAGTGAGAGACACGGCCGGCTTTTGATAACCCAGTTACCTGCACTGGGGGAACAGTGACAACCCGTGGAGAGTGGGGCTTGAACCCCCAATCTTAGGATCAGTGATTCAGCTCCTTTTACCTCCAGGCGACTACTGCCCAAAAGACAAATATTCTTAAATACATACATATCTACACACACACACACACACACACACAATTTATATATTATATAAAGTGTAAAATGAGTAATATGTATATAAACATGTGGAGAAGGAATGGAGTCAGTGAGCGATATGTAGAGTTTTATTATTATTATAATAGTATTCTAACAGTAGAATGTAAATGTAGAACAGTGGATGTTCGGTGTGTATGGATAAATTTGTACAGTTTAATTGAATAAAGAACATATTCAGATCGTTGCTCCTCTGCTCACTGCCCCGAGCTTCTCTGCTGAATGATAGCCTGAAGCCAGTGATGGTCTTCAGACCACTCCAAACCTCTCTTGTGTTGCTCTGATGCAGTTTCTACTTTAGCTCTCTACTGTAATTGTCTTTTGCCTCTCTGATCTTGACTTTTTGAACCTTTGATCGTTCTCACTTGCTGTCTTTTGCAAGCCCTGAATGCCCTCTTCTTGTCATTGAGGAGGGATTTAATGTCTTTAATCACCCAGGACTTGATATTTGAGTTACAAAAGACTGTCTATGTTGGGGCAATGGTGTCAGCAATGGCTGCCTCTTCACAACAGACACATAGCTTGAAGAAAGGTAAATTAAGCTGTGGTCTGATCGTCCCAGTTGGGGGAGGGGTAGGAACTGTAGGCATCTGTAGTGTTTGCATAGAGCCAATCTAAAGTTCTCTCTGCTCTGGTGGGACAGTCCACATACTGCACAAAGTTCTGCAGTATATTTCCATGGTGACGTGGTTGAAGTCACCCGAGATCTCAGTGAAAGTAATCAGGTGTTGACTCTGTGACCGGGCTATGCTAGCACGAACAGCGTCACAAGTAGCTGTTGGGTTGGTAGAGGGAAGAACATAAGCAGCCACTAAGGTCACATATTTTCTGTATGTGCGTGTGTGTGTGTGTGTGTGTGTGTTGGGAGGGAGTGGTAGGAACAGTCTGTGCCTTTTAATGGGCGTTTTGCTTTTCGATACTTGGTGGTCTTTTTGTCTTCAGCACTTAAATAACCTTCCGTGGACTATAGTGAAATTTGTACACTGGAGTTTCCCTCAGATCCTCCGGAGATCCTCAGGGCTGTAGTTGTGGACCCCCAACAGGCTTGTTAGAAGCTTGACACAGTCATTAGAAAAATAACGAAATCCATTTGACACAGCACAGAGTTGTTGACGTTTGACAGTCCTGGATGTGCTATAGGGCCTTCTGATGCAGGACGTTTCGGCAACGTCATTAATGAGGGACAGAGTCCATACTGCAGGGTGGAGTTGTTAATATGGGGCAGTGGTGAGTGCTGTGAGCGCTCTGTGAGATGTGAGTTTGTATATGAGTGAACACTGAAGTGACTGAGATTTCACTCAGAAATAAACCTGCACATCTTCGTGAAGGATCTTTCTCTCTAAAGATAAGATAAGATACATCTTTATTAATCTCACAATGGAGAAATTTACTGTTACAGGCTCTTGAAGTACCGTCAGTAGGGGGTGGAAAATAGCTCAGAAAGGTGTAACATCTTTGAGTCATAATTAGAACAGAACAATAAAATATAAAAATAACAAAAAAAAACCAAAACAGACAAAAAAAAAAAAAAAAAAATATATATATATATATATATATATATATATATATATATTATACAATAAAAAACTTTGTAGACTGGCTAATATACAAATATACATGTATCTGAGTGCAGAGTAGATGGGTTGATATGGTTCACAGTCAGTGGGGTAGATGTGGTTGATTAAAGTGCACGGGGGTTTTTATTGCACATAACCGGTATTTTCACAGACAGTTACAAAGTGGCGTTGTACAGTCTGACAGCGGTGTGAATGAACGACCTGCGGTAGCGCTCCTTCCTGCACTGAGGATGTCTCAGTCGTCCACTGAAGGAGCTACTCAGCTTCTCTACGGTCTGGTGCAGTGGGTGAGAGCTGTTGACCATGATGGATGTGAGCTTTGCTACCATCCTCCTCTCACTCACCTCCTCCACAGAGTCCAGTGGGCAGCCCAGGACAGAGCTGGCCCTCCTGACCAACTTGTTCAGTTTCTTTTTCTTGCTCTGTGCTGCCCGGGGCCCAGCAGACAGCAGCATAGAGGATTGCAGAGGCTACCACAGAGTCATAAAATGTCCTGAGCAGAGGTCTGCATACTCCGAAGGACTTAAGTCTCCTCACAAGGTGGAGGCGACTCTGGCCCTTCTTGTACAGGGTGTTAGTGTCGTGGGACCAGTCCAGTTTATTGTTGAGGTGAACGCCCAGGTACTTGAAACTGTCCACTGTCTCAATGTCCTGTCCCTGGATGTTCACCAGTGAGTGTGTTGGTGTGCTTCTCCTGAAGTCAACCACCATCTCCTTCTCTCACCCCAGTCCACAAAGTCGACGATGACTGACGATGAGTCGTTCCCCTCTGACACATGGCCCACGATGGCGGAGTCATCAGAGAACTTCTGGAGGTGGCAGCTGTCCGTGTTATAGATGAAGTCTGAGGTGTAGATGGTGAAGAAGAAAGGTGAGAAGACAGTGCCGTGGGGTGCCCCTGTGCTGCAGACTACCACCTTGGACTCGCAGCCGCGCAGCCGCATGTACTGTGGACGGTCAGTGAGGTAGTTGATGATCCAGGCAGCAAGCTGTCCGTCCACTCTTGCGTCCTCCAGCTTCCCCCACAGAAGCGCCGGCCTGATGGTGTTGAAGGCGCTGAAGAAGTCAAAGAACATGACCCTCACAGCGCTACCGGCGATCTCCAGGTGGGTGAGCGCCCGCTGCAGAAGGTAGATGATGGCGTCTTCTACCCCGATGTTGGGCCTGTAGGCAAACTGCAGTGGGTCTAGGGTGGGGCTCACAACAGAGCGGAGGTGGTCGAGGAGGAGCCTCTCCATGGTCTTCATGAGGTGGGAGGTCATGGCGACAGGTCTGTACTGGGCCGGTTCCTTGGCTTGAGCTGTTTTAGGAACCGGGACCACACAGGAGGTCTTCCACAGGACAGGAACCTTCTCCAGGCTGAGGCTCAGGTTGTAGAGTTGGCATAGGACCTCAGAGAGCTGGTCCACACAGGTCCTCAGCAGCCTGGGACTGATGCCATCTGGTCCTGCAGATTTCCTCTGATTCAGTCGCTTCAACTGTCAACTCACCTGGTCTGACATGAGGGAGAGGGGGGACTGGGGTGGACTGCAGAGGGAGGGGGATGTGTCTGTGGGGCTGCTGCAGTCAGGTGAAGTTGGCCTGGGGAGGGGGGAGGAGTCCGCTGATCTGGAGACGTGTGAAGAGGGGGGTACAGGGAGGGGGCCAGAGGGGGAGGGGGGAGAATCAAACCTGTTGAAGTAACAGTTTAATTCATCCGCCCAGCACTGGTCACCATCAGCTGTCCCTCTGACACTCTGCCCAAATCCAGACATGGTCTTTAGCCCTCTCCAGACGTCCCGCACGTTGTTCTGAGCCAGCTTCTCCTCCATCTTCTTCCCATAATCCTTCTTGGCCCTCCTTATCCTCCACTGGAGCTCACGCTGGACCTTCTTCTGCTCCTCTCTATCCCCTGAGATGAAAGCCCTCTTTTTCTGGTTCAGGAGGACTTTAAGCTCAGGAGTGACCCATGGGTGGTTGTTGGAGAAGCACCGTACCCTCCGTGTTGGCACAGTGCTGTCCACGCAGAAGTTCATGTAATCGGTGATACAGTGTGTGAGGCCGTCGATGTCATCACCAAAGGAGTCACAGAGCATGCTCCAGTCTGTGGTCTGGAAACAGTCCCTAAGCCTCTCATTGGTCTTCTCGGTCCACACTTTCACAAACCTCTTCTGCACAGGTTCCCTTCGCACCCTGGGTGTGTATTGGGGGAGCAGGTAGACCAGGTTGTGATCCGAGCGTCCCAGTGGGGGGAGGGGGGGGGAGCTGTAAGCGTCCTTCACATTAGCATACAGCAAGTCCAGAGTTTTATTGTTTCTCTTGGTACACTGCACATACTGCGTGAACGGGAGAGGGGTGGAGAGAGAGGTGTGGTTAAAGTCCCCGCTGATTAGAATCATGGCGCGGGGGTGACAAGTCTGTGCCTGACTGACAGCGCTGTGGAGACGCTCACACGCGGCCGCCGCATCAGCCGAGGGCGGAATGTACACGCAAAACACAATCACGTGTGAAAACTCCCTCGGTAGATAATACAGTCACACGCTCACTGCGAGCAGCTCCAGGTCCCGCGTGCATAGCTGCTCCTTCACGTGCACGTTGGCCGGGTGGCACCATCGTTCATTCACGTAGACCGCCACGCCCCCTCCTTTCTTCTTTTTGCTTTCCGCCATACTCCGGGCTGCGCGCGTGAGTGTAAATTTGTTCAGAGAAACCACAGAGTCCAGTGTGTGTTCATTCAGCTACAGCTCTGAAAAATACATGAGACTACAGTCCTGGTACTCCCTTTGCTGCCGGGTCAGCGCCGCCAGCTCCTTAGTCTTGTTGACGATAGCGCGGACATTTCCCATGATGACAGAGGGAACATATGTCCTCCGCGTCTTTCGTCCCCCTCTGCAGCCTCTCCTTTTCCTCCGTCTTTCCACGGGAACAACAGGCTTTTCTGCATGAAGGAGAGAGGGGCCGCGCAGTCCGAGGAGGGGCTCACGTGTTTAAGACCTGCGTTGTTCAGAGCTGTCGGTGAATGAGTTTCCTGATGCCGATCCAAAAAGTGAAAGTAAAAGTGCAAAGCAAAACAAAAGCATTGTAATATTAGGCTTCCCAAATGCAGGATTGAAAAAAGAAAAAGAAACTTTGAAAGAAGATAAAGAAACACACCTATATACAATAGAAAAGAGAAAAAATGGGAAAACAAGGCGAAGAGCCCCTGTAACTGCGGGCTTGCAGGGCTGCAGGTCTTGTGCTGTCTCTCATGTACAGCATTTGGCAGAATTACAATTGTCATTTTTATACAGTTTAGCAATTGAGGGTTAGGGGCTTTGCTCAAGGGCCAAATAGTTGTGAAAGTGGGGATTGAATCACTGACCTTCAGACCCATCGCCTTATCCACTAAGCCACCACTGCAGTATTCTCTCATGCTCCTCTATCTGCTCTCTCTCACTTTCTCTTGCTCTCTGTTTTCCTTCTTTCTTTCTATTTTTTTGTTTATTGAGTAGCCTCCAGTACCCAGCGTATTACAGACCATTATTTGTCCTGAAGATTAATTCAATAATCCAAGTATAAATTAGTTGTACTTTATGTATCAGGTGTTCTGTTAGTTATTAGCAGATCAGCAGTTTATGCTAACTCTATTAGTGATGTCTATAATAAGATAAGATCAGATAAAGATAAGATAATATTTTATTATCCCGGAGGAAATTTTGGTTACGTCGTATTATTATGACATGTGTCGCCGATGAGCAGCGCCACCTAGGTTGTTCAAGGAGTCAAGTTACAAACAGAAAAGAAGGCTCAAATCAAGAACACACAAACTTCTATAAAATAAATACATAAAAATTGTATGTTTAAAGGACCTTACTCAGACCCAGTAAACAATATAATAATAATAATAATAATAAATAAATCATTAGATAACCGCAATAAATGGAATTGCACTAAATTATATATTACATTATATGATATACTAGACTAGTATTCTCGACCCGGACCAGGCAGTTACTCAGAATGAACAAATGAGCGTTGAAAGCGTTATCACTATGCACTGATGATAGCGTTGTACTGTCGGGCCTCCACTTACGAAATTAATCTGTTCCAGAACCTTTTTCGTAACGCGGAAGTTTCGTAAGTAGAGGTACATTTTGCATGTAAAACGCGTGATTCGTTCCAAGGCTCCCAAGACTACCCCATAAACCCTTTAAAAATGATAAAAGTACACCAATTTTGTATGAAATATGTGTTAAAAGTAAAAAAAAAATTATTAAACCATTTAAATGCTTTATTAACATATGAAACCATTTTATTAACATATTTATTAATTAAACCATTTTATTAACATATTTATTAATTAAACCATTATTAAACATTTTTATTAACGCACATACACACACACACACAACACAACACACTCTCTCTCTCACCCACACACACACACACACACACACACACACACAAAATGCGGGCTCCGCCCACACACAGGAAGCCGGAGCATTTTAAGATGGGGAATTCAAACCGTATTCACTGCTTGACAGATCGGAGGTCCAAACTCAACTTTAACTTGATTCCTTGAGGGATCGGAGGTCTGGATGAGCCGCGTTTTGCTCACATTTGGTGAGCTCGCCACATTTATTAAACATTAACGGAATTAAACAACTTAATAAATGAAAAATAAGCTGCAATGTGCTCTCTCAAAAGAGAGTTAAGCCTCCTTTCATCTCTGACTGATTCTGTAGGCAGTCTCTCTCTATCTCTCTCTCTCTCTCTCACACACGGACACAAACTCTCTCTCTCTCTCTCTCTCTCTCTCTCACACACACACACACAAAACTCTGTCTCTCTGGTGTGTTTTGGAGAATGCGGGCTCTGCCCACACGCAACGCGCAGCTGATGGAACAATTGTACTTAAATGTTTAAATGGACTGGATGTTGTATTTAAAGCGGTACCTTTAAATGTTGTATTTAATGCAGTACGTGTATGAAAGATCAGAGGTCCTGATTCAATATTAACTTGCTTCCTTGGGAGATCGTCCTGCTTCAATATCGTGCCGAAATAATCGCCTGTGTCACTGTATTTCCGCTTTAAGGTCTCCTTCTGCTTCAATAACGTCCCGATTGTAGAGGAATTTCGGCGATAACGAAATATAACGCTGCATGATCAATCTCAAAACAAGCCAACAGTCCTTTTCAACTTTCCTTCATGTGTGTAACAAACAGGAAGTATGGGAATAGGAAGTATGGATACAGGTCAGCTCCCGCCTTGCCAATGGGAGGCTAGCGGGGCGGGATGTTGGGAGACAGCCAATGAGAGAGCAACTCGTGCATTGTTTGAATTTTGAATGGCGCATTTGAATTTTTGAATGGCGCGTTTGGCGCTTTTTGTAAAAAGAGGTTGTTTTCGTAAAAGGATGAAAATTTAGGACAATGTTTTTCGTAATCTGGATTTTTCGTATGCAGAGGTTTTCGTAAGTAGAGGGTCGACTGTAATGAGCACAAGCCTTATAGCCAGCTGCTTTCTCGCTCCTTGTAAATTCAGTTTATAGATTTGCCTAAATTTCAGATTAATGGATAAAAACAAAATACAGTGGGCTCCGGTTTTTCACGATGGTTCGGTTCCAGCCCTTCCCGCGGATCATGAAAAACTGCGAGTTATTGATGCAGTTTTACAACCTTTGTATGATATTACTTACGTTAAAATCTGCTTGTTAAACCCATTTTATAGACAGTCTTACTCATTTATATATTAATATATATATATATTGAAGGAGGAGTTTGTCAGGAATGTTCTAAAAGTGAAAAGAGTGTCAGACAGAGTGATGAGTCTCAAGTTAGAAATTGAAGGTGTAATGCTCAATGTTGTTAGTGCTTATGCCCCACAGGCAGGATGTGAGCTAGAAGAGAAGGAGAGATTCTGGAGTGACTTAGATGAAGTGATGCAGAGTACCGCCAGAGGTGAAAGAGTGGTCATTGGTGCAGACTTCAATGGACATGTTGGTGCAGGCAACAGAGGGGACGAGGAAGTGATGGGCAGGTTTGGTATCCAGGACAGGAACGCAGAAGGACAGATGTTGATAGATTTTGCAAAAAGGATGGAAATGGCTGTGGTGAATACTTTCTTCCAGAAGAAACAGGAGCATAGGGTGACTTATAAAAGCGCAGATAGGAGCACACAGGTAGACTACATCTTGTGTAGGTGATGTAATTTGAAGGAAGTCAGTGACTGCAAAGTCATAGTGGGTGAGAGTGTTGCCAAAGAGCATAGGATGGTGGTGTGCAGGATGACTCTGATGGCGAGAAAGGTGAAAAAGGCAAAGGCAGAGCAGAAGACACAGTGGTGGAAGCTGAAAAAGGAAGAGTGTCGTGTTGTCTTCAAGGAGGAGTTGAAACAGGCTTTGGTTGGCCAGGAAGTGCTTCCAAATGACTGGACAACCACAGCAAATGTGATCAGGGACACAGGTAGGAGAGTACTTGGTGTGTCCTCTGGAAGGAAAGTAGATAAGGAGACTTGGTGGTGGAATGAGGAAGTGCAGGAGTGTGGACAAAGGAAGAGGTTAGCTAAGAAGAAGTGGGACATTGAGAGGACCGAAGAGGAGTACAGGGAGACACAGCGTAAGGTGAAAGTAGCAGTGTCAAAGGCCAAACAGAGGGCGTATGATGACTTGTATGATATGTTGGACAGTAAAGAGGGAGAAAATGATCTATACAGGTTGGCACAGCAGAGAATTAGAGATGGGAAGGACGTGCAGCAAGTTAGATTGATAAAGGACAGAGAGGGAAATGTATTGACTAATGACAGAAGTGTGCTGGGAAGATGGAAAGAGTACTTTGAAGAGCTGATGAATGAGGAAAATGAGAGAGAAAAAAGAGTAGAAGAGGTGACCATTGAGGAGCAGGATGTAGCAAAGATCAGTAAGGGTGAAGTGAGAAGGGCATTGAAGAGGATGAAGAATGGAAAGGCAGTTGGTCCTGATGATATACCTGTGGAGCTATGGAAGTGTCTAGGAGAGGTAGCAGTAGATTTTCTGACAAGAACATTCAACAAGGTACTAGAGAGTGAGCAGATGCCGGAGGAGTGGAGGAGAAGTGTGCTGGTTCCCATTTTTAAGAACAAGGGAGATGTGCAGAGTTGCGGCAACTACAGAGGGATAAAGTTGATGAGCCATACGATAAAGTTATGGGAAAGAATAGTGGAAGCTAGACTAAGGGCAGAGGTCAGCATTTGTGAACAACAGTTTGGTTTCATGCCAAGAAAGAGCACCACAGATGCAATGTTTGCTTTGAGACTATTAATAGAGAAGTACAGAGAAGGTCAGAGGGAGCTACATTGTGCCTTTGTGGATCTGGAAAAAGCATATGACAGGGTGCCAAGAGAAGAACTGTGGTATTGCATGAGGAAGTCTGGAGTGGCAGAGAAGTATGTTAGAGTGGTGCAGGACATGTATGAGAGATGTAAGACAGTGGTGAGGTGTGCCGTCGGTGTGACCGACAAATTCAAGGTAGAGGTGGGACTGCATCAAGGGTCAGCTCTGAGCCCCTTCTTGTTTGCTATGGTGATGGACAGGCTGACAGACGAGGTGAGACAAGAATCTCCATGGACTATGATGTTTGCAGATGACATTGTGATTTGTAGTGAGAGCAGAAAACAAGTGGAGGAAAATCTAGAGAGGTGGAGGTATGCCCTGGAAAGGAGAGGAATGAAGGTTAGCCTCAGAAAATCAGAATACATGTGTGTGAATGAGAAGGACCCAGGAGGAACGGTGATGTTACAGGGAGCAGAGATAACGAAGGTGGAGGATTTTAAGTACTTAGGCTCAACAATCCAGAGCAATCGAGAGTGTGGAAAAGAGGTGAAGAAGCGTGTGCAGGCAGGCTGGAATGGTTGGAGAAAAGTGTCCGGTGTGATGTGCGATAGGAGAGTGTCAGCAAGAATGAAGGGAAAAGTGTAGAAGACGGTGGTGAGGCCAGCGATGTTGTATGGCTTAGAAACAGTGGCGCTGAGGAAAAGGCAGGAGGCAGAGCTGGAGGTAGCGGAGATGAAAATGTTGAGGTTCTCTCTGGGAGTAACGGATGGATAGGATCAGAAATGAGTATATCAGAGGGACAGCCCACGTAAGATGTTTTGGAGACAAAGTCAGAGAGACTAGATTGAGATGGTTTGGACATGTACAGAGGTGGGATAATGAGTATATTGGCAGTAGGATGCTGAGGTTGGAACTACCAGGCAGAAGGCCTCGAGGAAGACCAAAGAAGAGATTTATGGATGTGGTGAAGGAAGACATGAAGGTCGTTGGAGTCAGAAAAGAAGATGCGGAGGACAGGGTGCGGTGGAGGCGGAGGATTTGCTGTGGCGACCCCTGAAGGGAGCAGCCGAAAGTAAAAGAAGAAGATATATATATATATATATATATATATATATATATATATATATATATATATATATATATTAATGCAGTAAAATGTAGTAATGATTAAGTAAAATCGTTTACATTTTGTACTGTGATATTATGAATAAATAAAGCGCTTAGGCTTCTTGCCAGAAGCAAAACAAGATGCAGGGCGTTTGAGTAACATCATATGGCTTAAATAATAATTAAAAACACACTTAAAAAAAAGCCTGAGTTCATAATTCAAGAAATCACGTTGATGACATGTGTGCGAAGGAGAACAAAAGAGGTGCACACATCATCTACAACCAATCAGCAGGAGGGAGAAACAAAAGCTCTCAGCCACTGGCTAAATTTGAATCCCATGCCAGTTACTTCCGGGTTTGTCGCCAATCCATGAGTATGCGGTGGCATGAACGCTGAACCACGAATGGTCAAGGGCCTACTGTACACGAATTTATTTACACCATAAATATTATCCAATAAGGTGAAGGAGAAGGAAGCTCGTAGCCTCCATTTAATGACTGGCATAAACAGCAACCAACTTCAGACAGTAGTGAGATTTATTCGCTCGTGTTTCACTGAAATCACCACCATCGATTAGCATCACCTCATACCATGCTGCGCTAATCAGCACTTTCCTTCTTCCTGTAACAACAGAAAAATATGTTGGAGAGAAAGTGTTTGATCCTTGTTTCAGCGTTGGCCCACGTGCCTAATGCAACCTGCTTCCAGCAGCTAAGGTGTTGCTCCGCTTGGCTAGTGAGAACATGTGCTAATTCAAGGCTTTAATGCACCATCTGGGACTGTTTCAGCAGCACTATAGCAGATACACACAGAACACACACAGCTCATTAATACACATTTCATCTCACAAATCAGCAAATTTTCTTTTTTTTTTTAAGTAATTTGACTCTTTCTCTGCCTCAATGTTGTAAGCATTGACATTAGCTAGCAGGTAGCGTTAGCTCCTATTCATAGTTTTGCAGTTTCAACTAGAGCTAATACAGATTAATCGTTGTCATATTCCATGGCAACTTCATGTAGTATTCAGTAAGTAACTTGTTAATATTCTACTCGAGTTGTTGAATAAACAGATTTTGAATTGCTTGTTGCGGATTCAAAAACAACTGATTTTATTTTTTGCAGCCTCATGTAGGCCATTTGAAATTAATGAAATTAATGAAATTAATCCGTTCTGAGGGCAAGTCTCAAGTCAAAATCTTGGTTAGATAAAACAAAAATTCCCATAGGAAATAATAGAAAACCAATTAATCTGTTCCAATCCCCTCCCAAACTCATATAACCGGCCACAAACAAGTATATTTGGCCTAATATATCAAAGATAAACATGTAAAAACAATAAATATTTCATAATAATAATAATCCATCTACATTAACAGTAATAATAATAAATAATAATAAATCAAATAAACAATAAGTCAACTAACCCTTCTGATCATCGACTGCAGCAAAGATGTCATGTGGGCAGGCATGACGTGCTGTGTTAGCGAGGTAAAGGCTTGTGGTGATCTCCCACAAGGCCAGTGCTTCTCAAATAGTGGAGTCGGGGGGGATGCCAGAAGGGACAAGTATGAGCCTGGGGAACTTTTTTGCCATACTGTACTAGAATTAAGTGTAACTGTGCATCTTCCACAGTAGGTGGCAGTGGCGCGGTCACTGTGTTCCCCATGGTGTAGGGGAAAAGCACCGAGCAAACGATATGAAGTGCACTAAACAGTATTTATAGTTGCGCACAGGGTGCTGGGGGGTGGGGGGTGGGCTATAGGGGGCATCACAAAATTACCGATAAACACTGCACAAGATGTTCTTGGAGTGCGGAGGAATACACATGGAAGAAAAGCCATTTCCCCAGCAGAGCTTGTAAGACAAAATTTTACTGGTTGGATGGGGCAGTCTTTTTGGTGGATCGAAGCCCGTATAATGGAAAATTCATTATAAAAGACACTCATAAGTCAAGGCACCACTGTACAAATAAAACTGAATTGAATTGAAATGTTGAGTAAAACTGCTCAACAAGTTTGGTTTGATAACTAGTTAAGGTTAACTTTAATAAAGTGCTTAAGGCAGAAATTAATATTAATGAAAATGTAATAAATTTTATGTGTAATCATTTTTGCGAGTGTGTTACTATGGAAATGGCTTGTAAAATCAACTCTGTGTTAGCACTGACCTACTTTCACCACAGCGATGTTCTTTCAGTAGTTTTAAAATCACATCGGCGTCTGTGTGTAGTCGTATATTTTTAGCCTGATGTGTGATACTGTGATAACGAAAACTCTGTATTTCACCCGTCTATAAATGACTGGATGGACACAATAACCTCAGAAATGAATTTGACTCGAAACGGTTGTTGAAATGATGAAGCGTGATGCTCCAGGGCAGAGTAACTCTACCGTCTGCTACCGTAGCGTCATGTTCCAGCAATTCATTCATGCAGAGAAATTATTATAAAGAGCTGAGCTGGAGGCTGAGAACAAAACCACTGTTCACTTTGTACACAAAGCTCGGGCAGTCGCGTCCCACGGTGGAGTTGTGCAGCATTAATACAAGTGGTTAATTGGTTCAACCTTCAGACAGGTTCCTTCTTTCCCTGCAGTGTTTCTTTTGTTTTTAATGATTACGGGATGATTAATGCTGGATTCACTTCCCAGTTAAAAATAATAAGTCTTAATTATAGGCCAGACTGAATCGTTACACATTAACATCTAATACGACGTCTTACCTTTGATTATATACTAATATCTCTCTATTTATTGTTAATCCATTATTTCGGCTCTCACCAATCACCGGAACAATTTAGCAACTTTGAGAGTGAGTGGAGTCTTTTTCAGTTGGCTGGTTGAGGCATGGTCTGTAAGCCTCTCCTCCAAAATTTCGAGCCACTCCACTGAAAATAGGCTCTTGGGTCCAAAAATGAAAAATTAGCTTTTTACACAGTCAGATAGAGGAGGCCCAAAGCTGCAAAATGCAGCAAAAGGTTTGTTAATACCTTGAAAACTGAGCGAGCTATGCCATTTCTTGTGTCAGCATTCAACTAAAAATTTCAAAATACGTTTTCGAGAAATATGAGCACAAAGATTGTACTCCTTCCAACATCATTAGTCCTTCGCAGCCAAACATTTTTATGTACTTCAGCCATATAAACTTTTAGAAAACATGTCTAGGAAAAGTATTAGGAAGAGATGATAAGAGAAATCATCCTCATTTTAATCTGACACGCCCTTTTTTTTAAACACATCAGTCACCGTAGTAACCCCCCAAAATTAACAATAAAATGACTTTTTTTTCCATTTCTGTTTATTCCATTAAGATCAGTATTTATCTTTTGGACCATTATATAAAGGTTCAAATGCTTTCAAAAATACTCCAAATATCTCGAAGATAACCATATAACAAAACTCTCTGATTTCTTTATACAAGTAAGCTTCATTAACTCCGCCCTCAGCATTATCATCTTCATCTGCAGACGCTCCCCGACTTACGTTTTTAATTGGTTCCGGACGGCCGAACGTAAGTTGAAAGTGAACGTAAATTGTTACAGTGACGTATGACGTATGACGATCATACTGTACTATACATCCATAAATATCATTACCGTATCTCATAAAACACCCCTAAATCAATTATTATAAACAAAACATTGTAAAATAATATCAAAGATATCAAATAATATCAACATTCATTTCAAATAAGTCACTTATTTATACCGAGTCACTTTACATGAAGCGTAAAACAGCCAATCAAGCTTACAATATGTGAAGCGCTCAATACCGAAAGTAGTGTACTTACAAAAGTAGTGTACTTGCTGTGGGTTATACAGACTTCCGGTCTTTCAAGTGCACATTCTCATCACATCTTGCAAATCACATCTTGACAAACACCAGTCATCACACTTTTATTAACAGATGCCTCTTCTTCATCAACATCAAAATCAGAATCTTCATCAACACAGCTGGCATCATCATCATCAGTTTGTTTATATGTAAAAGGTATGAAACATTTAAGTATTTTTCAGATCATGACCAATTTTCGTACAAAACGAAACAACCCACAATCCAGCATGTCCAGTCCAGACAAGATTACACACAAATCAAACGATCAAAAAAATTCCATCATCGAATTTTGCATGCAGAGAAAAATACCAATACTCATACAATACTCATATAAAGTTTCTAAAGTACATAATACTGAGCATATGGGATTTTCTTTGACTGAATTTCAATGGAATTATGTCTGTCTTAATATTCCAGCAGACCTGAGGTATCACACCCTCACACACACACACACACACACACACACACACACACAGACTGTAAGCAGTGGGAAACTGCTAATATGTGCATCTATCGCACCATTTGCAGTCATTTGCCCCACTTCCTTCATATACTGTATTTTCTTCCATTCAAATTGCACTAGTTCATCTGGATGCTGCCCACTTAACCGTTTGCACACTGTGTGTGTGTGTGTGTGTGTGTGTGTGTGTGTGTGTGTGTGTGTTTTGGCAATGAATTGGCCCCCAGTTTATGATGCATGCTGCCTAAATCCAGTGTCAACTGAGATAAGCCCCAGGTTCCCTGCAAACCTAGTAGGATTAGGTGGTTCAGTGAATGAATGAATGAAGTCTGTATTCCTCTTCTGGTCAGCAGATTTTGCTCATGACGTCCAGAAAAGAATCTTTACATTTTAGTACAGTTTGTTCTACAGTGGTACCTCACTTTACAAAATTAATCCGTTCCAGCGCCTTTTTCGTCACCTGCATTTTTTGTAAATTGAACTGCATTTTACATGTAAAATACGTGATTCATTCCAAGGCTGCCAATACTACCCCTAAACCCTTTAAATATTATACAAGTATACCTTTTAAGACCTCCTTATGCTTCAATATCATACCGATGGTAGACGGGTTTGGCCATATTCCTTTACAATATCACTTGAGCCCATTTCTTCTTCTCACTCGCACCGGAAATCACACACACACACACCTGCACACACACAAATTCGCGCACGTGTGTGTGCGTGCGTGTGCGTGTGCGTGCGTTTGTGTGTGTGTGCGTGTGTTGACCATGTCTTCTTCGCAGAGTTATAATTTTACAAATGTTTATGGAAGGTTAAAAGCCCAAGTCAAGAAATAAAGCATGAAACAGTAACTTTGTCCTTTACACTAAAAGCATAATGGTAGATGCAGCTCCATAATAGCCAATGGGAGGGAGCTGCATCATCCCTCTTAGCCAATGGGAGGCCAGCGGGGCGGGATGTTTGAACATCATTGACGGGAGAGCAGCTCGTGCATTGTTTGAATGTTTGAATGGCGCGTTTGAATTTTAAGATGGCGCTTTCGTAACGTGAACTTGTGTCGTAGCCAGAGACAAAAATTTTAGGAAAATGTGTTTTGTAACTTGAATTTTTCATTTGGTGAGACTTTCATAAAGTGAGGTACCACTGTAATGCGCTTTTTCTTGTTTGGAAAATTAGGTTTTTGTGTTCATCTCGAACACCCATATCAGTCTCCTGAGTTGCTATTTTTGTTGCTGATGACATCCATGGTATGGGCAGTGGTGGCCTGGTGGTAAAGGTGCTGCATCACTTATCCCAAGATCAGAGGTTCAAGCACCACTCTCATCGGTTTGTCACTGCTGTCCCCCCAGTGCACTAATTGGGTTATCAAAGGCTGACCGTGTCTCTCACTGTTTGTGATGGAGGTTCATGTAAAGGAACCATTGCTGATTTTCATAAAGAGGAGCTGTATAGCCATCAGCGTGTTTCTGTCCTGTGATGGTCTGACGAGTCGTCCAGAGTGCACTCTAGCCTCTCCCAGAGCCAGCTGAGATGGGCACCAGTCTCCCTGTAACCCTAATTAGGATTACTCTGATCAGAGATTGAATGAATGTTCATGCATTTGGAGCTGCTGTACTTGTCTCCTTTTTATTGTGACTGTGTTATTTGCGTCATCCAAACCAACCACACTGCTCTCCTGAATTGGTTGTACTCATCATTTTCTGTAACCGCTTAATCCCAATTAGACTGGCGCCCATCCCAGCCGACTCCGGGCGAGGGCAGAGTACACCCTGGACAGCTTGCCAGGCCATCGCAGGGCGGAAACACGCTGACGGCTTTGCAGCTACTCTTGTTGATAATCAGCAATGTTTTTTTTACATGAACCTCACACCATAGGCAGTGAGAGACATGGCCGGCCTTTGACAACTCAGTTCGTTGCACTGGGGGGGACAGTGACAACCTTGTGGCGAGTGGGACTTGAACCCCCAACCTTAGGATCAGCAATCCAGGACCCTATGCCACTAGGCCACCCCTGCCCATTGAATTGGTTGTGCTTTGATACTCATTTGGCATTAACAGCTGTATTTTTTTTGTTGTTGCTCTTGTGACATTTGAATGGTTGCATGATTTGTTTCATAACATCCTGTGGAACAGACACATTTGTGTGCTGGTAAATATAGTTAGCTTTTATTGATCTCCTCTTTGTCGGGATAATTTACTGATCATTAACCACCATAAACAGTCTACGACAAGAAATCTCAACCATAGAAGGAGGTTATGTACACCATAATGGCACGCAATGTAAGGACATGGTTCCGATTCATATAGTCAAAAAATAGTGTAATTCATATAGTCAAAAAGTACAGTGATCTGGTCAGCACCCTCGACCGCAGGTTGGGGCCGGTGGTGTAGTGGTTAGGGTGCTGCGCTCATGATCGGGAGGTTGTGAGTTCGAGTCCCACTGAAACCCTCACTATGCTAAGACCCCTGGACAAGGTCTCAACCACAAGTGTGCCTCTGGGCACCCAGAAGTATAAATGGGTACCAGTAAAAATATACTGGGAAGGTAACCTGCGATGGACTAGCGTCCCAACCAGGGGGAGTTGAACTCTTGGTCATTTCACGCTATGGAAACCGGGGATAAGCACCGGCCTGATGAGCCACGAGGCTCGGGTGTAAAAGCCCAACAGACTTACCTACCTCGACCCCAGGTAGGTAATGCCTAGCCTCAGACACATCACTGATGTGGATTTGCCAGATTTATATGGAGAATGCCAGGCCAAAATTAATTTATTCCAAATAAAATAAGAAAATAATCAAACATGGTGAATGTATGGTATAGTCAAGTGATATGACCTAATATGTACCATTGGCATAATACAAAGTTATTTATATTGTGATTGAAGATTTGAAACATTGAACTACACCCCCATCTCACAAACAGCCAAATGTGACCAAGCCAAGATGTTTATTCTTCTTCTTTTCCTTTTGGCTGTTCCCTTCAGGGGTCGCCACAGCAAATCATCTGCCTCCATCTCACCCTGTCCTCTGCATCTTCTTCTCTTACGCCAACAACTTTCATGTCTTCCTTCACCACATCCACAAGAACACACAAAATCACCCCGCCCACAGCAAATAAATATCCGCCCGCACCTGTGACTGTTCATTTTCATCTATTTTATTTTCAACCATAAAAAGAGCATTTTTCTTCAATCTTACCTGCTGTGTGCCTAAGGCAGATTCTTCCGTCATTCAGGTGAAAGCTGATTTAATTCTCTACCCCTGGGAGCCCGGAGTGCTTCCGATGTGAGCAAATAAGTAGCATTTTCTTTTTGCAGTTGTTTTTGGTGATGCAATGGTTTTAGTAGGTGAAGCACATTTGTGGTGTACTCGTTGGCCACCGTAAAGTACACATTGATTATTTTGAAAAGCCACGGAGACGCACCAGAGAGGTGAAAGAGTTGTGGGTTGCCGACCCCTGCTCTAGATAAAATGTAAGGGAGACCTACAAATTCTGGTTTGCTGTCGTGCCATTTGGTCTCACTGCTGCCATTGTGTTCTAGGTATCACTCCCACACCGACTGAGAGTCTACAGCCGCTAGAGAGGAACGAAGACGCAGAAGGCAACCCAGAGTCATTCAAAACTTGACAAACACACACTCAGGTGAGTTTTAAGCCATAAGCGTCAGAGAAATAAATACTATTCTCGCAAGTGTGTGTTTTCCGGGTCGTCATGACTGTGTGTTGTTTGATTGGTGTCATCATGATTCTCTTGAAAGTAATCATTAGAAAAGGGGCTGCTGGAAATTTATGGAAAATTGTTTACCTTCGACCTTTTGTTCGAATTGCAGAAAATCATGAAACCGAAACAATGTGGCAATTCATGGTTTTGAGAGAAGGCGATTTTCTGTACAGACATCTCGGGCTTACCTGTGGGAAGAAATGGAGGATTTGCGGGGTCAGTGCTGTTTCTTTCATTTCCTCTGCAATCTGGAAAGTTCCCCCAGATCTGTTTTTTCCCTGAAACATGCTTTTGGGCAGAAACCCTATCTATGAAGTACCATTGCCTCTTTCATTTTATAATCGATGCTTGATCTGGGGAAAGAAAGCAGCTTTTTGTTCACAAAATAAAGGATGGTAAGACAGTAGGATACATGTAGAACGTATGATCCACATAGAAGGTTCCAGCCCCCCATTTTCTCACTAATTTTAGCTACATCCGATTCCTGTGAGTGACAGGGAATAAATGTATGCCATCCCTCCTTCCTGCGAGAGCTCGGCCAACTGGCTCCTATGGACTCCCAATCACAGATGGCTGTGTCATTGACGAAGTTCCAGCTTTAAGGCTAGTCACGAAGTCACGGCCTTGAGCACTGTTAAGTCCCTTACACTTTCTTCATTGGGAACTAGAACTGCCAGGCGCAGTGGCCACACCTTAACATCTTAAGTAATAAAGCAACTCTTTCAGTTTTTTCCAGTTTGGGGAAACTATAACCTGTAGCTTGTTCAATGGCAAACCCTTCAGTGCAGCTCGGAGCGAGAGCAGAAATGCGGAAAGAATGTCGCAAAAATGTGAGGCAGGTGCATTGTTCTTTTTTTGCTTTCTCTCCAGGAATTGTGCAAATTGAACATGGCGTCTGCTCTGAATCTTCTTTTCCTTTCAGCTTTTCCCTTCAGGGGTCAACACAGCTAACCATCCGCCTCCATCTCACCCTATCCTCTGTATCTTCTACTCTTACTTCAACTTCAACTATCCTCCTTCACCACATCTATAAATCTTCTCTTTGGTCTTCCTCTCGGCCTACTGCCTGGTAGTTCCATCTTCAGTATCCTACTACCAATATACTCACTATCCCTCCTCTGTACATGTCCAAACCATCTCAATCTAGCCTCTCTGACTTTGTCTCCAAAACCCCTAACATGTGCTGTCCCTCTCTAGATTCACCATAGCAAACAAGAAGGGGCTCAGAGCTGACCCTTGATGCAGTCCCACCTCCACCTTGAACTCTTCTGTCACACCAACAGCACACCTCACTACTGTCTTGCATCTCTCATACATGTCCTGCACCACTGTAGCATACTTCTCTGCCACTCCAGACTTCCTCATGCAATACCACAGTTCCTCTCGTGGCACCCTGTCATATGCTTTCTCCAGATCCACAAAGGTACAATGCAGCTCCCTCTGGCCTTCTCTATTAACATCCTCAAAGCAAACACTGCATCTGTGGTGCTCTTTCGTGGCATGAAACCAAACTGTTGTTCAGAAATGCTGAGCTCTGCCCTTCGTCTAGCTTCCACTATTTTTTCCCATAACTTCATCGTATGGCTCATCAACTTTATCCCTCTGTAGTTGCCACAACTTTGCACATCTCCCCTGTTCCTAAAAATGGGCACAAGCACACTTCTCCTCCATTCCTCCGGCATCCTCTCAGTCTCTAAGACCTTGTTGAATGTTCTTGTCAGAAAATCTACTGCTACCTCTCCTAGACACTTCCATACCTCCACCGGTATATCATCAGGATCAACTGCCTTTCCACTCTTCATCCTCTTCAGTGCCCTCTTCACTTCACTCTTACTAATATTTGATACTTCCTGGTCCTCAACAGTCACCTCTTCTACTCTTTTTTTTCCTCTCTCATTTTCCTCATTCATCAGCTCTTCAAAGTACTCTTTCCATCTTCCCAGCACACTTCTGTCATCAGTCAATACATTTCCCACTCTGCCCTTAATCACTCTAACTTGCTGCATGCCCTTCCCATCTCTATTTCTCTGCTGTGCCAACCTGTATAAATCATTTTCTCCCTCCTTAATGTCCAACCTAGCATACAAGTCATCATACGCCCTCTGTTTGGCCTTTGACACACCGAGTACTCTCCTACCTGTCTCCCTGATCACATTAGCTGTAGTTGTCCAGTCATCTGGAAGCACTTCCTGACCACCAAAAACCTGTTTCACTCCTCCTTGAAGACAACACGACACTCTTCCTTTTTCAACTTCCACCACTTTGTCTTCTGCTCTACCTTTGCCTTCTTCACCTTTCTCACCATCAGCATCATCCTGTACACCACCATCCTATGCTGTTTGGCAACACTCTCACCCACTACTACTTTGCAGTCACTGACTTCCTTCAAATTACATCGCCTACACAAGATGTAGTCTACCTGTGTGCTCCTACCTCCGCTTTTATAAGTCACCCTATGCTCCTGTCTCTTCTGGAAGAAAGTATTCACCACAGCCATTTCCATTCTTTTTGCAAAATCGATCAACATCTGTCCTTCTGTGTTCCTGTTCTGGATATCAAACCTGCCCATCACTTCCTCGTGCCCTCTGTTGCCTGCACCAAGATGTCCATTGAAGTCTGCTCCGATGACCATTCTTTCACCTTTGGGGTTACTCTGCATCACTTCATCTAACTCACTCCAGAATCTCTCCTTCTCTTCTAGCTCACATCCTGCCTGTGGGGCATAAGCATTAACAACATTGAACATCACACCTTCAATTTCTAACTTGAGACTCACCACTCTGTCTGACACTCTTTTCACTTTTAGAACATTCCTGACAAACCCCTCCTTCAAGATGACTCCTACTCCATTTCTCTTCCCATCCACACCATGAAAAAACAGCTTAAACCCTGCTCCTAAGCTTCTCGCCTTGCTACCTTTGCACCTGGTCTCCTGAACACACAGTATGTCCACCTTCCTCCTCTGCATCATGTCAGCCAGCTCTCTACCTTTTCTGTCATAGTTCCAACTTTCAAAGTCCCTACTCTCAGTCCTAGACTCATGCTTTTTCTCTTCTCTCTCTGCCTACGGACACGCCTCCCGCCTCTCCTTCTTCGACGTCTTTAACCAAAAGTAGTCCAATTTCTACCAGCACCCTGTTGGTTCACAGCACTGATGGCGGTCGTTGTTAACTCGGGCCTTGACCGATCCAGTATGAAATTTGTCTTTACGGTTTGCATTTTGTGTTCTGGCAAAAGTTTTACAGCGGATTCTTTTCCTGTCGCAACCCTCTGCATTTATCCGAGATTGATACCGGCGTGAGAGTGGGCACTTTTTTGTGCCCCCCCCTCATGGCTGCATTGGCGTCTGCTCTGAATTTCCGTAGCTAAAACCAGCACGAACACCAATGTGGCGTATGATGTGCAAACGCCAGGCCAATTTTCAGAAAAAAAACATGACTGTAATAACTGTCCCGTGTCCGTACCTCATCACTAACTGGATGCTGATTGGCTGTTATGTATCGCATGTGCATGATTGGCTGTTAGATTGTGTGATTTTCGTTCTGTTCGAGTATGAGTGCGTGAGCTTCTGTTGTTGGGTTTCGGCCAGCGTATACATAACTTGGACTCCAGAAGTGTTTGTACCACAACAAGTGGATTGAAGTCAGAGGGGGTTATTTTGAAGGAGACTCGAGTTTCTTTTTCTTCTGAAATAGTTAAATGACTACTGAAAAACTGCCAAAACTTATGAGAAACCTCTGGTAACTTGTCCAGATCCTATCGTAAACTGATAGCTAACTTATATCAAACTTATCACCAGCGTATATTGAAGTACCTGACGTGTTCTGGGTGACTACAGAACTTTTACTGTTAATATCTTTCTAACTAACAGTGAGTTTATTATGGGCATTTTAGCGGCGTTTAGGAGGATCGGTATGTAAAATGGTGTTCAAATGAGGAACTGCTCAGTACTCCTCAGGACCCCTTGGGGAGCAGATGTCCATGTCATCCGAGAGACTGAGATGAGAATATCCATTCGCTGTTCTCCGACATCAGCACGACCTCACCGATTACTTTAGCATGATGGTGATGTTGATACCGGGATGGCTAGTGCGGATCTGATTGAAATCAGCGAGCAACAGCCTTTCATAGACTACGTCATGTGATCAGTCACCCAGGATAAACTGCTGCATAAGTGAGACTATCGTTGGTCGTAATTGCGAAAGCTGCCAAAGTGGGCGGTACCGCTCCCCGGGGGGCGATATGAACTTTCGAAGGGGCGCTGGCGAGTAAACAGTCGGATGGGGGCGTTGGAGCAATTATAGTAAAATGTGACGTTGGTGTGATCGATCCGTTTACTGCACCCAGCACAGACGTGCCAGCCCATCTAGAAGAGGAACTTGTAAGTTTGAATCTGAAAAAGTAAGTAAATCTGTAAATTTGGATCTGAAACCAAAGTTCCAAACCGGTTACCAAGCCTTTTGGATGCAAACAGCGATCCCAAAACGCTACCCAAACCTGTGGAAAGACATCAAGTTGTTTTTGATTGCCTTTCCAACTTCCTACCTGGTTGAGAGGGGATTCAGTGCTGTGTTAAGGCTCCTCACCAAACAAACAAACAAACTCAACATAACAGAGCGTGGTGATCTGAGACTGCGCCTGACAAACCTTCATCCCGATGTTGACAGTTTGATTGCAATGCACCAAGCCCACCCATCTCATTGAGCGGGGGAGTTGTTCATGATTACTCGTTAAGTTTTACAATTTATTTAATGTTCAGTTCAAGGTGTTTGTTAACCATTTTTTTCCCTTAAAATGTTTTTTATACTCTTTAAACTGTTTGTGATTGAAGAATCAACCAATTCTTATGACCTTTAACATTACCGGCGTCCTGGCGTTCGTTGGGGTGGGGGGGTGGCATTTCTGTCTGGCGGTGAAGGGGGCGGTGGCAAAAAAGTTTGAAAACCACTGATTTATACGTTGATTTTAAATGTGCCAAAGATTATATTCAATTTATGAGTAACTTACAAATAACATGTTAATGGCTGCATAACTTTCCTACAACTTACGGCCAGCGTATACTGAACTTTTGAGCCGTACACTAACATCGTGCTGCCTCTTGCTACAGATTATAGCAGTATGCTGTAAACCTGCACGAAACTTACCCATAACTTATTCAATGCACGCCAGCATATTCACCAAATTTCTCATACATCGTGCATACACTGGATAACTCATCAGTGTGTGATAGGACAGAATTCGGGTAGTCTGAAAGTCTTTCGAGCAAAATAACAAACGGAGCAGAGAATATGAACTTGTTAAATGGATAATCAAAATAACAGAGCATGGAAAATAAAGGCGGAAATCAATAAGTGAAAGGCGGTGAAAGGAAAACTCTACCTTCTTTTGCCCAGCCCATAGTCCAGGAAATGCAGGGGAGAGTTGAAGTTAATTCTGCAGCCATGATACTCTTATACCACCAGCCCCAGGCACCTATCCCTACAAATACCTATTGGGATCGCCACCTTTAGGCAGTACCTAAATCTATATATAAAATTATGAATTTAAAAGGTAAGTTAACTTTTGTTATTTACAATACAGTACATCCAATTAAAGTAGGCCTAGTAGTACAGGAACAGAGCGATGAACCAGCTTGATGCTAGCATGCCTAGCTAGACTCTAATGTTATTACTATCTGTGTGGTGTAAACTGGATATATATGCTCAGCCAGCTGGGATGATAATCTTAGCATGTGTGCAGGTTTTGTATGGTATATATGGATGAATAGTAAAGTTTATAAAGAAGACTAGAATAAAATTCTGCTGTTAACATTTCTCTCACATTATGAAGTGGATCATTTCTTATGCTTTTGAGCATGAAGTAGCGCCTGCAGCAGAACTCCGTCACTCGGACGACAGCTGTTAAACAGCATGTTGGAAAAGCAGCTCGTGTGCTGGCCAACACTTTGCTTTAATTACATAGTGAAATGCACCGTATGCTCGGCTGCGAAATCCCAGACATTGACGCAGAACAATACACTACTGCTCAATGATTCGGGGTCTGTGTAACCAACTAAAGTATAATATTCACAGCAACATGAAAATAAAAATGGAGTTAAATTTGACGTGCTCATGTAAAAATTAAAACACAAGTGTAGCTGTAACAATGAATTGAAAGCAAATTTCTGTCGTGATTGCCGATTTATAATCGGTTACTGTTTTATATAATAAAAGTACTTACCTTTCTCTATTAGAAACTCAACTGTATAAAAAAAAAAAAATCTTGAAAATGTTGATAGTTGCTCATTTTTTTCTTTTTGTTTGTCTGAATGATTAAGCTAATTAAAATAGGTGACATCATTAAAATGTTTGGCCTTAGCATTAGCATGTCTTTGTTTTGTGAGTGTCAATCAATGTTTGTAAGTGTCAATCACATTACAGCCACCTCCATCATATCTTGTTGTAACGATCCATTGTTTATTATTTCACAGTTTACCTGAAAATGAATTTTGAAATGATAACAGGTCTAATAGGGGTAGTGGTGGCCTGGTATAAAGGTGCTAGAGCACTGATCCCAAGGTTGGGGGTTCAAGCCCCACTCTCAACACTGTACCCCCATTGCACTGAGTTATCGGAGGCTGGCCATGTCTCTCACTGTCTATGGTGAGAGGCTCATGTAAAGGAACCATTGCTGACTTTCGACAAGAGAAGCTGTAAAGCCGTCAGACTATTTCTGCCCTGTGATGGCCTGCCCTCACCCAGAGTCGGCTAAGACGGTCACCAGCTTCCCTGTGACCCTAATTAGGATTAAGCGGTTCAGAAAATGAATGAATGAAAGAACATGTCTAATAATTAATACTATCACTAAAATGGCTAATCAGATCCAACAGCAGCAACAACATGGATTTCAAATGGCTAATACAAATGGAGGAAAAGAAAAGTTTTTCCACTCATCCTTTCCAGTTAAAAACTCAAGTCATGGTGCTCATTTTTGCTACATTTGTTTGGGTAATCATACTTGTTAAGGGGGACTTGGTTAAGAATAACACAGCTATTAATGATTGTATGTGAGTATCCTAGTTAATAATGGTTAATGACTATATAAGTTGACTTGTTGAGACTATGGATAACTTTGCAGCTGATACTAACGATGAGTTGATGGTCAGTAATGGTTGTGTACTATATCGCAGCTGGCCAATAATGACCGTCCTGGACACTGACCAGTAACTAGGCTAATAATGAAGTGCAGCATAACAGTCTGCAGTGTAAATGATGCTAATACTGTGGAATTGTGCTAGCTCGGTGTTGGCAAGAAATCAGTGACACTGTGACTGTTTGTTTTGTGTTACAGGATAGTATGTAAGGGACCAACTGTAATGAGATGAATCATGATAATCATGAACATATGAAATAGAAAGAATCAAAAGTCTAACTATGGCTAAGGACCATAAAACTATAAGGAGGCGACTGCGCACACTTGTTGCCAAGGACCGTTATAATACCATGGCTAGAAATGGTTAAATCTGAATGACAACATGGATACTAACATAGAACTTGGTTAATAGGGACTAGTCCATGTTTTGATAACTAATAACGATTAAGTTAACTTATTGGTAGCTCGTAGTTTCCAGACTAAAACGTTTAACAATTAGCAGCATGAGTAAGTATTATGACATGGCGAAAAATGTCTAATTATAGCATGGCTAATGATAATTATATTGACACTGGATAATAATGAAGCTAATTCTAACATGGATAATAATTGTGGAATATTGATGTTAAAGTTGTGAACATTTGATGATGATAACGATTACAGACGCTCCCCGACTTACGTTTTTAATTGGTTCCGGATGGCCGATCGTAAGTTGAAAGTGAACGTAAGTTGTTACAGTGACGTATGACGTATGATGTGTGACATATGATGCTCCTATACATCCATAAATACCATTACCGTATCTCATAAAACACCCCTAAATCAATTATTATAAACATAACATTGTAAAATAATATCAAATATATCAAATAATATCAACATGAATTTCAAATAAGTCACTTATTTATATCGAGTTACTTTACATGAAGCTTAAAACAGTCAATCAACGCATACAATATGTGAAGCGCTCAATACCAAATGTAGTGTACTTGCGAAAGTAGTGTACTTGCTGTGGGTTATACAGACTTCCGGTCTTTCAAGTGCTCAAGGGTGCCGTTGAACTCGTTTAAACACAGCCTGCACTGATGTGAATCCCAGCAAAGCGGAGAGTTCTTTCTTTTGTGTAAGTAAGTAAACTTTATTCAAGAGATGCATACAAAGAACAAATACAAATCCTAATGAATATTAATATAAAAATAAGTATACAGTCTTAGGATTCTGCTAAAAGATACAAAATATCTGTAATTGTTCTGTAATTTGTGTTTTCATTCATATTACAACTCTCTTTGCTTAACTGAGTATGCATGGTAGACTGTGCAGATCTGAGCAGATAGTTAATTCATCTCTGTGTATGAGACTTGCACCCATGCTAGTAGGCTCACACTTCTGACCAACCAGATTTGCTTAGGGTTACGAAAGTCCGCAAAACAGTGTAAACACAAAGATCACAGAGACGACGTCTTAACACAAGGGTAATACGCTATACAACTGATATATATATATATATATATATATATATATATATACACACACACACACACACACACACACAGTCTGTAGTTTGTAAACAATGAATGCAGCGTCATTACGTCAGCGTACTACGTAGGTACATCTAAACTCAAAATTTGACTTTAAAAAAAAAAAAAAAAGTAAAATCGAAAAAAACATAAAACGGATGAACGTCGGGGAGCATCTGTATATTGCTAATAATGCCAGCTCGTTGTAAAAAACATTACCTAGCCATGTTACTAAGTATTAATGGCGCCAATAATAACAGCTAACTGATAAAGCTAATGCGGAAGAACCATATAGGACTAATACAGTGGCAAGCACGTAAGTCAAAATGTTGGTTCGATAAAACAAAAATTCCAATCGGAAATAATAGAAAACCAATTAATCCGTCCCAACCCCCTCTCAAATTCGGCATCGAACAAATGATTTGAAATGCAGTAAACACTATTTATAGTCGCATACAGGGCACTGCACAAGGCGTTCTTGGAGTGTGGAGGAATATACGTGGAAGAATACGAGGCTGGTCAGCCTGGAAAAGCCATTTTCCCAGCAGAGCTTGTAAATCAAAATTTTGCTGGTTGGCTGGAGCAGATGTTTGGTGGCATTGAAGTTCGTATCATGGAAAACTCATTATAAAAGACACTCGTAAGTCAAGATACCGCTGTACTTTATACAGACACCAATACTGGATAAGGATAACACGAGTAATCGCTTTATTTGCATGTTTAATATTGGGTAAAGTGGGTATCTAATCTTTATCTAGTATAAGTTACACTAATATATACCCAAGTCGTTGTCATCATCTTTCTCCGCTTAATCCAGGGACGGGTCATGGGACAGCAGCCTAAGAAATGAGGTCCAGACGTCCTTCTGCCCAGTCACTCCCTCCGGCTCTTTCAGGGGAACACTGAGGAGACTACCCAAAGCTTATGACCGTAGATGAGGTTTGAAACATAGCTCGAATGGCATAATTGAAAGCTTCACCATGACGGACGAGTTCAGGCTCCGCCGGGTTCAGTAGAGGTTGCAGCAATCTGCTTGTTGATCCGGCACGTCATCCTTCCCTGACTTGTGAACAATATACACTTAAGTAATATTCATCTGTATCCATGTCACTGTTAGCATGACTAATAATGGATCGCAAATGAAGTGTAAAGAACCCAGCAGTGAGAGAGCTAATCACAGAATAACAACATTCCTAGCAGTTGCTAATGAGAACGCTGCAGCTGTGGCATGTTTATGCTAACATGTCAATTAGCCTTAAACTGATCTCCCCTAAGCAAAAGTTCATGCAAACTGATCTCAACCAATTTTATTATTTTTTTAAGCCTCGTTAGAAGATTTCTCTAGCACAGCTAGCTTCAGGCTTATGACTTTATTTTGGATTAGAAACAAAGATGGTGAAAAGCGCACTAAAGTTCAGCTTTTAATTCTCTCTCTCTCTCACCACACATACACACAGCACTGTGCGGTAAAAAAAAAAAATCACAGTAACGTGTTTACAGACACTCCCCGACTTACGTCATCCGTTTTACGTTTTTTCAATTCCACAGGATTTTTTTTTTCCAAAAAAAAAGTCTCATTTTGAGTTTAGACGTACCTATGGAGTACGCTGACGTAATGATGCTGCGTCCATTGTTTACAAATGACAGACTGAACGTGCCCCTCCTTCTTCCCAGTTCAGTTATATATATCGTTTATATCAGTTGTATAGCGTGTTACCCTTGTGTTAAGACGTCGTCTCTGTGATCTTTGTGTTTACACTGTTTTGTGTACTTTTGTAAAATGAATTAAAAGAGAATTCTCCGCTCTGCTGGTGATTCACATCAGTGCAGGCTGAGTTCAACGGCACCCTTGCGCACTTGAAAGACCGGAAGTCCGTATAACCCACAGCAAGTACACTACTTTCGCAAGTACACTACTTTCGGTATTGAGCGCCTCACATATTGTAAGCGTTGATTGGCTGTTTTAAGCTTCATGTAAAGTAACTCGGTGTAAATAAGTGACTTATTAGAAATGAATGTTGATATTATTTGATATATTTGATATTGTTTTACAATGTTATGTTTATAATAATTGATTTAGGGGTGTTTTATGAGATACCATAATGGTATTTATGGATGTATAGTACAGTATGGGCGTCATATGTTCATTTTCAACTTACGTTCGACCGTCCGGAACCAATTAAAAACGTAAGTTGGGGAGCGTATGTATATACTTTATTTGTATATTTTCAGTCCTTTTGTTTGTGTGTGTGTTTGTGTGTGTGTGTGTGGGGGGGGTTTAACACTCGTCCTCTGTGACTCACATGGCGTGAGCTGGGAGTGAATTTATTAGCGACTGAGCATCTGGTCCACTATGATAAAGATTTACTGAAACTCAGTCTGGTCTTTGTTTTATACACAAAGCAGTAAAGCGATACACTCTATGGGACTAAATATCGTGTGTGTGTGTGTGTGTGTGTGTGTATGTGTGTGTGTGTGTGTGTGTGTGTGTGTGAATTAAAAGCTGAGCTATGGAGAAGTGAAGACACAAAATTGACCATTTGTTCTTTCTAATACATTTTAGGTCAAGTTGTCCCCCCCCTCACACTGCTAATACCGCCACTGAGTCTTGGTGCTAACAACAGCAGGAGAATTTAGCCGAAGTGTTTAGCTAATGCTAGTTTCCCGCCCTTTAAGTTAACATACCATACACTGGGGGATTGATTTTAGAGGGAATAAAATTCTCATGCCTGGTTGTTTATCTTTTTATCTCTCTGTTTGTATTCCTTGTTATGTCAGACTGTCCTTGTCTGTCTCACTCTTGTCTACCTGTCTTCCTGGCCGTCTTCCTTCTTGCCTGTCCATCTCACTCCCATCTGTCTCAGCATCTGTCTTTTCTGTCTGTCTCCTCATCAGTCTTCCGTTGCCTGTCTTCTCTTCTGTCTGTCAGCTCTCTTGTCTGTCTATCTTCCTGTCTGCCTGTTTCTTTGTCACCCCTCCTCTCTGTCACCTCACCCCTTTTGTCTCTCCCTCATTGTTCTCCACCACCCATATACAGTATTTTCTTTCTACCCATCTGTCTGTCTTTCTCCTCTGTCCTTCCTTGTTAGCCCACCTATCCGTCTTTGTTGTCTCCTCACCTTTCTGTCTGCCTGTTGCTCCTTTTGTCTGTATTTCCTTTTTTCGGTGTTTTTTTACTGCTCATCCTGCCTGTTAACTCATCTGTCTGTCAGTTTGTCTGTCTGTCTCCACGTCTGTCTGTCTCCACTCCTGTCTGTCTGTATCCTTATCTGGCTGTCACCTCTCCTGCCTGTTTCACCTCTCATCTGTCTATTTCTCTCCCCTCTTGTTTTCCACTCGGTCTTCCCACCTGTATGTCTCTCATTCATGTGTATGTCTCCCCTGTCTTCCTGCCTGTTTTTTATGTATGCCCATCTTTCATACAGAAAGAGATGGAAAGTATTCAGATTGTTTTTTTTTTTTTTTTTCTTTTCTCCACTTATCTGTCTTTCTATGTTGTCTGTTCGTACTCCACTCATCCTCCCTATAACATTTCTATACCAGTGTTTTTGTGGTGTCTCGGTGTGAGCTTTGGCTGAATTTGATTAACACACCGTGAACATTCGTCTTCAGCACCTGGGGAAAAAAACAGGACTCTTTGATACAGGGTTTATTATATCAGGAGGTTACAGGATCAAAACATGGGAAACCTTGAAACACACACGTGGATATCCGACACATTTCACTGCACTGTTCGTTACTGATTGGTTGCCGGAGATGTTTCATTTATAAATATAAATATAATCATCCATTTTCTGAACCACTTAATCTTATTAGTGTCACAAGGAGGCCGGAGCGTCTCTCAACTGACTCTGGGCGAAGGTAGAGTGCACCCTGAACACCATACTTGTTCATACTCTTTGGACTCTACGAGGAAACTGAAGCTCAGGGAGAACACGTAAACTCCACACGGAAATGCCCTCCCCAGGTCCAAGGCTCGAATCCATGACCTGCTTGCGATAAGGTGGGCATGCTAACCAGTACGCCACTGTGCCACTCGGGCGCTAATAAGTGAGAATGATATCTCATGTGGCTCAAGAGTGAAATAGCGCTGTTAGCTTTCGGTGGTGTGATGAAGAGATAAAGTTAAAAAAAATAAAAAATTCTTTTAAAACGTGTGTAACCCTCATGAGGTTTCAGACGCACAATTATCGGCTAATCAGATCACGGGACTGGAATTAAGTGCCAAATATCTTTTGTTCATTTATAAAAATCTGTCTATAGAAGGTTTGGTTTTCTACTTTAGCAAAAAATAAGCAGAAACACATGCTCACTCCAGTGGCGTTCAGAAGACGTGCTAAGATGCTGAAGCTGTTTTCCTTGTTATTGTTTACATGTACAGACAACTGTTTATTTTACATCCTGGAGTTGGAGGACCAGGCAAGAAACCTCACACCACTGCGGATACGAGAATGACATCATCAGCTCTCTGTGGCTTGCCGTTGTTATTTATGTACAGTGATGAGAAAAGTGTGATCTGTGATTAGGTCACTAGTATAATATGGGAAGGAGGGTAGTGTGTAACGCCTGCTGATATCGATCCTCCGCGCGGTAAAGTGAAGTTTCAGTGTGTGTGAAGATGCCCTTGGGAACTGTGTGTGTGTGTGTGTGTGTGTGTCTCAGAGTCGGTATGAAATGAGATGAGAGGGGTGTTGGCTCGGAGCCCGATTCTGGATCAGTTCTCCACTCTACAGAAGGGAGGGGATGTGTGTAGGGAGGATTAAAACCAGGCAGCGGCCACTCTGTGGGGTGTGTGTGTGTGTGTGTGTGTGTGTGTGTGTGTGTGTGTGTGTGTGTGTGTGTGAGTGTGTGTGAGTGTGTGTGAGTGTGTGTGAGTGTGTTTATTGTCATTACTGTGTCCACGACCCCCCTCTTAGCTCCGTCTCTGCTTTCTAATTAAGTCGGATCTCAGAGGCTCTTAGCTCTCGTCACTGTTTACAGTCGTGACCCTGAAACTCCAATAATACCGCACCGTCCCTGACCAGAAACCCAAAATATTCTGTCTGTGCTCCGTGATTACTGTTACCCTTATAAACTGAATAACTAACACTGTTGGCTCACGTTGTCATTTCTTCAACATGCCACACCCCAAAGCCTCTGGACTGGCAGGTATTCTGAGATGGAACCAAACCAATTTTGGGTGTTAAGGGATATCACATCTGTAGCATTTTGGTGTGATGTATTGTCATGGCAACAAATTATCCCAACCCCAAAGCTTCATGAAAAATATCACTTCCTGACCCGCAAAAATTGGAAAACTGCCGTTGTTTCAAATAACTAGGGTCAGTTCCAACACAGGGTTACTGAGCTGAGTTTATCTCCAAGGAAGTTCCATATAATACACGGTATGCATGTTTGTTAGCGGGGGATCACATGAAATATTGTGTCTGAATTTTCATGAAATTTCTTCCTGAGGCAGAGCTTTCGAAAAAGAAGACTCCACTAGATGGTGACCCAAAGCTGACAGTATAACGGGTTCTCAGGCTTGGGAACCACACAGATATTGTTGGCAGTTGAGAATCGATGAGATCTGTTGATTTTGAGAGGCAAAAGTTCTGACCCTATCCTCAGCATGGCTGGTTTTGTGGTAGAATTGGTAGAACTCGTGACGTTCGGGTCTTGTGGGTCTGTTAAGTTAAAGCAGATGGTTACATGCATCACACTGAAATAAACCAATCCGTGTGCATTCGAGTGATGAAGTGGTATCAGCACTACCACAGGGACACTAACGAGATCGTAGTCCTGTACGGAGCCAAATCAAGACAACTCTGATATTACACCGTGCACACGTAGCACACTTAGCATAGTCATATTGGGAGTGTTCACTTATAATCCACGATGTTCACGGATCCAGGAAACAGGTTCAGCTTTCATAAAGTGACAATGTGCAAACATCACAGTCGTGCTATTAAAGTGCTGATGGAGACCGCGAGATTTTCAAGGAATAACAAACTACATTATACACTAATACAGTGTGAATAATTTTATTATAGAATAGTACAATATTGAGTGTATTTTATACCAACTCACTTTATTTATTCATGTTTGAAGAATTTATAAATACAGTGGTACCTTGATTTACGAGTGTCTTTTAGAACGAATTCTCCATGATACAAGCTTTGATCCACCAAAAATCTGCCCCATCCAAACAGCAAAATTTTGATTTACAAGCCCTGCTGGGAAAAAGGCTTTTTCAGGCTAATCAGGCTTTCCTTATAGGAAAAAAAAAAAAGTGCCCCATGCCTTGCTCGCGACTATAAATAGTGTTTACAGTACTGCACTTCATATCATTTGCTCGGTGCTTTTTTCCTACACCGTACACCACTACACCACTGCCGCCTACTGTAGAGGATGTACAATTACACATTATTCTAGTACAGTATGGCAAAAAAGCATGTTCCCCATGGTCATTCCCCTCCCCTGGCATCACGCCGCGCTATTTGAGAAGCACTGGCCTTGTGGGAGCTCACCATGAGCCTTTCCTCACTGGCGCGCGCACACACACAAAATTCTCCTCCCCCTTCTTTGTTATGCACCACCTTACGGCTGCTCGCTTGACATCTTCGCGTCCATGTGACTGGTTTGCCGCAGTGAATGATCGGAAGGGTTAGTTGACTTATTGTTTATTCTTGTTTTATTATTATTTATTATTAATTGTTATTAATGTTAATGTACATGTGTTACTAGTATTATGAAATATGTGTTTGTGGCAGGTTATGAGTTGGAATGGATTAATTGGTTTTCTATTACAGTAGGCCCTTGACTATTCGCTGTTCAGTGCTCGTGCCCCGCATACTCGCGGATTGGTGACAAACCCGGAAGTAACTGGCACGTGATTCAACTTTTGCCAATGGCTGAGAGCTTTTGTTTCTCCCTCCTGCTGATTGGTTACGGAAGATGTGTACACCTCTTTTTTTTTTTTCCTCCTTCGCACAAGTTATCAACGTGATTGCCTGAATTGCGAAGTGAATTTTTTTCGTGTGTTTTTAATGATTATTTAAGCCATATGAAGTCATTCAAATGCCCTGCATCTTCTCTAGCTTCTGGTAAGGAGCCTAAGCGCTTTATTTATTCATAAATATTATCACAGTACAAAATTAAAAAGTTTTTATTACTCATTACTACATTTTACTGCATTATTACTGTATTAATGAGGAAGACTGGCGAGAGAATGGGTTTAACAAGCAGATTTTAGCGCATGGAATATCATACATGAGGTTTTTAAACCGCATCGATAATTCACAGATTTTCAGGGGAAGGGCCGGAACCGAACCATTGTGAACAATGTGGGCCTACTGTATTTCCTATGGGAATTTTTGTTTTATCTAACTAACTTTTTTACTTACGAGCTTGCTCTCGGAACAGATTGATTTCTAAAGTCACGGTATCGCTGTATGATGAATGTAGCCGTCAATCACGCTAGAAAGGTGGTATAGTATTTAGGGCCATTTCATTGTCTACGTCAGGGGTGCTCAATCCTGCTCCTGGAGATCTACCTTCCAGAAGACATTCGCTCCAACCCTAATCACGCCCACCTAACCATCCAATCATCTCATCAAGACCTGACTGGATCTTACATGTCACATGGGCCACATTAGTGTTGGAGATAAAGTCATCTGGAAGGTAGATCTCCAGGAGCAGGATTGAGCACCCCTGGTCTACGTGAATGCGTGCAATTTAATTTAATACATGGCTTTTGTGTTGTCCAGATTTTTTTGCGTATGTGTGCTAATGGATTTAATGTACTTTCTTCTCCCTGTTGGTTGAGTGCAGTATCACATTTGGCAACCCGACGGAAACCCACACAAGCAGAGAGAAGGTGCAAATCCATACAGAAACGCCCGAGCTGGGAATTGAACTCAAGCCCTTTTCCTGTGAGGCGGACATGTTAATCACTATGTTAACGTGCTGCCTGATATTTAGTTCATTCATCATTCATTTTCTGTACCCGCTTAATCCTAATTTGGGTCACGGCCCAGCCAACTTCGGGCGAGGGCAGAGTACACCCTAGACAGCTCACCAGGCCATCGCAGGGCGGAAACACGCAGACGGCTTTGCAGCCTACTCTTGTCGAAAGTCAGCAATGGTTCTTTTACTTGTCTCACACCATAGACAGTGACAGACATGGCCGGCCTTTGATAACCCAGTTGGGGGGGGGGGGGGGGCAGTGACAACCTTGTGGAGAGTGGGACTCGAACCCCCAACCTTTGGATCAGCGATCCAGCGCCCTATACCACTAGACCACCGCTGCCCCCTGCCTGATATTTATATATTTATAATTTACAATAATTAATAACATGATAATTATGGTGGTGGTGGTGGCGATAATATGATAATGATGATGATGATGATGATGATGATATGGTATTGATGATGGTTGTGATGATGATGATAATAATAAAAATAAGGAAGCTGAGTACATTAGAGCAGATCTTCATGCTGATCTGATGTTTCGGTCTCTTGCTCCTCTCATCACTCTGTAAATGTTTTTTTATTTTTGTTTACGGTTGTATGATTTAAAAACTTCATAAACTCGACACGAAGAAGCACCTGGTGCCATCAAAATGCTTTGTCACACTAATTTCCGTCTGAAGGCCACACACACTCCGTCACGCACTCGCACTCGGTCCTCCTTCATCCCACTGCTGTGATTTTATTTATGACTCTGCGACTTTTATTTCCGTGATTGTTTTATCTTCTTTCCTCATCCCCTGTTTAAACAGTGCCGAAGTTCCTTGGCAGCGACCCGAGTTCTGAGCAGTTGTTTATGTTTCAGTACGCTTGTCTCACGGTGTAGTACAGCTGACTCGGCGTTTTCTTTTCTTTTCCTTTCTTTTTTTTAAATTCAGAAACAAGGACAACGTGTGAGGTGAAGCGGAGAGCGGGAAACTGTCCAGGATGGCAGACGTGATGTTTGTTACAGAGATTGTCATATTATCATCATGCTGAACATGGGAGCCTCGGCTCGGATATATAATAACCTTATAATTGCTACGGCAGGCAATATTCAACAATCGCAGTCTTGTAAAGAGAGGAGTATGAAGTCGTTAATCCGTCCATCCGTCTGTATGATTGTTGCTCTAACTTTGGATGGAAATGATACAAGATCATCAAATTTGGTATATGTGTCCCCCTCAGGGATGAAGAGGGTGGGATTGTTTGTGCGTCACCTTGACCTTGCTTCAAGGTCTCAAGGTCACTTTTTTCACATTGAGCTACTCAAGGCTTTGTAGTACAAGTTTGAAAAGAAATGACATCAGCAATTTTGGGTTCTCCTCAGGAAGGTCTCGTTGGGATGGTACATGGGTTCCTTTGACCTTGTGTTACACACACCCACAATATTTTGCTTTTCCATTTTTGATAAATATGATTAAATTGTTCTGCTGGTGGGACACATGGACCTTTTGGGGTCATTTTTTTTCTTTTAGATTTACATCACAAACTGTGATTTTACATAAACTCCCCTCTAGACAATGAATTAATCGTAATTTGATTCCTACTCTGTTGAACCTTCGTCCAGGGTTTATTCTGCTCTTTGGGATTCATTTTAATCACCAGTCAGCATAAACATCTTTATCCGTTGTTATAATTGTTTGTGACGTGCTCCTTAATTCTGATTGGTCCTTTATGTTTCAGATCTAACAAAAAGAGCATCCATAATTAGGAGGGTTCCTGGCTGCCCACGGATATTCTACACCCCTGTTTCCTGTGTGTGCTGGATTTATTTATTTATTTATCATCGGGGGGGGGGGAGGAGGAGGCTGATAGGTCGTGGAGCATGAAATCCAGCTGCTAAGACGGCGCGCGCGCACACTCCGCTCACCCGGCTGGATGTGTGTGTCCCTTGCCGGAGTCCAGAGCCGAAAACACCACGGCGTCCTCTCGGAGCCCAGCGGAGATGCCCACCGAGACACTGCCGCCAGATAGCAAGGCGCTGGGCGCTGGTGGCGCCGTGGCATCGGCTGTACCCCTTCGAATCCTAAACAAAGGTCCTGAATATTTCAGACGAGCCACCGAACCGAACCCAAAGCGCCTGAGTGCTGTGGAGCGACTTGAGGCTGACAAAGCGAAGTACGTGAAGAGCCAGGAAGTGATTAATGCAAAGCAGGAACCGGTGAAGCCGGTGCAGGTGCTTGCAAAACGAAGCCCAGGGGTGAGCTCGGTTCTTAAAGCCTCCAATAATAACGCTAAGTCAGACACCTGCGCCAGCACCAAGCGGGAAAATCTCAACCTGGAGATCCTAAAGAACTTGCTCAACAGCTCATCTTCAGCAGAAGGACCTGCTAAAAGTTCAGTCGCAAGAAGCTGGGCGCCTGAATCTGGGCATCGTTCCTTTCCCGAGTCCCTAAATGTCCCATCTGCAGCCTTTCAGGGCCGGAGAAGTCCCCAGAACCTGAACTTGAGTCGGGGACTTATGGAAAACCATGGGGCCGAGGGCGATCGTCTACCGCTTCATGCCTCTCACAGCTCCTCAGACATACGGCGTCTGTGTAACGGGAAGCCTTTCCGGTCAGGACGCAGCAGCAGCAGCAGCTCAGCTCCACCACTGCCCCCGAAACCGAGTGCAAAGGCTTTAGGGATCTCCGACAATGCAAAATGTCCAACTGACAAGGAACCAGGAGCTCGCCGACCCTCTCTGCATCGCTCCAAATCAGACTTGAGTGACCGCTTGGCTCGGTCCGGCGCAGACGCTGAGAGGTTCTTCAACTACTGCGGCCTGGAGCCGGACGAACTTGAGGGTTTCGTCGAAGGTTTCGGACGTGCGAGCTCTGACATCGTATCGTTGAACTTCCGTAGTGCCAGCATGATCAGCTCGGACTGTGGGCGTTCGCGACACACTGATGAGAACGATGACCTTTCCAACGAAGACGAGGATGAGGAAGAACGAGTCCCGTATGGGATCTCCGCCGTCGAGCGCAATGCTCGTGTCATCAAATGGCTCTACAGCATCAAGCAAGCGCGGGAATCTCAGAAAGTCTCACACGTTTGAGGTTTTGGAGACCATGGACACGCCTCTCGCATATCTCACTTCTGACTCAGTATTACGACGATCAAGTGCACTGACTTTATCCTGAACGACTGACTGGTGAAACAAAGGCCATTCTTTTTCTTTAGAAATTTTCAGCTTTTTTTTTTTTTTTTTATAACTGCTTTTCATTTCTTCAGATTCTGCATGACATCTTCACACGTAATCACGATGACGATCGGGGCCTCCGGCTGGTCGAATGTCTGTTAAAAGGCCGTGGTATTACTGAACAGTTCCAACTCCAAGTGGGTTTATCGTTCTGTTGTTTCCGCGAGCTGCTTCTCGAGATCGTTTAGATTTTTTGTGTGTTTGTTTTGGTGCACTGAGCCACGGGAAGCCATACGGGAACGAATGCATCGTTTTAGATCTTTTCTTTCGTTTTCTGTCTTTTTTTTTTTTTTTTTAATTTGTTTGTGTGTGTGTGTGTGTGTGTGTGTGAGAGAGAGAGAGAGAGAGAGAGAGAGAGAGAGAGAGCTGATGTTGCAGAAACACGTATAATCCACAAAACTTCTAAAGTGATGGCTTCCATCAGGACAGTTCTGCACCGCGTCGTGAAGTCGTGAACTTCTGTTGTGTTTGTTGTTCATGAAGTTCTTGTGATGAAGGTACTTATAGTTTTGATCAGTGTACATTCTGTAAGATTATGTATAGGATTTTGAATTCTTTATCAAATGAAAAGTAAAAACAAAAGAAGAAGAACCTGGTGTTGTGTGATGAGGATCCTGCGATGCTGTTTCACCCCATAGTGTTTGTTTGTTTGTTTGTTTGTTTGTTTGTTTGTTTTCCTCCTGTCAGTCTGTGTCCATGATCATCTGTGTACACCACTGTTGTTATAACAACATTAAATGTTAGCTATATTCCACCTGGAGTTGTTTTCCCTAAAGTTTTTTTTCCGTTAGTTCATTTTAATTATTTTAATAAATGGCTACTTTGCCGTCTTTTGCCACCACTTGCGTTTGAATGGTGTTTTTGTTTCTTTCTGAAAACTTCACCACAAGTTTTCATCTCGCATGATACAGTAAACAGTGGAAATATTTACCGAAACCGAAAAACTCTCGAGTTTATGGTTACCGTTGTTATGCAGTGATATAATTTCATTGGTTCACCGGTTCACCAATAGGCTAAATGAAAAGTTCACGGTGCTACCCGGAAATGTAGGCACGTTAGTGGTGCTAACCAGATTGAACCCGAATCTACTGCATGACGAGCTGAAGCTAAGCTGATATCATATTTGTTCTCTTGAGCAACGCTCTACGCCATTCAGAATTCAGACGTATTAAAACCATTATATATATTAAACGCTGTAATACAGGAGGAACAGTGTAGTAGTTCAGTATCCATCAGATCCTCTTCGTACTGGAATGGTGTGATGACAAACTGAACCTCCGATCCCTGGAGAGAACGCCGTTTAACGCTCAGCGCTACTTTTACTTAAATATTGGTTGACACAGTTCCAGTAATCACAGGATCTCATCATTTATATAAACATGCCTGAAATGATCCCGTGTGATTGCATCAGGTTTCATCTGCAGCGGGTAAAATAAGAGGAGACGCTGCCTGGTTGGCTGATAAAGAAATTTGAGGAACAACGTCAGGAAATAACGTTGGAATTGTGAGAACTGAAGCAATTTATCATTCATATCATTTTCAAACAGAACCACCAGTTACAGTTTGTGACAACTAGCCCCAGCCTGAGATTTTATGATTTCAGATTCTATTAAAGCACTGAAGCACCAAAATACAGTGGTACCTTTACTTACCAGTGTCTTTTATGACAAATTTTCCATGATACGAGCTTCGATCCCACCAAAAAACTCTGCTGGGGAAATGGCTTTTCCGGTCCGATTAGCCTCGTATTCTTCCGCTTGTATTCCTCCACGCTCAAAGAATGTCTTGTGCAGTGCTTCTCAATTATTTTCTGTGATGCGCCCTATAGTAAGAAGAAATAAACACCCACCCACCCCCCACACCCAGTGCCCCGCACGACTATAAATAGTGTTTACTGCGCTTCATATCGTTTGATCGGTGCTTTTCCCCTACACCATAGGGAATACAGTGAGAGCACCACTGCCTCCTACTGAAGAGGATGTGCAATTACACTTAATTCTAGTACAATATGGCAAAAAAGCATGTTCCCCAGGGTAATACACGCCCCCCCCCCCCCCAAGCATCACACCGCTCCCCCCAAGGGGGTGGTGGTACACCCCACTATTTGAGAAGCCTGGGAGTTCACCACGAGCCTTTCCTTGCTGGCATTCGTAGCATGCACACACACAAAATTCTCCTCCCCCTCCTCTGTTACTCACCACCTCATGCCTGCTCACAGGACACCTTCGCACCCACGTGACATTTTTGCTGCAGTCGATGATTGGAAGGGTTAGTTGACTTATTGTTTATTCTTGTTTTATTATTATTTATTATTAATGTTAATGTGCATGTATTTTTATTATTAATTATTGTTTTTACATGTTTATCTTTAATATAGTAGGTCAAATATACATGTTTCTGTCAGGTTATATGAGTGTGGGAGGGGGTTGGAATGGATTAATTGGTTTTCTATTATTTCTTGTGGGAATAATTGTTTTATATAACGAACTTTTTGACTTACGAACTTGCCCTCGGAACGGATTGAATTCGTAAGTCAAGGTACTGCTGTACTAAAGAATTTTATCGTGTTCTGTGAATAAATGAAAGTCTCAGTTAAGTCACAGGATTATCCTAAATAATCAACTCGACGCGTGCTGAATATAACGGCTGTGCCGTGGATGGATCTGAAAGTAAATAACGAGAGGAAATGGTTAAAAACAGGATTAGAACAAAGCCTATAGTGTATGCATATCTTCAGCCTGTTGATCTGCTCTCCACCTGAACAAACCAGTGATTCCTCAGGAACATGGAGGTCTGTTGGATTCTCGCCACACTGTTTTCTTTCTTTCTTTTTTTACTGCGTGCCTTCTCAGGCAGAGAGGAAATGACCTAATTCTTCACAAATGTTTGGAAAGCTCGGCCTCGGCCTCGGCAGTGGAGGCCCCACGCTGCCAGAAATCTCGACTCGCATCTGTAACAGGAGGCTGCAGGTCATGTGTTCAGCCCGCTTGGACTTCGTGGTGTCACCGCACCGGTGTAGAACAGGAAGTCTGAGTTGATATCTTCATTGGTGTCAGCTAATGTTTAGAACGATTGTTTAAAGACATTGCAATTCCGGTTTCTTGTTATCAAAGTTTTATTTATTTTTGTAAACAACTTCACCAAACAGGAAGCCGTCGGACTGCAAGAACTTGTGGGTAAAACATCTTCATAGTGTCTGCTGAGTAAACCACCACAAATTTCAAATGATTCATTCACTGATCTGATTAATCCTACTACGGTCATAGAACCCACCTCAGCCAACTCTAGGCAACTGCAGGGTAAGCCCTGTACAGCTCACCAGTCTATCACAGGGCCAACACACACAACCATTCACACACCTAGAGGCTATTTTTAACAGTCAATTAGAGCAATCTGAGAGCTTCTGTGATCTCCCGGCCTGCCTGACTCATCCTGATGTCCTCCATCTGTTTAGAGTTCTCTTCATCATCACTCACTGATCCTGAGAAGGAAACGGAAGGGTTCCAACACGGACACTGTAATGATCAGTATGAGATGACTATGAAGGTTTCCTTTCATTATAAATCGTAAACATGGATTAAATTTCACAGAGGTCTTGGAGGCCCTCCTACCTCCGACGCTGTAGGGTCAGTATCATGCAATGACGTGAAAGATTTGTACAAACAAAGTGGTTCCCACAGAGGCATGTTGGTGTTATGGTTACCAGATCTGCCTCACAGCAAGATGGTCTTGAGTTCGAGTCCTGGGCTCATCAAGAACATTTCTGTGTGAAGTTTATATCTTTTCCCTGTGCCTTTACTCTGGGTACTCCTTACCTCCTACAGTCCAGAGATATTGGCTGTTACTAATGGCCCCTAGATGTGTGAATATTTGTGTGTGTTGCCCTATGATGGTCTTGCAAGCTGTTCAAGATTTACCTCACCTTCACCAGAGTCGACTGAAATAAGCTCCACCCTATCCGTAACATTGGGGCGGGTTGTATAGTGGTTAGGGTGCTAGGCTCATGATTGGAAGGTTGTGAGTTCAAATCCCACTGAGACCCCCACTGTGCTAAGACCCCTGGGCAAGGTCTCAACCACGAGTGTGCCTCTGTTCACCCAGCAGTATAAATGGGTACCGGTAAAAATATACTGCGAAGGTAACCTGCGATGGACTAGCGTCCCATCCAGGAGGCGTTGAACTCCTTATCGCTTCAAGCTACGGAAACCGGGGATAAGCACCGGCCTGATGAGCCACTCGGCTCGGGTGGAAAAAGCCCAACAGGCCACCTTACTTTATTATCATCATCATTATTACGCACGGTGGTGTAGTGGTGAGCAGGTCCATCTCACAGTCAGAAGGTCTTGGATTTGATTCCCAGCTTGACCATTTCTGTGTGGAGTTTGCATGTTCTCTCCATGCTTGTGTGGTTTCCTCTTGGAGCTCAGGTTTCCCCTCACAGTCAAAAAAACATGCACAGTAGGTTAATTGGCTGTTATTAGAATTATTACAATGCAAAAGTATGATTATGCTTTACTCATTCATTTTCCTAATTAGGGTCACGGGAAGGTTGGTGCCCATCCCGGCTAACATTGGGCATGGGGAGAGTACACCCTGGACAGCTCACTTAGTTGCTAAAGACTACACCACCTTACTGGCAAATAAAAAAAAAAATAATAATGTGTTGGCTTTGGAGAAAAATGAGAGAATTCTGAACTTTAATTGAAGCAATGTTTATTTTATTTATTTTATTGACATTTATTTCCTCTGAATGATCTCAAATTAAATAACCACAGATGTCCTGTTTATTTATTCACACACACACACACACACACACACACACGCCATGGTTTCTGAGGGTGCTAATACTTTGAAAGCTGACAGTAAATGTACTTTAGGAGTTTACTTGGTGTCAGAGGGCTGTACGTGCTCCCACACAGCTTAAATGATCATATTCCTTATAGTCTCTCAGGATGTCCGTGCTGAACCTTGTGTTTAATACCAGGATTTTGAGTTCGCATGTTGCTAAGTTTTCCCATGATTGATTGAAGAAGATGTTCTGACCCTGTGAGTGTGGACTTCAATTAGTAATGTTTATGGAATTGCTTAATTGCTTCAGGATTAATTTAAATACTGATTAATATACATAGGTTATACTTTTTGTACACACACACACACATAGACACACACACACACACATATATATATATTCATATTCTTCTTTTCCTTTCGGCTGCTCCCTTCAGGGGTCGCCACAGCAAATCATCCGCCTCCATCTCACCTGCCTGGTAGTTCCAACCTCAGCATCCTACTGCCAATATACTCACTATCCCTCCTCTTTACAGGTCCAAACCATCTCAATCTAGCCTCTCTGATTTTGTCTCTAAAACCTCTTACATGTGCTGTCCCTCTGATGTGCTCATTTCTGATCCTATCCATCCTCGTTACTCCCAGAAAGAACCTCAACATTTTCATCTCTGCTACCTCCAGCTCTGCCTCCTGTCTTTTCCTCAGCGCCACTGTTTCTAATCCATACAACATCGCTGGCCTCAACACCGTCTTGTACACTTTTCCCTTCATTCTTGCTGACACTCTCCTATCGCACATCACACCGGACACTTTTGTCCAACCATTCCAGCCTTCCTGCACACGCTTCTTCACCTCTTTTCCACACTCTACATTGCTCTGGATTGTTGAGCCTAAGTACTTAAAATACTCCACCTTCGTTATCTCTGCTCCCTGTAACATCACTGTTCCTCCTGGTTCCTTCTCATTCACACACATGTATTCTGATTTTCTGAGGCTAACCTTCATTCCTCTCCTTTATACGGCATACCTCCATCTCTCTAGATTTTCCTCCACTTGTTCTCTGCTCTCACGACATATCACAATGTCATCTGCAAACATTATAGTCCATGGAGATTCTTGTCTAACCTCGTCTGTCAGCCTGTCCATCACCATAGCAAACAAGAAGGGGCTCAGAGCTGACCCTTGATGCAGTCCCACCTCCACCTTGAATTCATCGGGCACGCTGACAGCACACCTCATCACTGTCTTACATCTCTCATACATGTCCTGCACCACTCTAACATACCTCTCTGCCACTCCAGACTTCCTCATGCAATACGACAGTTTTTCTCTTGGCATCCTGTCATATGATTTTTCCAGCTCCACAAAGGCACAATGCAGTTCCCTCTGACCTTCTCTGTACTTCTCTATTAACATCCTCAAAGCAAACATTGCATCTGTGGTGCTTTTTCTTGGAATGAAACCAAACTGTTGTTCACAAATCCTGACCTCTGCCCTTAGTCTAGCTTCCACTATTCTTTCCCATAACTTCATCGTATGGCTCATCAACTTTATCCCTCTGTAGTTGTCGCAACTCTGCACGTCTCCCTTGTTCTTAAAAATGGGCACTAGCACACTCCTCCGACATCTGCTCACTCTCTAGGACCTCGTTGAATGTTATTGTCAGAAAATCTACTGCTACCTCTCATAGACACTTCCATACCTCCACAGATATATCATCAGGACCAACTGCCTTTCCATTCTTCATCCTCTTCAATGCCCTCCTCACTTCACCCTTACTAATCTTTGCTACATCCTGCTCCTCAATGGTCACCTCTTATACTCTTTTTTCCGCTCTCATTTTCCTCATTCATCAGCTCTTCAAAGTACTCTTTCCATCTTCCCAGCACACTTCTGTCATCAGTCAATACAGTTCCCTCTCTGTCCTTTATCAATCTAACTTGCTGCACGTCCTTCCCATCTCTATCTCTCTGCTGTGCCAACCTGTATAGATAATTTTCTCCCTCCTTACTGTCCAACCTATCATACAAGTCATCATACGCCCTCTGTTTGGCCTTAGCCACTGCTACTTTCGCCTTACGCTGTGTCTCCCTGTACTCCTGTTTACTCTCTTCAGTTCTCTCAATGTCCCACTTCTTCTTAGCTAACCTCTTCCTTTGAACACACTCCTGCATTTCCTCATTCCGCCACCAAGTCTCCTTGTCTACTTTCCTTCCAGAGGGCACACCAAGTACTCTCCTACCTGTGTCCCTGATCACATTTGCTGTGGTTGTCCAGTCATCTGGAAGCGCTTCCTGGCCACCCAAAGCCTGTTTCAGCTCCTCCTTGAAGGCAACACGACACTCTTCCTTTTTCAACTTCCACCACTTGGTCTTCTGCTCTGCCTTTGCCTTCTTCACCTTCCTCACCATCAGCGTCATCCTGCATACCACCATCCTATGCTGTTTGGCAACACTCTCACCCACTACTACTTTGCAGTCACTGACTTCCTTCAAATTACATTGCCTACACAAGCTGTAGTCTACCTGTGTGCTCCTACCTCCGCTTTTATAAGTCACCCTATGCTCCTGTTTTTTCTGGAAGAAAGTATTCACCACAGCCATTTCCATCCTTTTTGCAAAATCTACCAACATCCTTCCTTCTGTGTTCCTGTCCTGGATACCAAACCTGCCTATCACTTCCTTGTCCCCTCTGTTGCCTGCACCAACATGTCCATTGAAGTCTGCCCCAATGACCACTCTTTCACCTCTGGAGGTACTCTGCATCACTTCATCTAACTCCCTCCAGAATCTCTCCTTCTCTTCTAGCTCGCATCCTGCCTGTGGGGCATAAGCACTAACAACATTGAGCATCACACCTTCAATTTGGTCGAAGACGTCGAAGGAGGAGAGGCGGGAGGCGTGTCCGTAGGCAGAGAGACAAGAGGAAAGGCATGAGTCTAGGACTGAGAGTGGGGACTTTGAATGTTGGAATTATGACAGGAAAAGGTAGAGAGCTGGCTGACATGATGCAGAGGAGGAAGGTGGACATACTATGTGTTCAGGAGACCAGGTGGAAAGGTAGCAAAGCTAAAAGCTTAGGAACAGGATTTAAGCTGTTTTATCATGGTGTGGATGGGAAGAGAAATGGAGTAGGAGTCATATTGAAGGAGGGGTTGGTCAGGAATGTTCTAGAAGTGAAAAGAGTGTCAGACAGAGTGATGAGTCTCAACTTTGAACATCACGCCTTCAATTTCTAAGTTGTTAGTGTTTATGCTCCACAAGCATAATGTGAGCTAGAAGAGATGGAGACATTCTGGAGTGAGTTATGTGAAGTGATGCAGAGTACCCCCAAAGGTGAAAGAGTTGTCATTGGGGCAGACTTCAATGGACATGTTGGTGCAGGAAACAGAGGGGACGAGGAAGTGATGGGCAGGTTTGTTATCCAGGACAGGAACACAGAAGGACAGTTGTTGATATATTTTGCAAAAAGAATGGAAATGGCTGTGGTGAATACTTTCTTCCAGAAGAGACAGGAGCATATGGTAACTTATAAAAGCGGAGGTTGGAGCACACAGGTAGACTACATCTTGTGTAGGCGATGTAATTTGAAGGAAGTCAGTGACTGCAAAGTAGTAGTGGGTGAGTGTTACCAAACAGCATAGAATGGTGGTATGCAGGATGACGCTGATGGTGAGGAAGGTGAAGAAGGCAAAGGCAGAGCAGAAGACAAAGTGGTGGAAGCTGAAAAAGGAAGAGTGTCATGGTGTCTTCAAGGAGGAGTTGGAACAGGCTTTGGGTAGTCAGGAAGTGCTTCGAGATGACTGGACAACCACAGCCAATGTGATCAGGGAGACCGGTAGGAGAGTACTTGGTGTGTCCTCTGGAATGAACGTAGATAAAGAGACTTGGTGGTGGAATGAGGAAGTGCAGGAGTGTGTACAAAAGAAGAGGTTAGCTATGAAGAAGTGGGACATAGAGAGGACCGAAGAGAGTAAACAGCAGTACAGGGAGACACAGTGTAAGGCGAAGGTAGCGGTGTCAAACGCCAAACAGAGGGCGTATGATGACTTGTATGATAGGTCGGACAGTAAAGAGGGAGAAAATGATTTTTATACCGGTTGGCACAGCAGAGAAATAGAGATGGGAAGGACGTGCAGCAAGTTAGAATGATTAAGGACAGAGAGGGAAATGTATTGACTGATTACAGAAGTGTGCTGGGAAGATGGAAAGAGTACTTTGAAGAGCTGATGAATGAGGAAAATGAGAGAGAAAAAAAGAGTAGAAGAGGTGACCGTTGAGGACCAGGAAGTAGCAAAGATTAGTAAGGGTGAAGTGAGGAGGACATTGAAGAGGATGAAGAATGGAAAAGCTGTTGGTCTTGATGCCATACGGGTGGAGGTATGGAAGTGTCTAGAAGAGGTAGCAGGAGATTTTCTGACAAGAACTTTCAACACTGTGTGCTTGTGCCCATTTTTAAGAACAAGGGAGATGTGCAGAGTTGCGGCAACTACAGAGGGATAAAGTTGATGAGCCATATGATGAAGTTATGGGAAAGAATAGAAGCTAGACTAAGGGCAGAGGTCAGTATTTGTGAACAACAGTTTGGTTTCATGCCAAGAAAGAGCACCACAGATACAATGTTTACTTTGAGGATGTTAATAGAGAAGGCTAGGGGGAGCTGCATTGTACCTTTGTGGATCTGGAGAAAGCATATGACAGGGTGCCGAGAGAAGAACTGTGGTATTGCATGAGGAAATCTGGAGTGGCAGAGAAGTATGTTAGAATGGTGCAGGACATGTATGAGAAATGTAAGACAGTGGTGAGGTGTGTTGTCGGTGTGACAGAAGAGTTCAAGGTGGAGGTGGGACTGCATCACGGGTCAGCTCTGAGCCCCTTCTTGTTTGCTATGATGATGGACAGGCTGACAGACGAGGTTAGACAAGATTCCCCTTGGACTATGATGTTTGCAGATGACATTGCGATCTGTAATGAGAGCGGAGAACAAGTGTAGGAAAATCTAGAGAGGTGGAGGTATGCCCTGGAAAGGAGGGGAATGAAGGTTAGCCTCAGTAAGACAGAATACATGTGTGTGAATGAGAAGGACCCAAGAGGAACGGTGAGATTACAGGGAGCAGAGATAAGGAAGGTGGAGGATTTTAAGTACTTGGGCTCAACAATCCAGAGCAATGGAGAGTGTGGAAAAGAGGTGAAGAAGCGTGTGCAGGCAGGTTGGAATGGTTGGAGAAAAGTGTCCGGTGTGATGTGTGATAGGAGGGTATCGGCAAGAATGAAAGATAAAGTGTACCAGACGGTGATGAGGCCAGCGATGTTGTATGGATTAGAAACAGTGGCCCTGGGGAAAAGACAGGAGGCAGAGTTGGAGGTAGCAGAGATGAAAATGTTGAGGTTCTCTTTGGGAGTAATGAGGATGGATAGGATTAGGAATGAGTGCATCAGAGGGACAGCACATGTTAGATGTTTTGGAGACAAAGTCAGAGAGGCTAGATTGAGATGGTTTGGACATGTACAGAGGAGGGATAGTGAGTATATTGGTAGTAGGATGCTGAGGATGGAACTACCAGGCAGAAGGCCTAGAGGAAGACCAAAGAGACGATTCATGGATGTGGTGAAGGAGGACATGAAGGTCGTTGGTGTAAGAGAAAAAGATGCAGAGGACAGGGTGAGATGGAGGCAGATGATTCGCTGTGGCG
>CM045747.1:2202500-2277500 GCA_024760905.1 Plotosus lineatus | reverse complement strand
CGTTAAACCCGCAGGACTTCCTCAGATACCCATGTGTACCGTAACACATTTTTACCACCGCATTAGGTTGGGTTGTATGCCAGACATATGTTAAGGGTTCTCACATTGAATTTTCTATCTTATAACAATCGTATCGCTTTCGTATGAACATCGTACGATTGATTTTAACTTGCCCACATGATCTATTTTCACTGCAACAGACGTACAGCACATACACCTGAACACAACTATGAGTGATGGAGAAATCAGTTATACATGGTGTATGGGTGGCACAGTGGGGCGTGGTTAGCACATCCATCTCATAGCAAAAAGGTCCTGGGTTTCATGCCACAGTCAAAAAACACCCACAACAGGCTAATGGGCTGTTTCAAATTGCCCCTTAGTGTGAGAGTAAAGGTGAGTGTGTATGTTGGTTCTACGATGGTCTGGTCAGCTGTTCCGGGTGTTCCCAGCGTTCCCTGCCCTCGCCAGGTTCGAGTGAGATGGGCGCCAGCCTCCTCAAGATCCTAATTACAATGAAGTGGCTTAGAGAATGAATGAATGTTTTTACATGAAGAGACATGAAAAAAGTCAACTTTACTTTTGAATTTTCTAATTCCATTAAAACCTGGTCACGTCCATCACACAACAGGTGTATAACAGAAAATTGCACCCATTCTTCAGACAGGCATGGGAGTGTCATACGAATATCATCGGTTGCGTGGAGAAAATGCTGTAACAGACCCTTGTTGTGAGTTTTAAATATGTTTCAAATGTATAAGCATTTGTTAATATGTTAATATGTTTAAACATATACTGGCTACTGATGTGTTGACATGCTTGTGGCATCACTGGCCCTTGCATGTATCCGCTCTCTCTTAGCAAGGGCAGAATCCCTCCTGGACAGCTCACCAGGCCATCACAGGGACAGAAACACGCTGACGGCTATGCACCCTACTCTTGACGAAAGCCAGCAATGGTTCTTTTACATGAACCTCTCACCATAGACAGTGAAAGACATGGCCGGCCTTTGATAACCCAGTTAGCTGCACTGGGGCAATTTAAACTGGTGTGTCATGTGCCATAGTGTGTCTGTCCTTACCTTTTAGTTTTTCTCTATTTAACATTTTCGCTCTCAGTTTGTACATTACTATATTTTGCTCGGTGTGTTACACAGACATACAGGTCCTGACACATCATGTTCTGAAAACCAACCAGAACTGTCTTTAAAATCCAGACCGAGGCTCTCTACAGGAAAGGGTTCTGTATCTGTGTCTCCGAGGGGTAAAACACGGTTCAGGAGATGATGCCGGAGTGTTCATCCAGGGAGAACGGGTTCTTCCAGACTCTCAGCATGTTTCCCAGAAGTCTCACTGAAGAAACCCCGACTGCAGCGGAGAGAGCAGAGGCGTCCTCCAGGTGTGGACTACACAGGGCAAACATATGACCCAGTGTGGTCATGTGTGCCGCTACAAACTTCGCTGCGACAGACAGCCCAGCGGTAGTCACACATTAAAACAGGTTTCACGGACAACAGGTTCTTTTAGAATCCAAAACAATGAGATGTGTGTCTGTGATCTTTTCTTTTCAAAAAGTCCACAGGTTTTAAAAAGATTCTGGTAAAATCCTGGAAATACTCCCAGGTCCTTTTGGTTTAATTCTATTAAATCAGAGAGTCCTGCAGTTCCGGTTCCCAGCACAGATCCAGAACAGCATGAGCTATGCGCCTGCATACCAGGTCTTTTTGGTCCAGTCAGCAGTCTCTGGATGAACTGGAGCCTTAACTCTGCTCCCCTGCTGGCCAGGGGCCGGTTGTTCAAAACACGGTTATTTTTTAACCACTGGTTAAGTAGAGTTAACCGACCGTTAAATTGAACGCTGCCATTATCTTGTTGTTCAAAACCCGGTTAACTTTAACCGAGTGTTAACTTGACGTTAAAGTTAACACACCTATGAACCGCCGTTAAATTTCAAACAGTGTGGTTAACTTGCAAGATGGCGCTCATGGCTAATGCTAAGGCATGATGGCGCATCAGCGGGGGTGGATTCTTATAAATATTATTAATATTATAGTTCAATCAAAAACATTCTCAAATATATTTTAAACTACATCTGCAAGTACATGTACTAAATACATTTACAAATTGAGCTAAAGGTATTTATCTATTCAAAGGCACAAACAAATATTAATCATATTTACAGCACAAAGACACACAATTTTTGATATATTTTATTATTTTATATTTTTTATATCTGTTATCAAAATTAATTGTATAAAAGTACTGAACATGAGGCTGCAGATCCAGGCTGGATGGATTATGATTATTTTATCCATTCATTCTCTGTGTGTCAATCTTTGTGTTCTAACACATGTGCAGGAGCCGGAGGCGGGACTAACAAACTGTGCTTTATTCTCACACTCTCACTTTATTTGATTGACAGTGTTCAGCTATTATTGCTTACTGATAATATTATGTTTGTGATTGGTCAGCTCGGGCGTGCACATGCACAGTGTCTGTTACACGTTAACTTTCCGTTTACTTCCTGACTCGAGTCATGCGGAACTTATCTCCGACTTTCTCTTCAATAACAATCATTAAGTTTATTTATAAGATTGTGAATACACATCATTTGTCCAGTGGAACTCAACTCCTGCTGTGCGGGGGTGGGAGGTGCACGTGCACCCTGTGCACCTCCCCCAGCCTACGCCCGTGATCAGCTGCCTTGTGATGTTTGAGTAGCTGGTACCAGGTTGGGTAGTACTGTACTGTACTGTACTGTATTCATCGCAGATATGCAACACCGCAGGTGGTTGGCGAATCGTGTATTGAGAGTTTCAACCGTACACGCACACACACACGCACACACACACACACACACAAAAAAATATTCACGAGCGCATGTATTATTGTTGATCGACATTTTTATAATATTAAAAAGCGTACACAGACATCTTCCCCTCTTCCCCCTAGCGTACGTTTTGTACGCTTAGGAAAATGTTGAAAATGTTGAATGACCCCTTAGTGCTAACCAGTAACGTTAACTAACACTGTTAACTTTGATGGCAACGTTAACTAACGATGTGACTAACCATGCTTTGAACAACACAGATTTAACGGTCGGTTAGCTCACGGCGGGTTAAAAATGTAACCCGCTGTTAGGGGTTAACGGTGGTTAAAATACAGTAACCGTGTTTTGAACAACTGGGCCTTGGTCGCAAAGGTAAACTTCCAGGTACTTGATCTCACCCCTTTTCCAGGTGAGATCGCCAGGCAGGACGATACCCCGTGGCTCGTCTCCCACCCACAGAGCTTCACTACACTTCCCGGTTTACCTTGGCCGAAAAGATTTCACTAAAATATTTAACAATGAACAAAATTTAAAACAAACAAAAATGAATACTCTGGTTTTTACAGCAATGATAACATCATCTGTGTATGCACATAGTTTAAAAACCGGATCACAATTCCAGACCTTAAACCCAGAGAGACCTGTTCTGAGTCGGTGCAAGAGAGGCTCTATTGCGATGGAATACAGCAGGCCCGATAGGGGGCAACCGTGCCTGATATCCCTCTGCACTTTAAAAGGAGCCCTCAGACTACCGTTAATCTTTAATACACTCTCAATGTTTCCATACAAGGCCTGAAACCTAGAGATGAGACCTGAGGTGAACCCAAACCCCTCCAGCGTCTGCCAGAGGTCTGTGTGTTCAACCTGATCAAATGCCTTTTCTTGATCCAGAGAAATAAGACCTAGTTTCACCCCAAATGAACCGGAGAGGTCCAAAATGACCCAAATTAAAAAGACATTGTCTGTTATCAGCGTGCCTGGTACACAGTAAGTGTGGACTACATGAATGACCTTCTCCATCGCTTTCTTCAACCTCTTCACCAGGACCTTGGAGAGAAACTTGTAGTCTCCTAAAACTCATGGGCAACCGGCCTTTCACCAGACTATCCCTTAAAAACCACCAGCAGGTCCTCACCAATCACCGCCTTGAAGGTTTTATAGAAGTCCGTGGGAGGCCATCTATGGCCGGGGCTTTCCGTAGTTTGAGGCTCTGCAATGCCACCAACAGCTCCTGTGGGGAGATGTCAGGCTCTAGATGCCTGTTGGCATCTGCCTTCACCTTTAACAGACCAGTGAGGAACATATGCAACGTTTTTGATTTCTCAGAATACAGGATTCACATTGATACAATTCATCATAGAAACCTGTTGCGTACCTGCGAATTTCTGCATATTCCTGGAGCAGCCATTCATCCCTGGAGCACAGGCAGTCTATCAGCCTTCTCTGCCGTTTTTTCTTTCCAGCCCAAAGATAAAGTGAGAGGGATGTCCATCAGAGGAACTTTTTGGAACTAACTGCGTACCACATGTGACACCCAACAAGTCAGCTGACATGCGTTTTTTTGGCTTTGAAGATGTCAACATGTCTTCTCTTTCCTGTGGAGTTGGCCAAAGTTTACAGCTCCACCGTCTCTGTCTCTCTCTCTCTCTCTCTCTCTCTCTCTCTCTCTCTTTCTCTCCAAATCCTGAATGGATCTGACCAGGTTCCTGGAGACATTGGAGGTGTACTGCAGGCACAGAGATTTAATTTTGTTTTTCCCGATCTCCCACCACTACTGCAAAGAACTAAAACCAGACTTTGTTTGTCTAAAATTGTTACAAAAACAGTAAAGATTCTCTGAAACTGCCGTCAGATAAAGATGCTGTTGTGAAAATGCCAGAACTCAACCAATGGATTGTCTGAAAATCCCACAGGCCAATGGAACCATTTTTAAGAAACATTAAAATGATGTTTAAAGCAATACAACCTGTCGAGCCTGGCCATGGACAGTAGTCCATCATTTGAGTGGAGCCAGAGTGATTTCAGTATAAAATATAATTTTCTGTTCAATTAAAATCTCCAATCACCAGATACTCGTCCCAACTGCACCTCTGAATCACATGGTCCAGGGCCAGGTTCAGCAACCCAAACTGTTCAAAGATCCATCTTCTTCTTTTACTTTCGGCTGCTCCCTTCAGGGGTCGCCACAGCAAATCATCCGCCTCCATCTCACCCTGTCCTCCGCATATTCTTTTCTGACTCCAACGACCTTCATGTCTCCCTTCACCACATCCATAAATCTCTTCTTTGGTCTTCCTCGTGGCCTTCTGCCTGGTAGTTCCAACCTCAGCATCCTACTGCCAATATACTCACTATCCCTCCTCTGTACATGTCCAAACCATCTCAATCTAGCCTCTCTGACTTTGTCTCCAAAACATCTTATGTGGGCTGTCCCTCTGATATACTCATTTCTGATCCTATCCATCCTCGTTACTCCCAGAGAGAACCTCAACATTTTCATCTCTGCTACCTCCAGCTCTGCCTCCTGCCTTTTCCTCAGCGCCACTGTTTCTAAGCCATACAACATCGCTGGCCTCACCACCGTCTTGTACACTTTTCCCTTCATTCTTGCTGACACTCTCCTATCGCACATCACACCGGACACTTTTCTCCAACCATTCCAGCCTGCCTACACGCGCTTCTTCACCTCTTTTCCACACTCTCCATTGCTCTGGATTGTTGAGCCTAAGTACTTAAAATCCTCCACCTTCGTTATCTCTGCTCCCTGTAACATCACCGTTCCTCCTGGGTCCTTCTCATTCACACACATGTATTCTGATTTTCTGAGGCTAACCTTCATTCCTCTCCTTTCCAGGGCATACCTCCACCTCTCTAGATTTTCCTGCACTTGTTCTCTGCTCTCACTACAGATCACAATGTCATCTGCAAACATCATATTCCATGGAGATTCTTGTCTAACCTCGTCTGTCAGCCTGTCCATCACCATAGCAAACAAGAAGGGGCTCAGAGCTGACCCTTGATGCAGTCCCACCTCCACCTTGAATTTGTTGGTCACACCGACAGCACACCTCACCGCTGTCTTACATCTCTCATACATGTCCTGCACCACTCTAACATACTTCTCTGCCACTCCAGACTTCCTCATGCAATACCACAGTTCTTCTCTTGGCACCCTGTCATATGCTTTCTACAGATCCAAAAAGGCACAATGTAGCTCTCTCTGACCTTCTCTGTACTTCTCTATTAACATCCTCAAAGCAAACATTGCATCTGTGGTGCTCTTTCTTGGCATGAAACCAAACTGTTGTTCACAAATGATGACCTCTGCCCTTAGTCTAGCTTCCACTATTCTTTCCCATAACTTCATCGTATGGCTCATCAACTTTATCCCTCTGTAGTTGCCGCAACTCTGCACGTCTCCCTTGTTTTTAAAAATTGGCACCAGCACACTTCTCCTCCACTCCTCCGGCATCTGCTCACTCTCTAGTACCTTGTTGAATGTTCTTGTCAGAAAATCTACTGCTACCTCTCCTAGACACTGCCATACCTCCACAGGTATATCATCAGGACCAACTGCCTATCCATTCTTCATCCTCTTCAATGCCCTTCTCACTTCACCCTTACTGATCTTTGCTACATCCTGCTCCTCAATGGTCACCTCTTATACTCTTTTTTCTCTCTCATTTTCCTCATTCATCAGCTCTTCAAAGTACTCTTTCCATCTTCCCAGCACACTTCTGTCATCAGTCAATACATTTCCCTCTCTGTCCTTTATCAATCTAACTTGCTGCACATCCTTCCCATCTCTATTTCTCTGCTGTGCCAACCTGTATAGATCATTTTCTCCCTCTTTACTATCCAACCTATCATACAAGTCATCATACGCCCTCTGTTTGGCCTTAGCCACTGCTACTTTCGCCTTGCGCTGTGTCTCCCTGTACTCCTGTTTACTCTCTTCGGTCCTCTCAATGTCCCACTTTTTCTTAGCTAACCTCTTCCTTTGTACACACTCCTGCACTTCCTCATTCCACCACCAAGTCTCCTTATCTACTTTCCTTCCAGAGGACACACCAAGTACTCTCCTACCTGTGTCCCTGATCACATTTTCTGTGGTTGTCCAGTCATTTGGAAGCACTTCCTGGCCACCCAAAGCCTGTTTCAACTCCTCCTTGAAGACAACACGACCCTCTTCCTTTTTCAGCTTCCACCACTTTGTCTTCTGCTCTGCCTTTGCCTTCTTCACCTTTCTCACCATCAGAGTCATCCTGCACACCACCATCCTATGCTGTTTGGCAACACTCTCACCCACTATGACTTTGCAGTCACTGACTTCCTTCAAATTACATCACCTACACAAGATGTAGTCTACCTGTGTGCTCCTACCTCTGCTTTTATAAGTCACCCTATGCTCCTGTTTCTTCTGGAAGAAAGTATTCACCACAGCCATTTCCATCCTTTTTGCAAAATCTATCAACATCTGTCCTTCTGCATTCCTGTCCTGGATACCAAACCTGCCCATCACTTCCTCGTCCCCTCTGTTGCCTGCACCAACATGTCCATTGAAGTCTGCACCAATGACCACTCTTTCACCTCTGGCGGTACTCTGCATCACTTCATCTAAGTCACTCCAGAATCTCTCCTTCTGTTCTAGCTCACATCCTGCCTGTGGGGCATAAGCACTAACAACATTGAGCATTACACCTTCAATTTCTAACTTGAGACTCATCACTCTGTCTGACACTCTTTTCACTTTTAGAACATTCCTGACAAACACCTCCTTCAAGATGACTCCTACTCCATTTCTCTTCCCATCCACACCGTGATAAAACAGCTTAAACCCTGCGCCTAAGCTTTTAGCTTTGCTACCCTTCCACCTGGTCTCCTGAACACACAGTATGTCCACCTTCCTCCTCTGCATCATGTCAGCCAGCTCTCTACCTTTTCTTTGCATAGTTCCAACATTCAAAGTCCCCACTCTCAGTCCTAGACTCATGCCTTTCCTCTCCTCTCTCTGCCTACGGACACGCCTCCCACCTCTCCTTCTTCGACGTCTTCGACCAACAGTAGTCCAATTTCCATCAGCACCCTGTTGATTGACAGCACTGATGGCGGTCGTTGTTAACCCGGGCCTCGACCGATCCGGTATGGGGGTAATACTTCTGATTTGCAGAACTGTTTGGCATTGGTTTTACGTCGGATGCCCTTCCTGACACAACCCTCTGCATTTCTCCGGGCTTGGGACCGGCATGAGGGGGAGAGACACTGGTTAGTGCCCCCCCCCACCTCATGGCTGCATTTGTTCAAAGATCCATATAGGACCAAAAAACTAAAAACATCTCAAAATTTGTCTGGAGCCACAAAAAAAAAAAAAAAAAAAAATCCTCATATAAGCTTCATATGCAACACAGACTGTGAGTGTTTAGGTATTAGCTGACTATCAAAATGAACAAGTAGGCTACAAATACACAAATAGCATTCATGAGTGTTTATTTTCCCTGCAGCGCATCCTGGAGAGAACGACACCACATGACTACTCTGTTGTACGATATTTTGTGCTTTAAGTTTAACTTCCACTACTATATTAATGTATTATGTTTTGTTGCATTAATGAAATTATAGAAATTCAATGAAGAAATCAGTGGCCCATCAGTTTAGATACCTGCACAACAGCACTGTCTGTTCAAAGTCAATCACATCACATGACTCATGTAATATCATACATAGGGTTTTAAAACTGCATCAATAACTCGCGGATTTCCTTGATCTCGGGAAGGGCGGGAACCAAACCATCGTGAAAAACCGGGGCCTACTGTATGTTGGAGCTGAATTAATGTTGTTGATTTTCAGATTGTTGATGTTGTCTGAATTTTAATGGCTCTTTCCTTCACTGTCTTTGTGGAGAGGCATGTCTTTAATTTTCTGTTTTATCTCTGTTTTCTTTTTCAAGTCTGAAAATAGATGCTCTGATATTTTACTGAATGAAACCTTCGCGTGATCTCCATTTGTGCACCATGTCCACACTTTATTATCTCTTGTGTTGCTGCAAAACTAGCAGTAGTGGAGTTTGGAGATGCAATTCACTTCTGAAATCTATCTTTGCGCTCCTATAATTTCTCCAGTAATACTGCAACCGCACTTTTTCTCTCAATTCCAACTGGGTGGTCGGCTGCAAATTTAGCATGCCTTCCCTTGAGATATCTTTCCAAATGACTCTGTTTGTTATTTGACAGCTTCTCATTACAAAGCAAACATGCAGGCAGTCCTTCCGCATTGGCAATGACAACAAATGATTTGGTCCATTCTTCCTTGAATCCTCTGCTCTCATCAGCTGTCTTTCCCTTGTTTCCTTTGGGACCCCTGGCCCATGACAAACCCCCAGTTTGTTTACAACAGCAACCTGCCTGGCAATGCATCGCATGCTGTGTGTCACAGCATATGACGCAAATCTCTGTTGACGGAAATGTTGAACCATAGGACTAATATTTTTTATACAAAATTTATACAAAATTGTAAAACCTTGGAAACTGTTAAGAATGTTTGTCAGGCTTGTCCTCCTACAGAAACCATATTAAAAAACCCCAGCTTTCCATTTTCATCCATTTTTGAAAAAGCTCCATGGAGCCACTAGGGTGGCGCTAGAGAGCCGCATGCAGTCCGCGAGCCGTGGGTTGCCGATCACTGGCCCAGGGCCAGGGCGTGTAAAAAAGAGGAGTTTCCCTGTGCTGCGGTTGGAGCGTAAATATTTAAACACATTTTAACCCTTTCCAGCCCTGCTGGGATTTTTAAAACATGAGCCGACGTCACATCTTCAACAGGAACAGAAACCGGGTTCAAACCTCGAGAAGATAAGACTCCGCCCCCTTTATTATTGCTCTGTGTGTGTGTGTGTGTGTGTGTGAGAGAGAGAGAGAGACAGTCTAAATCTTATCTGACTTCATATTTTTAAATAAACACACAAAAATAAACAATGATAACAATAAACAAACCAAAACAATATTGAATAATAATATTAATATTTTCTTTATAATTTTCAGTCCTGATCCTGATTGATTGCTGATATTAAAGTTATTTATATTATTTTAAGTTCCATGACCTTTTAAAACATTGTTTAATTTTTTTGAAATTATAAATCTTTATTTGTAAAATGAAATTTTATTTATTGTTTATTTTTTGAATCACTTTTATCTTAATGTGTTTTATCTCTTGTGCTTTACTGTACTTTATTATTATATTTTCTGATGTAAAACTGTGAAGGACTTTTAAGTATAAAGAAATAAAGTTGTGTGATGTTTATCCACAGACACTTCTCGAGGTTTTATCTCGTCTCTCAAGGCCGAACAAACTTGCAGTGTTAATTATTAAAGATGATGACGTTGACCTTCATGTTATTCTTATCACTGCACTAAGAAAAGGTCAAGATTGGACGTGTGTGTGTGTGTGTGTGTGTGTGTGTGTGTGTGTGTGAGATAAGAAACAAAACACAACGCCGTTGCTGTGCTATTTCTCTCTCAGGAGAATTCCTCCATCTATAAAACCATGATCATATCACCGGGATTCACAAACTTTTACCCCTTTTATAGAAATTTAGTCTGAAAACATCTCGTGATGACATCTCGACATTATTGTTCACGCATACACCTCACCGCAAGCAGGTTCTGGGTTCAAGTCTCAGGCTTCACAAATCTTAAATTTTAAACAGGTCCATCCAGCTTGGCATGAAAGATTAATAACCAGTGGTCATGTGACCTCTTCACTTAGCCCTTAGGAGGCAGGGTGTGGCGAGGGTGCTCCTGTGTGGAGTTTGCATGTTCTCCCAGTTCTTGTATGGGTTTCCTCCCACAGCTCAAAGACATGTAGGGTAAGTTAATTGGCTGGTTATGAGACTGGCTGTATGTGTCTGGTTACAGTGGCTCTTAACCTCGTTGGCGGTGCTGAACCCCACCAGTTTCATTTGCTGTTTCAGTTCCAGTTTCATATGCTTATTCACCAAACCTTTCTTTATTGAAAAATGAAATAGGATTTTTTTTTTTCAAGACATCGGTTTTTACTGGGGCACCAAACTGAACTGTACACTACCATCACTGTGTTGAAAGAACAAAACCAATACAATGCATGAACTCCGCCCATCAAAACTACTTACATTTTTATGTGAGGTGTGCATCTGAGTGCGTGCACACACATCTGTATTTGTGTATATTTATATTTTATTTACATCTTATGCAGTATTTTTGAATGTTTAATTGTTATTATAAGCATTTATAGCATTGAATATGTATTTATTAATATTGTATATACATATACATGTACGTATACGTCAGTCAGCAGGGGGTTGATTCTACTTCGCACATCCTGCAGATAGGAAGCTGACTAGCATCAGGTTCCGTTATATATGTGAATCCATGTTGTACATATTCATCCGACCACTTTCTTTTTTTGCTTAACATTGTAAGGATCAAAACATTCAGAAAGAAATCACACGACGTACCATCACGACAGTCACAAGTCGACGACTGACCACACCAAATTTCCTGCAGCACAGATTCACAAAGCAATGTAGCGTGATCACCTGCAGCCAGTGATGCCCAAGCAGGGCGTGGCATCATGAATATGAGTCGGGTGTGTGTCTTGACCTCTGCCGAACTCCTGAGACTGACTCACCGAACCCCTAGGGTTCGATTGAACCCACGTTAAGAACCACTGGTCTGGTACCATGATGACATGAAAACTAACAAACAGATTTTGACATTTAAAAAAAAAAAAAAAAAAAAAAAAAAAAGTGAATCTTAGGCCAACAAAACTGATAAAATTTTTGGTCTGATCCAAAAGAATATTTTTAACATTTCATGATAGGGCAAGGAAACGAAAATCACCCATAAATACACTGGAGGATGGGGATGGGGGTGGGGGGGGGGAGAATTGCAGAACAGCCCACAAGGGGGTGTCGATGTCCTCTGCCCTTATAGCCCGCTGAGACTGCACTGCCTTGGTGGCACCCTGAGTGCATTTTCATTTTTAGCATGTGGCCAGCCAGTTAATCAGTGAATGTTCTGTTGCCCTTTCTGGCTGGTCATCACAGCACAAAATAAATATAAGATTTAATTACAAGAGAATAAATAAATGATTAAAAATGACAGATGAAAATAAATTATGTTTCCAGGCTGTGAATGTATAAACACAGTAGTCAGACCTGTGCCGTGATTGTTGTGTTTGTTTCTGTGACTGATGGTGGACTGTGATTTGTTTTGATCAGAGATGCTGCAGATGACCGATGCTCAGTCCCTCGTTATCCTCGCCTGACCTCAGTGGAGGAACTGTTACTTCAGTCCAAACCCTGGAGTTTAACTGTATATTTATATCGCAACCACTATTTATTTACCGCTCCAAGTGCAATAATTTATTTACTCTTCTCCCTTTAACCCCCACATATTCAAGTTCAGAAATACATTTTACAGGATGACATATATTTATTTTAAATAGTTTTTTAAATCTTTTCTTCAGACTGCACATTTCTGAGATAATAAAGGATCATGTATCTTGTATAAAGATGCTGGCTGGATGCTTGTGTCTACAAAGGTAATGAGGCCATCCAAGAGACACGTGGCACTGTGACCTGGAGGCAGATATGAAACGAGGACAACTGGACTGGCTCAGGACCCAGACGGCTGGTGTTGTGTGTCGGCTAGGGGCGGCTCTGACGGAGAAGCAGACAGAGTGAAAATATCGTTGTTCAAAATACTCAGTCATTTCCTTTTTATTTACTCTGTAGTCAATGGACTGATGGTTAGAGGTCACCCTAAAAGTATAAGAACTTCTTCTTCTTTTCCTTTTGGCTGTTCCCTTCAGGGGTCGCCACAGCGAATCATCTGCCTCCATCTCACCCTATCCTTTGCATCTTCTTCTCTTACACCAACGACCTTCATGTCCTCCTTCACCACATCCATGAATCGTCTCTTTGGTCTTCCTCTAGGCCTTCTGCCAGGTAGTTCCAGCCTCAGCATCCTATTACCAATATACTCACTATCCCTCCTCTGTACATGTCCAAACCATCTCAATCTAGCCTCTCTGACTTTGTCTCCAAAGCGTCTTACATGTGCTGTCCCTCTGATGTGCTCATTCCTGATCCTATCCATCCTCGTTACTCCCAAAGAGAACCTCAACATTTTCATCTCTGCTACCTCCAGCTCTGCCTCCTGTCTTTTCCCCAGGGCCACTGTTTCTAAACCATACAACATCGCTGGCCTCAACACCGTCTTGTACACTTTTCCTTTCATCCTTGCCGATACTCTCCGATCACACATCACACCGGACACTTTTCTCCAACCATTCCAACCTGCCTGCACACGCTTCTTCACCTCTTTTCCACACTCTCCATTGCTCTGGGTTGTTGAGCCTAAGTACTTAAAATCCTCCACCTTTCTTATCACTTCTCCCTGTAACCTCACCGTTCCTCTTGGGTCCTTGTCATTCATGCACATGTATTCTGTCTTACTGAGGCTAATCTTCATTCCCCTCCTTTCCAGGGCATACCTCCACCTCTCTAGATTTTCCTGCACTTGTTCTCTGCTCTCACTACAGATCACAATGTCATCTGCAAACATCATACTCCATGGGGAATCTTGTCTAACCTCATCTGTCAGCCTGTCCATCACCATAGCAAACAAGAAGGGGCTGAGAGCTGACCCTTGATGCAGTCCCACCTCCACCTTGAACCCTTCTGTCACACCGACAGCACACCTCACCACTGTCTTACATCTCTCATACATGTCCTGCACCACTCGAACATACTTCTCTGCCACTCCAGACTTCCTCATGCAATACCACAGTTCTTCTCTCGGCACCCTGTCATATGCTTTCTCCAGATCCACAAAGGCACAATGCAGCTCCGTCTGACCTTCTCTGTACTTCTCCATTAACATCCTCAAGGCAAACACTGCATATGTGGTGCTCTTTCTAGGCATGAAACCAAACTGTTGTTCACAAATGCTGACCTCTGCCCTTAGTCTAGCTTCCACTATTCTTTCCCATAACTTCATCGTATAGCTCATCAACTTTATCCCTCTGTAGTTGCCACAACTCTGCTTGTCTCCCTTGTTCTTAAAAATGGGCACCAGCACACTTCTCCTCCAGTCCTCTGGCATCCTCTCACTCTCTAAGACCTTGTTGAATGTTCTTGTCAGAAAATCTACTGCTACCTCTCCTAGACACTTCCATACCTCCACCGGTATGTCATCAGGACCAACTGCCTTTCCATTCTTCATCTTCTTCAATGCCCTCATCACTTCACCCTTACTAATCTTTGCTACTTCCTGGTCCTCAACAGTTACCTCTTCTGCTCTTTTTTCTCTCTCATTTTCCTCATTCATCAGCTCTTCAAAGTACTCTTTCCATCTTCCCAGCACACTTCTGTCATCAATCAATACATTTCCCTCTCTGTCCTTTATCAATCTAACTTGCTGCACGTCCTTCCCATCTCTATTTCTCTGCTGTGCCAACCTGCATAAATCATTTTCTCCCTCTTTACTTTCCAACCGAGCATACAAGTCATCATACGTGATCTGTTTGGCCTTTGACACTGCTACCTTTGCCTTACGCTGTGTCTCCCTGTACTCCTGTTTACTCTCTTTGTTTTTCTCAATGTCCCACTTCTTCTTAGCTAACCTCTTCCTTTGTACACACTCCTGCACTTCCTCATTCCACCACCAAGTCTCCTTATCTACTTTCCTTCCAGATGACACACCAAGTACTCTCCTACCTGTCTCCCTGATCACATTAGCTGTAGTTGTCCAGTCATCTGGAAGCACGTCCTGACCACCCAGAGCCTGTTTCAACTCCTCCTTGAAGACAACCCGACACTCTTCCTTTCTCAGCTTCCACCACTTTGTCTTCTGCTCTGCCTTTGCCTTCTTCATCTTCCTCACCATCAGCGTCATCCTGCACACCACCATCCTATGCTGTTTGGCAACACTCTCACCCACTACTACTTTGCAGTCACTGACTTCCTTTAAATTACATCGCCTGCACAATATGTAGTCTACCTGTGTGCTCTTACCTCCACTTTTATAAGTCACCCTATGCTCCTCTCTCTTCTGGAAGAAAGTATTCACCACAACCATTTCAATCCTTTTTGCAAAATCTACCAACATCTGTCCTTCTGCGTTCCTGTCCTGGATAACAAACCTATCCATCACTTCTTCATCCCCTCTGTTTCCTGCACCAACATGTCCATTGAAGTCTGCACCAATGACCACTCTTTCACCTCTGGGGGTACTCTGCATAACTTCATCTAACTTACTCCAGAATCTCTCCTTCTCTTCTCGCTCACATCCTGTCTGTGGGGCATAAGCACTAACAACATTGAACATCACACCTTCAATTTCTAACTTGAGACTCATCACTCTGTCTGACACTCTTTTCACTTCTAGAACATTCCTGACAAACTCCTCCTTCAAGATGACTCCTACTCCATTTCTCTTCCCATCCACACCATGATAAAACAGCTTAAACCCTACTCCTATGCTTCTAGCCTTGCGACCTTTCCACCTGGTCTCCTGGACACACAGTATGTCCACCTTCCTCCTCTGCATCATATCATCCAGCTCTCTACCTTTTCCTGTCATAGTTCCAACATTCACAGTCCCTACTTTCAGTCCTAGACTCATGCTTTTCCTCTTCTCTCTCTGGCAACGGACACGCCTCCCGCCTCTCCTTCTTCGACGTCTTCGACCAACAGTAGTCCAATTTCCATCAGCACCCTGTTGGTTGACAGCACTGATGGCGGTCGTTGTTAACCCGGGCCTCGACCGATCCGGTATGTCATTCTTTCTTGTGATTCACATATTTTATTTGGCATTTGTTTTACGCCGGATGCCCTTCCTGATGCAACCCTCTGCATTTATCCGGGCTTGGGACCTGCGTGAGGGAGAGACACTGGTTTGTGCCCCCCCCTCACCGCTGCATTACCCTAAAAGTATAAGAACACAGTTAAGTTAAAAAAGAAAGTAAATATATAAACTAAGGGACAATGGACACATTAACTCAGTTCGGGAATCAGCCAAGAGCAACAGACAGAAACTGAACTCAGAAGATGGAAAACTGCATCAAGCAATAAGTAAAACTAATACAGTGTAGAGGGCAGGGTACAGTGCATGGTACAGGGCAGGAAACAAACAGGGAACAAGAGGGGGAACAGGGCAGGGTAGACGGCATGGTACAGGGCAGGGAACAAAGCAGGGAATTTAAAGTTGACGGTGCAGTTGAGTAGTTAACCAATTTTTTTAATGTCCATTTAAAACAACTGGGTTTGTTCGCTTTCTAATACGAACTTGGATAGAGTTCCACTCACGAGAACCCCCGAGTGAAACTTCAGATTGACACAAGGCACTTACCCTTACTTACTTAATCCTAATTAGGGTCTCAGGGAGGCTGGCGCCCATCCCAGCCGACTCCGGGCGAGGGCAGAGTACACCCTGGACAGCTCGCCAGGCTATTGCAGGACGGAAACATGCTGACAGCTTTGCAGCTCCTCTTGACGAAAGCCAGCAATGGTTCTTCTACATGAAGCTCACATCATAAACCAGGGATCACCAACATGCTGCCCGCTGGCACCAGGTCGCCCACAAAAACAACATGAGTTGCCTGCGAGCCTATTCAGGGGTCGGGAACCTGTGGCTTGCGAGCCAGACGTGGCTCTTTTGATGAATGCCTCTGGCTCTCAGATAAATCAACAGAATAACGAATATATAATTTCGCTGTTCTTTCAATAAAAATACAGAAAATACTCAAATAAAACAAAAACATAAATAAATCTCATGCATTTCAATCTATACATATATTTTCAATGCCACTTTTCGCTGTGGCGTGCAGCAGAGAGCCAATCCTTTCTGTACTCCAGTGTGTGGGTGGGGCCAATACCTTGAAACTCTAATTTTATTAGATTATATGCGATTATAATGTGATAATATGCCTGTGCAAGTTGTTTTTGGGTAAGGAGGAAAATTTCCCTTGTTTTGATCAGCTCATGTGCAAGAAGCCAAGCAGAGTTGGCAAGCAAAACACAAATGGACAGAATGAAAAAACTTCAACTCGCAGACCAGCTGATTGCCAAAACTTGAGACATGCTTCCTGTCACATAAACACTGCAGTGTGTGAATCGTGCCGTATTGACCATGTTTGGCTCCACATGTGCATGCGAGCGGTCCTTCTCACATGTGAAAAAACATCAAGACCAACCTGCGGTCATGTAATAGATGGAAGCCAAAACACCTGCATGAAGCTGACCTTCAGCACGTGCCAACCAGACTACAAAGCCATCAGCAAAACCATGCAGCACCAGAAGTCACATTAATAGTAAGAAGTACTTTTCTTATGTATAAATATATAACAATGTTGTTTAAAATAAATTCAGAGTCGTAAAAAATAAAATTAAAAAATATATTTGGCTCTCAGAGGATTCGATTTTAATTTTTTTTTTTTTGTTGGCTCTCTTAGTAAAAAAGGTTCCCGACCCCTGACATAGATGAATATCATTAATTATTAATAATAACATATAATTAAAGGTAAATTGAGCAAATTTGTTATGTCACATGTGTGTATCGACCTGGTAGCCCTTCGCATTAATTGGTACCCAAGAAGTAGCTCTCAGTTTCAAAAAGGTTGGTGACCCCTGCCATAGACAGTGAGAGACATGGCTGGCCTTTGATAACCCAGTTAATGCACTGGGGTGGGGGTGAAACACAGTGATAACCTGTGGTGAGTGGGGCTTGAACCACCAAACTTAGAATCAGTGATCCAGCACCTTTACCACTAGGCCACCCCTGCCCCGAGATGGACATAGTCGGGGATAAAATAACTTTTAGCTCAAAATACTGCAGTTTGCTGCATGACCGCTCAAAAATTTCTTTCACCAAAATTAAAACTCCAAAACCAAATGATGGGGAATTTTCACTGAGCCCTGTCTCAGATAAACACAGGCTATCTACAGTCCAATAAAAGCTGAGAAATTTGATCACTTTAGATTTAAAAGGTTGTTGTAGGCAGGTGCCCTCCTGAGATGCCTTTTGCTTTTTGATTAGGGCCCCAAATAATTCTTGAAAGGTTGCAGTCTGAAATCGGTTCAATTTCCTGTTTTTGGCACTCGCAATATTTAAAGCCTTAGATTTCACAGTGTGTATCAATCTGTATATTCTGGAATTCACCAACTTTACCATCATATTTTTTTGCAGTGTGCATCATTTTCTCTGTCGAGGAGGTTGCAGGGTTTGCAAACCTCCTTTATAGCACATGCAGATTGATTTGGTGACAGCTTGGATATTACAGTGGTACCCTGCGTTATGAATGTCTTTTATAACCAATTTTCCATGATACGAGCTTCAATCCACCAAAAATCTGCCCCATTCAACCAGCAAAATTTTGATTTACGAGCTCTTCTGGGGAACTGGCTTTTCTGGGTCGATTAGCCTCGTATTCTTCCACATATATTCCTCTGCGCTCCGAGAACGCCTTGTGTAGTGCTTCTCAATTAGTTTTTGTGATGCCCCCTATAGGAAGAAAAAATTTCACGCCCCCTCCCCCAATCCTCGCGCATAACTATGAGTATTGTTTACTGCATTTCATATCGTTTGTTCGGTGCTTTTCCCCTACACCATAGGGAACACAGTGAGAGCGCCACTGCCACCTACTGTAGAGGATGTGCAATTACACTTAATTCTAGTACAGTATGGCAAAAAAAGCATATGCCCCAGGGTCATATGCCCCTATGACATCACACTGCCAGAACTGAAGTTGTAAATGCAGATCAGTGCTTACAGGCCAGCGGAGAAGGATTTTCTGACCTATCACTGTGCATGTTTTTGAACTGTTAGAGGAAACCACGTAACCACAGGAACAACAAACTTCACATTGAAACTCTCTCGCTGAGCCTGGGACTCAAACCTGAACCTTCTGGCTGATGTATTAACCAGAACGCCACTGTGCAATATTATTCATTCATTAATAAGGAAAGGTGGAGACAGTGATGATTCCGGCAGGTAAACTGCGACTGCAGACATTTTAATAAAGTTATTAATGTTTGAATGGTAGTGATGTTCAGTATATTAAGCATTTCTGTCTCTTAAAGAATCAAAACTGAGTTTGTTTGTTTGTTTGGATTTTTTTCCTTTAAAGTGTGTTTTCAGGGTTTTACTTTTATTTTCAATACAGTACAAAGTACAATTTTTGTCAGGGCCAGGTTCCACTCCGATCGTCCTGAGAATGGCTGTTTATTTTCTTTTTCTCTGATTGGAGTGATCCACATTCAGCTCAGGAGCGCCTGTGAAAAAGCACACAGCTTATGTAACTATGTTTTTTGGGGTGGGGTGGGTATGGGGCACTCAGACGCAGAACCCTGTTGTGAATAAGCACGTGATGTTGGATGATCATGATGTTCATGATCGATGATAAAATCAGCTCTAGTACCTGCTAATTGTTAGTGATTTACATTCAAAATTAATATTCACTTTTATTGTAGATATAAATATATGAGCTCTAATATTATACATCTTTGATTGTTTTTAGTTTAATCAGGTGAATATTCGTAATATCCTATGTATAGTATGAATGTATATATTTATTTTGTTATTTGACTTATTATTTGCCTTTAACTTACATTACTGTTTTTACTGTAAATTACACAGAAGAGCCTAATTTGGGATTATTTAAATGAAGCATTGTCAAAGTATATATATATATATATATATATATATATATATATATATATATATAAATACACCTTTGATCATTTGCAAGTTTTTATAAGTGGCATGTAGGTTAAAATATCATTGGAATCAAAAGACCTTGAATCTATTTCCCAACCCAACAGTGTTACCAAAGGTAAGACCGCTAACCCTCGGGTGGAGCGTCCATGGACTCCGTTCAAGGCCACACACTAATTTCCTAGAGGTATGTGGCTTGTTTCCTAGAGACATGAAAAAAGTCTAGGTTGTATTTTTAGGGGGGTGGGGTAACGGTGGAGGTGGGGTAGGTTTGTTTAGCTTTTTTTGCTTGAAGTGTCTTATGTCCCAAGTGTGGTGCACAGGGTGAGTGTATAAAAGCAGAGGGAGGTCATGATTCTCGCAGACCGTCCTCTCAGCCAGCAGCCTCTTCAGCTCCTTTATTACTCCTACAGCTGCAGTCATGGTGATCAGTGCTGCACTCATCTGGGCTGTTGTCGTGGGGATCTGTTGCTGCCTATGGCTCATTCTGGGAATTCGAAGAAGGTAAATAGTAATAATAATAATAATAATAATAATAATAATAATCTCATATTTGAGATGATGGTGATGCAGGATGTTGTGAGTGATGATAATCAGAGATTAATGGAATACTTTACCTGCAATTTTATATATTAATATACTAATATACATACACACACATATACATATATATATATATATATATATATATATATATATATATATATATATATATACATATACATGTATGTATGTATATAAAATTTTAAAATATTGCACATTTTATGCTTTTCCAGTTTTTGAACGGTAGAATCAGGGATTAGTTTGTTAATTACTGTATTTAAATCTACAGTGTAAAAGCCTGAAGCATGGAATCAACTAGCAAGTTATTAATGATAACATAATAAATATTAGTATATATATTATTGTATTGTTCTGTGAGCATATGCAGTGTTTTGCTTCTGAGACTTTCTTCTGGAGAACATTTTCTTTTCTTAACTAACCTGGCAAAAAATAATGTTGGAGATTTCAAACATTTCTCTTCTGACTCAACAACACAACCATAAAATAAAAATATGGAACAGAAAGGATGGGAATTCCCAGGAACCACCTGATACGATATTATCACTATACCAGAGAACTGATTGTGTTGTGACTCGAACAACACTAGTACAACTTGAACTTAAAGATCATTGCCCTATTTGCCTGAATATGTTGTAATAAAACAACAAATAAAAACAATCTATTTAAAAAATGTATTAAAATTTAAAAAAAAAACTGGGCCCTTTGCTGGCCTGGTGAGCTGTCCAGGATGTACCTCGTCCTCACCCAGAGTCGACTGAGATGAACACCAGTCTCCATGAGACCCTAATTATGATTAAGCGGTTCAGAAAATATATGAGTGGATAAAATAAAATCGATTAAAATAATAATAAACATGAGGAAATTGATAAAAAAAAATAACTTGAGAGGCAACTCATAAAGTGCAAGGAATCTCCAATTAATTAAATTAATTATTACAACTTGCAATGGTTATAATGAAATTTGTCGTGTTTGTCGTCGTGTGTCCCCCATTTTATGATATGTGTCCCCCAAAATTTGATTTTGTACAAATTTTTATGGGTTCCACTCCCCCAAGCCTTCACCAAATTTGTTTAAAAATCAGATCTGTAGTTTTACTGTGATCCTGCTAACAAAAAAACCCTTTAATCAATGCTGTCTGAAAAGCCTTTAATAAACTCCTGCACCCTGATCACAAGCTGGATCTGATCCAGAATGTCACAGGTTCTTGCCAGGCCTGTACTCCAATGCTCCACCAAGTTTAGTAAAAATCAGTTCAGTATTTTTCGCATAATCCTGCAAACAGGAAACCAAATGAAAAGATTCTGGTGAATGCATAACCTCCCCATCAATGCAGAATTCAGAATTAGGATTAGGCTTTAATCCTTGGACTTTATGCGAGAAAAACTTCAAAAACTGATACTCATTATCTTTAAAATTCCACTGGATTCCACTTATTATCTCCATCAAGTTCCTATCGTGAGATTAAAAAAAAAAAAACTTGACCGAAGAGCATCATGGCAATTTCAACTTAATTTCATCCTCTGAAAGTCTTGTTGCCTGGAGCATTATTGAATTTGTTGTTCTGTGTGTTTTAGACAGCCAGGTGAACCTCCGGTAGAAAATGGTTGGATCCCCTACATGGGTTGTGCACTTCAGTTTGGTGCAAATCCACTGGAATTCCTCCGAAGCAGACAAAAGAAGTACGGTCACATTTTCACATGTAAGATTGCGGGCCAATATGTCCACTTCCTCTGCGACCCGTTTTCTTATCACGCTGTGATCCGACAAGGGCGGTATCTGGATTGGAAGAAATTTCACTTTGCAGCATCTGTCAAGGTAAAAGAATCATTCCATGAAAAGTAATTCTGATTAAGTAATACAAGTATTGACGGGTCTCAAGGTTAATGATATTACTGTATTTGCCTTCCGTTTTATTTACAGAATACAGGAAAACAGATATGACTGGGCTTCTCTTTCATCTGATCTGATCATTTTGTTCCTGCAGGCATTTGGTCATGAAAGCATGGATCCAAGTCATGGACACACAACAGAGAACCTTCACCAGACCTTTCTGAAGACTTTGCAGGGAGATGCTCTTCCCTCACTCATTGAAACCATGATGGAAAACCTGCAAAACGTCATGCTGCACTCCAACATGCTGAACTCCAGCAGCTCCGAATGGGAAGTGGATGGCATCTTCGCATTCTGCTATAAAATCATGTTTGAGTCTGGCTACCTCACACTGTTTGGAAAAGAGCTGGATGGAGACAAGTCTGTTGCCCATGACCAAGCTCAGAAAGCCCTCGTCCTCAATGCTCTCGAGAATTTCAAGGAGTTCGACAAGATTTTTCCTGCCCTTGTCGCAGGCCTCCCTATCCATGTCTTCAAGAGTGGCCACAGTGCACGCGAGAACCTCACCAAAACTATGCTGCATGAGAAACTCAGCAAGCGAACCCAGATCTCTGACCTCATATCGCTGAGAATGAAACTCAATGACTCATTATCTACCTTTAACGAGCTGAGCAAAGCCAGAACTCATGTCGCAGTCCTGTGGGCCTCACAAGCCAACACGTTGCCTGCAACTTTCTGGGCTCTCTTTTACCTGATCAGGTAACATTTCTGCATGAGATCGTTTGCACAGTAGTCATTTCCTCCACACTGAGCAGACACCGCTGATAGAGCTATTGAATTGGAGTGATTCTAAGTCGAGGAAGTGAAACTTAATGGCTGTTGGCAGTGATCTTTACTGTAGTCTAATTATCATGTGAAAATCTTATCTGCGCTTTACTAAAAAGCGGATCCTTGAAATGCTCCTCAGTTCCTACCTTTGGTTATCGCTAAGCAGAGGAGACACTGCTGACAGCAGTCAAGGTTAATTGACGGCTCTTGGCAAAGCTCTTTACTGTAGCTGGTGATTCAGGGCAGGACATATTTGTGGCTGTAATCATGCAGTGGTAGCACAGATAGCACAAGTATGTCAGCAATGATGGCACGGTTTCATCCTAACAACGCACCATACAACTTTCTTCTTTGTTCATCTGTTACGCGGTAATATCGACCACACTGAACAATTCTGCTTGAGCACTTCACAGTTCTATACAGAAAAAAACAAGTCGAGGTGTCTCAGAGAAGAAACATTTTTAGTTGCCCGGGGACGAATGGTGTAGTGGTTACCACGTCTTCCTCATAGTATGGAGCTTCTTGGTTTTAGTCCCCAGCTCAGTGAGGGTGTTTCAGTGTGTAGTTTGCAGGTTGTATGCTTGCATCAGTTTCCTCCATCTTCTCCAGTTTTCCAAGTTTGAATGGTCTGTGGTGCCCTGCAGTGCACTGCAAACCCCTTTCTCCAGAGGAACATCTTTTATCTGAAGAAAGATTCACATTGATTCTGTTCAATTTCTTAATAAATTATAAATCTCAGTTTTCTTCTTCTTCTTTTTGTTATCCTCCTCCTCCTCCTCCTCTTCCTCCTCCTCCTCCTCCTCTTCCTTCTTAGGTGTCCAACAGCAATGAAGGCAGCTACACAGGAAGTGAAGAACATCTTTACGCTTTCCAACCAGAAAGTCAACCCAAAAAATCCTCAACTCTCCCTAACCAGGGAACAGTTGGACAACATGCCAGTTCTTGGTAACGTCCTGACTGGATCTTTAAAAATCAATTTTGAAAAATCTTCTGTAATATAAGTCATGTTGTTGGTGAAGATGTAATAATCTGTCTCTGGATTCTCCATCTGCAGACAGTATAATAAAGGAAGCGATGAGGTTGTCTAGTGCCTCTCTGAATGTCAGGGTGGCTAAAGGAGACTTCCTGCTCCATCTGGACAACAACGAATCGTACCGGATCCGTAAAGATGACGTCATCGCGCTGTATCCACAGATTCTCCATTTTGATCCTGAGATCTACGAGGATCCGCTGGTGAGAACAGAGTCACTTTCTGATCGATAAGACCTTCATTTGATTCCGTTTTGGTAATCTGAACATTTATGAGTTGTTTATCTTTTTGCTGGTTACAGTTAGCCTTATGCAATATATCACTCAACAATCATATTATCAACGGATCACTCAAAACAGTAGACAACTGGATATATTAGTATTGTGATTTAACATATACAGAGGTCCCTCACTTTCCGCGGTTAATTCGGACCGAGATCCCTCTGTGACCGCCAAATTCTGTGAAGTAGGACCCCCCCCCCCGACTGACGTATACGTACATGTATATGTGTATATAATATCAATAAATAAATATTCAACGCTAGAAATGCTTATATTAACAATTAAACATTCGAAAATAATGCATGTAAAGATGTAAATAAAATATAAATACACACACACATACAGACGCGCCCGCATGCGCTCAGATGCGAGCCTCACATAAAAATGTAAGTAAGTAGTTCTGTTGGGGGGGTTTTGGACTGTTTTTTGTTTTTGTTTGTTTGTTTGGGTTTTTTTTTTTTTTTTTTGCATAATTGGCTTTGTTTTCGTGGCATTTTCCTTAACTTTTCTGCCTATTTTTCCTTAATTTACTTATTTTTTAATTCGATACACACACACACTCACTCTCACACCACACACACACACACACACACACACACACACACACACACACACACGATCCCAGGACTCTAACCAAGAATCTTGTTGCTGTGACAGGGATATTCCAGTCACGACACAACTGTGCTGCTCAAACTAGATTTCAGTTCTTTAATACAAATAAACTTTTCCAGACGGTCTCCTGTGGTTATAAAGATGAAGTTTTGATTTTAATGTTCTGCCCTTGCAGGAGTACAAGTATGACCGATTCTTGGATGAAAACAGACAGGAGAAGACATGTTTTTACCGAGAAGGACGTAAACTGCGCTACTTCTACATGCCGTTCGGCTCCGGAGTCACCAAATGCCCCGGACGTTTTTTTGCTGTTCATGAGATCAAACAGTTCCTGTCTCTGGTGCTGTCCTACTTCGAGCTTGAACTTTTGAATCCTGAATTAAAAGTCCCTCCTTTGGATCAGTCACGCGCCGGCCTTGGCATTTTACAACCCACATACGACGTCGACTTTAAATACAGACTCATAAAGCAATAAGAAACCCACTTACTCTTCATATTTAATGTAAATAGTTTTATATATATTTTGTAATGAACTAAATGAATAAATAAAAGTGAGATTTACTACATGTACTCACATTTCTTCCTCCCAGCTGTAAAATAATCCTCACAATGTCCTCATTAACGCTGTTACTTATTTCCTCATTCACCTGTATCAGCTGTCTGTGTTGTGAGTTTAATTATCTGTTTATTGAGTTCATGTTCCGTGCCGCTCCAAAGATGGCATGCGTGTATGCATGTGAGCCCGCTCGTGCGTGTGCCGGCGTGAAGGGGGGGTGGACGGCATCATTTTTACTTGTCCACACTGCTGTATGCACCTCTGCATTTTGACTCCCACAATAAAAACCTTGAGTGTGTAAATTTGCTTGTATGTGTTTGAGTCACATAAAGGAAGTCCGAGTGTTTTGTACTAACCATGGACAGGAAGCAGGAAACGTTCAAGTCCATCAAGTTGGTGAATAAGGTTGGCAGAAACCGACAAATGGATTAACTGATACGGGACAGTCATGCTCCATGCCTGTGAGGCTCCACTACAGTATTGCATCAGTACAATACATTTTTAGAATTAAATCACTTTCACTCTTTTACATGTAAAATTATAAAGTTATATTGCTGATCTATAGAATCCATAATATTCAAAAGTCATACAGGAACTCCAAGTTACACCAAGATCCTTAAATATAGAAGCTTTAGGTTTTTATGGAGTCATGATGTTTTATATGTCCCCTACAGGAACAGAACAATCTGATTGGTTCATGAGCTCAGTCTATTTCTTCCAAAGGTGAGTTCACTGGATCATCCTGATAGTTCTTTTATTACCAGTAAAATTCAATAAAATTCATAATACCATTGAAATCAGTGACATCCATTGAGTCTGAGGTAAAAACTTCTTAAGTGCTAAAATGAGATTTTATGTTTATTTGTTTAATTATTGTTATAATACATTCAGTTAGAGCTCTGTGTGCTCTGAGGCGACCAGGCTAAAGGCTGACCCTAACAGCTGGCTTTGCCATTCGCGAGAAAACCACAAAACTCGTTATGAAATTATGTCATCGTCAGAATATGTGTGTGTGTGTGTGTGTATGTATATATATATATATATTTGAAGAATTAGGCTTTTTTCCCTCGACATACGTGACTTTATCAGTTGGCTGAAATGATTGGACCCCTGTTACCTTTAATTCGTCAATGAGAAGGAACGAAGCAGAAATGCCTAAAACTAAACACTATGCTAATCGCTAACACTACCCAGCGAGTGCTTACATTAATTAAAGACTTGCAGTATTTTAGAAAGAAAAATAAAATATAAAAGGAAGGTATTTGATGCAATGAACATATTTTATTATAAAGGTTGGTTAAGTAGGGTGTACTCTGCCCTCGCTCAGCGTCAGCTGAGATGGGCTTCAGCCTCCCCATGACCCTAATTAGGATTAAGTGGTTCAGAAAATGAACGAATGTTTACATGTAGTATATAATAAATGTTTTATTGACATCAGGAGGCTGTTCAACGACAACCAGCTCAGCTTCAGTGAATAATTGTGGTTTGAAGATAAACTCAGTAGCTTTTACTGTAAACTCATCATTCATTCATTTCCTCAACCAGTTAATCCTAATTAGGGTCCGAGTGAGCCTGGAGCCCATCTCAACCCTCTCTGGGTAAGGGTTTGGTAGACCATGGACAGGTTTTCAGGCCATTGCAGGACCTATACACAACCATTGACACTCACTCTCACTCTCAAACTCACTCTCACACTCACTCTCATAACTCAGATTCACACTCACACTCACACTTACTCTCACTCCCACACTCACACTCACACTCATAACTCAGATTCACACTCATACTCACATTCACACTCTCACACTCACACTTACTCTCACACTTACTCTCACTCTCACTCTCACACTCACTCTCATAACTCAGATTCACACTCTCACACTCACACTTACTCTCACTTTCACACTTACTCTCACTCTCACACTCACTCTCATAACTCAGATTCACACTCATACTCACATTCACACACGCACACTCACACTTACTCTCACTCTCACACTTACTCTCACACTCACACTTACTCTCACTCTCACACTCATAACTCAGATTCACACTCATACTCACACTCACACTTACTCTCACTCTTACACTCACACTCACTCTCATAACTCATATTCACACTCATACTCACATTCACACGCTCACACTCACACTTACTCTCACTCTCACACTCACACTGACTCTCACACTCACACGTACTCTCACTCTCACACTCACACTTACTCTCACTCTCACACTTACTCTCACTCTCACACTCACGCTGACTCTCACACTCACACTTACTCTCACTCTCACACTCACACTCATAACTCAGATTCACACTCATACTCACACTCACACTTACTCTCACTCTCACACTCACACTTACTCTCATAACTCATATTCACACTCATACTCACATTCACACGCTCACACTCACACTTACTCTCACTCTCACACTCACACTTACTCTCACACTCACACTGACTCTCACTCTCACACTCACACTTACTCTCACTCTCACACTTACTCTCACTCTCACACCCACACTTACTCTCACTCTCACACTCACACTTACTCTCACACTCACACTTACTCTCACTCTCACACTTACTCTCACTCTCACACTTACTCTCACTCTCACACTCACTCTCATAACTCATATTCACACTCATACTCACATTCACACACTCACACTCACACTTACTCTCACTCTCACACTCACACTTACTCTCACTCTCACACTCACACTCACTCTCATAACTCAGATTCACACTCATACTCACATTCACACGCTCACACTCACACTTACTCTCACTCTCACACTTACTCTCACTCTCACACTTACTCTCACTCTCACACTCACACTCACTCTCATAACTCAGATTCACACTCATACTCACATTCACACTTAATCTCACTCTCACACTCACATTTACTCTCACTCTCACACTCACACTGACTCTCACACTCACACACACACACTCACATGCACTCTCACACTCACACTCATTCTCGTACTCAGATTCACACTCATACTCACTCTCACATTCACATGCTCACACTCACACTTACTCTCACGCTCACTCTCACACTCACTTTCACACTCACTCTCACACTCACACTAACTCTCACACTCACACTCACACTTACTCTCACTCTCACACTCACTTTCACACTCACTCTCACACTCACACTAACTCTCACACTCACTCTCACACTCACTCTCATTCTCACTCTTATACTCACAGTCACACTCACTCCTTGAGGTGATTTGGAACTGCCAATTAGCCTCAAGTGCATGCTTTTAGACTGTGGGAGGAAACCAGAGTACCTGGAGGAGACCCACATAAGCACAGGGAAAACATGCAAACTCCACACAGAAACACCCGGGCCCGGACCTCAAACCCGCCTTCATGCTGTAAGGTGGACATGTTAACAGCAGTGCTATCGGCCCACCGCATTCATAGCCGTGTTGAAATGGAAACATATGAGTGACAGCATGTGCTTCCTTCTTCCTCAGCCCCCAGCGTCCACACTTTGTGCGCTCTGTGAGGCCCTGATTTACACTCACCTGTGTCTGAGATTAGCCCAGATTGCAGCTGATTTTGAGAAATAGTTTTTTAATTAAAAAACAAAACAAGGAAGAATAAAAAAACAACAACATTACACTATAGGTTTAGGTTTGACTCAGCCTTGAGATCAAGCCCTCATCAAGGTCTCGTGTCCTGTTTAAGGGCAGCACGTGTATTTCTGTGACCTTTTCTCTTTACACGATCAACCTGCAAACACGCCGCGCGGTAAGCAAACTGCCCCGACTTCACAAACTTAATAAACAATTATGGGTTTAATAAAACAATGAGGACTACAGAAACATCAGACGTCTGGATATCTTCCTGTTTTATTACTCATATGTCTGCAAGGAAAACAACTACTGTGTGGAAATTCTAATAAAAATTAATTATGACATATTCACGCCTGCATAATGTAAAACACTCAGCATGCACTAGAAATTCATTCATTTTCTGAACCTCTTAATCCTAATTATGGCCGTAGGGAGGCTAGCACCCATCTCAGCTGACTCTGATGTACACCCCAAAAAGCTTGCCAGACCAGCACAGGGCCAACACTCACACAACCTGTCACACCTAGGGGTGATTTGAAACAGCCAATCAGCCTATTGTGCATGTTTTTGGACTGGCGGAGAAAACCAGAGAACTCAGAGGAATCCCACTCAAGCACGGAGATGGAAATGCAACTTACATACAGCAACAGCCGAGACCGGGAATTGAACCCAGAACCTTCTTTCTGTGAGCTGGACGTTCTAATCACTATGCCGCCCTGCACTGATTATAGTTCATACAAAATAATAATCTAAAATAAAAGGTACGTAGTTTATCGCGGGTCAGCACTAATTCAGTTCAAGGAGCGAATGGTAACAGACTTGATGGTGTTTTATTTACGCTCAAGCTTGAGCTGCAGCGCCAGAATAAAACAATAATGTTGAGTTTTTCAACAGCCTTCTAACAGCCCTGTAGTTCAGGGGCGCTGCAGGATTTATAATATACAGTAGTATCTTGACTTACGAGTGTCTTTTATAACGAATTTTCCATGATACAAGCTTTGATCCAGCAAAAATCCGTTTTGATTTACAAGCTCTGCTGGGGAAATGGCTTTTTCGGGCTGATTAGTCTCGTATTCTTCCGCTTGTATTCCTCCGCGCTTCGAGAACGCCTTGTGCAGTGCTTCTCAATTATTTTCTGTGATGCCCTCTATAAGAAGAAAAAACATTTCATGCCCCCCTAGTGCCCCGTGAGCGATTATAAATAGTGTTTACTGCACTTCATATTGTTTGCACGATGTTTTTTCCCTACACCATAGGGAACACAGTGAGAGTGCCACTGTCACCTACTGTAGATGATGCGCAATTACACTTAATTCTAGTACAGTATGGCAAAAAAGCATGTTCCCCAGGGTCATCCGCCCCCCTTCCCCCGGCATCACACCCCACTATTTGAGAAGCACTGGCCTTGTGTGAGCTCACGATGAGCCTTTCCTTTTCTGGCATTTGTAGCGTGCACATGCACAAAATTCTCCTCCTCCTTCTTTGTTATGCGCCACCTCATGGCTGCCCACGTGACATCTTTGCGCCAACATGACATCCTTGCTGCAGTCGATGATCGGAAGGGTTAGTTGACTTATTGTTTATTCTTGTTTTATTAGTATTTATTATTAATTATTATTAATGTTAATGTACATGTATTATTATTATTATTATTATTATTATTATTATTATTAAATATTTATTATTTGTACATGTTTATCGTTAATATATTAGGTCAAATATACGTGTTTGTATCAGGTTAGATATATGAGTTTGAGAGGGGGTTGGAACAGATTAATTGGTTTTCTGTTATTTCTTATGGGAATAATTATTTTATCTAACAAACTTTTCGACATACGAGCTCGCCCTCGGAATGGATTAAATTCGTAAGTCAAGGTACCGCCATACTATTAAATTCAGCAACATCCACCAACCTGTGGAGGAGTGTTTTAGTATCAGCTATCAGAAAGAGTTTTAGTCTTCATTTAAATCATGATAGCCGCATGAGCTGCGACTGCACACTGGCGGGTGCAGAGCTGTGTAACATCATCTCTTTCAATATATATATATATATATACTACACGGAGACATAAAGAGAAGAAAATATTTCTATAGTTTATATTTAGATATTTTAACCATGACAGAGGCGGTTCAGGTGAGGTCTGTGCTTTAGAGCTGTGTGGCTAATACCGCTCTGTAGAGATGGTTCATAAATACAGTACTGCATGCAGACATGGTTAGGGCTCCTGAGAGGCGTTTCCACAGGGTGCACAACTAATAAGCTGGGGATTGCAAGTTTGAATCCGGATCAATGCTACAGATCTCACGGGATATACTCACGTGCAGCTAGCATGGCAGGTCCTGGAGGGGAGGTGTTCATGCATTTTCCCCTCCCTGGTCGGTGGTGGCTGTGTGATAGGGAAGGAGATACCTGATGAGTGGGAATTGGATCCAAATAAATTGTGGGGGGGGGGACATTTTGGATGGTTCATTTTTTCATTCTAAACTGAGACAATCTCGTACTTGGGTGGGTTTCCTCCGGTTACTCTGGTTTCCTCTCATATTCAAAAAATCAGCACAGTAGACTGATTGACTGTTCCAAATTGATCCTAGGTGTGAAAGGGAATAGTTTTTTTTTGTGTGTGTGTGTGTGTGTGTGTGTGTGTGTGTGTGTGTGTGAGAGACAATGCAATGCTCTAGTGAGCTGTACAGGGTGTACCCCCAACACACACCGAGTCGGCTGAAATAGGCTCCAGCATCCTTGCAACCCTGACAAAGATTAAACGTCTTATAAAACAAACGAGTGAATGAAATTGAGATAATGACAACAATGCTCCAAGTGAGTCCCCCATCCTGACACTCATGTATTACTCAAGTATTATCCACTCAGAATAAGGCTGTTAATTGTGAGATAACAGAACAATCAGATCACACTATTTCTGTATATACTTTGCAAACTTGAATTAAAAATGACACTGATTCTAAAATTCTACAAATGCAATACAGTTTTGTCCTAAAAGCATGGCGAAAGCTATGTAATCATAGGGCCAACACCCAAAACCTCGCATACCTAGAGGTTACTCAGAAAAGCCAGTAAGCATAGATTGCATGTCTTTGGACTGTGGGAGCAAAACGACGAAATTCTGAAATAAGGTCACATGATAATCTACTGGGAGTGGAGAGATTTATTCCCTGTGGAATTCTGAGTGCAAGGAGCTTTTGAAGGTTTTAATTCATTTGTCTAACTGTTTAATACTTTACTGGTCACAGGAAGGCCAGAGCCTATCTCACCCAACTCTAAGTGAAGATGTATTACACCCTGAACTGCTTACCAGACCACCATAGGGCAACACACACTCAAAACCATTCATACTCACACACCATTGGCCATTTTGGAGCTGCCAGTTGACCAAATGCTGATGTGGGAGGAAACCAGCCTACCCAGAGGAAAACCCAGGCAGGCACAGGGAGAACATGCAACTCCACACATAAACACCCTTGCCGAGCCCGGGGCTTGAACCCAAAATCTTCTTGTTGTGAGGAGTATGACTTGCTGAGGTTGTGGTCTATCACTAAGCACAGCATCGATAAAGAGTGACTCAGGACTAATGATTCAGAAAAATCCGAAAATACCTCCTCAGTCTGTGTGCTGAGAGGAAACCTGTGGACTGAGGCGTGTCTCCGGCATGAAAGAAAAAAAAACCCCAAAAAACACACACAGCACATGAAATGAAATCCTGATGAAACTGGATTTAAATCCTGTTTTGTACTTTGTCTGTAAATTCTGTACCCTTATTGATTTATGACTGAAGGAAAGATAAACTCGCTGTGTGTGTGTGTGTGTGTGTGTGTGTGTACATGTGTGCGTGTATGTATGTGTGTGTGTGTGTGTGTGTGTGTGCGAGTGTGTGTTTGTGAGTGTGTGTGCATGTGAGTGTGTGTATGTGTGCGTGTTTATGTGTCCTCCTGTGTGTGTGTGTGTGTGTGTGTGTGTATATGTGTGCTCGTGTGTGTGTGTGTGTGTGAGTGTGTGTATATGTGTGCTCGTGTTGTGTGTGTGTGTGTGTGTGTGTGTATGTGTGCTCCTGTGTTTGTGTGTGTGTGTATATGTGTGCTCGTGTGTGCTCGTGTGTGCTCGTGTGTGTGTGTGTGTGTGTGTGTGTGTGTGTGTGTGTGTGTGTGTGTGAGTGTGTGTGTGTGTGTGTGTGTGTTTGGGAGTTTGGGGGTGTTACTCAAGTTCAGCAAACACACACACAGAGGGAGAGTGAAGGGAAATAAAAGGCTGAACTTCAGTAACCCCACGGTACACACAGGGCCGAACGCGAACTGAATCCCAACAGAGCCGACGCTGACGATGGCGAGACTTCAAATGGAAAACAGACAGGAAGCTAAAAACACCACAAATGGAAAAATAATCATTACACCACAAAGCCCAATCACATACCGAAGCACAGGATTTCGGCGCAAAGGATTTCGGTTCTACACTCACGTCCGGGTGGGATTACAGCTACAGGCAGGTCTGTGCTCACTCCGGGGCCAAATGATGTATCGTCATCAAAAACTTTTCCTTTACACTTGAGGGTGGCATGGGGGGTGTAGTGGTACTGCCATGCAGCAAGAAGGTCCTGGGTTCAAATCCCAGGCTCAGGTGTTTCTATGTGAAGATTACATGTTCTCCATGTGCTCGGGTTTCCTCTGGGTAGCCTGGATTCCTCCCACATGCAAAGACATGCACCTTAGGCTAAGGGGCTGTTCCAGATTACAACCCCTAGGTGTAAGCATGAATGGTTGTTTGTGTGTTGGCTCTGTGATCCACTGGGCAGCTGTTCAGGGTGTGCCCAGAGTTGGCTGAGATGAGCTCCACCCTCCCTGTGACCTTAATTTTTATAAAGTGGTTCAGAAAACGAAACTTTATTCCATAAAGTTTTTTTTATAAATGATTATTCACACACATGAATCTTAGTGATGCATGAGAGGCAGTGCTGAGGTCTGTTGGTGGCCTGACCCCAACATGAACCCCTTGATGTTAAAGAAGTGGATGTGTGGTTTCAGTAAGATGGAGCTACAGAGCTGGAAGATCACTGGAAGTGGTTAACGAGATGTTTCTGGATCAGGTGATCTCGTCACGTGGTGATGTTGGGTGGCGGTCCGTTCTTCTGACGCCACCCCTTCTGATATTTTTAATATAGGGCTTCCATAAATCTCAAGTGCATCCGCATCCTACGGCAGCCGTCAGAAATCACCTTTGAGAGTGTATGGACGACAACGACGCCACCATGTGGAGGATCATCTTTAAATCAGGATGAATAAAAACTGTACTGAATGAAGTTTCATGTGGGAAATAAAAATCTAATTCTCTTTAATTTTTATTTTTTTTTAATTTTGAAACGTGGGAGGTTTTATTGGGTCAGGGTGTATATTATAAAATGATAACATGGTTCCTGCCTTCAATCCTTTCTTTCTTCTTTAACAGTCATTCATTCATTCATTCATTCATCATTCATTTTATAAGCCGCTTAATCCTAATTAAGGTGATGACTAGGCTTGTGCCCATCTCAGCCAACTCTGAGTGAGGGTGAGGTACACCCAAGACAGCTTTCCAGTCTAGCGCAGGGCCAACAACACTTAACCATTTATACTCACACTCATACCTGGGGGTGATTTGGAATAGCCGTCAACTTACTTTGCATATTTTTGAACCGTGGGAGGAAACCGGAGTACACAGAGGAAACCCAGGTAAGTACAGGGAAACATGCAAACTCCACACAGATGCGTTTGAGCTGGGAATCGAACCCAGGACCTTGTCACAGAGCCCTTTTATCAGTCTGAGGTGAAAATCAAAGAAACCGAATTTAAAAATCTCATTTCGCACATTGTCCTTTAAAGAAGAAGACAGAACCTGACAAAACCCTCGATAATAAAATGTGCCTGTGTGAAAAATCTTAAATGTTTGTGGAAGGTTAAAAGCCTGAGTCAAGAAATAAAGCATAAAACAACAGTAACTCTGTCCTTTACACGAAAAGCATTACGGCTGCTGTAGCTCCATAATAGGCAATGGGAGGTAGCTGTGTCATCCCTCCTAGCCAATGGGATCCCTGTCCAAGATGGCGTCAGGTGGACCTGTCCAAGATGGTGCTCAAGTGAAGGCGACATGAACAACAGCTCAGTTGTTAGCCAATGGGAGGCCAGCGGGGCGGGATGAACGTCATTGATGGGAGAGCAGCTCGTGCATTGTTTGAATGTTTGAAAGGCGAGATTGAATTTTTAAGATAGCGCTTTCGTAACATGAACTTGTTTCGTATCCTGAGACAAAAAATTTGCATTTCGTAACCTATATTTTTTGTTTGGTGAGACTGTCGTAAAGTAAGGTACCACTGTATAAGTCGTACTGGACTATAAGTCACAAACTCATGGAAACTGTCTACCTTGGCTTGGAAATCTGCTGGCAGTTTTTGTGACGGTGTGGTCCTTGCTCTGATAGACAGGTGGTTGTGTTGCAGGAATCGGTAACACCAAGAAAGACCTCACGCAAAGTTATTTATATTCATCTCCCTGATACCTGAATGTGGAGATGCAAATTCACTGTTGACGAGCCTCTCTCTGTGGCACATTGCTCAAGCACCCATGTGCAAACTCATTCATCTAGCTGTGGCCATCTAGCCTTTAGCCCATGATTAGCTTTTAGCCTGCAATTATCTTTTTTTGTTTTTCTTTTCATTGCAGAAATAATAATCTCCGCTTCTCTGCCCTGTTGTTGTATTCTGTTGGTTGTGAGTGTAAAAATAAACATGTGAAATGATGTCTCTTATTATTATGATGAACAAAATTATATGTAATAATTTCATATATAAGTCACTCTGGAGTATAAGTCGCACCTTCAGCCAAAGTATGAAAAAAGTGCAACTTGTAGTCCAGAAAATAGTAACTTCCCATCAAATTGTTAAAACAGAAACTAACAGCCTCACATTTTACACATCGGAAGAAACAAATCCTGAGATTAACCTTCTCTAAACACAAAGTTTGTTTCTCAGAACATGTCGTACAAACCCGACAGGACTGCAGATCGCCAGCAAAAAACGTGTAACCCTCCCAAAATTGTTAGTCTCGCCCTCAAAGGTAAATATTTCTGTCAGTAAACATGTCAGTGCTCAGAATGACGAGTCCCTGTGCGGGTGGCTATAAGTGAGACAATTGAAATGTTTAGTCTCGTTTTCAATATAAACTATATGTCCTGATGGAAACTATGACTCAGCATGCAATCGCAGTGATCATGTGACACACCTAGAAAATTCCCTGAAGTAAGTCCAAAGGATTTACATTTACTCTTTAACTGTTATGATACAAAATAAAAAGACAACACTGCACTGCATTACAAGAGAAAAACAAATAACTGAGAGATTTACAGAAAACAGGAAATAGCCCTTAGACAATTCGTTTCTTGAAAACTACCTCAACAGATTCTATTCCTGATGTTCCTGTAGGACCGTCCACAGGTTGCCGTCCACATCACACAGTATATCATTCCTTGCAGTGTCGCGTGGAAACGTTTACTTGAATGTCTCGGAATGGTTTTGGGGTTGTGCAGCTTCCACCTTCGTGCTGAGTGGAACAGTCTGGTTTAGAAATGGGAAAATGGGGAGTTGCCTGATGGGATTTGAGTGATAGAAACTGAGATTGTCTCAACTTCCCCTCAGGGGCTTGGTGGTGGCTTGGGGATTAAGATGATGGGTTACTGATCCAAAGGTCAGTGGTTATATCACTTCTACTACTGTCGGGCCCTTGAGCAAGGCCCTTCACCCTCAATTACTCAGCTGTAAAAAACTGATTGTAAGTCGCTCTGGATGCAAGCGTCTGCCAAATTCTGGAAAAGTAAACTTGCCACTGACTTCAGTATATCATCTTGGACTAGATTCCTCTCATTATCAGGGATGAGATCTCTGGAGAATATCATGTTCTGAAACCGCAGCACATATTATGATGTTTCCTCCCCTTTGGCCTTGTACATCAACAAGAGTTCAGTAGCCAGATTCTGTCCACGTCTTCTGCCTTTTACCGGGTTAAAGCCGACTTCGTCCAAGCAGATGAAGTGATGGGGCGACACACTTCACCTCAGTTCCATTAGATGCTCTATCCAAGAACAGTCGGAATTAACATCAGGAACATAATTCTCATGGTGGACAGGATGGAGTTTCACCAAATGAAGACATGCCACACATTTATTGTCCTACAATCATCGCAAATGTGCACCACTCACACTTCCTGTCTGTGTACAGCCTTGTAATGTACATGGATGCTGTACCAGTACCTCCTGGTATCGCAGCTTTTTCACTCTTTCCATTTGAAGGGACTCGATACGGCCTAAGGCCGTTTCATGGCCATTTCTTTTCTTTTCAGTGCCCTATCAGTAGATGAGATGCTGACGAGGTGGATGTTTTCAAAAACATCGTTCTCTACAACGGCACTCTGTATTTCCTCGAGTCTGATGGCACTGACCATGGAACAAATAGCCTCCTTCTGATGAGGTGTGGAAAGGGCTCCTCTGTCACCCCTGTGTGGTCTTATGTGGAAGGAAACAGTGAGGCCATCACCAAGCCATGATTTAGCACATAGTCGACAGTTATGGCCCTTATTTCATCTTCTATGTAATGGGCCTCCTCGACCTCTTCTCCTACACTTCTTTCCTCCTCATTATCCTCCTGTGCTCCCTTTCTGCCAGTAATTGGTTGATTTGTTTGTTGGTCTTCCATCATTAGATATTGAAACACTGTGTTGTGCACAGAGATCATTTACAGATCAGCCAGTTGGTCATTTTCTAAGCCATTTATTCCTGAATAGGGTTGCAGGGTTACAGGAGCCCACCTCAGCATACACTGATAATAAAATAGAACTGATTGTGACACTACTACAATCATCATTATCATTATTAACCTTCAGCCTCATCACGAGGTTCTTCTGGTTCAAATGTAAAAAAGGGAGAAGAAGATGTCATGAAATAATCAGTGATGACAGAGTTCATTAGAAATCAAGTGTTCGACAAAAGTTAATCAGTTTCTTCATTTCTCTTTTCACACACACACACACACACACACACACACACATCTAAGAACTTAATAATAATAATAATAATAATAATAGGTGGCAGTGGTGGCCAGGAGGTGAGGTGCTGGGTTTAAGCTCCACTGTCACCAGGTTGTCACTACTGTCCCCCCAGTGCACTAACTGGGTTATCAAAGGCCGGCCTTGTCTCTTATTTCCTGTGATGGAGATTCATGTAAAAAGCAAATCAAAAAAGCAGTTCAGAAAATGAATGAATTAATCAATGAATAATAATAATAACAATAAAAAAATAATAATAAATAATAATCTCTCTCTCTTGGTTGTCTCTCGAATCGAGGAAGATGATTAGTTGTGCTCTCATCGGTGAGTACGCATGTGACTTCTGAGTCCAAAGGTCGAAGCGCATACTCTGTTGCAGGTTGGGCAAAGCACGCTTTTTTGTAGAGTTGACAGTAGACCACATTCGGTGTCTCTGTTGGCGGGCTGCTTCAAGGCGCGAGTGGCGGTCATCCTCAAAGGCCCCAGCTGTGCGTTGGGTTAAGGAGCACCAGAGCTGTCTGTCATTAGTTGTCAGCTCGAGATGGCCAGGCTTGATATTTGCCCATTTGAGGTTTGCCTTCAGGTTATCCTTGTATCTCTTCTTTGGTCAACCTTGATTACGGTTTCCTTTAACCAATTCCCCATAGAGGATTTGGCATGGGATTCTGGACTTCTCCATCCGATGACATGTTCTGTCTACCGAAGTTGGACTTCGATGAGCTTGGTTTCGATGCTGGTGGTGTTGGCTCTGTCTAACACCTCCTGATTTTTGACACGGTCCTGCCACCGTGATATATATCATGATAGAGTGGGGGGAGCATTGGTGCAACTGCTCAAGCTTTTTGATGTGTCTTCGGTACACAGTCCATGTCTCGTAACCATACAACAAGGATGTTATGGCCACAGCATTGTAGACCTTGAGTTTTGTGGTGAGACGAATGCTTTTGTGATTCAAGACTTTAGTGTGAAGTCTGTCTAGTGAATGACTAGCTTTCTGGATCTTGGATGAAATTTCTCCATCAAGAGACCATCACTGGAGATAGTGTTGCCCAAGTACTTGAATATCTGGACATGTTTCAACTGTGTGCCATCGATAGTCATGCATGGTGGCTGGAGGATCGTATTTTGTGCTGGCTATACGAGTACGACAGTTTTTCCAAGACTATGAGAGCACAGTCATCAGCAAACAGAGCCTCCAATACTAACCTGTGAAGTGTCTTTGTTTTTGCATTTAGGTGCCTCAGGTTGAACACTGACCCATCAAGCTGGTATTTGATGTACACTCCCAGGTCAAGGTCACTGATAGCATGGCTGAGTATTAGAGTAAAAAAGAGGTTGAACAGCACAGGAGCCAGGACACAACCTTGCTTTACTCCATTGGAGATTTCGAAGCAGTCTGATGGTTTGCCATTTGAGAGTATTTCTCCCGTCATATCCTGGTGGAACAGTTTGACTAATGCGGTGAATTTTGGAGGGCAGCCAAGCTATCTGAGAATAGTCCAGAGAGCTTCTCTGTTGACCATATCAAATGCCTTGGTGAGGTCTATAAATACCAAGTCCAGGTTCATGTTCTGCTCCACACACTGTTCCTGGACCTATCTGAAGGCAAAGATCATGTCTACAGTGCTGCAGTTTGGGCGAAAGCCGCACTGTGATTCCGGGAGATTTCTCTCAGCCATGGTTGGGATGAGTCTGTTGAGTAGCATTGGGCCAGTATTTTGCCAGCTGTAGAGAGGAGAGATATGCCCCTGTAATTTCTGCAGTCTGCTCTTGATCACTTGTTCTTGAAGAGGGCAACTATCGATGCATTGCGAAAGTCTGCAGGCAGTTCTTCCTCTATCAAGATGCTGACTAGCACACTGCGAAAGGCTTCCAGGGCTATGCCACCTTGTGCTTTGTAGACTTCCACAGGAATGCCATCCTTGCCAGGAGCTTTTCCGCAGCTCATCTGTTTAATGGCTCTCTTGATTTCATCCATAGAGGGTGGTTCATCTAATTCAGTGTGTTCCGCTTCCTGTTTTATCTGGTCAAGTGCACACTGGTCAACTGTGAAAGAGCGATCCAGAAGTTGTCTGAAATGTTCTTTCCATCTGTTGTTGACGCCAGTTTTGTCCTTGATCAGTGTTGTTCCATCTGAGGAAAGCAGAGGAGTGAAGCCAGATGTGGAGGGACCAAACAGTCTTGATGGAACTGAAGAACTGTTTTGAGTTATTTGAGTCAGCAAACCCTTGGATATCTTCAGCTTTCTCATCCCACCACTTATACTGCATGTTCCTTATCTCCCTCTGAGCCTTACTCTGCAGGGACTTGAATCAGAGAGTGTGGAAAAGAGGTGAAGAAACGTGTGCAGGCAGGCTGGAATGGTTGGAGAAAAGTGTCCGGTGTGATGTGCGATAGGAGAGTGTCAGCAAGAATGAAAGGAAAAGTGTACAAGACGGTGGTGATGCCAGCGATGTTGTATGGTTTAGAAACAGTGACGCTGAGGAAAAGGCAGGAGGCAGAGCTGGAGGTAGCGGAGATGAAAATGTTGAGGCTCTCTCTGGGAGTAACGAGGATGGATAGGATCAGAAATGAGTATATCAGAGGGACAGCACATGTTAGATGTTTTGGAGACAAAGTCAGAGAGGCTAGATTGAGATGGCTTGGACATGTACAGAGGAGGGATAGTGAGTATATTGGCAGTAGGATGCTGAGGTTGGTCCTCAAACCATCTCAATCTAGCCTCTCTGACTTTGTCTCCAAAACCTCTTACATGTGCTGTCCCTCTGATGCACTCATTTCTGATCCTATCCATCCTCGTTACTCCCAAAGAGAACCTCAACATTTTCATCTCTGCTACCTCCAATTCTGACTCCTGTCTTTTCCCCAGGGCCACTGTTTCTAAACCATACAACATCGCTGGCCTCATCACCGTCTTGTACACTTTTCCTTTCATTCTTTCTGATACCCTCCTATCGCAAATCACACCAGACACTTTTCTCCAACCATTCCAACCTGCCTGCACACGCTTCTTCACCTCTTTTCCCCACTCTCTATTGCTCTGGATTGTTGAACATAAGTACTTAAAATCCGCCACCTTCCTCATCTCTGCTCCCTGTAACGTCACCGTTCCTCCTGGGTCCTTTTCATTCACACACATGTATTCTGATTTACTGAGGCTAACCTTCATTCCTCTCGTTTCCACGTCATACCTCCACCTCTCTAGATTTTCCTGCACTTGTTCTCTGCTCTCACTACAGATCACAATGTCATCTGCAAACATCATAGTCCATGGAGAGTCTTGTTTAACCTCATCTGTCAGCCTGTCCATCACCGTCGCAAACAAGAAGGGGCTCAGAGCTGATCCTTGATGCAGTCCCACCTCCACCTCCACCTTGAATTTGTTGGTCACACCGACAGCACACCTCACCACTGTCTTACATCTCTCATACATGTCCTGCACCACTCTAACATACTTATCTGCCACTCCAGACTTCTTCATGTAATAGCACAGTTCCTCTCTCGGCACCTTGTCATATGCTTTATATGCTTTCTCCAGATCCACAAAGGCACAATGCAGCTCCCTCTGACGTTCTCTGTACTTCTCTATTAACATCCTCAAAGCAAACACTGCATCTGTGGTGCTCTTTTTTGGCATTAAAACCAAACTGTTGTTCACAAATGCTGACCTCTGCCCTTAGTCTAGCTTCCACTATTCTTTCCCATAACTTCATCGTATGGCTCATCAACTTTATCCCTTTGTAGTTTCCACAACTCTGCACGTCTCCCTTGTTCTTAAAAATGGGCACCAGCACACTTCTCCAGTCCTCTGGCATTCTCTCACTCTAAGACCTTGCTAAATGTTCTTGTCAGAAATTCTACTGCTACCTCTCCTCAACACTTCCATACCCCCACCGGTATGTCATCAGGACCAACTGCCTTCCCATTCTTCATCCTCTTCAGTGCCCTCCTCACTTCACCCTTACTAATCTTTGCTACTTCCTGCTCCTCGACGGTCACCTCTTCTATTGTTTTGTCTCTCATTTTCCTCATTCATCAGCTCTTCAAAGTACTCTTTCCATCTTCCTGATGGCAGTCGTTGTTAACCCGGGCCTTGACCGATCTGGTATGGAGGTAATATTTGTTATTTGATTGATAAAGTTTGGCATTGGTTTTATGTCGGATGCCCTTCCTGACACAACCCTCTGCATTTTTCTGGGCTTGGGACCAGCGTAAGGGGCAGAGACACTGGTTTGTGCCCCCCCCCCCCCACCCCCACGGCTGCATTGATAATTCAGACACACATATTAATAATAATAATAATAATAATAATAATAATAATAATACATTAGTCATAGTGTTATATAATAAAAATCAGTCTCACTCATTTGTTGAACTGTTTAATTCTATGTTGGTTGAACACACAAACAAATGCAAGCACGCACGCACACACACACACACACACACACACACGCGCGTCTCTCTCTCTCTCTCTCTCTCTCTCTCTCTCTCACACACGCACACACACACACACACACACAGAAACACCCGAGCTGGGAATTGTTCACAGGACTTTCTTACTGCGAGGCAGACATGCTTTAATAGATGGATACATTTTAAAAACTTCATAATTTTATAGTAATATTTATTATATTGAGATTTTTTTTTTGAGAAATCCGTGCTCATTTCTGGGAATGAAACAGATAGTTTACTATTGTCATTAGTATATTTCACCACAAGGTGGCAGTGTTTCATCGCTACAGACAATGACGTAGAAGGAAAAACTGGACTGCGCGCTCTGCATATATTATACATGCTCCCGTGGTCAGTAGGCTCTGACTTCCGGTTAGGGCAAAAAGCTCGGTAAACAGGCCCACATCGTTATGGAAAACGATGCGATACATGTAAATTCTTGGGATGTTTTGGATCCCTAAAAACATGAATATAATCTAAACATTTGCAGCGTGTTCAGGAAGGTTTGGAAGATACATCGGCACATAATAGGAGGGTCACACCTTAATAATATTCCCCATGCCAAACATGTCAACTGCCACGCCCACCTCGCTTAAATGACAAGGAATTTTTCAGACACTTTGTGTACAAGAGGATGAACAATCTCGGAAATATTATCAATATATTCTACACAAGTATCGCTCTCAGGTTCAGAAATCAATCACCTGAGGCATGTACGTGACTTTTATTCGATTAATGTTAGAAAGAAGAGCTCCGAAGGGGAATCAGAACCTGCAGCCTGTCCCCAGAACTTGAGGGATGAAAATATACAAAACAGCACTACACATGTATAACCACAAACACTTACAGTTAAGCTACACATCTAATATTACACCATATACATCAGCAGTAGCAACATCATACTTTTTGTATTGATTACAGATATACACAATAACAGACCAGTCACAGACATGCCTGTTACACTGGGGCTAATAATAAGAAGTCATTCATAAGTTTCAGGGGTAAGTAATGTTACTTAAGCTTCAAGCCTGCGGCCTAATGAAGGTTAAACTCAAACACGCTTACCAGTGAAAAGTTGCTTCTTAGTGACCGCCTGCACGGTTTTGACAGCCAACAGCACAAGAATTAACCATATTTACACAAAACAAGCTAAAGCTAACATATTCCAATTAAATTTGATGTAGTTATGTTTCATAACGGATGTCGACTCTCAATTGAAAATAGTACCCAAAACACTGTTTTGCCCTGACCGGAAGTTGAAGCTGAATTACCACGTGAAAGGGGCCTGTCTGCAGTCTAGTGTTTCTCTATGTCATTGGCTACAGAATATAACAACCATTAAAAAGCTCTAGTCCTCAAACTGCTCAGCATGTAGCATTCAGAGATGTTTACAACCCCTGGCAAAAATTATGGAATCACCAGTCTTTGAGGATGTTCATTCAGTTGTTTATTTTGCAGAAAAAAAGCAGATCACGGACAGGACACGAAACTAAAGTAATTTCAAATGGTAACTTTCTGGCTTTAAGAAACACTAAAATAAATCAACAAAAAGAAATGTAGTAATCAGAAACAGTTACTTTTTTTTAGATCAAACAGAGGAATAAATTATGGAATCACTCAATTTTGAGAAAAAATTATGGAATCACCGTGTAACTTTACATTCCCAAAACCTGCATCAGATTAGATCTACTTGTTAGTCTGCAGTTAAATAGGAGTGATCACAATGGGAACATGTTACTGCACCAAGTGAACTGACATGAATCACACCTCCAGCATGAGAGATGTCAATTGAAACAAAGGAGAGGATTATCAAACTCCTAAAAGAAGGTAAATCATCATGCAACGGTGCAAAAAAATGTTGGTTGTTCACAGTCAGTGGTGTGTAAAATCTTGGACCAAGTACAGACAACATTGAAAGGTTGTTAAAGACAAGCATACTGGTAGACCAAGGAAGACATCAAAGAATCAAGACGGAAAACTTGAAGCAAGATGTCTTGAAAACAGAAAATGTACAAAACAAATCAGGAACAAATGGGAGGAAACTGTAGTCAATGTCTATGACCGAACTGTAAGAAAGCACCTAAAGGAAATGGGATTCACAAACAGAAACGTGAAAAGAAAGCCATCATTTAACACCTAAACAGTAAAAAACAAGGTCACAATGGGCTATAGAATAACAATCGTGGACTGTGGATGAATGCATGAAAGTCATATTCAGTGATGAATCGTGCATCTGCATTGGGCAAGGTGATGATGTGAGGTATTAAACCTTTGCTTGGTGCCTTTCCTGTGATATATATATATATATATATATATATATATATATATAGACGACTGCCTAAAGAAAACATGCAAATTTCCGCAGTCATTGATGATATGGGGCTGCATGTCAGGTAAAGGCACTGGGGAGATGGCTGTCATTATATCGTCAATAAATGCAAAAGTTTACTTTTAAATGTTGGACACTTTTCTTATCCCATCATTTAAAAGTATGTTTGGGGATGATGAAATCATTTTACAATATGATAATGCATCTTGGCAGAGAGCAAAAACTGTTCAAACATTCCTTGAAGAAAGACACATAAGGTCAATGTCATGGCCTGCATCAACATCTTCTGCAACATTGCGTGATGATCGACCTTCTTTAAGAAGTTTGATAATCCTCTCCTTTGTTTCAATTGACATCTCTCGTGTCGGAGCCGTGATTGATGTCGGTGCACTTGGTGCAGCAGCACTCCAAGGTGTGATCACTCCTGTTTAATTGCAGACTAACAAGCAGATCTAATCTGATCCAAGTGTGAGTTTTGGGAATGGAAATTTACAGGGTGATTCCATAATTTTTTTTCAAAATTGAGTGATTACATAATTGATTCCCACTGCTTGGTCTAAAAAAGTAACTGTTACTGACAACCACATTTAAAAAAGAATTCTTTTAGTATTTCTTAAAGCCGTAACGTTAATATTTGAAATGACTTTAGTTTTGTGTCTCGTCTGCGATCTGCATTTTTCTGTAAAATTAAGCAACTGAATAAACATCCTCCGAGACTGGTGATTCCATAATTTTTGCCAGGGGTTGTGTCGTCTAACAGTCTCATTAAAACAACACTATTAACGATCAATTAAAACATTTATAATGTTTTTCATAAACTCCCATTTCAAAAGGATGCATTCCTAAAACTACAGAAATCTGTTATCAGCTTAAATTAATGAACAGAAATTAAACAGTTAAAAGACAAAGATCTGTTTGGATCGGTGATGGCGGAGCTCAAGTTATACCGGATAAGCTACTAATTCAGATCCATAATGAACTGCACACGAGTTAAGTTAAAGGGAGTGGAGTCCCACTCTCCACAAGGTTGCCACCGTCCCCCATCGCACTAACTGGGTTATCAAAGCCGGGCCATGGTGAGAGGTTCATGTTAAAGAACCATTGCTGACTTTCGTCAAGAGGAGCTGCAAAGCCATCAGCGTGTTTCTGCCCCTTGCTAAAGGGCTGTGTCAGGAAGGGCATCCGACAAAAAAAACCCATGAACCAAATCCAACATGCCAATCGTTCACTGTGGCGACGCCTGAAAAAAAGGAAACAGCCGAAAGGAAAAGAAGAAAGCTTAACTATGCAACGTGATTTTTTTTATGAGTGGTGGATTATAATGCTAATCCAAGCTCCACCCCTTTTAACAAATGATTATTGAATGCTAGTTTGTGCCTTCAGGTGGAAGATCTGAAGCTTTAACATCAGGATGTGGACCGATCGTAAATGTTAAACGTATAGTTCCACTCCACAGGCCGAGCTATAAAGTGTGGCAGTGCTGAGATAATGGCTTTATCATTCATATCCTCGGAACATGTGCAGGTTCAGCGGATCAACCATGAGCTCTTTATCATGGAGGTGAAACCCGATGAGAAGGAGAACCAAAACTCCTCTGGAAGTGAACATGCTCACAATATGCACTGATTTCTTTTTTTATATAATCCTCATGTACTGCACTGTAACACTCCACACACGACACTCCACTCTATACAGTACTGCACTGTAACACTCCACACTCTACACTCCACATATTACACTCCACTCTATACAGTACTGCACTGTAACACTCCACACTCTACACTCCACATATTACACTCCACTCTATACAGTACTGCACTGTAACACTCTACACTCCACACACTACACTCCACTCTATACAGTACTGCACTGTAACACTCCACACTCTACACTCCACATATTACACTCCACTCTATACAGTACTGCACTGTAACACTCTACACTCCACACACTACACTCCACTCTATACAGTACTGCACTGTAACACTCCACACTCTACACTCCACACACACACGACACTCCACTCTATACAGTACTGCACTGTAACACTCCACACACGACACTCCACTCTATACAGTACTGCACTGTAACACTCCACACTCTACACTCCACACATTACACTCCACTCTATACAGTACTGCACTGTAACACTCCACACACGACACTCCACTCTATACAGTACTACACTGTAACACTCCACACTCTACACTCCACACACTACACTCCACTCTATACAGTACTGCACTGTAACACGCCACACTCTACACTCCACTCTATACAGTACTGCACTGTAACACTCTACACTCTACACTCCACTCTATACAGTACTGCACTGTAACACTCCACACTCTACACTCCACACACTACACTCCACTCTATACAGTACTGCACTGTAACACTCTACACTCCACACACTACACAGTACTGCACTGTAACACTCCACACTCTACACTCCACACACTACACTACACTCTATACAGTACTGCACTGTAACACTCCACACTCTACACTCCACACACGACACTCCACTCTATACAGTACTGCACTGTAACACTCCACACTCTACACTCCACACACTACACTCCACTATATACAGTACTGCACTGTAACACTCCACACTCTACACTCTACTCTATACAGTACTGTACTGTAACACTCCACACTCTACACTCCACACACGACACTCCACTCTATACAGTACTGCACTGTAACACTCCACACTCCACACATTACACTCCACTGTATACAGTACTGCACTGTAACACTCTACACTCCACACACGACACTCCACTCGAAACAGTACTGCACTGTAACACTCTACACTCTACACTCCACACACGACACTCCACTCTATACAGTACTGCACTGTAACACTCCGCACTCTACACTCCACACACGACACTCCACTCTATACAGTACTGCACTGTAACACTCTACACTCTACACTCCACACACGACACTCCACTCTATACAGTACTGCACTGTAACACTCCACACTCCACACACGACACTCTATACAGTACTGCACTGTAACACTCCACACTCTACACTCCACACATTACACTCCACTCTATACAGTACTGCACTGTAACACTCCACACTCTATACAGTACTACACATTTAACACTCTACACTATACACTCCACGCTCTGCACTCCACTCTACACTTCACATCTCTCGCTCTACACTACACTCTATACGGTACTACACATTTAACACTCTACACTTCACACTCCATGCTCCACACGCCACACTCTACTCTTCACACTCCACACACCAAACTCTACACTTCACACTCCACACTTTACACTCTACACACTCTATACTACACATTTAACACTGTACACTTCACACACACACCAAACTCTACACTTCACACTTTATACTCCACACTGTACACATCACACTCCATGCTCTGTATTCCACACTCTCAGTGTACACACTCCACACTTCATACTCAACACTACACATTTAATACTCCACACTCTACACTCCACACCAAACTCTACATTTCACACTCTACATTTCAAACTCCACGCTCTATACTCCACACTCCCAAAATACACACTCCACACTTCACACTCTACACTAAACGTACACATTTAACACTCTACACTCAACACACATAACTCTACAGTCCACACTCTACACTTGATACTCCACACACTGTACTACACATTTAACATGCTACACTGTACATTTCACACACCAAACTCTACACTCCACACTCTACACTCCACATTCTACACTCCATACTCCATCCTCATTTTCTGTAACCACTTAATCCTAATTAGGGTCGCGGGGAGACTGGCGCCCATCCCAGCTGACTCTGCACGAGGGCTGAGTGCACCCTAGACAGCTTGCCAGGCCATCGCAGTGCGGAAACATGCTCACGGCTTTGCAGCCTACTCTTGCTGAAAGTCAGCAATGGTTCTTTTACATGCCTTGCACCATAGACAGTGAAAGACATGGCTGGCCTTTGATAACCCAGTTAGCTGCACTTGGGGGACAGTGACAACCTTTTGGAGAGTGGGACTCGAACCCCCAAGCTTTAGATCAGCAATCCAGCACCCTATACCATGAGACCACCACTGCCCACTATACTGCTTACTATATGCTCTATACTCCACACTCCCAATATACACACTCCACACTTCACTGTCTACACTCAACACTATACATTTAACACTCTACATTCTACACTCCACACTCTACACACCAAACTCTACACTTCACACTCCACGTTCTATACTCCACACTCCCAATACACACATTCCACACTTCATACTCAACACTACACATTTAACACTCCACACTCACCACTCTACACTCCACACACCAAACTCTAGACTTCACACTCCACATTGTATACTCCTCCGTCTTTTTCTTCTTCTTCTTTTCCTTTCGGCTGTTCCCTTCAGGGGTCGCCACAGCAAACCACCCGCCTCCATCTCACTCTATCCTCTGTATCTTCTTCTTTTTGTCCTTTCAGCTTTTCCCTTCAGGGGTCGCCACAGCGAATCATCTGCCTCCATCTCACCCTACCCTCTGTATCTTCTACTCTTACACCAACGACCTTCATGTCCCCCTTCACCACGTCCATGAATCGTCTCTTTGGTCCTCCTCTGGGCCTTCTGCCTGGTAGTTCCAACCTCAGCATCCTACTACCAATATACTCACTATCCCTCCTCTGTACATGTCCAAACCATCTCAATCTAGCCATTCTGCCTTTGTCTCCAAAACCTCTTACATGTGCTGTCCCTCTGATGGACTCATTCCTGATCCTATCCATCCTCGTTACTCCCAAAGAGAACCTCAACATTTTCATCTCTGTTACCTCCAGCTCTGCCTCCTGTCTTTTCTCCAGGGCAACTGTTTCTAAACCATACAACATCGCTGGCCTCAACACCGTCTTGTACACTTTTCCTTTCATTTTTGCCGATACCTTCCTATCACACATCACACCGGACACTTTTCTCCAACCATTCCAACCTGCCTGCACACGCTTCTTCACCTCTTTTCCATACTGTCCATTGCTCTGGAATGTTGAACCTAAGTACTTAAAATCCTCCACCTTCTTTATCTCTGCTCCCTGTAACCTCACCGTTCTTCTTGGGACCTTCTATTTCACACATGTATTCTGTCTTACTGAGACTAACCTTCATTCCCCTCCTTTCCAGGGCATACCTCCACCTCTCTAGATTTTCCTGCACTTGTTCTCTGCTCTCACTACAGATCACAATGTCATCTGCAAACATCATAGTCCATGGAGATTCTTGTCTACCCTCGTCTGTCAGCCTCTCCATCACCATAGCAAACAAGAAGGGGCTCAGAACTGACCCTTGATGCAGTCCCACCTCCACCTTGAACTCTTCTGTCACACCGACAGCACACCTCACCACTGTCTTACATCTCTCATACATGTACTGCACCACTATAACATACTTCTCTGCCACTCCAGACTTCCTCATGCAATACCACAGTTCCTATCACAGCACCCTGTCATATGCTTTCTCCAGATCAACGAAGGCACAATACAGCTCCCTCTGACCTTCTCTAAACTTCTCTATTAACATCCTCAAAGCTAACACTGCATCTGTGGTGCTCTTCCTTGGCACGAAACCAAACTGTTGTTCACAAATTCTGACCTCTGCCCTTAGTCTATCTTCCAGTATTCTTTCCCATAACTTCATCGTATGGCTCATCAACTTTATCCCTCTGTAGTTTCCACAACTCTGCCCATCTCCCTTGTTCTTAAAAATGGGTACAAGCACACTTCTCCTCCATTCCTCCAGCATCCTCTCACTCTCTAAGACCTTGTTGAATGTTCTTGTCAGGAAATCTACTGCTACCTCTCCTAGACACTTCCATACCTCCACCGGTATGTCATCAGGACCAACTACCTTTCCCCTATTCATCCTCTTCAATGCCCTCCTCACTTCACCCTTACTAATCTCTTCTACTTCCTGGTCCTCAACAGTCACCCCTTCTACTCTTTTTTTCTCTCTCATTTTCCTCGTTCATCAGCTCTTCAAAGTACTCTTTCTATCTTCCCAGCACACTTCTATCATCAGTCAACACGTTTCCCACTCTGTCCTTCATCACTCTAACTTGCTGCACATCCTTCCCATCTATATTTCTCTGCTGTGCTAATTAATAAATGTATAAATGTAAATATAAATATAATAAATGTATAAAGATTGAGTATATGTAGTTATATTCAGTTAGTGTGCTGTAAATGGTCACACATGGTATTACTTAGCTGTTTTTGGGTCACAGTTATTTTTGCCTGCATAGTCTAATTGGGTCTGGAACTTTCCAGCCTGGAGACTTCGAGATTGATCTAGTTGCGCATGCGGCCTGTGATGGTCATGTCATTAGAACATTTGAGAAAAGGAACATTCCCGAACTTTAGAGAATTTATATAAAGACCCGGTGTCGACTGGCTCAAGGGGGGTTATCTAAGGCGAACCATCCAACGGGGCATCATTCAACTCACATCATCCAAGTTTCAAGACTTCATCATCCAAGTCCATCATCTGTGTTCATCCACAGCCAATGCGAGGATTATCTTCATTCGTTTCTTTCGATACGTGTGATTCCAAGCTTTTGACCTCCAGCGATCATGCCATCTCTAAATTTACCATACGAACTGAACAGCTGTGACTATCCTTATTTTGTGGCCCTTGTTCTATTTGTGTTTTGTTTAGGTCTAAACTGTAAGTTATTATTTTGCCTTATTTTGTTAATATTATTAAATTGTATATATTGTATGTCGTTGTTTGTCTTGTTTTGTGCTGGTTTCAAGGGGTACTTTTCCTATTCTAAATTTCCATACATAACAATATGCACACACACACACACACTTTGTGAATGCAGGAAGAAAAACAGAACACGGAGATCAACTGCTGCACAAAATATGCAGAATTACTTTAATTCTTCAAACACAATAAAAACTAAATAATGAATTATTCACATTGTCATGTGGTTCAATTTTGTCAGAATGAAAATACAAACAAACAAAAAAATCCTAATTTAATTACTTAAAAAAACACCTAACCCTTATTTTGTTTTCCTCATAAATAGGTGGAAAGGCGAGGTGTAGAAGGTTCTGCTCTAGACACAGTGTTGAGGAAAAAGAGATGATCCAGTTCACACTGGAGCCAGAATCATTCACATTCATTCACACAGCAGAACCATGGCGTACAAAACAACCCCCGCTGATAAAATATAAAATTTCATCCATTTAATTTCATAATATTTTTACCAGCTCAACATTATTATTAAAACAATTATTAAAAAATTCTAGTAAACATGATGGCAATAAAATGAGCATTTTTCATTTAATTATCCACAAAAGTCCAGAGAAGCCGAGTATTATTGTTATTATGATTTGAACTGTTGAACTCTATTAGGGCCACAGGGAGGCTGGAGCCTATCACATGTGTAAAGGCGGGATACACCCTCAACAACTCACCAGCCCATAGCAGGCCAACACACAAACACTGACTCGCATGCGCAACCAGGGGCAATTTGGGACTGCAGGAGTGTACCCGGAGGGAACCCAGGCAAGCCCGAGGAAAACTGCAACTTCCACACAGAAATGCCTGACCAAGCATGAGACTCAAACCCAAGATCTTGCTGTGAGGCAAAGGTACTCACCAATACACCATCAATGAAGGCTAGTATTTTTATCATTTATGTATTTTTTGATTTTATACGGTGATGCACACTGACCTTTCAAATAAAATGGGACTTGTATATCTTCAGAAAACAAGAAAACAATAAAAATGACTGAAATGTAACCATGGCAACACTGTGTATTTCAGTGTAGCTGGAGTTCCTCTTTAGATGTAACCAAGAAAAAAAGTTCTTTGCTTTCAAGGCTTCTAACAGTTTTATATCTGGGGAATACAAACCCGGAGCTTCAGAGTTCTGCTGAAATCTCTGAGGTTCCTAAAGACTGCACGAGATAGTTAACCATCTAAAAACATTTAGAATTTCCCTCAAGAAACTAATGCTAACTTGACAGCACCCACTTCTGAAGTGAAGTGTTTTATCTTTCAAATTAAATAAACAGTGAGTTTCCCTTAATAAAGAAAAAAAAATAAAGAAATACTGAAGATTCTGGATCAAACCACAAAGTACATTATTTATTTATTCATATATATATATATATATATATATATATATATATATATATATATATATATATAGACAGATGCTACCCTACTTACGAACATTCATTTTGCGAACATCCAGAGATACAAACAGGGCTGTTTGAGGTCAAAAGTGAAAGTGAGAGTGAAATGAAATCGAAGAACAAGTAGAAATAGAAATGGAATAAAATCTATAGAAAGATACATCATAAATATAAAGTATGATTAAACATTATCCTGAGGTACATGTAATACTAAGCTACGGCAGAGGGACGTTGCTGACACGTGCTTTACACCATATGGAAATCAAGGAAGAGAAGCAGAACGATTCATTTCTGAACTCGTGCCAAAACTTTCAAAGAAGAAACAAATTGACTCGAGTATTATAATGAACTGAATAAGAGTGAAACGCTCTGTAAATCTGATCAGATCCACTGTGCTGTGCTTGAGAGGAACCAGGAGTTTAAACAAGGGACATAATGATATTGATAATGTACAGAGGGTTCATTTTTTAATTTCTTAATTTTATATTTTAGCATTTTAATGTTTATTATACCCATTATGCGAGTTTAATTTAATTTGAAAATATTTGATATATCTTTTAAATTTATGTATACTACGTTTTGTAAAGAATTTTAATAAAGTTTCTTTACATTGTTTCCCATCTACCGTGCTATAAAGACGAGCAGTGCGCTCATCCCGATGCTAGAAGATTGTCCCTCTTCATGTCCCTGTTTTCCTGTGATCTCTCTGGCTCCTGGTTTCAGCTCTGCGCTCAACCAGTTCCCGCTCCATAGTTCCCGTATCTAAAGTATTCATGTTTATCCTCGTCACGAGCAGTGACTATGTTTTCCTTTTGCTCAGGTGCCCCCCCTGTAACAATAAAATCTCTCCGTGTTCATCCTACTCTGTCTCCTGCATTTTGGGTCCGGCAGAAATTTCCTGACGTCACAGTTATCTTGATAATTTGTGGTGCATTTAAGTTTACAACTTGTACCAATAAATGATAAATTTAATAGAATGAAATACGATGATTATGCAGAGAGAGAGAGAGAGAGAGAGAGAGAGAGAGAGAGAGCGAGAGAGAGAGAGAGAGATTGTATACAGTACAAAATTATATAGGTTACTTATACAAGCTTCAAACATACGTTCCCCTCTAAAGAACGCCCTGTAACGATTTACAAACAAATTCATCTAACGAACAGCTGTCTGGAACCTAACTTGTTCGTAAGCTGGGGAGCGTCTGTATATGTATATATGAGAGAGAGAGAGCATTTGTTTATAGAAATTGGTTTATAGTTTATAGAATAAAACCTTTAAGGGTTCTCGCAAAGACAGACCTCAGAACCTCATCATTTTCTAGCGCCCCCTAGCAGCAGGACATATTAACAATATAGATGAGGAGGTTTAAAAACAACATTCGGTATCTCTGGACTATTGCATTTCTTTTCTTTATGTATAAATGTTTTCTGGAGCGTAAAGGTGGAGTTTGTAATCTCAGGAAGTAAATAATTACACAGATCCTATTCACAGCATGAAGCGAGATCGGGGGTGGGGGTGGGTGGTGTGGGTAAAAGAATAGTTCACATCTTATGCTTGACTGGATTATTTTAACAGTTTTAATTTTTCTCTCCAAAGTACATTCACATAAAACTTTATTATTATTATTATTATTATTATTACTATTATTAAAAGCAATATTTAGGGGGAACCTTTAGAAACTGCTCTGGTCCCTACAACCATTTCACAGCACCAGTGTAAGGAAAGGTCTGAAAGCCTTGCATTCTTTGACCAGTGACTCCTCTAAAACCGCTTTAACACTGCGACCTCCTGTCTTGTTTTTAATTGTACCTGCCTGGTTATTGTGGATTTAATGCCTCGGACCCTCACTTTGTGCTTATCAGACTAATCCTGTCCTCGAGTTTTCCTTCAGGAACGTGGACCCTGAACAAGTTATTGTTCTTGATATTTGTTACGATTATCTTTTGAAACCTTATAGAACATTCTATAAATGTTTCTCTATTAGTCAGGTAGCACAGCTTTACTCCTAAGCCGACTCGGGAAAGTCTATTCAGGGGAACTGGAGTGGAGGATCCGGCCGATAGTTGAACCTCAGATTCAGGAGGAACAATGTGGTTTTTGTCCTGGCCGCAGCACTCTTGACCAGCTCTATACGCTCTACAGGATACTGGAAGGGCGATGGGAGTTTTCCCAATCTGTCCACATGTGTTTTGTTGATTTAGAGAAGGCTGTCGACCGTGTCCCTCAGGCGAGCTTGTGGCATGTGCTACAGGAGTACGGTGTTCCAGATCCGTTGCTATGGGCCATTCTGCATTGGTAACAACAGGTTGAGTTTGTTTCCGGTTAAAGTTGGAGTCTGTCCTTTGTCACTGACTCTGTTCAGAATTTTTATGGACAGAATTTCTAGACACAGCGTTCAAGGGTTTTGGTTTGGTGGCCAGTAGATCTCATCTCTTTTGGCTTTATCAATCTGGGACCTCCAGCTCTCATTAGAGGGATTCTCAGCCAAGTGCGAAGCAGCCAGGATGAGAATCAGCAGATCCAAGTCTGAGGCCATCGTTCTCAGTTGGAAAAGGGTGGAATGCCCCTCCGGGTTTGGAATGAGCTCATGCCCCAAATGGTGTAGTTCAAGTATCTCGGGGTCTTGTTACGAGTGAGGAAAGGGTGCAGTGGGAGATTGACAGGCGGATCGCTGCCACCTCTGCTGTAAAGCGGAGCCTGTACTGGTCTGTTGTAGTGAAGATGGAGCTGAGCCGCAAAGCAAAGCTCTCAATTTGCCAGTCGATCTATATTCCAACCCTCACCTACGGTCACGAGATTTAGAAAGTGACCAAAAGAACGAGGGACAAGTGGCTGAAATGAGCTTCCTTCACCAGGGGGCTGGGCTCTCTTTTCGAGATAGGGTGAGTAGCTCCGCCATCTGGGAGGAGCTCAGAGAAGAACCGCTACTAGTCTGCATTGAGAGGGGCCAGTTGAGGTGACTTGGGCATCTGGTCAAAATGCCTCCTTGGTGTGGCGTTTCAGGCATGTCTAACTGGGAAGAGACCCAGAACACGCTGAAGAGACCACATCTAGTCTGGGATCATGCTGGACTGGGAATGCCTCAGTGTTCCCTGGAAGAGTTGCAGGAAGTGGCAAGGGAGAGTGACATCTGGAGCTCACTGCTTAGGCTCCTGCAACCGTGACCCGACCCTGGATTAACCGGAAGCTGATGATGATGATGATGATGATGATTAAGGTAACCTGAATTGACCAGATTTAACATTATGTCTTGTTAAAGACTGTGGAACATATTTAACGAATAATAATAATAATAATACCACATGGCATGTCTCTGTCTTTTCAGTGATTTAAGTTATTTATCTAGTGATGGGGCAGTAAGTGCTTTATGACTGACAGACTCACAGCTTGACTTGTGTCATTTCATTAACAACAACTAAACCAACAGGTCTTTAATTAAAGCCCTGCGATCAGAAATAAAGTGACTCTATCCTACAATTTACAGCCAGTAGAGTCCCAAAAGAACCGGAATAAGATGGTTCTGTTACAGGGCGAGCGAGGAGAAAAGAGCAACACTCACACACAGAGATCTGTGTGTGTTTAAAATTGTGTAAGATATGTGTGTGTGTGTGTGTGTGAGGTGTGTGTGAGTGTGTGTAAGGTGTGTACGAGTGGACAGGGGGTGTCTATCCATCGTTGTGAGGAGTGTGAACTGCCTCTTGGTTCCTATGGGAAGTCGAGTCACAGTCAGGTTTCGATCAGGTCAGATACAGAGCTTTATCCCTCTGCAAAGCGCTGTGGAACACACACACACACACACACACACACACACACACACACACACACACACACACACACACACAGTCTCTTTAACTTCATTCTTAGCAAAATTCTATTGAGCTGTTGGTTAAACTCTCATTCAGTAACAGTCCAATCTCTCTGTCACGCAGTTCATCTCAGTGTTATGTAGTTTCTATTTGTATACCTTGATTCTGATTCTTCTGATCCAATCTGGTTCTAATGTAACCCAGTTTTTATCTAATCCAGTTGATTACCTGGTTATTTTCAAATCATGTGTCTAATCCAGTCCTTTTCTAATCTGATTCTCATCTAATCTTAATTCCTATTTTATGTGGTCCTTTTTAAATCTAATCTTGGTTCTTATACAGTCCCAGTTCTTACCTATTTTTTGCTAATCTCAATTCCTATCTAATCCAGTTCTTATGCCATTGTAAATTTCCCTCCGGGATTCATGAAGTTTCTCTCTATCCATCTCAGATCATATCGAATTCAGTCCTCACCTTCTTTCCTTTTCTTTATCTGATCTTGGTTCTTATTTAGTTGAGGTCTTATAATCTTGGATCTGATCTAATCCAGTTCTTATCTAATCTGCTTCTTTTGTCATCTCATCTTATATTTGATGCAGATCTTTCCATATTTTTATTTTAAACTGGATCTTATTTACTTCGTATATTATTTAATCTCAGTTACGACTGTAATATATCACAGAGAGGAAAAAATAATATTTAACATCAGCCTATGTTCATTCTTTATTCTGCATGTGCATGTTTGTATGTGAGCATGAGTGTATTTTGTGTGTGTGTGTGTGTGTGTGTGTGTGTGTGTGTGTGTGTGTCTGACCTGTTGGTGCAGTAATCAGTGGTCCACTCGAGCCCTTGTGCCGGTGTGGTTCTGCAGCCAGAGCGATAATCCATGGAGGGAGACGAGACACTGATCAAGCTCTGATAGTCAGCCTGGAGAGGAAAACCCTAAGAGAGACCACAGAGAAACACTATTACAAAAAACCTCATCTCATCTTCTTCCGCTAAGTTCAGGGTCGGGTCGCGGGGGCAGCAACCTAAGCAAAGAGGTCAGACGTCCCTCTCCCCAGCCACTTCCTCCAACTCTTCCGGGGGGACACCGAGGCGTTCCCAGACAAGCCAAGAGACATAGTCCCTTCAGTGTGTTCTAGGTCGACCCCTCCACAGTGGCTGCAGTGATCCGTCTGTCGATCTCCCGCTCCATCCTTCCCTCACTCATGAACAAGACCCCAAGATACTTAAACTCCTCCACTTGGGGAAGAACCTCGTTCCCAACCCGGAGAGTGCATTCCACCCTTGTCCGACTGAGAACCATGGCCTCGGACGTGGAGGTACTGATCTTCATCCCTGCGAATCACTCCAATGAGAGCTGGAGGTCCCGGCTTGATGAAGCCAAAAGGACAACATGGTCCGCAAAAGGCAGAGACAAGATCCAATGACCACCAAACCAGAGCACCTCAACGCCTCGGCTGCGACTAGAAATTCTGTCCATAAAAATTATGAACAGAATCAGTGACAAAGGACAGCCTTGGCGGACTCCAGCTCCTCTCTTCACCTGAATGTCCAGAACATGTGGCCAGAACTACAAAGTCGATCACCGAACTGCAATCTAGGGTGTCCTGGTGCCAAGTGCACTTATGGGCACACTTATGAACGAACATGGTGTTCGTGATAGACAAACTATGACGAGCACAGAAGTCCAACAACGAAACACCATTCGGATTCAGACTCGAGAGGCCGTACCTACCGATCACACCCTTCCAGGTCACACTATCGTTGCCCACATGGGCGTTGAAGTCTCCCAAGACAATGAGTGAGTCTCCCAAGTGAGCGTTCTCCAACACCCCCCCAAAGACTCCAAGAAGGGTGAGTACTCTGAACTGTCACTTAGTGCATAAGCACAAATAACAGTCAGGACCCGTCCCCCTACCCGAAGACGGAGGGAAGCTACCCTTTCGTCAACGGGGAGAATCCCAACATTTGGGCCCCGAGACGGGGGGGGGGGCAACAAGAATGCCCACACCGGCTCGCCGCCTCTCCCCATGAGCAACTCCAGAATGGATAAGGTCCAGCCTCTCTCGAGATGGATGGTTCCAGAGCCCAAGCTATGCATTGAGGTGAGCCCGACTATATCTAGTCGGTATCTCTCCACCTCACGCACCAGATCAGGGTCCTTCCCCGCCGGAGAGGTGACATTCCATGTCCCGAGGGTCAGAGTCAGTAACCAAGGATCGGTCAGACAGAACCCAAGCCTTCAGCTGCCACCCAACTCACATTGCACCCGACCCCTAAAACTCCACCCACGGGTGGTGGGTCCATGGGAGGGCGGACCCATGTCTCCTTTTTGGGCTAGGCCCGGCCAGGCTCCATGGGCAGAAGCCCGTCCACCAGGCACTCGCCTTTGAGCCCCTCCCCCGGGCCTGGCTTCAGGGGGGGAACCTCGATGACCCGCGTCCGGGCAAGGGAAACTGCATCCTCATCTGTTTCCTAGTTATAAGGGTCTTCCGAATCGCACTTCGTCTGGACCTTCACCCAGGACCTGTTTGCCTTGGGTGACCCTACCAGGGGCATTATGCTCCCGACAACATAGCTTCTAGGATTATTAGGTCACGCAAACCCCTCCCCCACGATAAGGTGGCGATTCAGGGAGGGGTTACAAAAAAAACAATTTATTATGTACAGGAACTTTGTAAATACATTCCCTTGCTATTTTTTTGTAAAAGCCATGCATATCCATTCATTTTCTGAACTACTTAATCCTAATTAGGGTCATGGGAAGGCTGGTACCGATCTCAGCCAACTGTAGGCAAGGGTGGGGTACATGCTGGACAGCTGACCAGGCTATCACAGGGCCAGCACTCCCACCTGGGGAAGATTTGGAACAGCCAATTAACCTATTGTGCATGTTTTTGGACAGTGGGAGGAAACCGAAGAACACAGAAGAAACCCAAGCAAGCACGGGGAGAACATGCAAACTCCACACAGAAACACCCAAACTGAGAATTGAATCCAGGCCCTTCTTTTTGTGAGGCAGCTGTGCAAACCACTACACCATGCATAGTCAAATTTTTATGAAAATTAATCATTGTTTTGGCTAAATTAATACTAATTTATATGAGCATGTAAGTAAAAGCATTAAGGTATAGAGATAGAGTATTTTTTCTACAATTTTTAAATAATTTCAGCCTTAGCATGTCTCGGTTAAATCCTTACCAACACCACTCCTAAACTATTCTCTGGAGACACAAACCATGAACTACCAATCTGTTACCTTTTCCCGAGTACAGAAAATGTTCAACCAAACATCACAAGTTCGAATCCTGATGATACAGTGCTCCGGAGCCAAGAGTACAAAGTGGCAAAACCAGCTGTGCTCTGTGTGGGTGGGGTATTCTCACCCTTCCATGTCAAACACAGTGACACCAACCAATCGTGAATGGCTGTGAGCTTGGGTATGTGGAAGAGGGTGGATTGCCCTTTTCTCCAAGGGTGTAAGGCAGCAAATAGTGTGAAAAGGTTGGATTTATCCTTCATTGTGCCTATACATCTAGATATACATTTACACCTACATCTACAATTACATCTATATTTACACTTATATCTAAATTTGCATGTACAGAATTTAGCAGATGCTCTTATCCAGAGTGACGTACAGAAACAATTTACAGTCACTATCAGGGAATATATTCTTATACTGATTTGTTAGGATACATCAGACAGAACTCGGTGGGTAAGTGTTTTGTGTGTGTACGCGTATAACATAGTGCTAATCTCAGTACTGCTGAAAAAGGTAAGTTTTCAGCTGTCGTAGAAGATACCCAGTGACTCAGCTGTTCGAACATCCAGAGGTAGTTCATTCTACTACCTTGGAGCCAGAACAGAGAAGAGTTTAGATGCATGTTTCCCTTGTCCTATGGCAGAGGGAGGGACGAGTCTAGCAGTGCTAGAGGATCTGAGAAAATATGGTGCAGGGCAAGGTGTGATAAGTTCTTTGAGGTAGGAAGGTGCAAGTCCATTTTTGGCTTTATAAGCAAGTGTTAATGTTTAAAATCGAATGCGAGCAGTTACAGGAAGCCAGTGGAGAGATCATAGCAGTGGCACGGTGTGGGAAAATTTGGATGGTTGAAAATAAACTGTGAGGCTGCATTCTAGATCATTTGCAGAGGTCGAATATCACAACCCCCCATGTCAGCTAACGGGGTAATCCGAGGTCTGCAATGTCTATGATATGGTCCGTATAGAAGTACCATTGCTGACTTTCGTAAAGAGTAGCTGCAGAGCCATCAGTGTGTTTCTGCCCTGCGATGGCTTTGGGAGATGTCCAGAGTCGATGGAGATGAACTTCAGCCTCAACATGACCCTAATTAGAATTAAGTGGTTCAGAAAATGAATGAATGACAGCTGGAATTCTGACACTACGCAAACTTTGCTGTTTGCCTTTGTTCCATATGAAGGTGGCGCTAATTTCAGGGCCAGAAATTTAGAAATCATAAAGTGAACAAACTTAAAATGAAAACTCAAAACAAATGATAAAACGTAATAAGAGTTATTACAATGTTTCTTATCTTTGACATTAATTATGAATTGTGATTATTTCAAGTATTGGACTTTTTTAAATTATAGAGCTGAACTTAAAGATATAATCATGCCTCCAAAGGTTTTTTTTTTAATTTGCTATCTTTTCTGCATGATAATTCAACAAAAGCAGTACATCAGAGCCCAAGTGCATGCTGGGAAGACATATGAAGCAGATATTCAAATGTAAGGACTTTTTCCCTGTGTTCCTGAGAACGAGTGCGTGTGAAAGGGAAGCTAATCTCACTGGTACACAAGAGAATCTGCCTGAAAGAGCATGACAGCAGGTGGCTGCAATTTTTCCCCTCCTCTTTCTCCAGCTCCCCCTCCAGAGATTCTACCTATTCATGCACTGTTCCTCAAATTCTTCTCCCTCTGCCTGACACAAAGACTCCATCTGCCCTTTTGTGTCACTTCACCCTCCACCCTGATCGCTCCTTCTCATCCTCTTTCACAGAAGAAAAAGTTGAACCGCCATAGGGGCTTTTTGTTTGCGCTTCACAAATATGCAAAAAAAAAAAAAAAAAAAAAAATTAAAACATGGATTATTACTAGACTTCGGATTTAAAGCTGCGTTACTATAAAGGGCTTAGAACACACACACACACACACACACACACACACACACACACACACACACACACACACACGCATGCACACACACTACAGAAAAGAAGCAAATACAAATTTAATATTCCTAATCTTCTCTGAAATTCTTATACAGTGACAGAAGCATCCAAATTTGCACCTCAGACCGAATTATTCAGTGTCGTTACTGTTCCCAGGTATAATAATAATCATCTGTTGCATCAGTTAATTGGGTCGATGAGAGCAGACTGAAAAAACCCAATCAAATAGTTGCTCTTTTAAACATTTCTTAGAATCCCAAAGAAGAGAAATGTACCACAGTAAGCCTTCAATAGGCTTTCGTATTCAAATAAGGTTTTACTGTTTTTTCCTTCTTTCATGGGAACCATTTCAACTGGAAATATGTGGAAATGTGTAGAGATTTTCCCAGTATGCTTCTCATAGTCACTAAAAAGAGTACAATAACAAAAGACAACACTTAACAACACATGTACTACGTGCTCTTATCCCACCTGGATGTTATGATGATTAGCTGAAAAAACTTAATAATAAAAGACCTGCAGACTTTTGACTTTTACCTCACAGACGGGATGGAGCTGGGGGACGCTGTTAATTTTTTATGAAATTGTGTGTGTGTGATAATAAGTGTGTGTGTGTGTGTGTGTAAGTGACCATGAGTATGTGTGTGTGAGCGAGCGAGCGAGAGAGAGAGAGAGAGAGAGAGAGAGAGAGAGAGAGAGAGATCTTGAGTGTGTGCTCATGAGGATGTGTGTGTGTGTGTGTGTGTGTGTGTGTGTGTGTGTGTGTGTGGGAGATCATGAGTATGTGTGTGAGTGTGTGATCATGCGTGTGTGTATGTATGTGTGTGTGTGTGTGAGATCATGAGTGTGTCTGAGTATGTGTGTATGTATGAAATCATGAGTGTGTGTGTGTGTCACCTGTGCCATAGACGGTGAATGCAGGGACATGGTGTGGCTCCCCATCTGCTGCTGCAAGCTGATGTGTTGGTGCAGTGGGGGGCTGATCTGAAGAGGAGGAGGTGTTGTTGCTGCCATGTTGCCCATATTAATGTTAGAAACGGGCCGAGAGGCGCCGCCTCGGGCCATTCCTGGCTGCATGGGGGGCATATGGGGCTGCTGTGGGTATGGCGGGGCCATGTAGAACCCTGGATGGGACTGGAATGATGGGGTTTTGTGGCCAAGTAACTGGGACGTCTGGGATAGCTTGACATCAGCCGGCTCACTGTAGCTCTGGAAGAACATTATTACACCTATTATCTGGTTCCTGTTAGTATTCCCGCTACTACAGAAAACCGGTCCAAGTTCTCGGAATACCTGTGAGACAAGCGTAGCTCTGTAAGCGGCCAACTGTTTCAGGTACTCCTTCTTCGCCGTCTCCGTCTTCTTCTTATAAAGCTTGGACAAACGCAAAAACAGAGAACACAGTGAGAATCAAATCAGAACCTTGCTCTTTTAAAAAACATCAACGGTGCTGCAACAGCCAATAGGTATGCCAAGCCACACCCCTGTCTAATCTGAACACACCTGAGGGTAGTTTAGCAAAGCAACAAAGTAATCAGGATGATAAAACGAGTGCTTGATATTCTTTTGTATGTTGATGAGTCAAGGACAAGAGACAGGAATGTGTCAGAGAAATTGTCGGGAACTGACACATAGATTAATCATCTTACCAACTATTCCCAACCACCTGACATAAAAATGCATTAATGTTACACAACCTCCGCCAACTTCCCAAAATTAATTTACAACTCACCATAAACTCAGCCCACTTCAACAAGAATAAACTCGGCCAATCTGAATAAAAATGTTGGGTTTTTTTAGTGATACTGTTCAGGCCAGCTTCTCACAGATCACACAAATACCATGTCTAATACGTTCTCACCACAACCAATCACATTGTACCACATGCTAATCAAGTTCTCATTGCGTTCATCTGGCCCTTATAAATACTACACCACACTTTTTCATTTCATTCAATTCTGTGACTTTCGTCTCCACATCTCTGCTCAACAAGTTCGCAGTATGCTTGAACTACACAGATAAAATCCAAATTAATGGAATTAGAGGGCAGAGAAATGAGAGGATAAAGATGAGTTGTTAGGTATTATGGATTAGGGAAGCAGGGATTTAAGGGAATTATGGGTTCGGGATTATGGGATGGAGATTAGGAAATAGAGATTATGGGTTAGGGATTATGGGATGGAGATTAAGGAATGGAGATTATGGGTTAGGGATTATAGGATGGAAATTAATGCAACCATGAAGGGGAGCACAAGCCTGTGTTCTTTCTCACACCGGTCCCAAGCCCGGATAAATGCAGAGGATTGTGTCAGGAAGGGCATCCTGCCAAAGGAAGGGCATTATGCCAAATCAAACATGCGAATCATTAATATGATGCACAAACTGAATTGGTCGAGGCCTGGGTTAACAACGACCGCCATCAGTGCTGTTAACCAACAGGGTGCTGGTGGAAACTGGGCTACTGTTGGTTGAAGAAGGAGAGGTGGGAGGCGTGGCGTAGGCAGAGAGAGAAGAGGAAAGACATGAGTCTAGGACAGAGAGTAGGGACTTTGAATGTTGGAACTATGGCAGGAAAAGGTAGAGAGCTGGCTGACATAATGCAGAGGAGTAAGGTGGGCATACTGTGTGTTCAGGAGACCAGGTGGAAAGGTAGCAAGGCTTGAAGCTTAGGATCAGGGTTTAAGCTGTTTTATCATGGTGTGGATGGGAAGAGAAATGGAGTAGGAGTCATCTTGGAGGGATTGGTCAAGAATTTTCTAGAAGTGAAAAGAGTGTCAGACAGAGTGATGAGTCTCAAGTTAGAAATTGAAGGTGTGATGTTCAATGAAGTTCATGACCCACAGGAGGGTGTGAGCTAGAAGAGAAGGAGGGATTCTGGAGTGAGTTAAATGACGTGATGCAGAGTACCCCCAGAGGTGAAAGAGTGGTCATTGGTGCAGTCTTCAATGGACATGTTGGTGCAGGCAACAGTGGAGACGAGGGAGTGATGGGCTGGTTTGGTATCCAGGACAGCACCACAGAAGGACAGATGTTAATAGATTTTGCAAAAAGGATGGAAATGGGTGTGGTGAATACTTTCTTCCAGAAGAGACAGGAGCATAGGGTGACTTATAAAAGCAGAGGTCGGAGCACACAGGTAGACTACATCTTGTGTACACGATGCAATTTGAAGGAAGTCAGTGACTGCAAAGTAGTAGCGGGTGAGAGTGTTGCCAGATAGCATAGGATGGTGGTGTACAGGATGATGCTGATGGTGAGGAAGGTGAAGAAGGCAAAGGCAGAGCAGAAGACAGTGGTGGAAGCTGAAAAAGGAAGAGTGTCGTGTTGCCCTCAAGGAGGAGTTGAAACAGGCTTTGGATGGTCAGGAAGTGCTTCCAGATGACTGGACAACTACAGCTAATGTGATCAGGGAGACAGCTAAGAGAGTACTTGGTGTGTCCTCTGGAAGGAGAGTAGATAAGAAGACTTGGTGGTGGAATAAGGAAGTGCAGGAGTGTGTAAAAAGGAAGAGGTTAGCTAAGAAGAAGTGGGACATTGAGAGGACCGAAGAGAGTAAACAGGAGTAAAAAGAGATGCAGCGTAAAGCAAAAGTAGAGGAGTCAAAGGCCAAACAGAGGGTGTCTGATGACTTGTATGATAGGTTGGACAGTGTGGAGGGAGAAAAGTGTCCGGTGTGATGTGTGATAGGAGGGTATCGGCAAGAATGAAAGGAAAAGTGTACAAGACGGTGATGAGGCCAGCGGTGTTGTATAATTTAGAAACAGTTGAAACAGGTGTGAGAGAAGAAGTTGCAGAGGATAGGGTAAAATGGAGGCAGATGATTCGCTGTGGCGACTCTGTAGGGAACACCCGAAAGGAAAAGAAGATCATGGGATGGAAATTTGGGAACAGAGATTATGGGTTAGGGATTATGGGATGGAGATTAGAGAACAGAGATTATGGGTTAGGGATTATGGGATGGAGATTAGGGAACAGAGTATGGGTAAGGGATTATTGGATGGAGATTACGGAACAGAGATTCAGGGTTACTGTGGCACCATGTGTATTTTGGTTGCGGTCTAACACACTTGCAGGGAAATGCTATTTGCTCCCCTGTATAGATGAGCTCACAGACGCCTGTGATTGCATGTTGATTGCTGTGAGTGACAGCGAAGAGAGCATATACCATCCCTCCCTCCCGTGAGAGCTCGGCTAATTGGCTCCAATAGACTCCTGGCCACAGACGGCTGTGGCATCAAACCAAATTTGAACTTGCGATCTCCAGGTTAACAGTCACACACTTTGTTCAGGTGCCACTCAGGAGCCCTACCCATGTTTTTAACATGTTTAAATATTGATGTCAGTGTCCACAGAGACCACACCATATGTCAATTGCCGTCTACTCTGTTCCTTCTTTGTTCCAGAAGTTTTTAGTGCATCCACACAATTTTATGAAAACGTGACTGAGTGTCATGTGAGTTAAAGTGATGAAAACCATACAAAAAGCTCAGAAAAACACTGGTTTTTTTCTTTCGGTGTAAACAGTTTTATTTATGAGTGTTGGAGTGTATGCACGCATTTACCATTTCTACTTTTAGCTTCTCAATCCTTGTGATTGTTCACACAGCAGATTGTTTACTGAACCAATCAACAGAAACACACTGAGAGACACAGACACGCTGTTCTTTTATCAGAAAAACACCTGTGTCGAAAACACACTGTTACTGATACGGATTAGAAAGAGAGATACATCATTATTCCAGTGCTAACACACGCGCACACACACACACACACACACACACACACACTGAAACTTATAACATAAATGTGTTTCCTTTTCGTGCAAAACCAAACGAGACCACAACAAAACACACTGAGAGAACACAGGGGTACCTTCATAGTTTCATGCTAACATATTTAATGCACCTACTAAGTAAAAAAAGGCCATTAATTCTAATTTTCTTTCTTTTTTTTTTTTTCTCTTTTTGTCAATCGGGGCAAGTCCCTCCACACAGGTGTTGCTCGATAAGCATTTGAAAAAAGCCAGTACTGAAGGAAATGAGATCTGATCAAAAACGAACTTCTCAACAATGTATTTATGATTTTTTTTTTAAATAGTAATGAATAAACTCCTGAGTATAAAGACTGAGAAGAAGTATTTTCTGGTGAATCTGAACATGTATTTTTCATTATGTGTCATTGCCATGTTGTTTCTGTGGTTTATTTTATTTAATTAAAAAAATTATCTATGATGCTGGAACCTTTTACACATCCACAGAATATCTGAACACCCAATGTCATGTCATGTACTGGGATTAGAGGACAGAGAAATGAGAGGATAGAGACGAGTTGTTAGGAATTATGCATCAGGGAAGCAGGAATTTAAGGGAATTATGGGGTCGGGATTATGGAATGGAGATTCGGGAACAGAGATTTTGGGTTTGGGATTATGGATTAGAGTTCTGGTTGCTCTCTTTAGCTAAATCTTTTCCTGTAGTAAATCCTGGAAATAACTTTTTTAACAGTTAGCTGAATGAATAATAAAAGATAAAGTGATGGTTGGAGAACCTGTTTCTGTTCCTCCCCCAGACCATCCCACATAGAGGCCACGATTTTGGACACTTCTCCGAAGGTGGCATTGGGGTTCTGGCCTTTGATAGCGGCCTGTGTGTCCCTGAAGAATAGAGCATATGCCGAGACGGGTTTCTGAGGCTCATTCGGGTCTTTCTTTTTCTTCTTCTTGGGAGTTTTTGTTTTTTTGCCAACATCTGTAGCTGCTCTCTTCTCTGCTCCACTCTGAAAGAATGAAAGAAAGAAAGAAACAAACAAATAAATAAATAAAACAAATGAAAACATAAAACCAGTGAGAATAAAAAACCCTGACACACTATTCAGATTCACAATAATGTTATTAAAACAGTCCTGTGCATATGTGTGTGTGTGTGTGTGTGTGTGTGAGATTTTGACCTTGAGAGCCTCGTCTGCATCGTCCTCATGGACTGAGCTGGAAGGAGAAGGAGTGGCAGACTTGCTCTCTGGAGGTGAAGGTGATCCATGAGCACCGCTGTTCCTATTACTGCCGTTCCCACCCAGCTGAGTGCCAATCTGTGATTGGCTGACAGGGGTTAGATGACCCTGAGGAACCATTGCTGGTGGCACTCTGGGTCTGAGAACGTCACCGTGAGGACGGCCTCCATATCGTGAGTCCGAGTTCACCATCTGCTGCATCTGCAAAAGGAAAAAACACAAGCATGGGTTCAACCCCTTCATTTATTCTGACCTTTAACCTTGTCTTGCTCCGTGTGTGTGTGTATGTGTGACGGAGAATTACTTCCTGTATGGGGTGTCACCTGATACTGCCAATAGCAGCAGGTGAGCTGGAACTCACACCATTCACACACACACACACACACACACAAACACACACCTGCTGTTGTTTTCCCACAGTACCTGTCAGGTAGGGCTATACAGGTGACGTATTTACACACAGATTAGTCTTACATAACTTAACATGAACACTCACTTAACTTACAAGCAACACTCCTCGATGTGTGGATGTGTGTGTGTGTGTGTGTGTGTGTGTGTGTGTGTGTGTGTGTAAAACATACTAATTAGGATTAAAAAAGTGTAATGAAATGTTTCTCTCTCTCTCACTCTCTCTCTCTCACACACACACACACACACACACACACTGACACAAACTGATTTGTTTATTCCTTCCTGCCTTTCTATTAAGTTGTGTTTTGTTTATTTGTAAATTCACTTATGAGCCTGGGCATAACCAGTTTTTATCTTCCTTTGAAGTGATTTGTAATACATTAAATAATAATAATTACAATAATGACAATAACAACAACAACAACAACAATAATAAATAATAAAAAGAAGAAATAATAATAATAAACATAATAATGATACGGATGGTTATATTTCTCATTCCCTGATCTTCTTCTTTCGGCTTTTCCCTTTCTCAGGGGTCGCCACAGTGAATCATGTGATTGGCATGTTTGATTTTGCATAGGTTTTTACGTTGGATGGCCTTCCTGACACAACCCTTTATCAAGGGACAACAACAAGTAGATGGCTATGCAGTGCCTCTTTACGAAAGTGAGCAATGGTTTCTTTTACATGATCCTCTCAACACAGACAGTGAGAGACATGGCCCGCCTTTGTCAACCCAGTTAGTGCACTGGGTAGACAGTGACAACCTTGTGGAGAGTGGGACTCGAACCCCCAACCTTTGGATCAACAATCCAGCACCTTTTACCACCAGGCCACCACTGCTCATAATTTGTATCTCTAAGCCAGGAATTTAATCGCAATCTATAATGCTTTATTTTATTCATTCATTTATTACATATTGTTTTTATTATTATTAATTAGTTAACTACTTTTATTTACATTTTCTTTTTTTTATTCACTAGATTAAGATAATATTTATTTACAAAGTATTTTAGCTATTTAGCAGGTTTATATTTATAAAGTTTCTGTGTGTGTATTTATGTATACCAAGGGTCACCAAACTTTTTGAAACTGAGAGCTACTTCTTGGGTACCAATTAATACGAAAGGCTACCAGGTCGATACACACTTGTGACATAACAGATCTACTCAATTTACCTTTAATTATATGTTATTATTAATAATTAATGATATTCATCTATGTCAAGGGTCAGGAACCTTTTTGACTAAGAGAGCCAAAAAAAAAATCAAATAAAATCTAATCCTTTGAGAGCAAAATATATATCTTAATACAGAGACCAACAATTTTAGAGTATAATATGACTCTGAATTTATTTTAAAGAACATTGTCATAATATACTCACTATACTATATACTCGCATGCTGCAGTGTTTATGTGACAGGAAGCACGTCCCAAGGCAATCAGCTGGTCTGCGGGTTGAAGCTTTTTCATTCTGTCCATTTGTGTTTTGCTTGCCAGCTGTGCTTGGCTTCTTGCACATCTGATCAAAACGAGGAAAATTTACCTCTTTACCCAAAAACAACTCGTGCAGGCTGTTGCATATAATGCAATAAAATTAGAGTTTCAAGGTATCGGCCCCGCCCACACACTGGAGTATAGAAAGGATTGGCTCTCTGCTGGCGCCACAGCGACAAGTGGCATTGAAAATAGATGTATAGATTAAAATGTGTGAGATTTATTTATGTTTTTGTTTTATTTGATGGGTTTTTCGGTATTTTTATTTAAAGGACAGTGAAATTATGTATCAGTTATTCTGTTAAGAAAGGCCACCTGATTTATCTGAGAGCCAGTTGCATTCATCAAATAGCCACGTCTGGCTTGCGAGCCAAAGGTTCCCGACCCCTAAATAGGCTTGCGGGCGACTCATGCTGTCCTTGTGGGCGACCTGGTGCCTGTAGGCACCATGTTGGTGACCCCTGACGTATACAGTATATAAAAAATTAAATTAATAATATTTGTTTGTATTTTGTATATTTGGCATGAAAAGACTATGTATATATATATATATATATATATATATATATATATATATATATATATATGTACACACACACACACACACACACACACACAATACAGATGCTCCCCAGTTTACGAACGAGTTAGGTTCCAGACGGCCGTTCGTTAGATGAATTTGTTCGTAAGTCGTTACAGGGCATTCTTTAGAGGGGAATGTATGTTTAAACCTTGTATAAGTAACCTATACAAGTTTGTACTGTTTACAATCTCTCTCTTGCTCTCTCTCTCTCTGAGTTATTATATAACTGACCACGCGGTGTAATGATGCTCTTGAGCTCAGTCTAATTGAAAGCATATTCTCTCTCTCTCTCTCTCTCTCTCTCTCTCTCACACACACACACACACACACACACACACACACATATATGACACTACAACTGGACAATTGAACTGATCAGCTTTCGTGTTTAAACTCCTGGTTCCTTTCAAGCACAGCACAGCGGATCTGATCAGATTTACAGAGAGTTTCACTCTTATTCAGTTCATTATAATACCAGAGTCAATTTGTTTCTTCTTTGAAAGTTTTGGCACGAGTTCAAAAATGTACCGTTCTGCTTCTCTTCCCTGACCTCCACAGGGTGTAAAGAAAGTCTGAGCCACGCCCCTCTGCCGGAGCCTAGTATTAAGTGTACCTCAGGATAATGTTTAATCATATTTCATACTTATATTTATGATATATAGGAGCGCCTGTACAGTAGGCCCTTGACTATTTGCGGTTTTGCACTGCCGGTTTGCATATTCGCGGATTGCCAAGCAACTGTCACGTGATTCAAATTCAGCCAATGGCTGTCCTCCTTCCTGCTGATTGGTTGAGATGACGTAACGCCTCCTTTTCCTCATTCGCGCACGCTTTGTGCCTGTGCTTTTTAACTGTGTGTGTTTTAATTACTGTTAAGCTCCATCATGCTGCCCAAACGCTGCACACCTCCTCAGGCTTCTGGTAAGGCGTGGAAGTGCCAGAAAAAGGTATGAACTGCTTGATATGATTCAGGAAGGAAAACGTTTTGCTGCAGAAGTGCCAAAAGGTGAATGTTGTATGAAACAAGGTCATCATCAGAATGGAACCTGCCTTAGTATTCTGGATACTTCTAGTTCAGCGCTCGGCAACCTTTGCCATTCAAAGAGCCATTTGGACCCGTTTTCCACAATAAAGAAAACACTGGGAGCCCAAAATCCTTTTTTGACATTTAAAATCAAATAACACTACATATAATGTTTTTCCTCTTTTTCCTTCATGTTAATATAAAACAACAATGTGTTGCATTGATTTAAACGACTGCAGAGACAATCTGCTTGCAACAAAAACATTTAGATTTAAAAAAAAATCGCCAGCCTCCCCGCGGCCCTGAGGATTAAGTGGGATCCTACTTCATGGGATATTTTTTTCTTTATTCGTTATATTAATGTTGTTTTGTCATTGTTTTAATTTACACAAACAACAGCAACGCAGAAAAAGTACATAAAGACTTATTTTAAGAAGGAGCCTGCTCAATATTCTTTGAAATAATATTAATGCTTAATGCTGCACTGACCGACCCATTCTCAGAGTGGAGACTGAATCACACCCAGTCTTTTATTTTGTCATTGGGAGGAGAGTGATTTAATTCGGAGATTTTTCTTCGTCTTCTTGTTTTCCTTTCGGCTTTTCCCTTCAGAGGTCACCACAGCGAATCATCTGCCTCCATCTCACCCTATCCTCTGCATCTTCTACTCTTACTCCAACTACCTTCATGTCCTCCTTCACTACATCCATAAATCTTCTCTTTGGTCTTCCTCTAGGCCTTCTGTCTGGTAGTTCCAACATCAGAATCCTACTACCAATATACTCACCATCCCTCCTCTGTACATGTCCAAACCATCTCAATCTAGCCTCTCTGACTTTGTCTCCAAAATGTGCTGTCCCTCTGATGTCCTCATTCCTGATCCTATCCATCTCGTTACTCCCAAAGAGAACCTCAACATTTTCTCTGCTACCTCCAGCTCTGACTCCTGTCTTTTCCCCAGGGCCACTGTTTCTAAACCATACAACATCGCTGGCCTCATCACCGTCTTGTACACTTTTCCCTTCATTTTTGCCGAAACCTTCCTATCAAACATCACACAGGACACTTTTCTCCATCCATTCCAACCTGCCTGCACACGCTTCTTCACCTCTTTTCCACACTCTCCATTGCTCTGGATTGTTGAGCCTAAGTACTTAAAATCCTCCATCTTCCTTATCTCTCTCTCTCTCTCTATATATATATATATATATATATAAATAAAGGGACAGGACAAAGACTTTCTATTGAAACTCCATTTATCACTACAGATCTGTTTTGAGGGGTGGTGGAAACCATCCTCTCTCTTCAGGTGATTATAGAATAATAAATATATATATATATATATATATGTATGTATATATATATATATATATATATATATATATGTATATATATATATATATATATATATATATATATATACACATATATATATATATATATGTATGTATGTATGTATACTCACACACACACACACACAGTGCTATGCACAAGTTTTTGCCCCCTCACCAATTTCTGACATTTTTGCACGTTTGTCACTGTCATCCATTTCAGATCAAGCAAACCTAAATATTATACAAAGATAAAACACAAGTAAACACATTATGCAGTTTTCAGTGCTAATTGCATTTATGAAGGGGAAAAATATCTGAACCTACAAGGGCCCGTGAGAATAAGTAATTTCCCCCTAAAACCTAATAGCTGGTTGAACCACCTTTTGCAGCAATAACTGCAGTCAAGCATTTGTGATAAGAGGCGATGAGTCTTTCACATGGCTGTGATGGGATTTTGGCCCACTCTTCTCTGCAGAATTGTTTAAGATCAACCAGATTGGATGGTTTTTGGGCATGAACAGCCTTTTGAAGGTCATGCCACAGCATCTCAATCGGGTTCAGGTTGGGACTTTGACAAGGCCACTCCAAAACCTTCATTTTGTTCTTTTTTAGCCATTCAGAAGTGGACTTGCTGGTGTGCTTCGGATCATTGACTTACTGCAGAACCCAGGTGCACTTTAGCTTGAGGTCTCGAACTGATGGAAGGACATTCTTTGCCAGGATTTCTTGGTAGCGAGCAGAATTCATGGTTCCATCAATCATGACAAGTCTCCCAGGTCCTGAAACAGCAAAGCAGGCAGAGAACATCACACTTCCACTACCATGTTTCACTGTTGACACAATGTTCTTTTTATCAAATGCAGTGTTGCTTTTGCTCCAAATGTAACAGGATGCATTTCTCCCAAAAAGTTCAACTTTAGTTACATCAGTCCAGAGGATATTTTCCCAAAAGCTTTGGGGATGATCAAGATGATTCTTGACAAAAGTGAGTCGCGCCTTGATATTCTTTTTTTTATTAATTTCATATTCATTCATTTTCCATGGATGTCATTTTTGCCTGGTGTCTTTCTCATGGTGGAGTCATGAACATTGACACTAACTGAGGCAAGTGAGGCTTGTAGTGTTTAGAAGTGGTTTTTGGATCCTTTGTGACTTCTCCAGTTAGTCTGCGCCGTGCTCTTGGAGTAATTTTGGTAAGTCGGCCACTCATGTGAAGGGTCACCACTGTGTCACGCCTTCTCCATTTATGGATAGCTCTGACAGTGGTCTGCTGGAGTCCCAAATAATTACCAATGACTTTGTGTCCTTTCCCAGACTGAGACATCTCTATAATCTTCTTTTCTGTTTGCTCTTGCAGCTCACTGGATCGCGGCATGATGATGTGTGTTCAGTATGGCCGACCTCACCTTGTCACACAGGTTTTATGTTCGGGGTCTCCTGATTGGAAATGTCTGGTAGCAATTAGGCCTGGGTGTGGCCATGAAATTGAACTCAGGTTTCTACAATAATAGGATTAATCACAATTACCTCACCTTTTAACAAGGGAGCAATTACTTTTTCACAGAGGTTCATGTAGGTTTGAATAGGATTTTTCTCTTAAATAAAATCACAACAGGAAAACTGCATGTTTTGAATACTTGGGTTATCTTTCTGTCGTGTTTACATTGGTTTGATGATCTGAAAAAGTTAAGTGTGACAAAGGGGCAAAAAAGTAAAAAATCAGTAAGGGGCAAAGACTTTTCGATAGAACTGAATATAGGAAAACTTTAAGACAATTGAGTTTTGATTATATATTTATTTTTGGAAATGTAAAATCTCTACATTTTGCAAACAAATACACACACAAAAGTTTACATAAAAAACAGAATAAATATAATCAGAATAATAATTTTATTCTATCGGTGTGTAGATCAGAACAGATGAAGCCGACATTTAAGAACACAACATATTTTATTGATATATTTTAAAATCAGATTAGGATTTTTTTTTTCTTTTTAACCAATTTTAATTAATATTTTTTAAATTGTGGAAATGTTAAATATTTCATTATCATCAGTTTAAATTTTCATTGACCTGTTTGTTTATACCGTTCTCATTTTTCTATTAAATTGTATTCAGACTTATTTTTACATTTTTTTAACTTTTCAATTTTTTTCCACTTTCAAATTAGAAAGAGGGCAGTTGTGGTTTAGTGGTATA
>CM045747.1:2182500-2197500 GCA_024760905.1 Plotosus lineatus | reverse complement strand
GAGTCTGAGAATGTGTGATGGGGTGGGGTTGTGCAAGTGTCCCTAGTAAAGGTAGCACGCACCTCTCCGGTGCAGAAAAAAACATAAGTCCACATTCTGAATACATCGTACAAGCAACGCTGCTGAAGAAGAGTCTGCAAGTGTTGGATCAACAAGACCATCAATTTAAATTACTTTTGTTTTCGGTTTTAATGCATAATTACTGGTTTTGTTAAAAAAAACTTATATTTTAAATAAAACACAGGTAATTAAAGTGAAGTCATACGTGACATAAAAGAAGTGAATGAAATAATGCAAATTGAAGTGGAATCACAAGTCTCACACAGCACTGTGCAGCTCCTACAAACGAACCGAGCAAAAAAATTAAATCCATCAGCTCATTCCATTCTCCACCACAACTACAATATCTCTGCCTCGTTGCCTGGCAACCGTAATTCATAGCCCCTCTAAATGGATGGATGTTCTCAGAACGTGGAGAACATTAAGGTGAAAAGAACAAATGGCTTTTGTGTATCAGGAAAATCTCTCGGTTCTAAAAAAAAAAAAAAAAAGTAGGGAACATTTCTCTCTTCCAAACCTGGTTCATAAAGTAATATTAAACATACTATTATTATTATTATTATTATTTTATTTTTTAATTTTATTATTATTATTATTATTACTATTGTTATCACTATTATTATTACTATGATTACAATTATTATTATTATTATTATTATTAATTATTATTATTATTATTATTAATACTATTATTTCATTCATCAGTTCATTTTCTGTACTCGATTAATCCCAATTAGGGTCGCGGGGAGGGTGGCGCCCATCCCAGCTGACTCCACGCGAGGGCAGAGTAGACCCTGGACACCTCGCCAGGCCATTACACGGCGAAAACATGCCGAAGGCTTTGCGGCTACTCTTGTTGAATGTCAGCAATGGTTCTTTTACACGAACCTCACACCATAGACAGTGAAAGACATGGCCGGCCTTTGATAACCCAGTTAGCTGCACTGGTGGGGACAGTGAAAACCTTGCGGAGAGTGGGACTCAAACCCTCAACCTTTGAATCAGCGAGCCAGCGCCCTATACCACTAGACCACCCCTGCCTCTATGATTACTATTATCACTATTATTATTATTATTATTATTACTACTGTTATTATTATTATTATTACTATATTACTGTTATTATTATTATTACTATCATTACTATTATTACTATATTATTATGACACAATCAACCCTAGATATGTGCTTTATCTACAAACAATGTAAAAAGTATAATAAAATATGTTTACCATAGAGACACCAAACAGAAGGCAGACATGGGTGTAAAGAAGATAAAGAAATACAAGCAGAAAAAAAGAAAGAAAATATGTATAACAGGAAAATGTGAAAAACGTGCAATGCTTAGGATTGATATTTAAAAATGTTTACCAAGTAAAATATATTCTGTGAGAAAGAGAGGACAGAGATTCTCATGTCCAGGTGCTGACCAACCAAAAGACTGAAATCATTCAATCAGAAGCTCTTTCACTAAAGTATTAATGTGCAGCCAGGTCAGTGTAGGATTTTTATGTAGATTATTTATATTTTTATGTTTTTCTGTTAAATTATACAGACTTTATGTCAAATTAAAGGTGGAAAAAAGTTCTGAGAGAAAAGGTGTGTTTCAATTTTTACATCTTATTTTAATCCTATATTATTTCATTCTCCATGCGCCTTGCTCTTCGAGTGCTTTTATTGTTTGTTTGACAGTAAAATAAACACAAAATGCCTAAAAGACCAATAAACTATAAAATGTTTTGATTTGGTATCCATTTCCCATGGTGCTAACGGATTCAGAAAAAGTCTATCCTTTCAAAATGCCAAAAAAATGTAAGTTGTGAAAAGTGATTAAAATACCCAGGATATAAAACTGCAATGCAGTGGAATCGACACAGAGGCACTGACATCAATAAACTAATAAGAAATTCCACTCATGCCTAATGAGTTTATTTCTGATTAACTGCATCGTTTCCTACAACCTCCAACGCAAAAAAGTACGTCTGCCTTCTGTGATTTAATTAACGAACTGCCGAATAAAAAACTGTACATTTACAGAAAGTCCAAAGATATTTGGCGTTTTAATAACGGGAACAAATAGCCGGCTATGAAACAGGTGTCTGAACAGAGATATAAACCGTGTGTTTCATTTGTCCCTGTTCTGAAACATAATCAATTTCTCTAACGAGGGAAATCAGTCGCATTTAAAAGGCCCCTGGAAGACGTGTCCCTCTAGTTTAGAGCCACTGCACTGACTGTTAGTTTTTGCGTTCATCCGGTTCAGTGGAAAAACCTACAAATTTTAATGCAAACTAAAAAATAAAAAATACACAATGTGAAGTATGTTGCTCATAAATAACTTCTGGAGAAATGAAACTCTCTGTGTGGATGGTGTGTCATTCAGTGAAGGAGCGTGTGAATGATGTGCGGTTACATCTCACGTCCAGAACCACGAATGTGAGTCAGAGTGAAAACAGCAGTTTTCCTCAAGTCAACTCACATCTGCCTGATATCGATGTTCTGCACCCCTAGATGTACAGTGACCTCCACACACACACACACACACACACACACACACACTCTCCACACAGAAATGCTCAAGCCGGGAATTGAACCCAGGACCTTTTTGCTGTGAGGCGGATGTGCAAACCACTACACCACTGTGCCGCCCACCTTCAGCTAATTTGGTTAATTGGTAACAAGTGAGTACCATGATGGTGCACAACATCCTTTCTATAGAGGTTCATCATTCAATAAAAAATCTGTAACTACATTCTCAGAATAATGCTCCTCAAATTACAACTGGAAAAACTTTAAATATTTCTCTTTATAGAACATAAAAGGTTCTGAGAATCTGAAGAAATCTCTGTGAACAAGACCAAAGGCTGAAACTGGATAGTGGATGTTCATGATCTTCTGGGCCTTAGGTGGCACTGTATTAAAACAGGCTTGATTCATTCATGGAAATCATTGCGTGAGCTCAGGAGCACTTCCAGAAATCAGTGTCTGTAAATACAGTCTTCACGTCATCCACAAACGCAGGTGGAGGCTCTATCATACAAAAAAAACTATGTAAGTATGATCCAGAAATCCCACCGTCTTTTCAGGCTGAAAGATCTGAAATGGTTCTCAGGCAGTAAATCAAAACCTTAATTTGTTAAATTCTTTTTGGAAAACATGGACACAGGATCCTCTGCAGTAAAGAAGAGAAGGCTTCAACCAGGCTTCAACCATCAAACCTTTCAGTTCTTTCAAACTACTAGAACATCAACAAATTGCTCCTTTCGTCTCCACAGCACCCCAACGATGTTCTACAAGGTTCAGTTCAGGGTTGTTTCAAAAAGCAGCTGGTGAAAATTCTGCTGAAGGATTCGCCTCTCTAGCTTGAATGTGTTCTTCTCTGATCTCTTCATTTCTTCACTAGAACCACTGAAGCCCTCTGACATTTTAGGGGCAGTTCAACATTTTCAACATTTTCCCAAGCGTACAGAGAGTACGCATTTTTTGCCCCCCTCACCACCCCACCACCCCCGAAAGCGTACAAATAAATGTTGATGATCTCTCGGCAGAATTTTTTAAATAAGATATTAAACAAAACAATGGTCAAATCTCTTTTATAAAATAAAACAATGTATTTCCTTGATCAATACTTCTTTTATACACCAGTCAAATAATAATGAAATCAATAAAAAATATATACCTTTAAAGAATTCTTTTTAATGACACCTGCTTTAATATTAAGACATTTGGTTTTAATAATAAGAATGACATTGTTTTTAATAATATTATTTTACATTAACATATAATTCAAAATGACTGCATTTTTTATTGGTCATTGGCTTTTGGACGACCAATCTTCAGTTTGTGATCAGATGCCTTCTGATGCTTCATCAGCTGATACCTGGTTGGGTTGTATTCATTGCACACTTTGCAGATATGCTTTGGTGTCTCATCTGCAGCTATAGCAGCGTTAACACGGTGTTATGTCAAGCAGAGCGAATCAAACAATGTTGTTTTTGTGCTTGTACCGCTCTTAGGTGGTTGGCGAATCGCGCATTGAGAGTTTCAAACGTACACGCACAAAAACATAAAAATAAAAATATTCACGAGTGCATGTATTATTGTTGATCGACATTTTTATAATACGAAAAAGCGTACACAGACATCTTACCCCTCCCCCTGAGCGTACATTTTGTACGCTTAGGAAAATGTTGAAAGACCCCTTAGTTTAGTACCACAGCCCATTGACATTTACAGCATTAGGCAGATGCTTTTCTCCAGAGCAATTTACAATTGTCATTGTTTTAATTCATCTTGGAATGAGTCCATCAGAGAGACAGCACATGTAAGACGTTTTGGAGACAAATTCAGAGAGGCTAGATTGAGATGGTTTGGACATGTACAGAGGAGGGATAGTGAGCATATTGGCAGTAGGATGCTGAGGTTGGAACTACCAGGCAGAAGGCCTAGAGGAAGACCAAAGAGACGATTCATGGACGTGGTGAAGGAGGTCATGAAGGTAGTTGGAGTAAGTGTAGAAGATGCAGAGGATAGGGAGAGATGGAGGCTGATGATTCGCTGAACAGCCGAAAGGAAAAGAAGATTTTTTGTGCCAATAAATTAATTTATTTTGAAACTTTAAACCTGTGTTTTTTGGTTCTTTGCTGTTTGGCCAACGACTCCCACTGATTGCTCCACTTTTTAAAATCTGCTAACTCATGTTAAAATTGTAGCAGCAGAAGCATAACCCTGTCCGAAAATTTCCGCACTTATAAAAAAATCAGATATTTTTTCAAAACTGACCAACTTGATTTAGCTGACTTTGCAAGTGGACTTCTCATGTACAGTGGTCTCACAGTGTCTTTCTGAAACCATTTGAGTCCGGCACCGGCCGCCATGGTATTAAAACATCACCGTCTTTATTATTTCTCCTGAACTCGTTTCCCTTCTTCTGGTTCTTATCACTTGATCTCAGAATTTTACACTTTCTACCATCTGCTGTTCTGCTGCCAAGTTATCACACACGCATGAGATTGTTCCTCCGGTCATGCCGTCATGTCATTGCTATTGTTATTGTAAACATACAGAATGAAATATAGAGTAGATGAGTAAAAGACAGTAAGACAGTGAGCTGGGGGGTTTCATCAGGTAACATTTATATTCATCCGAAAATAACCGGTAAATACATAAACATTTAATATCATAAATAAACACAAACAGGATCCTCAGTTTCGAATGAAGAACTTTGAAGTACTGTGTATTGTCTTAATTATGGGTGGAGTCAGAATGAAATGGACAGACAAGAAGACAAATAGATGGATGGATGGATTAAAAGTCAGAATATGAATGAATAAAGTGAACTGAAACCATAGTGCATCAACTCTAAAATCTCAAAAATAGAGAATCAAAGAGGGATTAAAATGTAAATTAATTTTCAATGAGTCTTGGTGCAGAGCACAAGTTCACCTGAGGTAATTTATGTGTGAAACAGAGGGAAGGATAGAGGGGTGGAGGGAAAGAGAGAGCGTAAGAGAGAGAGAGAGAGAGAGAGAGAGAGAGAGAGAGAAGTAAGTGTGGATTTGTGTACAGTTGAGGTTTAGATTATCTGAGCTCAGATCCTCCTGTGGAGATACTGTGGAGTGTAAACTAAATATACAGTCGGCCCTCTTCTTACGAAATTAATCCGTTCCAGTGCCTTTTTCGGAACCTGGAATTTTCGTAAGTAGAGGTGCATTTTCCATGTAAAACGCGTGATTCGTTCCAAGGCTCCCAAGACGATTAAAGCATAGCTTTTAAAGTATTTACTTCGTGTGGACCATGTCTTCTTAGCAGAGTTATAATCTTGCAATGACCATGGCACCGGGAATCACTTTCACCGGGAATCACACGTGTGTATGTGTGTGCGTGCTCGCATGTGAGTGTGCGCGCGTGTGTTGACCATGTCTGCTTAGCAGAGTTATAATCAGTGCTGTAGTGGTCAAAAAAATAAGTGAGTACACTATGGCAGCAAAAGTGCCATTCGAGGTCGCGAAGCGACCGAGGCACGCAGCAGCACTTCAGCCCACGAAATGGGCTGAGGTGCACAAAAAGCGGGGAGGGTGTGGGAGGGGGTATCCCCCTCCCACAAGGGGAAAATTTTGAAATTTGAAAGGCTGAGAGGGGCATTTTTGAGCATTTCAACTTTAAAAGCAGTTTGGCTGAGCTATTATAAAATTTACAGAACTTGACAATTCATTCTGTAATAAGAAAAAATAAAACAAATAAATTGATAAAGAATACTGTATGTTCATTATCATTTAAATATAGACATTTTATTGTTAAAATGTTAGTGCTGAAATCTATAATGAGTATGTTATATATGTATTTTATCTAACAATTATCTAAAATTGCATAAAAAACACACAGGTTACTTGGTACATGTATTAGAAGTACAATATGCAAACCACAAATAAGAATATATTATATATACACTGCACGACATTCGGACATTTCCAATGTTCCATATACATATGTAAATAGAAACAAGTGCTGTTAGTGCTAATTATAATTATTCATTCCTTCAATAACTAATGGTGACTTATTAAATGCAGATATCCAAGAAAGTACTTATTCAATATGGACAGGCATAAAATCTTTTAAGATAGATATTTTCATTGTAAAAATAGAAAAAATTATAATAGATCTAAAGTATATAATATCTTTACAACGTTAGTTTGGATAAACCATTTAGTTAATACCAAAAAGTAAGACCTGTCAACAAGGACAAACAGGGCATAAACTGACTGCAGAAATGCTTGTTCGATTAAAATAACAGTTTTCTGGGATGTGGGTCTGTCACCGGGTGTGACCGTCTGAACTAAATATAAATACAGTCGAGCTGAGCCTTACTAGTCCTTCTCAAAAAATTAGCATATTGTGATAAAGTTCATTATTTTCTGTAATGTACTGATAAAAATTAAACTTTCATATATTTTAAATTCATTGCACACCAACTGAAATATTTCTGGTCTTTTATCGTTTTAATACTGATGATTTTGGCATACAGCTCATGAAAACCCAAAATTCCTATCTCAAAAAATTAGCATATCATGAAAAGGTACTCGAGCTATTAGGAAACGAGCTATTAACCTAATCATCTGAATCAACTAATTAACTCTAAACACCTGCAAAAGATTCCTGAGGCTTTTAAAAACTCCCAGCCTGGTTCATTACTCAAAACCGCAATCATGGGTAAGACTGCCGACCTGACTGCTGTCCAGAAGGCCATCATTGACACCCTCAAGCAAGAGGGTAAGACACACAAAGAAATCTCCGAGTGAATAGGCTGTTCCCAGAGTGCTGTATCAAGCCACCTCAGTGGGACGTCTGTGGGAAGGAAAAAGTGAAAGAAGGGCCGATTCCAGACCTTGGGGGACCTGTGGAAGCAGTGGACTGAAACATCCAGAGCCACCGTGCACAGGCATGTGCAGGAAATGGGCTACAGGTGTTGCATTCCCCAGGTCAAGCCACTTTTGAACCAGAAACAGCGGCAGAAGCGGCTGACCTGGGCTCTCGAGAAGCAGCACTGGACTGTTGCTCAGTGGTCCAAAGTACTTTTTTCAGATGAAAGCAAATTTTGCATGTCATTCGGAAATCAAGGTGCCAGAGTCTGGAGGAACTTAAAAAAAAGAGGCTCATTGACAACTTGTGCGTGAATAAGAAAAAGGGGCGGGACATCAGCGCAACCAATCAGGAGAATGGAGGACAGACATTGGCTGAATTTGAATCACGTGCCGGTTGCTCAGCAGTCAGCGAATACTTGAACCGTGGGTGCAAACCTGCGAATAGTCAAGGGCCTACTGTACTTTTATCATTTTTAAAGGGTTTATGGAGTAGTCTTGGGAGCCTTGGAACGAATCAGGTGTTTTACATGTAAAATGCGCATCTACTTACAAAAAAGGTGCTGTAACGGATTAATTTCGTAAATAGGGGTCCGATTGTATGTATGTATATATATATATATATATATATATATATATATATATATATATATATATATATATACATACACACACACACACACATATACATACATACCTCAGGCACATTGCACAACCCACTCCTGAGCTTTATGTCATTTATACTCTTGCTAACGATCTTTCATTTTTGTTTTTATTTATTTTTATTTATTGATTTAAACTAGACTCATTCATCAGAAAATGGTCACCATTAAAGTCCACTGGGAGGGACAGTGACAATCTGTGGAGAGTAGGACTCGAACCCCTAAACTTTGGAGTAACTACAAAGCCGTCAGCATGTTTCTGTCCCTTGCTAAAATGTTGTGTCAGGAAGGGCATCCGATGTAAAAACCTATGCCAAATCAAAATGTGCGAATCAAATGATTCACTGTGGTGACTTCTGAAAAAGATAAAAAGCCGAAAGGAAAAGAAGATATATATATATATATATATATATATATATATATATATATATATATATATATATATGTGTGTATGTGTGTGTGTGTGTGTGTGTGTGTAAGGCAGCCATGGGGGGGGGGGGGGGGGGCACAAACAAGTGCCTGTCCTCACGTCGGTCCCAAACCCCGATAAATGCAGAGGGTTGCGACAGGAAGGGCATCCGGTGTAAAACTTTTGCCAGAATACAAAATGCAAACCGTAAAGACAAATTTCATACCGGATCGGTCAAGGCCCGGGTTAGCAACAACTGCCATCAGTGCTGTTAACCAACAGGGTGCTGGTGCAAATTGGACTACTGTTGGTCGAAGAAGGGGAGGTTGCAGAAGCAGAGGATGGAGTCATGCCCGTAGGCAGAGAGAGAAGAGGAAAAGCATGAGTTGCGGACTGAGAGTAGGGACTTTGAATGCTGGAACTATGACAGGAAAAGGTGGAGAGCTGGCTGACATGATGCAGAGGAGGAAGGTGGACATACTGTGTGTTCAGAAGACCAGGTGGAAGGGGAGAAAGGCTAGAAGTTTAGGAGCAGGGTTTAAGCTGTTTTATCATGGTGTGGATGGGAAGAGAAATGGAGTAGGAGTCATCTTGAAGGAGGGGTTGGTCAGGAATGTTCTCGAAATGAAAAGAGTGTCAGACAGAGTAATGAGTCCCAAGTTAGAAATTGAGAGTGTGATGTTGAATTTTGTTAGTGCTTATGCCCCACAGGCAGAATGTGAGATAGAAGAGAAGGAGAGATTCTGGAGTGAGTTAGATGAAGTGATGCAGAGTACCCCCAGAGGTGAAAGAGTGATCATTGGTGCAGACTTCAACTGACATGTTGGTGCAGGCAACAGAAGGGACGAGGAGGCAAAAGCAGAGCAATAGACAAAGTGTTGGAAGCTGAAAAAGGAAGAGTGTTGTGTTGTCTTCAAGGAGGAGTTAAAACAGGTTTTGGGTGGTCAGGAAGTGCTTCCAGATGACTACAGCTAATGTGATCAGGGGGACAGGTAGGAGAGTTCTTGGCGTGTCCTCTGGAAGAACAGTAGATAAGGAGAATTGGTGGTAGAATGAGGAAGTGCAGGCGTGTGTACAAAAGAAGAGGTTAGCTAAAAAGAAATGGGACATTGATAGGACCGAAGAGAGTAAACAGGAGTCCAGGGAGACACAGAGTAAGGCGAAGGTAGCGGTGTCAAAGGACAAACAGAGAGCTTATGATGACTGTAGAGTAGAAGGGGTGACCGTTGAGGAGCAGGAAGTAGCAAAGATTAGTAAGGGAGAAGTGAGGAGGGCATTGAAGAGGATGAAGAGTGGAAAGGCAGTTGGCCCTGATGACATACCAGTTGAGGTATGGAAGTGTCTAGGAGAGGAGGCAGTAGATTTTCTGACAAGAATATTCAACAATGTCTTAGAAAGTGAGCAGATGCCAGAGGAATGGAGGAGAAGTGTGCTTGTGCCCATTTTTAAGAACAAGGGAAATGTACAGATTTGTGGCAACTACAGAGGGATAAAGTTGATGAGCCATACAATGAAGCTATGGGAAAGAATAGTGGAAGCAAGACTAAGGGCAGAGGTCAGCATTTGTGAACAACAGTTTGGTTTCATGCCAAGAAAGAGCACCACAGATGCAGTGTTTGCTTTGAGGATGTTAATAGAGAAGTACAGAGAAGGTCAGAAGGAGCTGCATTGTGCCTTTGTGGATCTGGAGAAAGCATATGACAGGGTGCCGAGAGAAGAACTGTGGTATTGTATGAGGAAGTCTGGAGTGACAGAGAAGTATGTTAGAGTGGTGCAGGACATGTATGAGAGATGTAAGACAGTGGTGAGGTGTGCTGTCGGTGTGACAGAAGAGTTCAAGGTGGAGGTGGGACTGCATCAAGGGTCAGCTCTCAGCCCCTTCTTGTTTGCTATGGTGATGGACAGGCTAACAGACGAGGTTAGACAAGAATCTCCATGGACTATGATGTTTGCAGATGACATCGTGATCTGTAGTGAGAGCAGAGACCAAGTGGAGGAAAATCTAGAGAGGTGGAGGTATGCCCTGGAAAGGAGGGGATTGAAGGTTAGTCTTAGTAAGACAGAATACATGTGTGTGAACGACAAGGACCCAAGAGGAACTTTGAGGTTACAGGGGGCAGAGATAAAGGTGGAGGATTTTAAGTACTTAGGCTCAACAATCCAGAGCAATGGAGAGTGTGGAAAAGAGGTGAAGAAGCGTGTGCAGGCAGGTTGGAATGGATGGAGAAAAGTGTCCGGTGTGATGTGTGATAGGAGAGTATCGGCAAGAATGAAGGGAAAAGTTCACAAGACGGTGATGAGGCCAGCAATGTTGTATGGTTTAGAGACAGTGGCCCTGGGGAAAAGACAGGAGTCAGAGTTGGAGGTAGCAGAGATGAAAATGTTGAGGTTCTGTTTGGGAGTAACGAGGATGGATAGGATCAGGAATGAGTACATCAGAGGGACAGTACATGTTAGAGGTTTTGGAGACAAAGTCAAAGAGGCTAGATTGAGATTTTTTGGACATGTACAGAGGAGGGATAGTGAGTATATTGGTAGTAGGATGCTGAGGTTACCAGGCAGAAGGCCCAGAGGAAGATTTATGGATGTGGTGAAGGAGGACATGAAGGTAGCTGGAGTAAGAGTAGAAGATGCAGAGGATAGGGTGAGATGGAGGCGGATGGTTCGCTGTGGCGACCCCTGAAGGGAAAAGCCGAAAGGAAAAGAAGAAGAAGATGTGTGTGTGTGTGTGTGTGTGTGTGAGTCTATGTGTGTGTGTGTGTAATGTAAGCTTGGCGTGTGTATGTGTGTGTGTGTGTGTGTGTGTGTGTGTGTGTGTGTGTGTGTAATGTAAGCATGGCGTGTGTATTATGACTCAGAGTGAGGAGTTGAATCTTCATGTGTCTGGGAATTCAGTGTTGTTTCAGATGCCATTAAATTAACTTCCCTGACTTTAATGCCAAATGTTTTTCTATATCGATGAGTAATATCAGAACTCCACCACCATGATACAATATCGGCGTACAACCTACAATCATCATAACGGCACGGCGAACATTTATTGCTGTCTGTACAGGGAAGGTTTGGAGGGTGTTGTTGATTTTATGAGACTGTTTGTAATAAACATTCAGGTGTGACTGATTCGAGATTTTTAAGAGAAATACATTCCCTGCGACGTACCACTGAGAGTGATGAGTTGCTGAGGAGGTTCCCGTTCTGTCCTGTAACACCGGGGGCTGCCATGCCGGGCAGGTCCATCCCCTGCATGCTGAAGGGGTGCAGCGTGTGAGGGGCGGGAGGGCAGAGTGGGTGGTATGGTCCAGGGTCACCGTCAGCCAAGTGAGTGAGAGAAGGAGGGGTGATGGGGGGGATGTTAAAATCCTCATCACCGAGACCAGCAACTGGGTACGACTGCTGGAACACACATCATAAAACGTTTAATTGGTTTTATCGATAAATATCACAATCTACTTAACATTTCATCAAAGAACTAAATTAAAGAATTAGAATTGTTAATTAAACAACAGTAATTAAATAACGGATGCAGTGCATTACACATCTTATGTAGATATTAATTTAATGTAACAATGCTAATTAATATTTAAAAGCATACACTGAGAACACTGCATACATACACACACACACACACACACACACACACACACACACACACATGCGCGCGCACACAAACACACACATGCGAGACAGAGAGAGAGAGAGAGAGAGAGAGAGAGAGAAAGATACAGAGTCTTGTGAAAAAATTGACACCCCATTAAATATTTCACTCTTTATTAAGAAATGCTGACATCATGTCCAATCTTGTTTAAATTTATTTCTGGGAAAGAAAGTGATTGAATTGTCATTAAACAACACAAATTAACATCGTTTCCTCATCAAACAAAAGACATGAACAACATTATAAACACAAACACTGCATATACTAGTACAACCTCAGGCACAAACGGGCGGACAGTACCGTCACCCACACAACACGTTTCTTTAACAGCTTTCTTTCTGCTGCAGTGACACTCTCAAGCCGAACAAAATGATGGACATACTGCAAGCTATATATATATATATATATATATATATATATATATATAAAATATAATAATAATAATAATAATAATAATAATACAGTAATGATATATAATGATATAAATAATATAATAATATTATAAATAAATAATATATTGCAGCCGTGGGGGGGGGGCACAAGCCAGTGTTCACCCTCACGCCGGTCCCAAGCCCGGATAAATGCAGAGGGTTGCGACAGGAAGGGCATCTGGCATAAAACTTCTGCCAAAATTCTCATGCAATTGATCAAAACTAAATTCATACCGGATCGGTCGAGGCCCGGGTTAACAACGACTGCCATCAGTGCTGTTACCCAACAGGGCGCTGGTGGAAATTGGACTACTGTTGGTTGAAGAAGGAGAGGTGGGAGGCGTGTCCGCAGACGGAGAGAGAAGAGGAAAGGCGTGAGTCTAGGACTGAGAGTAGGGTCTTTGAATGTTGGAACTATGAAAGAAAAAGCTAGAGGAGGAAGGTGGACATACTGTGTTCAGGAGACCAGGTGGAAAGGTAGCAAGGCTAGAAGCTTAGGAGCAGGGTTTTAGCTGTTTTATCATGGTGTGGATGGGAAGAGAAATGGAGTAGGAGTCATCTTGAAGGAGGGGTTTGCCAGGAATGTTCTAGAAGTGAAAAGAGTGTCAGACAGAGTGATGAGTCTCAGGTTAGAAATTGAAGGCGTGATGTTCAATGTTGTTAGTGCTTATGCCCCACAGGCAGAATGTGAGCTAGAAGAGGAGGAGAGATTCTGGAGTGAGTTAGTTGAAGTGATGCAGAGCACCCCCAGAGGTGAAAGAGTGGTCATTGGTGCAGACTTCAATGAACATGTTGGTGCAGGCAACAAAGGAGACGAGGAAGTGATGGGCAGGTTTGGTATCCAGGACAGGAACACAGTTGGTTGATTTTGCGAAAAGGATGGAAATGGCTGTGGTGAATACTTTCTTCCAGAAGAAACAGAAGCATAGGGTGACTTATGAAAGTGGAGGTAGGAGCACACAGGTAGACTACATCTTGTGTAGGTGATGTAATTTGAAGGAAGTCAGTGACTGCAAAGTAGTAGTGGGTGAGAGTGTTGCAACATAAGATGGTGGTGTGCAGGATGACGCTGATGGTGAGGAAGGTGAAAAAAGCAAAGACAGAGCAGAAGACAAAGTGGTGGAAGCTGAAAAAGGAAGAGTGTCGTGTTGTCTTCAAGGAGGAGTTGAAAATGGCTTTGGGTAGTCAGGAAGTGCTTCCAGATGACTGGACAACTACAGCCAATGTGATCAGGGGGACAGGTAGGAGAGTACTTGGAGTGTCATCTGGAAGGAGAGGAGATGAGGAGACTTGGTGGTGGAATGAGGAAGTGCAGGAGTGTGTACAAAGGAAGAGGTTAGCTAAGAAGTGGGACATTGAGAAGACCGAAGACAGTAAACAGGAGTACAGGGAGACGCAGCGTAAGGCAAAGGTAGCAGTGTCAAAGGACAAACAGTGAGCGTATGATGACTTGTATGCTAGGTTGGACAGTAAGGAGGGAGAAAATGATTTATACAGGCACAGCAGAGAAATAGAGATGGGAAGGACATGCAGAAAGTTAGAGTGATAAAGGACAGAGAGTGAAATGTATTGACTGATGACAGAAGTGTGCTGGGAAGATGGAAAGAGTACTTTGAAGGGCTGATTAATGAGGAAAATGAGAGAGAGAAAAAGAGTAGAAGGGGTGACCGTTGAGGACCAGGAAGTAACAAAGATCAGTAAGAGTGAAGTGAGAAGGGCAATGAAGAGGATGAAGAATGGAAAGGCAGTTGGTCCTGATGATATGCCTGTGGAGGTATGGAAGTGTCTAGAAGAGGTAGCAGGAGATTTTCTGACAAAAACATTCAACAAGGTCCTAGAGAGTGAGCAGATGCCGGAGGAGTGGAGGAGAAGTGTGCTGGTGCCCATTTTTAAGAACAAGGGAGATGTGCAGAGTTGTGGCAACTACAAAGGGATAAAGTTGATGAGCCATACGATGAAGTTATGGGAAAGAATAGTGGACGCTAGCCTAAGGGCAGAGGTCAGCATTTGTGAACAACAGTTTGGTTTCATGCCAAGAAAGAGCACCACAGATGCAATGTTTGCTTTGAGGATGTTAATAGAGAAGTACAGAGAAGGTCAGAGGGAACTGCATTGTGCCTTTGTGGATCTGGAAAAAGCATATGACAGGGTGCCAAGACAAGAACTGTGGTATTGCATGAGGAAGTCTGGAGTGGCAGAGAAGTATGTTAGAGTGGTGCAGGACATGTATGACAGATGTAAGACAGTGGTGAGGTGTTTGGACATGTACATGGTTTGGACATGTACAAAGGTGGGATAGTGAGTATATTGGCAGTAGGACGCTGAGGTTAGAACTACCAAGCAGAAGGCCTCGAGGAAGACCAAAGAAGAGATTTATGGATGTGGTGAAGGAAGACATGAAGGTCGTTGGAGTCAGAAAAGAAGA
>CM045747.1:2162500-2177500 GCA_024760905.1 Plotosus lineatus | reverse complement strand
TTTTTTTTTTTTTAGCAAGGGACAGAAACACGCTGACGGCTTTGCAGCCTACTCTTTGTGAAAGCAATGGTTCTTTTACATGCCCCTCACCATAGACAGTGAGAGACACGTCCCGCCTTTGATAACCCAGTTAGCTGCACTGGGGGGGACAGTGACAACCTTGTGAAGAGTGGGACTCGAACCCCCAACCTTTGAATCAGCGATCCAGTGCCCTATACCACTGGACCACCACTGCCCCACCCAGTTCAGTTTTATATATATATATATATATATATATATATATATATATATATATATATATATATATATATATAAAACACACATACATACATACATACATATATATATTATGTGTTATATAATGTGTTAATCTTGTGTTAAGACGTCGTCTCTGTGATCTTTGTGTTTACACTGTTTTGCGGTCTTTTGTAACCCGAAGCAAATATGGTTGGTCAGAAGCGTAAGCCTACTAGCATGGGTGCAAGTCTCATACACAGAGATGAATTAAGTATCTGCTCAGATCGGCACAAGCTACCATGCATACTCAGTCCCACCGGAAACGAATTCGACCTGCTGTTACCAATACGGACCAAACTCTGGCTCCGGTGATACAGCGACCGAATAGCTCATAGCAACGGGTCCGGAACGCCGTACTCTCGGAGCACGCCCCACAAAATCGTTCGAAGGACATGGTCGAAAGCCTTCTCCAAATCCACAAAGCACATGTGGACAGATTGGGCAAACTCCCATGCCCCCTCCAGAATCCTGTGGAGCTTATAGAGTTGGTCAAGAGTGCTACAGACAGGACGAAAACCACATTGCTCCTCCTGAATCCGAGGTTCGACTACTGGTCGGATCCTCCTCTCTAGTACCCCTGCATAGACTTTTCCGGGTAGGCTGAGGAGTGTAATTCCACGATAATTGGAACACACCCTCCGGTCCCCCTTCTTAAAAATTGGGACCACCACCCCAGTTTGCCAATCCAGAGGTACAGCCCCCGATGACCATGCGATGTTGCAGAGACGTGTCAACCAAGACAGTCCAACAACATCCAGAGCCCTGAGATATTCCGGGCGGATCTCGTCCAACCCCGGAGCTCAACCACCGAGGAGCTTTTTGACAACCTCAGTGACCTCCACTCCAGTGATGGGCGGACCTCCACCCGAACCCCCAGGGTCTTCCTCTTCCACAGAGGGCGTGTTGGTAGGATTGAGGAGGTCCTCAAAGTATTCCCTCCACCTCCCGACGACATCCCCAGTCAAGGTAAGCAGCTCCCCACCTCCACTGTAAACAGTGTTTGTGAAGAACTGCTTCCCCCTCCCAAGGCGTCGGATGGTGGTCCAGAACCTTTTTGAGGCCAACCGATAATCACTCTCTAGGCCCTCACCGAACTCCTCCCACGCCCGAGATATTGCATCTGCGACAGCCTCGGCTGCAGCACGTTTGGCCTGCCGGTACCCGTTTGCTGCCTCGGGATTCCCACAGGCTAATAAAACCCAATAGGCATCCTTCTTCAGCTGGACGGCCCCCTTCACCGCAGGTGTCCACCACCGGGTTCGGGGATAACCGCCACGACAAGCACCAACGACCTTACGGCCACAGCTATGGGCTGCCACCTCAGCAATGGAGGCACGAAACATGGCCCATTCGGATTCCATGTCCCCCGCCTCCTCCAGGACGTGATTGTAGCTCTGCCGGAGGTGGGAGTTAAAGGCCTCTCGGACAGGGGACTCCGCCAAACGTTCCCAGCAGACCCTGATTACACGCTTGGGCCTGCCAGGTCTGGAAAGCAACCTCACCCACCATCGAAGCCAACTCACCACCAGGTAGTGATCGGTAGACAGCTCAGCTCCTCTCTTCACCCGAGTGTCCAGAACATATGGTCACAAGTCCAATGACACGAATACAAAGTCAATCATCGAATTGCGACCTGGGGTGTCCTGGTGCCAAGTGCACTTATGGGCACACTTATGTTCGAACATGGTGTTTGTGATAGACAAACTGTGACAAGCACAGAAGTCCAACAACGAAACACCATTCGGATTCAGACTGGAGAGGCCGTACCTACCGATCACACCCTTCCAGGTCATACTATCATTGCCCACATGGGCGTTGAAGTCTCCCAAGACAACGAGTGAGTCTCCCGAGGGAGCGTTCTCCAACACCCCCCCCAAAGACTCCAAAAAGGGTGGGAACTCTGAACTGTCATTTGGTGCATAAGCACAAATAACAGTCAGGACCCGTACCCCCGCCCGAAGACGGAGGGAAGCTTCCCATTCGTCAACGGGGAGAACCCCAACATTTGTGCACCAAGACGGGGGGCAACAAGAATACCCACACCGGCTCGCCGCCTCTCCCCATGAGCAACTCCAGAATAGAAGAAGGTCCAGCCTCTCTCAAGATGGATGGTTCAAGAGCCCAAGCTAGGCGTTGAGGTGAGCCCGACTATATCTAGTCGGTATCTGTCCACCTCACACACCAAATCGGGCTCCTTTCCCGCCAGAGAGGTGACATTTCATGTCACAAGAGTCAGAGTAAGTAGCCGAGGATCGGTCCAACAGAACCCATGCCTTTGGCTGCCACCCAACTCACATTGCACCCAACCCCTAAAACTCCTCCCACGGGTGGAGGGTCCATGGGAGGGAGGACCCATGCCTCCTTTTCGGGCTAGGCTCGGCCAGGCTCCATGGGCATAAGCCCGACCACCTTTGGTGCCTTTGAGCCTCTCCCATGGGCCTGGCTCCAGGAGGGAACCCCGGTGACCTACGTCCGGGCAAGGGCGACTGCTTCAATTGTTTCCTCTGCGATGGCATAGGGGTCTTCTGAATTGCACTTTGTCTGGACCTTCACCCAGGACCTGTTTGCCTTGGGTGACCCTACCAGGGGCATTATGCCCCCGACAACATAGCTCCTAGGATCATTAGGTCACGCAAACCCCTCCACCACGATAAGGTGGCGATTCAGGGAGGGGCCTTTTTTAGTGTGTTTTAATTACCAGTTAAGTTCTATGATGTGACTTAAACGCCTGCTTAAGCACCAGAAAAAGGTAATGAGGTTGGATGTCTCTTCTGAAGAAATAAGACTTTCTCCGGAAGAAACGACATTTTCCTCTAAAGCAGTGGTTCCTAACCTGGGTTCGATCGAACCCTAGGGGTTCGGTGAGTCAGTCTCAGGGGTTCGGCGGAGGTCAAGCCACACCCCTGACTCATATTCATGACGACACGCCCCGCTTGGCCATCATTGGCTGCAGGTGATCACGCTACATTGCTTGGCCAATCTGTGCTGCAGGAAATTTGGTGCGCTCAGTAGTCGAATTGTGACTGTTGTGATGGTACGTCGTGTGATTTCTTTCTTAAATGTTTTAATCCATACTATGTTGAGTAAAAAATGAAAGTGGTTGGACGAATATGTACAACATGGATTCACATATATAACGGAAAGTGATATTAGTCGGCATCCTATCTGCATGATTTGCAAAGTAGGATCAACACTGTGCTGACTGACGTATATGTACATGTATATGTACATATAATATCAATAAATACATATTCAATACTATAAATGCTTATAATAACGATTAAATATTCAAAAATAATGCATATGATGTAAATAAAATAAATACACACACATACAGATGCACGCACTCAGATGTGCACCTCACATAAAAATGTAAGTAGTTGTTATGGGCGGAGTTCATGCATTGTATTGGTTTTGTTCTTTGAACACAGTGATGTGTTCCCATGGGTCACCCCTGAGCTCAAAGTCCTCCTGAACCAGAAAAAGAGGGCTTTCATCTCGGGGGACAGAGAGGAGCAGAAGAAGGTCCAGCGTGAGCTCCAGTGGAGGATCAGGAGGGCAAAGAAGGACTATGGGAAGAAGATGGAGGAGAAGCTGGCTCAGAACAGCGCAAGGGCGTCTGGAGAGGACTAAAGACCATGTCTGGATTTGGGCAGGGTGTCAGAGGACAGCTGATGGTGACCAGCGCTGGCGGATGAATTAAACTGCTACTTCAACAGGTTTGATTCTCCCTCCCCCCCTCTGCACCCTCCCGTTCCCCTCCCCTCTTCACACGTCTCCAGACCAGCTGACACCTCCCCCCTCCCCAGGCCAACTTCACTTGACTGCTACAGCCCGACAGACACATCCCCCTCCCTCTGCAGCCCCCCCCCGCCCCCCCCCTCCCCCCCATCAGACCAGGTGAGGAGACAGCTGAGGCGACTAAATCAGAGGAAATCTGAAGGACCTGATGGCATCAGTCCCAGGCTGCTGAGGACCTGCGCAGACCAGCTCTGTGTGGTACTATGCTACCTGTACAACCTGAGCCTCAGCCTGGAGAAGGTTCCAGTCCTCTGGAAGACCTCCTGTGTGGTTCCGGTTCCCAAAACAGCACAAGCGAAGGAACCAGCCCACTACAGACCTGTCGCCCTGACCTCCCACCTCATTAAGATCATGGAAAGGCTCCTCCTGAACACCTCCGCTCTATGGTGAGCCCCACCTAGACCCGCTGCAGTTTGCCTACAGGCCCAACATCGAGTAGAAGATGCCAGTCATCTACCTTCTGCAGCGGGCACTCACCCACCTGGAGATCGCCGGCAGCGCTGTGAGGGTCATGTTCTTTGACTTCTCCAAGCGCCTTCAACACCATCAGGCCAGCGCTCTGCGCGGGGGAAGCTGGAGGACGTGGGAGTGGACGGGCATCTTGCTGCCTGGATTATTGACTACCTTACTAACCGTCCACAGTAATGCGGCTGCGGCGGCTGTAAGTCAAAGGTGGTAGTCTGTCTGCACGGGGGCACTGCAGGGCACCGTCCCTCTCACCCTTCCTTTTTAACATCTATACCTCGGACTTCATATATAACACAAACAGCTGCCACCTCCAGAAGTTCTCGGACGACTCCGCCATCGTGGGCCGTGTGTCAGAGGGGAACGAGCTGGAGTACCGGTCGGTCATCGTCGACTTCTGTGGACTGGTGTGAGCGCAACCACCTGTGCTTGAACACTAGGAAGACGAAGGAGATGGTGGTCGACTTCAGGAGAAACACTCAAACACACACACACACACACATTTACTAGTGAACATCCAGGGACAGGACATTGAGACAGTGGACAGTTTCAAGTACCTGGGTGTTCACCTTAACAATAAACTGGACTGGTCCCACAACACCAACGCCCTGTACAAGAAGGGGCCAGAGTCAGCCTCCACCTTCTGAGGAGACTCGGGTCCTTCGGCATATGCAGACCTCTGCTCAGGACATTTTATGACTCTGTGGTAGCCTCTGCAATCCTCTACGCTGCCATCTGCTGGGCCCCGCAGCACAGAGCGGGACAGAAAGAGACTGAACAAGCTGGTCAGGAGGGCCAGCTCTGTCCTCGGCTGCCCACTGGACTCTGTGGAGGAGGTGAGTGAGAGGAGGATGGTAGCAAAGCTCACATCCATCCTGTCCAACAGCTCTCACCCACTGCACCAGACTGTCGAGAGCTAAGCAGCTCCTTCAGTGGGCGACTGAGGCATCCTCAGTGCAGGAAGGAGCGCTACCGCAGGGTCGATTTCATTCCACGCTATCAGACTGTACAACGCCACTTTGTAACTGTCTGTGAAAATACCGGTTATGTGCAATAAAAACCCCCGCGCACTTTAATCAACCACATCTACCCCACTGACTGTCAACCATATCAACCCATCTACTCTGCACTCAGATACATTACACTTTAATATAGGCCAATCTATAAAGTTGCTCCATTCTTTTCTTTTATTGTTTAGTAATTTATACTATTTATGTATCTATTTATTTATTTACTTATATATGTATGTGTGTATGTTCGTACTTGTATCTATTTTTGCACCCCCTACTGATAGTACCTCAAGAGCCTGTAACAGTGAATTTCTCCATTGTGAGATTAATAAAGCTGTATCTTATCTGTATCTTATCTTATCTGTATCTTATCTTATCTTAATGCACAGTTCATTTTGGTGCCCCAATAAAAACATATACCTATGTCTTGAATTTGAAAAAAAAAAAAATCATTTTATTTTTCACTAAAGAAGGGTTCGGTGAATAAGTAAATGAAAATGGTGGGGTTCAGTACCACCAACAAGGTTAAGGCCCACTGCTCTAAAGTCACATCAGTGCTAAAGTGTAATACAGTAATCCTTTGAACTGTTGTAAAACACTCCACCATTAAAGTCTTTTTTAATTATTATTCCAGTTCATGACCCAAGGTAATGTGTTATATTTTATTTACTGTGGTGTAGCATGTTAGCATGTTTCTCATTGTGTTTTGTTTATCCAATTTATTACATTTCTCGTTCTTTTATGTCCTTTTTGTTCTGGTCTGTGTTTTGGGGGACTTTGATTTTGGCACCGTGCCTCTCACTAACTGTTTACTTCCTGAGGGGCGTGGCTCAGCTGCTCACACACCTGAATTCACTATTCTCATTTACTCCCAATAAACAAAAGCATGCTCAGCTCTGCGCCAGAGGATTAACTCACATCAACATCACCGCTTCTTTGGTTTGTAACGCCTCTTACTCTATCACTATAAAACTCTGTTTTGTACTTCAGCTCCGGTTGGGGGGTGTGGTTGAGCTGCTCGGACTTAATGCAGTTAATACCTGAATTCAGTCATGCCTAATGCAATACAATAGGTTCCTCTAGTGGGCATTTTTGAAAACTACAGTGCTGTATGTTCATAAAGAGAATGCACTGAAAGGTGTTTTATGCGTATGCTGTCTAATGTTTATATTTTAGCATCAATAAATATAACAGTAAAAATTGAATTTTTTTTCTTAATCATTACTACATTTTACTACATTAATACTGTATCAATGAGTAAGACTGTCTATAGAATGTGTTTAAGAAGCATATTTTAGCACATGTAATAGATACATAGTATTTTACTTACAGCTGCTCATTTGCGCATGTGATGTCATACATGGGGTTTTATTTCCGGGTACAGAACTCGCGGATTATCTCGATTCGCAGGAAGGCCCAGAACCGAACCCCCGCGAATGTCAAGGGCCTACTGTATTTCATTAGTCCCAGAGGGAAATTCCCAGAAGAGGGTTGCATGCAAGAAGCTCGGTGTTGGTTGGACTCTTATAGTCCTATATCTGTATAAGGGGAAGTCTATGGTTGGCAGGAGGAATCCAAAGGATCCCAAGACTAGCAGGAAAAATTCCAGGGCTGGAAAGAATCTTGGGAGAAATCGAATTTACCACTGAGAAGAAGCCCTGGGATGATCAGGAAAACATTCCAAATGTCATATCATTAAAAAATACATTTTACTGAATGAAGTAATACAAATATATTTAATAATACTATATACATTTAATATATCTTGATATATTTATAGAAAATTGGTTACTTTGGAAACACTTGTACATGCGCGCACACACACACACACACACACCCCGAAAGGTAGCAGGACTATTTACCCAGTGAGGCAGGCGGTGAGCATCTGGATGTGGAGGAATTTCTCGTTTCCACTGAGCTGCAGTCTGTTTGGGGCTTGGGAACTACAGTAGAACACAACAGAGATCAAAGATTGAAACACACACACACACACACACACATCAATCCTTCCATCACCCCTGGGGAGGGTGTGTGTGCGATGCCAAGGAGGGCGCATATGACCCCAGGGAACATGCCTTTCTTTTTTTTCCGTATTAGGATAAATTGTAATTCTTCATCCACTGCAGCAGGTGGCAGTGGCTTCCTCTCTGTCAGAGTGTGCCCAGAGGTAAAATAAGAAGTGAAGTTAATAAACCCACCATGGAAATTTTTAACAGGGACGGAAAGAGAGGCGAAGAGAGACAGAGACAGGGAGGGAAACGAAAGTCTCCACAAAGCTAAGTTGAGGAGATATGATGAAGCGGATGTAACGCTTGGCTTCACTGTACTGCGGTGAGAAACGAGGAAAGACCGCTGTGTTTACTGTGTCTGAAAACATTGGCAGCGGACAGTATAAATCCAAATAAATTCAGGCATCACTTAAAGATATTACAGCCTCATCACATAATGAGCCACGTGAGTTTTTTTCAGCGAAAATTTGCCGAGTATTGCCAACAACCATCCCGCTTTATGAATAATACTCCAGCAAACCAGTGAGCTCTGTTAGCATCAGATAAGGTGGAGTACCAAACTGCCCAGTGTAGAAAACCCCACAGCACAGCAGAGGAACTGATCCTACCTGCAGCAGACATGGTCTCGGTCATGCTGGATGACATCACTGCTGCGGAAATAACTGCTGGTCCCAGTTCAGCATTGAGCAGGAGCTGAGAGTTCAGTATCGGGCTTTAAACCCGGCTTCGAAAAACTGTGCACTGAGAAACGTGCTCATTATAGCTATTAATCTGAACTTAATAATTTTGACAATAATAATAATAATAATAATAATAATAATACACACACACACACACACACACCCCAAAAGGTAGCCATCAACATTTGGGTAGTGGGGTAGTGGTGTTCCACCCTACCAATATGATGCAAGCAAAGAAGCTCCTTCCCTCCGTAGCCTACGAGCCACCCTCGGGCAAAGTGCAGAACTCGTTCAGCCGCCCTTGTCAGGGTTATGACTCGGAGGAGGTTTAGCCCCCAGACATGTGGCAAAAAGACCCCATGGGTGAGTGGACACGCTCTCTGCCAATGAACTAAAACCCCAGCTACTGGGTCAAATAGCACCACTGCCTTGTGGTGAGCCAGTAGACTGGCAATGGCTACGGGAGACAACCCAGACAGAAAATCCGGAGTGGAGCACAATAGGCAGCTCTGGTGAAACACTGAAACCTTCTGGCAACTCCTGCAGCTGAGCTGACACCAACTGTACTGGACTTCCTTTCCCTTGGATCCTGTCTGTGAAGCCGAGAGGGGGACGCTGAAGTTTGGGCAACCCAGTATCTCCATATCACCCGCTCTGGCCTACATCTGGAGAGGTCACTCCAGCGACGCTGCACCAGCAACTAAATCAACACGGGAGGAGACAGTTATGAGTTCTAAGTCTAAAGCGTATTGGCGTAAGCTTGGACACTACGGGTCATCTCCGACGGTGGGAGGGACCGCTGTGTCCCATTAGTCAACTACCGCCCGGCTCAAGCTGGGCAGCCCACGGCCAATAAGGTGCTGACTCGTCACGGTTTGCCTGCTTCAATGAGTGCTTGGGGCTCAGGACAAAACCCGAACTGCAGACTGAAATTTCCGCACCACGCAAGAAACAAAGAAACAAAGCTCCAGTCCTCCGACTGGCAACCTGGAACGTCAGAACAATGTGTCCTGGTATCTCTGATGATCTCAAGCAAATTGACGACACCAGGAAAACTGCAATCATCGACTGCGAACTAAACAAACTTCAGATAGACATTGTTGCTCTTCAAGAGACCAGATGTCCTTCCTGCGGCAATCTGAAGGAAAAGAACTACACTTTCTTCTGGCAAGGTCCCGAACCAGACAACCACAAAATACATGGAGTCGGATTCGCTGTACGTAACACCCTTCTTTCACCAGTGGAACCTCCGTATGAAGGAACTGAACGTATCCTCTCACTGCGCTTCTCAATATCCCAGGGCCCCGTCAACGTGTTCAGTGTATACGCGCCAACCCAGTGCTCAGAAGCTGCCACTAAGGATGCATTCTATCAAGAACTCGAGGCAAAAATAACCAGCACACCTCCCAAAGATCATCTAATCCTCCTAGGCGACTTCAATGCCCGAGTAGAAAATGACCATGAAAATTGCATAGGGCATTTTGGAGTCGGTAAGCAAAATGAAAATGGACAACACCTTCTTGAACTGTGCGGCTACCACGATCTTTCTGTTACTAACATTTTCTTCAACAGCAAACTGCACAGAAGAGTATCCTGGAGCCACCCCGCTCCAACCACTGGCACCAGCTTGATCTCGTCATTACAAGAAGATCCTTCCTTAATAGTGTGCTGGTCACTCGCACCTACCACAGTGCTGACTGCGACACAGACCACTCACTTGTGGGTAGCAAGAGTCAACTCCATCCTCAAAGGTTCCATCAAACCATCAAAGACCGGGCAAAGCGAATGGATAGATGGGCTGAGCACTATCAAGATCTCTACTCAAGACAAAACATCGTAACTGATAAAGCCTTGGCTGGAACTCCCGAAGGACACACAAGAATAGAACTTGATGTCTTACCAACACCTGGAGAGCTTAAAAGGGCAATCAACTCACTTTCCAGTGGGAAAGCACTAGGAAGTGATGGAATCCCCCCCAGAAGTCATCAAGGTAGGAATAAAAAACGAGCTCTTCCACCACCTCCATCAACTCCTGATGAAGTGTTGGGAAGAAGGCACTGTCCCGCAGGACATGCGTGATGCCAAGATTGTGACCCTCTACAAAAACAAAGGCGAGTGCAGTGACCGCAATAACTACTGGGGGATATTCCTGCTCAGCATTGTTGGAAAAGTGTTCGCTCGTGTTGCCCTCAACCGGCTACAAGCTCTCGCTGAGTCTGTGTATCCTGAATCTCAGTGTGGGTTTCGATCAAAGCCTTCGACAATAGACACTGTGTTCTCGCTCAGACAGCTACAGGAGAAATGCAAGGAACAGAGACGTCCACTATACCTTGCCTTCATTGATCTCACCAAGGCCTTCGACCTCGTCAGTCGTCCTGGTCTTTGCAACCTCCTGCACAAAATTGGTTGCCCTCCCAAACTCCTTAAACTGATCATTGCCTTCCCCGACAACATGACAGGCACTGTGCACTTTGATGGATCATCATCCAAACCATTTCCAGTCAAGAGCGGGGTAAAGCAAGGGTGTGTTCTGTCCCCCACACTCTTCGGAGTGTTCTTCTCCCTCGTCCTAAACTACGCCTTTCGCAACTCCGAAGATGGCATCTTCCTCCACACAAGGAGCGACGGCAGCCTTTTTAACATCAACCGCCTTAAAGCCAAATCGAAAATTCGCAAAGTACGAATAAGGGACCTGCTGTTTGCCGACGATGCTGCTATTGCCACCCACTCTGATGATTACCTTCAATGCCTCATCACAAAGTTTGCAAAAGCGTGTTCTGAATTTGGCCTAACAATCAGCCTAAAGAAAACTATCATCATGGGTCAAGACGTCAGTGCTATCCCCTCCATCTCTATTGGCGATCACACCCTTGAAGTGGTGGAAACCTTCAAGTACCTTGGCTCAACAATATCTAGCAATAGGTCACTGCAACATGAGATGGAGTCCAGACTCGGCAGAGCCATGAGCACCTTGAATCACCTCTCCAAAAGGGTATGGAACAACCAAAAACTGACCAGAAACCAAAACTGTATGAAGCTTGCGTTCTCAGCACCTTGCTGTATGGAAGTGAAACGTGGGCATTGTACTCGAAAGAAGAGCAGAGACTGAATGCTTTCCACATACGCTGCCTCAGAAGACTCCTTGGAATCTCTTGGAAAGATCACATCACAAACGCAGAAGTGCTCAGTCAAGCAGGTTTCCCAAGTATGTTTGCATTTCTCACTCAGAGACGTCTATGCTGGCTAGGCCATGTTTACAGGATGAAATATGGACGTATACCCAAAGACATCCTGTACGGTGAACTCTCAGAGGGCTCCAGACCTAGTTCGATCATTCCTCCGATTCAAGGAAGTGTGCAAACGTGACCTCAAAGCTTGTAACATCACACCTTCTCACCTCGAACAAGTCACTACAGATAGAAATCTCTGGAGATCAACTGTGAAATCTGGAATCAACCAGGCAGAAGAGAAGAGCGAGTTCTCTCATCTAGAAAAGAAGACTCGTCATAGTGAGAATCCTGTGTCGACAACAACTGTGCCACCCACAAACTTCATGTGCCCAAAGTGTTCAAGAGCTTGCCTGTCTCGCATTGGACTATATAGCAACAGCAGGCGTTGTAACCCCCAACCTCATTAGATGTAGACTCTATTGTCTCATGAGACATACAGATGCCATCATCATCATCATCATCAATAATAATAATAATAATATGAATTGTTTTATTCATTTTTGTTTTGTAGGTTAAAGTGTTTTATATGTTGTGCTCCTGATCTAATGTTGCTGATCAATTTGAATTTATTATTATTTATTGATTTTATTTCATTTTATTTTCAGTATAAAATTGTTCAAATTGTTAGTCAAAATGTTGACAGTTTAAATATGGATACTTTTTTCTTTCAGGCAAATTGATGTATGTTAAATCTTTTTGTTTAAAGACTAAAAAAATGTTAGTTATTCTTTGTTGGAAGTTGATCTATATTTCTTCTTTTTTTTTGTTTTCCATAATGATAATAAGGATTTATTATGTTAATAAGGATAAAGTGTATGCAGAGGATTACTTATGACAATTTTTAGACAAATAACACTAATTATATTTGGGGGGACGACAAAATGTTTTCCTGTTCCTAGGAGGGGTGCAACAGAAAATAATTGAGAAACACTGCCCTAGGGTGAAGGTGGGGTACACCCATAGAAAGGTGGAACAATCTAGAACAGCCTAATGTGCATGTCTTTCAACCGTAGAATGAAATTGAAGTACCCGGAGGAAACCCACACCTTCACAGAGAGAAAATACAAACTGCACAAAAAAAACCAGCTTCGTCAATCCTGGGACTCAAACCCGGGACCTTCTTGCTGTGAAGCGGATACGGTAAGAGCTACTCCGCTGTGTTGCACCAGACGGATAATTACAGGGGGGGGGGGCAGTGTGCAGGGATCCCAGTGAGGTTTACAAAAAATAGAGGAAACGGGTTTAGAAATATAGCAAATGAAATATTTCAGCTGGGGGTCAAGGGGGCCCTTACGGGGTACAGGAGCAGAGCATGTCATGTAAAAAATCATGCAAACAAGTTAATCATTGTTTTGTGACATAAACACTAAACAAAACAACTTAAATAATGTAAAAATACTAAAATGTTATTTCAGTGTTGATAAACACACATAATTCAACTGGTGAGCATATCTGCTACAAGTTCATATGTTAATAGTATAACACTATCATTCAAAAATGTCAACATTTACTCTGCACTAGTAAGCAGTCTTATACTGAACTTACTGCAAAAATTTATAAAAATAGCAGAATTTCGCAAAATAGCAGAGATCTGGAATCCCTGAGTGTGGCACAATCGAGTGGAGTTATTTTCTATAACATTAATTTTAAAATTACAGCGGTACCTTGACTTACGAAATTAAATCCGTTCTGAGGGCGAGCTTGTAAGTGAAAACGTTCATTACATGAAACAAAAATTCCCATCAGAAATAACAGAAAACCAATTCATCTGCTCCAAGCCCCTCCCAAACTCATAACCTGCACAAGCACGTATATTTCACCTAATATATGAAAGATAAACATGTAAAAACAATAAATGTCTGTTTTCCTTTCAGCTTTTTCCCTTTTACTCAGGAGTCGCCACAGCGAATCATCTGATTCGCACGTTTGATTTGGCAGAGGTTTTTACGTCGGATGCCCTTCCTGTCACAACCCTTTTTAGCAAGGGACAGAAACACGCTGAGGACTTTGCAGCTCCTCTTTACGAAAGTCAGCAATGGTTCTTTTACATCAACCTCTCACCATAGACAGTGACAGACATGGTCCGCCTTTGATAACCCAGTTAGCCGCACCGGGGGACAGACTCTAATAATAATGAGGGTTAATGTTTATGGGGGAAATGTAATATTTCAGATTTTTTTTTTCATAATTGAAAGAATATTATAAATAAAGATCATCTGCAGGAAAAGAATCAGGTTCAACTGGAATAAAAAGAATCCCAATAGCTGATATTAATTAAAAAGGGTGGGGTTACGTTTAATGAGAATCATTATATAAAATATTTGTATATCTGTGAAAATGTTAAAATTAGTAATTTTGTTCATTTCAAATGTTACATTTTAAACAAAATTTTTTAAATTCAGAGGTTCTGTATAATCGGCAGGTTGCACTGTCCAAATTTCCATCTTTTATTTATCGCACACACAGAATAAACACAAAGTGTTGAACTTCGGGTTAAATGCACGATTTTCGTCCCTCGTGTTGCGTGTGAAAAGCGTGATTTTCATGTTCACACGTTCAGGGAAGAAAATGCCGTTAAATGAGTCACAGCACAGAATGTCACATTACAAACTGCAACATTTTCCAGGCACATTGCTTTTTTATGTGTGTTGATATGATTATAAGCAGACCAAGCAGAAATTTGATTTACAAAATAAACATTTTTCAAACAGTTTTCATTGTTATTTAAAAAATTAAAATTACAAATAAACCAAGTTAAGCCGTCTACTCAGCAAATAACATGTTAAGTGTTTAGTTCATTTGCAAGAGTTAAAAATACACCAAATTGTTTTAAACAATGAGATTCCTTTAGGCTTTTCCCTTTTTAAACAGTAATTTAAAAAAATAATAATTATTGAGAAGGGTAGTGGTGTCCTGGTGGTATAGGGCACTGGATCACTGATCCTAAGGTTGGGGGTTCGAGTCCCACTCTCCACAGGGTTGTCACTGTCCCCCCCAGTGCACTAATCCCGACAGAAAAACCTATGAACCAAATCAAACGTGCAAATCATTTGCTGTGGCGACTCCTGAGGAAGGGAAAAGGTCAAAAATAAATCTTTAAAGAGTGTGTGGAGAGTTGTAATGGAAATATTACACTGAAGTAATTAAAAAAAACAAATTGAATCACATTCACAAATTTTTGTGGTGAATATATTTTACATTATTAAACTTCAAAATAAGCAGACGTTGGTTCGACTTCAAAACAGCAGACATCCTGATACAGTTAGTTAGTGTGTGCATGTGTGTGTGCTGTGTGCATGTGTGTGTGCTGTGTGTGTGTGTGTGTGCGTGCGTGTGTGTGTGTGAGTGCATATACGGGGATCCCTCGCTACTGCGCACTTCAATTCATGCGGCTTCAGTGCAATGTGCTTTTTTTAAATAAAAATAAATAAATATTCAACAAACTAAAAGAATAAGGAGAATAAAGAAGAATTAAGGAAGGAAGATTTTCCTCCTGATTTTTTGGGAA
>CM045747.1:2122500-2160000 GCA_024760905.1 Plotosus lineatus | reverse complement strand
CTGTCGTTAATATTCAGAGCGACGGGTTTCGCTGCAGTTTCCTGTTTTCAGTATTATTCCTGAATCAAACCCTGAACTCTGACATTTACAACTGCACACAAAGCAACAGAAACATTTCTACCCTTGTTGTTTTCTTCTTGTTTTTGTTGTTGCTGTAATGGAATGTACAGTTTATGGTGCAGGAGCCATTATCCCTCTAATGAAAATAGAAAGGGGGAGAGATGGAGGAAAAGATGTATAGTAATGCACAATTATATGGGAAAGGATGAATAGAAAGAAAAAGGTGAAAGAGCTTGAAAGGATAGAGAGAGAGATCAGAGAAAGAACAAAACAGACACAGACACAGATAGAGAGAACAAGAAAAAACAAAATAGAGCAGATAGAGAAAGAGAGATAGACAGAACAGGCAGACCGAGAGAGAGAGAGAGAGAGAGAGAGAGAACAGGCAGAGAGAGAGAGAGCGAGAGAGTGAGAAGGAGAGGGGGAGAGACCAAACAGGGAGAGAGAGCAAGAGAGAGAGAGAGAGAAGACGAGGGAGAGAAAGAACAGGGAGAGAGAGAGATAAGGGGAGGGGTGATAGAATAGAGAGAGAGAGAGAGAGATAGATAGAACAGTGTGTGAGAGAGAGAGATAGAACAGGGAGAGAGAGAAGGCGAGGGGGAGTGACCGAACAGGGAGAGAGAGCGAGAGAGAGAGAGAAAGAACAGGGAGAGAGAGAGAGAGAGAGATAAGGGAGGGGTGATAGAATAGAGAGAGAGAGAGAACAGTGTGAGAGAGAGAGAGAGAGAACAGTGTGAGAGAGAGAGAGAGAGAGAGAGAGAGAGAAGGAGAAAGAGAAAGCGAGAGAGAGAGAAGACGAGGGGAGAGAAAGAACAGGGAGAGAGAGAGAGAGAGATAAGGGGAGGGTGATAGAATAGAGAGAGAGAGAGAGAGAGAGAGAGAGAGAGATAGAACAGTGTGTGAGAGAGAGAGATAGAACAGGGAGAGAGAGAGCGAGACAGAGAGAGAGAGAAGGAGAGGGGGAGTGACCGAACAGGGAGAGAGAGCGAGAGAGAGAGAGAGAAGACGAGGAGAGAGAAAGAACAGGGAGAGAGAGAGAGAGAGAGATAAGGGGAGGGGTGATAGAATAGAGAGAGAGAGAGATAGAACAGTGTGAGAGAGAGAGGGGTGATAGAATAGAGAGAGAGAGATAGAACAGTGTGAGAGAGAGAGGGGTGATAGAATAGAGAGAGAGAGAGAGAGAGAAGGAGAAAGAGAAAGCGAGAGAGAGAGAGAGGACGAGGGGAGAGAAAGAACAGGGAGAGAGAGAGATAAGGGGAGGGGGGATAGAATAGAGAGAGAGAGAGAGAGAGAGATAGAACAGTGTGTGAGAGAGAGAGAGATAGAACAGGGAGAGAGAGCGAGACAGAGAGAGAGAAGGAGAGGGGGAGTGACTGAACAGGGAGAGAGAGCGAGAGAGAGAGAGAAAGAACAGGGAGAGAGAGAGAGAGATAAGGGGAGGGGTGATAGAATAGAGAGAGAGATAGAACAGTGTGAGAGAGAGAGATAGAGAGAGAGAGAGAGAGAACAGTGTGAGAGAGAGAGGGGTGATAGAATAGAGAGAGAGAGATAGAGAGAGAGAGAGAGAGAGAGAGAGAGAGAGAAAGAACAGTGTGAGAGAGAGAGGGGTGATAGAATAGAGAGAGAGAGAGAGAGAAGGAGAAAGAGAAAGCGAGAGAGAGAGAGAGAGACGGGGAGGGGGAGAGTGAAGCCAATCAGATCAGGTCGTTATAGAACATTGTGAATAATAATAATAATAATAATGATAATGATAATATTAATAATTAAAATTATTTCATTCTGTGACTACATTAGAATTTCAGTTGTTTCTTTGCTCCTATACACACACACACACACACACACACACACACACACACACACACATATACATGGTGGTAATGTGCGGGATCACTGATTTCATGGTCGGGGGTTCAAGCCCCACTATCACCGGACTGTCCCTGCTGTCCCCCCAGTGAACAAACTGGGTAATCAAAGGCCGGCTGTGTCCCTCACTGTCTGTGCTGGAGGTTCATGTAAAAGAACCATTGGTGACATTTGTAAAGAGGAGCTGCATAGCCGTCAGCATGTTTCTGCTCTGTGATGGCCTGGAGCTGTCCAGGGTGTACTCTGCCCTTGCCCAGAGTCAGCTGAAATGGGCTCTAGGCTCTCCGCAACCTAATTAGGATAAAGGAATTCTGACAATGAATGAATGAATGAATGAATTCCCCATAACCTATTGTATTTTTTTTGATGATAAGGCGTACTTGAAATCTTTTAATCTTCACAAAAATTGACGGTGCACCATATATATATTGACGAAGTTGCACCACTTGATGGATTGTCGGAGCATTATGGCTACCATAGTTAGGTGACTGGCTGAGTTATACGTGAGTGGTTGAGAGAAATTTACGTCAAGAGACCGGAAGGCTTTTCCACCGAATCTCCGGCTCTATTGATCTGCGACTCCATGCGTGCCTAGCTCAGTGATACCATCAAAACATAAGTGAAGCAAACTAAGTCGGAGCTTGTCATCATTAGGATGGATTCACCAAAGAACACCAACCGATAGATATTGGTGTCAACAGGTGGTGAGTTAGAGGGATCCGGGCTTTATGTCCAACTTGCACAACTGTTAAACTCCAACACAGAAGATGAAGAATTTGATGGATTTGTGGAAAAGGAATGAACTGAAAAAGTGAGTTTATTGTTTCATATTATTATAACTGAACAATGATGAGAGTTATTGTCTGTCTGTCTTCCTTTCGGCTTTTTCCCTTTTACTCGGGAGTCGCCACAGCGAATCATCTGATTCGCACGTTTGATTTGGCAGAGGTTTTTACCTTGGATGCCCTTCCTGTCACAACCCTTTTTAACAAGGGACAGAAACACGCTGACGACTTTGCAGCTACTCTTTACGAAAGTCAGCAATGGTTCTTTTACATGAACCTCTCACCATAGACAGTGAGACACATGGCCTGTCTTTGATAACCCAGTTAACTGCACTGGGGGGGACAGTGACAACCTTGTGGAGAGTGGGACTCGAACCCCAACCTTTGGATCAGCGATCCAGCACCCTATACCACTAGACCACCACCGCCCCTTGTGAAGTGTATTATTTTATATTATTATAACGGAACAATGATTAGAGTTATTGTGAAGCGTATTATTTTATGTTATATTATTATAACTTGTCCCCCTTTATTGCCCATTTAAGACTGACCATGTCCTAAATGATGAACACGGGGGAAAGAAGATTTCTCTCTCAAAAAAAATCCTGAAGTAAAGGTTGATTGCTTTTTTCTTTCCACCTTATTTCGGATCCTGTCGGGACAGATAAAATTCCCCCAGCTATGGGCAAATAGCTCTACTGCCTTGTAAGAATCTTGGGAGAGAAGAAGGCTAAGGGAGTAAACCCCAACAGAATATCTGGAGTCCTTAAGGCGGCTCGAAGCTGTACTCAGCCCATTCTGGCAACTCCTGTGACGGCGCGGGAACCATGTGTACTGGCATCTGTCTTTCCATTGGACCATTCCAGCAACGTGTAGAGGGGGGATCTACTGCATGGGTAACACTTTGTCCAAGATACTCATCTACCCAGGCCCTTGTACACTGGAGAGGACACTCCAGCTTCGCTGTGCAGCGTCGACAAAACACGGGAAGCAGCAGTCTACTGGTTATAAGTCCTCAGTTTGATTGGCGTAGAGCTTGACGCCAGGAGTTGCTTCTGACGATAGGGGAGGCCACACACCTCATTGGGCAGCTACTGCCTGCCTTAAGCTGGGTAGTCCCCAGCCAGTAAGGTGCTGCCTCGCCACACTCCGTTAACCTCACTGCATGTGTGGGTTTAGAGTAACAGACAAGTGGATCGTTAACTGCGCACCAAACAACAAAAACAAGAAAACAAAGAAAAAGGTACAGAAGTTGAAAACAAAGAGAAAGGTACAAAAGTTTGCTGTCCTGAAGTTGGGCACACGGAACGTACGAACAATGACACCAGGGCTCTCAGATAATCTCCAAGACATTAGTGACACCGGCAAAACAGCTGTCACCGACTGGGAGCTAAATAGGCTGCAGATGGACATTGTTGCCCTCCAAGAAACCAGACTCCGTGGTACAGGCCTCATGAGAGAAAAGGACCTCACTTTTTTCTGGCAAGGGAAGTCACCAAACGAGACCAGGGAACATGGTGTTGGCTTTGCAGTCAAGAACAGTCTGCTGGTATCCATCATCCCACCAACACCGGGAACAGAGAGGATCCTGTCCCTACAGCTCCACACTGTTGCCGGACCAGTCACTCTCATAAGTGCATATGCCCCACCCCTAACCTCCTCCACAGACACAAAAGATAAATTCTATGACGATCTCAGTTCTGCCATCAGTGACACATCCCTAACACATATCCGCTATTCATCCTTGGAGACTTCAACGCCAGGGTGGGTGCCGACCACACAACATGGCCTTCCTGTCTAGGTCACTTTGGTGTTGGATGCATGAATGAAAACGACCAGCGCCTGCTCGAACTTTGCTGTCACCATGACCTCTGCGTCACCAACACATATTTCAACACCAAGCCTCAACATAGTCTCCTGGAGACACCTGAGGTCCAAGCACTGGCACCAACTAGATCGGTTCCTCATCAGGCGTCCCAGCCTACCCTGCGTCAGACTCATCCGCAGCTACCAGAGCGTTGACGGCGATACGGACCACCCACTGGTGTGCAGCATGGTAAAACTACAGGCCAGAAGAATCTGCCTGACAAAGAGAGCTGGCAGACCACACATCTGCACCAGCAACACGCGAAACCCAGCCAGGGTGGATGAATTTGCCACAGCCCTGAAAAACTGTCTACCAGGCCCACAAAGCAACAACGCCCAGGAGAGATGGGAATACGTGAGGGATGCCGTGTACACCTCAGCAATGTCTGTTTTCAGCAAGCAAACAAAAAAGTCAGTAGACTGGTTTGTAGCCTACGCCGAGGACATCAAACCTGCCGTTGAAGCAAAGAGGGCTGCGATGTCTGCCTATAAAACCAACCCCAGGAATAGGACCTGCTGACGCTGCAGGAAGTCCGCAGCAAAGTCCAGGAGATTGCCAGGCGGAGTGCAAATGAGTACTGGCTACAGCCCTGTTCCAAGATCCAGTTCGCAGCTGACACTGGCAACATCAAGGGGATGTATGATGGCATTAAGCAGACTCTTAGACCAACAATAAAGCAAACAGCATCTTTGAAATCCTCCAAGGACCGAGCAAAACAGATGGAACGGTGGATTGAGCATTATTCCGAGCTCTACGTCAGGGAGAATATCATCTCAGAAGACGCCCTTAATGCTGTTTAGTGCCTTCCTGTGTTAGAGGACCTGGACATTGAACCTACACTTAAAGAACTGCAAAACGCCTTCGACTCCCTTGCCACTGCAAAGCTCCACGGAAAGATGCTATCCCAGCCGAGGTGCTGTGATTTTGCAAAGACGTCCTTTTTGAAGAGCTGCACCATCTCCTCTGCCTATACTGGAGGGAGGGGGAAGTCCCACAAGACATGAGGGATGCCAACATCATCACGTTATATAAGAACAAAGGTGGCAGCAGTGACTGCAACAACTACCGTGGCATCTCCCTCTTGAGCATTGTTGGTAAACTGTTTGTAAGAATGGCACTGAAGAGACTCCAAGTACTTGTAGAGAGAGTCTACCCCGAATCCCAATGTGGCTTCCGCACAACAGGTCCACCATCGACATGGTCTTCTCCCTCAGACAGCTGCAGGAGAAATGCAGAGAGCAGACTGCTGCTCTTTATAGCCTTCATTGACCTGATGAAGGCCTTCACTATAGTCAGCAAGGATGGCCTCTTCAAGATTCTGCCAAAGATAGGGTGTCCGTCCAGGCTGCTGAGCATTATCAAATCCTTCCACGACAATATGACTGGCACAGTAGTCTTCGATGGCTCAACATCAGAGAGCTTCAAGATCAAGAGTGGCGTGAAGCAGGGCAGCGTCCTCGTCCCGACACTGTTCGTAATATTCTTTGCTGTTCTGCTGAAGTACACCTATGGATCAGCCACTGAGGGCATCTATCTCCAAACCAGATCAGACAGCAAACTCTATAACATCTCCTGTCTCAAGGCCAAATCCAAAGTCCAGCAGAAATGCCTCCGCGACTTCCTTTTCGCAGATGATGCAGCTATCACGACCCATGCAGCGGAGGAGCTTCAACTGCTCATGGACTGCTTCAGCTAGGCATGTGAGGAGTTCGAGTTGACAATCAGCCAGAAGAAAACTCAAGTCATGTGGCAGGATACAGGCCCTCCACCTGATATCAGACTCTCTGATCAGACGCTGGAAGTTGTCCACAACTTTGTGTACCTGGGCTCTACCATCTCTGACTCTCTCTCTCTCTGGACACAGAGATAGACAGGCGCATCGGCAAAGCTGCTACCACAATGGCTAGACTCAACAAGAGTTTGGACAAATGTAAAATTGACTGAGCACACGAAAAGCCACGTATACAAGGCCTGTGTTGAGAGCACACTCCTCTATAGAAGTAAGGCATGGACGATGAGAGCTAAACAGGAACACAGGCTCAATGCCTTCCAGATGCATTGTCTCCGCCACATCCTGGGCATCACCTGGCAGGACAAGGTCACAAACACCAGCGTACTGGACAAAGCCATAGTTCCCAGCATGTACATTCTACTGAAGCAGAGGCGCCTGCATTGGCTTGGCCACGTTGTGTGCATGAAGGACGGAAGAATCCCAAAGGACCTCCTTTATGGAGAACTGACACAAGGATCCCGTCCCGCAGGCAGACCAAAACTCTGCTTCAAGAATGTCTGTAAGAGAGATCTGAAAACCCTTAAAATCGACCTAAACACCTGGGAAGCCACTGCCTCTGACCGACAAGCCTGGAGACAGTCAGTGAAAATTAGGCTGTCAAACTTTGAGGAAACCCTTGCCAAAAAGTCCGAGGCAGAGAGACAAAGAAGGATGGCCCAAACCCAGACACATATACAAGCAACTGCATTCATCCGTCCTGGATGTGGGAGAGACTGCCATTTCTGCATCGGCCTGACCAGCCACACCAGACGATGTCTTCAACTCCAGCGTGCAAGTCCATAGTCTCTCGAGACTCGGATGCCTACGATTATTATAACTGAACAATGTACAGATATTTTGAAGTGTATTATTTTATATTATTATAAATGAACAATGATGAGAGTTATTGCGAAGTGTATTATTTTATATTTTATATTATTACAACTAAACAATGTTGACAGTTGAGAAGGGTATTATTTTATATTTTATATTATTGTAACTGAACAATGTTGAGAGTTATTGTGAAGTGTATTATTTTATACTTTATATTGTTATAACTGAACAATGATTGCAGTTATTGTGAAGTGTATTACAGTGATCCCTTGATACTTCGTGCTTCAGTTTCTGCGGCTTCAGTGCATTGTGGGTTTTTCAAAAATCGTCTTCTTTTCCTTTTGGCTTTTTCCCTTTCTTGGGAGTCGCCACAAAGAAAAAAAAAAAAGGAAATTAAAGAAAAATAGAAGAAAAGTTAACGAAGATGCCTCAAAACAAGACCAATTATGCAAAAAAAAAACCCAAAAAAAAAAAAAAAAAAAAAAAACTCCTGCCCCCACAACAAAATACCTTACATTTTTATGTGACACATATTTTTTTAATGTGGTGCCCATCCCAGCCGACTCCAGGCGAGGGCAAAGTACACCCTGGACAGCTCGCCAGGCCATCACAGGGCAGAAACACGCTGACGGCTTTGCAGCTACTTCTTGTCGAAAGTCAGCAATGGTTCTTTTACATGAGCCTCTTACCATAGTGAGAAACATGGCCGACCTTTGATAACCCAGTTAGCTGCACTGTGGGGACAGTCACAACCTTGTGGAGAGTGGGACTCGAATCCCCAACCTTTGGATCCGCTATCCAGCGTCCTATGCCACGAGGCCACCACTGCCCTATTGTCAAGTGTATTACTTTATATTTTATATTGTTAAAACTGAACAATGTTGAGAGTTAATATGAATGAGATGAATAAAGTTTACTTATCTAAATTTGTTTTGCTTAATGTACCTCATAATCCGGTGTGCTTTTTGTATGAAAATAGACTGTTCAATGTTTGTTCATTGACATTGCACCTTTTAATCCACAAAATATGGTACTTCTCAAAGGAAAATTAACATTTATTCTATTTGTATTGAAAGCATTATAAACTTTTTTCTTGCTGAATGATTAATTTTAGGTATAGTTTAAAAGCTCATGGAATCAGCTGCTCAGAGCCATTCCCATCTCTTACTGACACCCATTTTAGCCACACCCCATCTGTGCCACATTGTTCATGGTTTTTTTTTTCAATTTTCTGCATGAGGTAGCTCCTGAAAGTGTCCTAGAGAAGGCGCTCACACAACAGTACGGATGTAAAAGGCCCAGAAGTGCTGCTTCTGCCACAAAATGCTGTTCATGCTCTAACATTCGTTTTTAATCAAGACTGCTTAGTTTGTAACAAAATATTTTATCATGTTCACCAAATATCCAAAGTTTATTTGCATGTATCTTAATTGAAGTGCTATATTTCTTCAGTTCCAGTGAGAAAACCAATGGAATGATGTGAAAATAATGGTAATAATCTGCTTTGGTTTTACTCTCGCTGTCCGAGAGGAAAATTTGCACACATTTCTTCTGAAAATTGTAATTTAACGAATTATGATTTGCGACGCGCCATTCCCTTTAAACACACACACATACATACACACACACACACACACACACATACATACACACACAGACTTATATACACACACACTCATACACACTCTCAGACACACACACATTCATAGTCTCACACACACATTCATCACACACTCCTACACATACATACTCGCACACATATTCTACATACACGCATACACACACATTAGACACACACACACACACACACACAAAGATACACTCACACATTTATATACACACACGTACACACACACACACACACACACACACACAAAGATACACTCACACATTTATATACACACACGTACACACACACACACACACACACACACACACAAAGATACACTCACACATTTATATACGCACACGTACATACACACACACACACACACACACACACACTGATACACATACACACACTCAGACACACACACACACATATGACAATGACAATGACAATACTTTATTGCCCGAGGAGGGAATTTGTCTTGCACGTACACAGGCTCCATAAAACATACATACATAAAAACATATTACAAACATGAAGACATAATACATATATAACATTAAAATATCTTAAGGTACAATGTAAGAAGACTAGCACTAAAAGTTCAAAAATAAAGTTTAAAAATACTTTAAAGAATACTGTATGTTAAAACGGACATGTAACGACTTAAGACATAAAACTGAGTTTTTAAATTAGATAACGCAACAGATAAAACAGTGGTACAAAATGTAACAATATACAAGAGACTAAAGGTGGAGGCTACTTATTTAAAAGGAAAATGCTAGTTGGTATATAGGATGTACGGGCTCTCTTTGATTTAAGTTTGGGTAATTGATATCTGCGGCCGGAAGGAAGAAGGATATATTCAGAATGAAGAACATGAGTTTCGTCGTTAATAATTTTGGATGCTAAATTTAGTACACGAGATTCATAAAAGTAGTCAATAGGGTCTAAAGGAGTTCCAATGATCTTGCTGCTTACGTTTACAATTTTGCCAAGTTTGTTTTTGTTTTTGAGAGAAAGGGTGCCATACCAACATTGTACACTAAAAAGTAAAACAGATTGCACACATGATTTGTAAAATAACAACATAATGGTTTTATCAATATGAAAAGATCTGAGTTTGCGAAGGAAGAACAGTCTTTGTTGACACTTGTTGTACACGGCATCAGTGTTCTGTGTAAAAGTCAGCTTATTGTCAATGATAGTTCCCAGATATTTGTATTGGTCAACTTGTTCAACAGTCTCTGAGTTAATTATGACAGGTGCATGATCAGATTTTTTTGTTCTAAAGTCTATGATGAGTTCCTTCGTTTTCTTTACATTCAGCTGTAGGAAATTGTCCTCACACCATGAGTTGAAGTTATAAATGTCCTCTCGGTAGCTGGCTAAAGACTCACAATCACTAAGGAGACTCACAAGGGCGGCGTCGTCTGCGAACTTGATGGTAGAGCAATTCGAGTGGGTGCTGACACAATCGTTAGTGTAGAGGATGAACAACACAGGGGAGAGAACACATCCCTGTGGAGCCCCCGTGTTGATGGTAACTCTACTGGACATGCTGTCGTCAACCCTCACGTACTGGGTTCTGTCTCTCAGGAAGTTGAAGATCCATTTGATCACTGCATTGTTTACGGATAAGCGTTGAAGTTTTTCAATCATTAGGTGTGGCTGTATGGTGTTAAATGCGGATGAAAAGTCAATGAACAGAACCCGAGCAAATGACTTCGGAGTTTCAAGATGTTGGTATACCTGGTTTAGAAGTGTGATTGTGGCGTCTTCAACTCCTCGTTTTGCCCTGTAAGCGAATTGTAGAGGGTCCAGCTTGTCTTGGACGTCACGTAGCAACGACTTCAGCACCAACCTCTCCAAGCACTTCATGACAACCGATGTAAGGGCCACAGGCCTGTAGTCGTTTAGAGTTGATGGTTTGGTTTTCTTAGGTACAGGAACTATTTCCGACAATTTCCAAAGTTTTGGTATTAAATTAGAATCCAGTGACATTTGGAATAATTTACAAAACACTTCACTGAGCTGGTCGCGACACTCCTTTAGGACCTTGCCGTCCAAGTTATCTGGTCCAGACGCTTTACGTATGTTCAGTTTGGAGAACTCATTGATGACGTCATCGTGTTTAAGTAGTATCGGGCTCGAGTTGTTGGCGTCTAAATCCGAATACAAGCGATCACATTGTTGACTAAAATCGAAACAATCAAATCTTGCATAAAAGTCATTGAGTTCACTGGCGAATGCATTTTTATCGGGAACATTGATGGCTTGTCTCTCGCTTTTACTACCAATCATAGTTCTTACACCACTCCAAGCTTGGCGAAGGTTGTTTGTGTAAAACTGACGCTCGATCTTCTCCTTGTAGGCCTGCTTACATTGTCTTATTGTGCAATCAATTTCCTTCTGAACAAGCTTCAAATCATCTCTGTTTTGTTCCATGAAAGCTATTTTCTTCTTGTTAAGCAGCAACTTTAACTCTTTTGTGACCCAGGGCTTGTTATTCGGGTAGACTTTTACTGTTTTACTGGGAATAATATTGTCCACACAAAAGTTTATATAACATGATATATGATCAGTAACAGTATCCAAGTTTGCACAATCGTCAAAGAAAATGTCCCAGTTTGTACAGTCAAAACACCCTTTCAAACTTTCAATAGAATCAGAATACCACGTCCTCACAACCTTTGAGTGAGTTTTGTCCATTTTCAATTTAGTCTTGTACTTAGGCATTAAGTATACTCCGTTGTGGTCAGATGATCCCAGAGGCGGCTTACTCACAGTTTTATAGGCGTGTTTAACGTTCCCGTAACAGAGGTCGATTGTCTTGTTTCTGCGGGTTTTACATGTCACATATTGTTCGTAGTGTGGTAAAGTTTGTTTAAGTGAACAACTGTTGAAGTCGCCGAGAATTAGTTTCGGTGCTTCAGGAGAGAGATTTTCTAATTTTTGCATGTGGTCGTAGATTTGATCAGCTGCCTTCTTGTCGTTAACACTTGGAGGAATATACACCAGTGTTATGAAGACTTGTCCAAACTCTCGTGGTAGATAGAATGGACGAAACGATACAGATAGAAGTTCAATATCAGATGAACATACTCTGTTTCTTATCGTAAAGTTAGTGCACCACTTAGAGTTCACGTATATGCAAACGCCGCCCCCGATGGTCTTCCCGGTAGCGTCGGTGTCTCTGTCGAGGCGGATAGGGGGTCCGAACCCGGGTAGTGTAATCACAGAGTCGTCAACCTGTCTATTCAACCATTCAATACACACATTCATACTCACACACACACACACACACACACACACACACACACACACTCATCACACACTCCTACACATACATACTCACACACACACAGAAACACACACATTCATCACACACTCCTACACATACACACACACACACACACACACACACACAGGATACACTCACACATTTATACACACACACATACAAACACACACACACATACAAACACACACACACATACAAACACACACACACACACATACACACACACACACACACACATACAAACACACACACACATACAAACACACACACAAACACACACACACACACACACACACTTATACACACACACACACTCTCAGACACACACAGACACATTCATACTCACACACACACATTCATCACACACTCCTACACATACATACTCACACACACATTCTACATACACACACACACACATTCACACACACACATACACACACACATTCTACATACACACAGACACACACACACACACACACACACACATATTCTACATACACACAGACACACACACACACACATACACACCACATCTGAAGTGTTTTAGGCTTCAGTGTTTGAAGAGAGTGTAACATTTATGGAGCTTTTTCTGAAAGTGTTCTAAAAGTCAAGTGGGTTTTTTTATAATAAGATATTTTAAAGAACCTCATATATTCCAGCAGCCCAAAGTTCAACATCAAAGGCTGAGAAAATGAGAGTGGAGTGGAGAGGAGAAGTGTGTGTGTGTGTGTGTGTGTGTCTGGAGAATGAATACACTCACACACACACACTTTTTGATTTTCCAATACCCTGACCTTCTATGAGAAACTGATGAGGAATGAAATTGGTTCCAGTCTGTGCATGATTCACATCTGGATAGCTGAGAGGACACACACACACACACACACACACACACACACACACACACACCTCAAGTAAAAAAATACCTCCCTGTAAAAACTATGCATCTCAGACATACTGATGATCGATTATATATACAGGGATCCCTTGCTACTTTGCGCTTCAATTCATGCGACTTCAGTGAATCGCGGGATTTTTAAAAAAATATTAATTGAATTAAAAAAAAATAAGGAAATTAAGGAAGAATAGGGGAAAAATTTATGGAAAATTCCACAAACACAAGACCAATTATGCAAAAAAAAAAAAAAAAAACCACAAAACAAACAAAACCAAAAACAAAACAAACCCTCCCATCAAAACTACTTACACTTTTGTGAGGTGTGCATCGAAGTGTGTGCGCACGCGTCTCTGTGTGTGTATTTATATTTTATGTACATCTTATGCATTAATGCAGCCATGAGGTGGGGGGGGGGCACTAACCAGTGTCTCTACCCCTCATGCCGTCCCAAGCCTGGAGAAATGCAGAGGGTTGTGTCAGGAAGGGCATCTGACGTAAAACCAATGCCAAACATTTATGATGCAAATCAGAAGTATTACCCCCATACCGGATCGATCGAGGCCCGGGTTAACAACGACCGCCATCTGTGCTGTCAATCAACAGGGTGCTGATGGAAATTGGACTACTGTTGGTCGAAGAAGGAGAGGTGGGATGCGTGTCCGTAGGCAGAGAGAGAAGAGGAAAGGCATGAGTCTAGGACTGAGAGTGGGGACTTTGAATGTTGGAACTATGCAAAGAAAAGGTAGAGAGCTGGCTGACATGATGCAGAGGAGGAAGGTGGACATACTGTGTGTTCAGGAGATCAGGTGAAAAGGTAGCAAATCTAAAAGCTTAGGAGCAGGGTTTAAACTATTTTATCACGGTGTGGATGGGAAGAGAAATGGAGTAGGAGTCATCTTGAAGGAGGGGTTTGTCAGGAATGTTCTAAAAGTGAAAAGAGTGTCAGACAGAGTGATGAGTCTCAAGTTAGAAATTGAAGGTGTAATGCTCAATGTTGTTAGTGCTTATGCCCCACAGGCAGGATGTGAGCTAAAAGAGAAGGAGAGATTCTGGAGTGACTTAGATGAAGTGATGCAGAGTACCGCCAGAGGTGAAAGAGTGGTCATTGGTGCAGACTTCAATGGACATGTTGGTGCAGGCAACAGAGGGGACGAGGAAGTGATGGGCAGGTTTGGTATCCAGGACAGGAACGCAGAAGGACAGATGTTGATAGATTTTGCAAAAAGGATGGAAATTGCTGTGGTGAATACTTTCTTCCAGAAGAAACAGGAGCATAGGGTGACTTATAAAAGCGGAGCTAGGAGCACACAGGTAGACTACATCTTGTGTAGGCAATGTAATTTGAAGGAAGTCAGTGACTGCAAAGTCATAGTGGGTGAGAGTGTTGCCAAACAGCATAGGATGGTGGTGTGCAGGATGACTCTGATGGTGAGAAAGGTGAAAAAGGCAAAGGCAGAGCAGAAGACACAGTGGTGGAAGCTGAAAAAGGAAGAGTGTCGTGTTGTCTTCAAGGAGGAGTTGAAACAGGCTTTGGGTGGCCAGGAAGTGCTTCCAAATGTCTGGACAACCACAGCAAATGTGATCAGGAACACAGGTAGGAGAGTACTTGGTGTGTCCTCTGGAAGGAAAGTAGATAAGGAGACTTGGTGGTGGAATGAGCAAGTGCAGGAGTGTGTACAAAGGAAGAGGTTAGCTAAAAAGAAGTGGGACATTGAGAGGACCGAAGAGAGTAAACAGGAGTACAGGGAGACACAGCGTAAGGCGAAAGTAGCAGTGGCTAAGGCCAAACAGAGGGCGTATGATGACTTGTATGATAGGTTGGATAGTAAAGAGGGAGAAAATGATCTATACAGGTTGGCACAGCAGAGAAATAGAGATGGGAAGGACGTGCAGCAAGTTAGAATGATAAAGGACAGAGAGGGAAATGTATTGACTGATGACAGAGGTGTGGTGGGAAGATAGAAAGAGTACTTTGAAGAGCTGATGAATGAGGAAAATGAGAGAGAAAAAAAGAGTAGAAGAGGTGACCATTGAGGAGCAGGATGTAGCAAAGATCAGTAAAGGTGAAGTGAGAAGGGCATTGAAGAGGATGAAGAATGGAAAGGCAGTTGGTCCTGATGATATACCTGTGGAGGTATGGAAGTGTCTAGGAGAGGTAGCAGTAGATTTTCTGACAAGAACATTCAACAAGGTACTAGAGAGTGAGCAGATGCCGGAGGAGTGGAGGAGAAGTGTGCTGGTGCCCATTTTTAAGAACAAGGGAGACGTGCAGAGTTGCAGCAACTACAGAGGGATAAAGTTGATGAGCCATACGATGAAGTTATGGGAAAGAATAGTGGAAGCTAGACTAAGGGCAGAGGTCAGCATTTGTGAACAACAGTTTGGTTTCATGCCAAGAAAGAGCACCACAGATGCAATGTTTGCTTTGAGGATGTTAATAGAGAAGTACAGAGGGAGCTACATTGTGCCTTTGTATGGTATGCCCTGGAAAGGAGAGGAATGAAGGTTAGCCTTAGAAAATCAGAATACATGTGTGTGAATGAGAAGGACCCAGGAGGAACGGTGATGTTACAGGGAGCAGAGATAACGAAGGTGGAGGATTTTAAGTACTTAGGCTCAACAATCCAGAGCAATGGAGTGTGGAAAAAAGGTGAAGAAGCATGTGCAGGCAGGCTGGAATGGTTGGAGAAAAGTGTCCGGTGTGATGTGCGATAGGAGAGTGTCAGCAAGAATGAAGGGAAAAGTGTACAAGACGGTGGTGAGGCCAGCGATGTTGTATGGCTTAGAAACAGTGGCGCTGAGGAAAAGGCAGGAGGCAGAGCTGGAGGTAGCGGAGATGAAAATGTTGAGGTTCTCTCTGGGAGTAACGAGGATGGATAGGATCAGAAATGAGTATATCAGAGGGACAGCCCACGTAAGATGACCAAAGAAGAGATTTATGGATGTGGTGAAGGAACACATGAAGGTCGTTGGAGTCAGAAAAGAAGATGCGGAGGACAGGGTGAGGTGGAGGCGGATGATTTGCTATGGCGACCCCTGAAGGGAGCAGCCGAAAGTAAAAGAAGAAGAAGTACATCTTATGCATTATTTTAAATTAATTGTTATTATAAGCATTTATAGCGTTGAATATGTATTTATTGATATTAAATACACATATACATGTACGTATACATCAGTCAGGGGGGTTGATCCTACTTTGTGGAATTCGGTGTTCATGGGGGGATCTCGGTACCAATTAACCACAAAAAGTGAGGGATCACTGAAATATAATTATTCCATTTTATTATAATCAATGTTGTAAAGTAATCGTATCATCATAAATATTATAGTTGTAATCATTATCAAAATTACTACTGATATTGTGATGTTTATCTTCATCTTTATCATTAACATAATCATAATTATCATAAGCATATCATAATCACTACTGATTGTGATTATCATTATAATTTATATATAAAAAATATAATAAAGGGATCCCTCTCTTTCTGCAGTTAATTGGGACCAAGATCCCCCCACCACCACCGAATTCCACGAAGTAGGATCCCCTCCGACTGCCGTATACGTACATGTATATGTGTATATAATATCAATAAATGCGCACCTCACAAAAATGTAAGTAGTTTTCATGGGAGGTTTTGGGTTGTTTTTTTTGCATAATTGGCTTTGTTTTTGTGGCATTTTCCTTAACGTTTTCCCCTATTCTTCATTCATTTCCTTATATTTTAATTTGCTGAATATTTTTTGAAAAAAACTGAGATGCACTGAAGCCGCATGAATTGAAGCGCGAAGTAGCGAGGGGTCCCTGTATTACCATTACCATTATAATTTTATCATTATATTAATCGTTATCATAATCATCATCACTACCATTAGTGTAATAATCAGTTACAATAATCTTTACTGTATTATCTGTTATATCATTATTGTTTCTGTACTACTGTTATAATTCTCGTGATTATGATTACTTTTATCGTAAATGTTATTGTAATCATTTGAATGTGCTGCATCCAAGGGAATTACTGGATAGTTTCATTTCTATAGTAATCACTGTAATCATAATTATCACTATCGTTGTTATTACTGTTATCATCATCCTTATAGTAAGCATCATAATAATTCTCATTCATTCTTTCATTTTATGAACTGTTTAATCCGAATTAGGGTTCTGAGAAAGCTGGCGCACATCTCAGCTGACTCTGGAAGAGGGCAGAGTACACACTGGATGGCTCACCAGGCCACCACACGACCAACATTCACACAAGATAATAAAACACACAGAGAATAATCAATTGAATCAGTAGTATAATAACATTATTATTATTATTATTATTATTATTATTATTATTATCACTATCAGATGAGAACCAATATCATCTTCTCCTTTCTCACGACTGCAATGGAGGATACAGCTATGACACGTGTAGGTATGCAGTGATAATCGGGTCAATGATCAAATCACAATCTTCATAGTGAACATTATCACATTATAAATATCTTCACACCAAAGATTTCAACCCCTTGTTTGTGTTTTACTTCGTGTGAAGGAAAGCAGGGAGGAAGCCATTGCCCATAAGTTCACTGTGGCGATAAATCCGGAGCCCAGGTGCAGAATCAGAAATTGGACTCATTCTATTTGATTACAGAATGAACAAGTGAGTGAGAGATGTGTCTCTTCTCCACACTTCATCCGGCCATGCTGAGGCAAACACACAAAATCAATCTACGACAAGGTTTAAAAAAAAAAAAAGCAGATCTCAGATCTACGAGGTCTGTCAGAAGTCATAAACATACAAATGATGTCCTTGATGTGCAAATCATATGCACGATCGAGTTCTTCTGGGCGTCTGCGTTCATGTACTGTATGTGAACAGAACTCTTACAGTTTCACGGCTGAAAGTGATTTCTGAGCTAATCGTTATCTCAGTATTGATTTCATTGAACCATCATGTGTAAGCAGTTACTGTAAAAATAAGAATAATAACTTCAAAGTTAACTATTTTTTCTGCTATTACATTATAATGTGTGTGTGTGTGTGTGTGTGTGTGTGTGTGTGCATGAGTGTGTGTGTAGGGGGGGCACAATGTTCACTGCTGGCTGAGTCTTAAGATGTGTGGAGGAGGGAATCACAATTTTGAACACTGTGATGATGATCAGCCACCAGCTAACAGTGTAACCCCACCTGTAGTGCATTATGGGTAATCCACATACTGATGGTACAATCAGGATCAAGTGTATAAAAGTAGAAAATTGAATGCTGTGTTTTAGACAGAACCAGGCTTTTGTTGTCGTCATTGTTGTTGTTTTTGTAAACAAACGCTTGGAGATAAATTTACACTTCAACAGACTCCAGGCTCTGTGTTGAGGTTTTTTTTTTTGTTGTTGTTTTTGTTACTTGAGAACTAATTTGCATCGGCACGGCAGCTGCTTAGCACAAGCAATCTACCTGCTCATTCTCTCTCTCTCTCTCTCTCTCTCTCTCTCTCTCTCTCTCTCTCACACACACACACACACACACACACAGACACACAGAGACAAATACCACACACACACACACACACACACACACACACACAAACACCACACACACACACACGTACCTCGAACCATGCTCAGCTTTCACTCCCTGAAAACTCTAAGTTACACTGTAATTTGGAAATTATTTGACATTTTGATTAGAAATTATGTTATTAATGGTAAATTCTAAAAATTGTTACAAATTATGCAACAAAATAAACTGCCTGAAAGCTCCAAAATATAAACGTAGCATTTTCTGTATCAGTTACAGAGCAAAAAATGGGTGAGATGGATGCTGTGAGATCAGGAGAAGATTGTGATTATAGCAGTTATGAGACTGTGGATTGATTACAGCAGTAATGAGAGAGACTGTGGACTATTTATAATAGTAATGAGGGCGGAGACTGTAGACTGATTATAGTAGTAATGAGGGTGGAGACTGTGGATTATTTATAGTAGCAATGAGGGCGGAGACTGTAAATTGATTAGAGTAGTAATGAGGGCGGAAGTCTTAAATAATTAATCAACTTCCTCCTTTGTCAGTGTGCTTTGAGTGTGTGTGTGTATTTGTGTGCATGTTTGTGTGAGAGTGAAAGTGAGAGACTGTGTGTGAGAGAGAGAGGGAGAGTGAGAAACAGAGTGTGAGAGAGTGAGTGAAAGAGAGGCTGAAAGAGTGAGGGGGAATGAGAGAGAGGGAGAGGGAGTGAGTGAGTGAGTGCGTGAAAGTGAGAGACTGTGTGTGTGAGAGAGAAAGTGTTTGTGTGTTTATGTGAGTGTGTGTGTATGTGGGTTTGAGTAAGTGTGCATGAGTGTGTGTGTGTTTATGTGAGTGTGTGTGTGCATGAGTGTGTGTGTGTGTGTGTGTGTGTGTGTGTGCGTGAGTGAACGTAAGTTTGTGAGTGTGTGTGTGTGTGTGTGTGTGTGTGTGTGTGGCTGCAGAGTGTGTGTATGTGTGTGCGTGAGTGTATGTGTGAGGGTGTGTGAGTGAGTGTGTGTGTGTGTGTGCCTGCGTGAGTTTGTGAGTGTGTGTGTGTGTGTGTGTGAGAGTTTGTATATATGTGTGTGTGCACGTGTGTGTGCATGCGTGAGTGTATGTGGTTGTGTGAGAGTGTGTGAGTGTATGTGCATGAGTGTGAGTGAGTGTGTGTGTGTCTCTGCGCATGAATGCCTGAGAGTGTGAGTGTTTTCGAGTGTGTCCGTGTGCGTGCGTGAGGGTATGTGTGTGTGTTTGTGTGCGTGCGTGTGAGTTTGTGTGTATGTGTGTGTGTGCCTAAGTGTGTGTGTGTGTTTGTGTGTGTGCCTACGTGTGTGTGTGCGTGTGTGTGTGTGTGCCTAAGTGTGTGTGTGTGTGTGTGTGTGTGTGTGTGTGTGTGTTAGGGGGTTTCAGTCCCACTTAACCGTGGAAAGTGAGGGATCCCTGTATAAGCAAATAAAAATAGCCCCCCATCCCCCCACATGATGAAGGAACTAATTTTGAGCTTGAATTGTTTTTAATAAAACATTTAGCGAGCTGTCTGTGTGTCTCTGAGTCGAAGCATCTGCTGGTGATGAACATGTTTCACTGCAGCACTAATCTCACAACCAGGGGAGCATAATTAGATGGAACATTCCAGAAAATTAAGGTGTTAAAGCGTTATTGAACATGACGTGTAACTGATGCTACGCCTGTTTATAAGGAGTGAGACGGATAATTAAATGCAATTCACTCGTGTTAGTAGATGAAACCAAAGACACACTGCTTACCCATAATGCATTGCAACCCAGCACAGTTTTTCATGACCCAGAGCTTTTGATTGTCTTCATCATATTGATAAACGAGTATGTAAACAAAGAAAAAAACTAAATTATCCGTAACTTCAGGAAACGCAAACATTAACTCACATCACTAAAGAGAAATTATCCACACACTGTACCGCTGTTTATTACAACATCTGTTTATTACAACATGTTATAAGGCTTATGTTCTCTGCATTTAACTTCCTTCTTCTCTTTCTTTCATTTTCATATATTTTCTCTCAGTTTCTTTCCTCTGCCATGTAATTATGACTATGCTGCTGGTCCTCGATTACACTGAGGCCAGTGTGTGTGTGTGTGTGTGTGTGGGGTGTAACACATTTCTCAGATAGAAATGTTGTGATCAGGTACACAGCATATCATGTGTAACACTTTAATTACCACTTCATCTCTCCATCTCACTCTTTATCCAATTTATTCACTTCAGCTCGTTCCTTCTCTCTCTCTCTCTCTATCTATCTTGCTTGCTCAAGAAGCTCTCCAAAACGCAACCATATAATTATACAGTTTAAGCTTTTTCTATTTCAAGCTGAAGCTCAGAACTCAGATGCAGATGTTCAAGAACCAAAATACAAAAAAATTAGCCTAAAAGAGAGCGAGCTTGCGAAAGCGCTAGAGAGACAGGTGACAAAGCTTGTAAAGGTCACATGAACAAGGTAAACTTGAGGATTAGTTTTTAATCATACATGCTGAATTAAACCAGAGACATTTTCATGTGTTTGAAATCCCACCGATTTTTCCCAGGGAGTAAAATCATAGTGCACAAAATCACCACGGCGAAGGCATTCTGGCTAAATAATCTACTAGAAGGAAGTGTTAGAGAAAACCAGCACCGGGAGCAGCAGCAGCAGGAGGATGAGGAGGAACTGGTTGAAGGGATTAATTACGCCTAATGTCGAGCTCCTTTCTAGTCTGATGATGGTGTTTATCCAAGAGAAAGGCGTGTAAACCATCTGCTAAAGTCTTCACGAAATGTGATATCACACTCGAATATTAAAGCACCAACAGGTGTTCTCTCTCTCTCTCGGTCTCTCCCTGACACACGCTCAAACACACACACACACACACACACACACATACAGACACTCAAACAGACACACACACGCACAGACACTCAAACAGACACACACACGCACAGACTCACACAGGCACGCACACACAGACACTCACAGTCTCACACACACACACACACACACACACACACACACACACACACACACACAGTCTCACAGTCTCACACACACACACACACACACACACACAGGCACGCACACAGACACTCAGTGTCACATATACACACACACACACACACACACACACTCACAATACACACACGCACACTCACACTCACACACACACATACACATACATACACATGCTCACACGCACACACACACACACACTGATCAGTATACTGTAATCTTCTACATGAGGAAAATCCTCTCGTGTGTGCAATAATGATTGCACGTTATTATTATTATTATTATTATTATTATTATTATTATGTCATCACACTTGCTGTTATTCAATTCTAGAACCACTTAATCCCACTAAGGCTGCACGGAAGATGGGACCCATGTTGGCCAACTCTGAGCAATGGAGAGGTACACTTTGAACAATTTGCTAGGCCATCACAGGGCAACACGCACATTCATTCACACTTACACCTAGGGGCGGTTGGAACAGCCGGTCTCTCTAACATGCCTCTTGATGACCCAGACCGAAACACCCTTGATGAGCCCGGGACTCAAACCCACTACCTTTTTGATGTAAGGCAAAAATGCTAAACATCATTGCTCCCAGTATAGTATAGAATATGGACCCCTTGGAATATGGACCAGGGTCTATATACCCGGGGTTCGGAATATGGACCCCCCTTATAGAAAATGGACCCTCCTCCCTCCAAATTTAGGGTTATAGATTAGGGTCTTCTTTTCCTTCTCCTTTCTGCTTTTTCCCTTTTTTTTCAGGGGTTGCCACAGTGAATCATCTGATTGGCATAGCTTTTTACATCGGATACCCTTCCTGACACAACCCTTTAGCAAGGGACAGAAACATGCTGATGGCTATGCAGCTAATCTTAACGAAAGTCTTAGGGGTTAGGGTATTTTATATATACTGTATATACAGTCGGCCCCTAACTTACGAAATTAATCCGTTCCAGAGCCCTTTTCGTAACGCGGGGTTTCGTAAGTAGGGGTCGCAGCTTACATGTTAAACGCCTAATTTGTTCCAAGGCTCCAGTCTTGGACTGGATAAACCCTCTAAAAACGATAAAAGTACACCAATTTTGTATGAAATATGTGTTAAAAGTAAAAGAAAATTATTTATTAAACAATTTAAACATTTTATTAACACATTTATTAATTAAACCATTATTAAACATTTTTTATTAACACACACACACACACACACACACACACATCCCTGTCTGTCTCTCTCTCTCTCTCTCTCTCTCTTGCTCTCTTTCTTGCGCACGCACGTGCTGCGGGTCCACGCCCACAAGACGTGGAATTCAAAGTGTATTCTCTGCTTGACAAACTCAACTTTAATATGATTCTTTGAGGGATCAAACTTCCAGATGAGCTCAAATGTGCCCACATTTATTAAACATTTACTGAATTAAACAACTTAAAAAACTAAACTAAAAACTAAAGAGTTAAGCTTCCTTCTGTCTCTATCTGGGAGGCCTGCAGGGCGGGATGTTGAGAGACAGCCAATGAGAGAGCAACTCACGCATTGTGTGAAATTTTGATTGGCGCGTTTGAATTTCTTTCCGTAAGAGGGGGTTGTTTTCGTATCCCGGGGATGGAAACTTAGGAAAATGATCTTCGTAACCCGGGTAAGTAGGGGGCCAATTTATATTATATATATATATATATATATATATATAGAAGAATTCTTCTATAATTCTATTTTATAATTATAATTCTATAATTCTTCTATAATCACCTGAAGAGAGAGGATGGTTTCACCACCCCTCGAAACAGATCTGTAGTGATAAATGGAGTTTCAATAGAAAGTCTTTGTCCTGTCCTTTTATTTTTGTTTATTTGCTCTACCAAAAAGTATTGAGCACTCCCCTACGGAAGGATCTACTCAGAAAATCCTCTATATATATATATATATATATATATATATATATATATATGGGGCAGTGGTGATCTAGTGGTATAGGGCGCTGGATCGCTGATCCAAAGGTTGGGGGTTCGAGTCCCACTCTCCACAAGGTTGTCACTGTCCCCCCCAGTGCGGCGAACTGGGTCATTAAAGGCGGGCCATGTCTCTCACTGTCTATGGTGAGAGGTTCATGTAAAAGAACCATTGCTGACTTTCGTAAAGAGTAGCTGCAAAGTCGTCAGCGTGTTTCTGTCCCTTGCTAAAGGGTTGTGACAGGAAGAGCATCCGACGTAAAAACCTCTGCCAAATCAAACAGATGATTCGCTGTGGCGACTCCCGAGAAAAGGGGAAAAAGCCGAAAGTAAGACAGATATATGTATATATACTAAAAATGTTTAAAAATGGAAGGTCCATTTTCCACGGAACAAACGTTCCTGATTCCGGCTTTAGTTGCTTTTATTACACACAAATATAAAATAAATATATTCATACACTAAACCACTTTATCCTATTACAATCACTAGGAAGCCGAGAAAAAAGCCTATGCAAAGACAGGGTACATCCTGAATAGCTCACCAGACCATCACAGGGCCAACACACACACACACAATCACACACACACACACACACAAACCTTAACACTGACACTCACACCGGGACTATTAAATAATAATGGAGTTTAGAAAACATCCACCCCCCTGCAACCACTCTTCATCAAGGGGACTGAGGTGGAGAGGGCTGACAGCTGTAGGTTCTTAGGTCTGCCAATAACATCGGATCCGAGCTGGACCTTGAACACTACGGCCATAGTGAAAAAATTTACCCGAGCTTGTGACCAATGTGAGAGGGAACACTGGCTTGTGCCCCCTCGCGGCTGCATTGTATATGTGTGTGTGTGTGTGTGAGAATATTATATATATATATATATATATATATATATATTCACACACACACACACACATATTTATGATGATGCCAGCTGTGTTGATGAAGATTTTGATTTTGATGAAGAAGAGGCATCTGTTAATAAAAGTGTGCATGAGTCAGTTTGTTGTGTTTGTGATTATGATGTGATCCTTTCTGCTGAGCAGGATATAGATGAAGATAATAATCAGGCATGGGCACGTTTCAAATTTTTAACTAGCAATGGGGGCTAGTAAACTTTCATTTCCCACAAAATTTAACGGTGCAATTATACAAGTCTGATTTATAAGCATTATTTATTTATACACGGTAAAAGACATCGATAAATAAAGTGAAATATTCAGGTTACTGACATTTGTATTTTGGTAGAAAATATGTGTACAACGTCAATAACGATAAAGAAATCATATAGATGATAAATGAAACAATTTTAAAGATATTTGATGCTTGTACAAATATAGCAGGGAATTTTTAAGTTCCTTGAACTTATAAACTCAGCAGACTTAGCATGCCTACAGTACTATTACCCCTCCCATGGACCCACCACCCGTGGGAGGAGTTTTAGGGGTCGGGTGCAGTGTGAGTTGCGTGGCAGCCAAAGGCATGGGTTCTGTCGCACCGATCCTCGGCTACTTACTCTGACCCTCGGAACATGGACTGTCACCTCTCAGGTGGGGAAGGAACCTGATCTGGTGCGTGAAGTGGAGAGATACCGACTAGATATAGTCGGGCTCACCTCAACGCATAGCTTGGGCTCTGGAACCATCCATCTCGAGAGAGGATGGACCTTATTCTATTCTGGAGTTGCTCATGGGGAGAGGTGTGGCGGCGAGCCGGTGTGGGTATCCTTGTTGCCCCCCGTCTCGGTGCCCAAATGTTGGGGTTCTCCCCAGTTGACAAAAGGGTAGCTTCCCTCCGTCTTCGGGTGGGGGGGACGGGTCCTGACTGTTATTTGTGCTTATGCACCAAATAACAGTTCAGTGTACCCACCCTTTTTGGGGGAGGGATGTTGGAGAACGCTCCCTCGGGCGACTCGCTCGTTGTCTTGGGAGACTTCAACGCCCATGTGGGCAACGATAGTGTGACCTGGAAGGGTGTGATCGGTAGGTACGGCCTCTCCAGTCTGAACCCGAATGGTGTTTCGTTGTTAGACTTCTGTGCTTGTCACAATTTGTCTATCACGAACACCATGTTCGAACATAAGTGTGCCCATAAGTGCACTTGGCACCAGGACACCCTAGGTCGCAGTTCGATGATCGACTTTGTAGTCGTGTCATCGGACTTGCGACCATATGTTCTGGACACTCGGGTGAAGAGAGGAGCTGAGCTGTCTACCGATCACTACCTGGTGGTGAGTTGGCTTCGGTGGTGGGGGAGGCTGCCTTCCAGACCTGGCAGGCCCAAGCGTGTAATCAGGGTCTGCTGGGAACGTTTGGCGGAGTCCCCTGTCCGAGAGGCCTTTAACTCCCACCTCCGGCAGAGCTACAACCACGTTTCGGAGGAGGCGGGGGACATGGAATCCGAATGGGCCATGTTTCGTGCCTCCATTGCTGAAGCGGCAGCCCATAGCTGTGGCCGTAAGGTCGTCGGTGCTTGTCGTGGCGGTAATCCCCGAACCCGGTGGTGGACACCTGCGGTGAAGGGGGCCGTCCAGCTGAAGAAGGATGCCTATTGGGTTTTATTAGCCTGTGGGACTCCCGAGGCAGCAAACGGGTACCGGCAGGCCAAACGTGCTGCAGCCGAGGCTGTCGCAGATGCAAAATCTCGGGCGTGGGAGGAGTTCGGTGAGGGCCTAGAGAGTGATTATCGGTTGGCCTCAAAAAGATTCTGGACCACCATCCGACGCCTCAGGAGGGGGAAGCAGTTCTTCACAAACACTGTTTACAGTGGAGGTGGGGAGCTGCTTACCTTGACTGGGGATGTCGTCGGGAGGTGGAGGGTATACTTTGAGGACCTCCTCAATCCTACCAACACGCCCTCTGTGGAAGAGGAAGACCCTGGGGGTTCGGGTGGAGGTCCGCCCATCACTGGAGTGGAGGTCACTGAGGTTGTCAAAAAGCTCCTCGGTGGTTGAGCTCCGGGGTTGGACGAGATCCGCCCGGAATATCTCAGGGCTCTGGATGTTGTAGGACTGTCTTGGTTGACACGTCTCTACAACATCGCGTGGTCATTGGGGGCTGTACCTCTGGATTGGCAAACTGGGGTGGTGGTCCCAATTTTTAAGAAGGGGGACCGGAGGGTGTGTTCCAATTATCGTGGAATTACACTCCTCAGCCTACCTGGAAAAGACTATGCAGGGGTACGAGAGAGGACGATCCGACCGATAGTCGAACCTCGGATTCAGGAGGAACAGTGTGGTTTTCGTCCTGTCTGTAGCACTCTTGACCAACTCTATATGCTCCACAGGATTCTGGAGGGGGCATGGGAGTTTGCCCAATCCATCCACATGTGCTTTGTGGATTTGGAGAAGGCTTTCGACCGTGTCCTTCGAACGATCTTGTGGGGCGTGCTCCGAGAGTACGGCGTTCCGGACCCGTTGCTACGAGCCATTCGGTCGCTATATCATCGGAGCCAGAGTTTGGTCCGTATTGGTAACAAGAGGTCGACTTCGTTTCCGGTGGGAGTTGGAGTCCGCCAAGGCTGTCCTTTGTCACCGATTCTGTCCATAATTTTTATGGACAGAATTTCTAGGCGCATTCGAGGCGTTGAGGGGTTCTGGTTTGGTGACCATCGGATCTCATCTCTGCTTTTTTCGGATGATGTTGTCCTTTTGGCTTCATCAAATCGGGAATTCCAGCTATCATTGGAGCGATTTTCAGCCGAGTGCGAAGCAGCCGGGATGAGGATCAGTACCTCCAAGTCTGTGGCCATGGTTCTCAGTCGGACAATGGTGGAATGCACCCTCCGGGTTGGGAATGAGGTCCTGCCCCAAGTGGAGGAGTTTAAGTATCTTGGGGTCCTGTTCACGAGTGAGGGAAGGATGGAGCGAGAGATCGACAGACGGATCGCTGCAGCCTCTACTGTTAAGCGGTGCCTGTATCGGTCCGTCGTGGTGAAGAAGGAGCTGAGCCGTAAGGCGAAGCTCTCAATTTACCAGTCGATCTACGTTCCAACCCTCACCTATGGTCACAAGCTTTGGGTAATGACCGAAAGAACAAGATCACGGATACAAGCTGCTGAAATGAGCTTCCTTCGCCGGGTGGCGGGGTTCTCCTTTAGAGATTAGGTGAGAAGCTCTACCATCTGTGGAGAGCTCGGAGTAGATCCACTGCTCCTCCGCATTGAGAGGGGCCAGTTGTGGTGGCTCGGGCATCTATTCAGAATGCCTCCCGGACGCCTCCCTGGTGTGGTGTTTCGGACATGTCCAACCGGGAAGAGACCCCGGGGTCAACCTCGAACATGCTGGAGGGACTATGTCTCTCAGCTTGTCTGGAACCGCCTCGGTGTCCCCCCCCAGGAGAGTTGGAGGAGGTGGCTGGGGAGAGGGACGTCTGGACCTCTTTGCTTAGGTTGCTGCCCCCACGACCCGACCCCGGACTTTGCGGAAGACGATGATGATGATGATGATGATGACGACAGTACTATTACCAGGTAGAATACTTACTTGCAAATCCAGTCAAATGTGGTGCAAGGAGAGCATGTTTTGGCCAGTGCATGTGCAGACCTCATCAGTTTACCAACGCAAAGATGCTGATCTTGTGTCAGTTGAAATAGTGCCTTCCCTACCTGCGTATCTTTGGTAGCTTTATTTGCATTCTGCCAACATTCAATAAGTAAGGCGGCACGGAGGCGTAGTGATTAGCACGTCCGCCTCACAGCAAGAAGGCCCGGGTTCGATTCCCGGCCTGGGCGTTTCTGTGTGGAGTTTGCATGTTCTCCCCGTGCTTGTGTGGGTTTCCTCCGGGTGCTCCGGTTTCCTCCCACAATCCAAAAACATGCACTGTAGGTTAATTGGCCGTTCTAAATTAGGGACTACAGATGGAAACTAGCTATTAAGCTATAATCTGGTACAGTACATCTCTGTCTCTATGAGCTTAATGTTCCTGTACATTGTCCCTTAAATAAATAAATAAAAAAATAAAAAATAAATAAATAAGTATTTATGGGCCTTAGAATCCTGATGACCGGATACATTTTCCAATTTATATTTATTGTTTCCAACAACAAATGAGTTTGCCTTTTGCTTATCCGTTGCAGCAAATTCCCTGCATGCAATACACCACATAACAATATTTTCTTTATCGTAGTATAACCATTTTCTAGCGTCCCCCTTTTCATCTATCATCCGGGACTGTAAAAAGCCACGTTGGCGGCTCTCTTTGTTATATTTTTTCATTCTTTGTGCCTCACTGGGCGTTATTTTTTTCGCTGGGGGCTCACAATTTTGAAGATATCGCCACATATCGATATTGGGAATTTCCGTAAAAATCTTGAGTTCGCGTAATGTTGTTGCAGTCGAGCGATATTCAAGTAATTTTAGGAACATAACAAATACTAACGATTCAAGTACACTCAGAAACGTAACCGTTCTACTGAAAACTGAAACACTCCGACTCGATTGTTAACAACATGAAACATCGGCAAAAACATGAGTTTCAGCCGAACAACTTCTGTGCGCATGCGTAAATAGCGATCTTACGGCAATCGTACACACTCGACTGTGTCCATACTGAACATCCTGGCGACCATCGGTAGTTTTCGTATGCTGGACGAAAACACAGTGCGTACTGACCGCGATACCGCTGTGCATTATAACTGCCCAAGCAGAAATTCACAAAAATCGTCTCAGTAAAAATACATATATACAGGCTTAAAACTTTTACTCGCCTCATGAGCGATCAATTTATTAATTTCCACTAGCCCACATTTATATTTGGTCACCTGGGGCAAGTGGGCGTGTGCTCTTCTGCATGCCTGATAATGATGAGGGCAGAGTTGATGAAGCTTACTTGTATAAAGAGATCAGAGAGTTTTGTTATATAGTTTTCTTATAGAGTGGTACCTCACCTTACGAAATTAATCTGTTCCAGAGCTTTTTTCATAACCTGCATTTTTCGTAAGTTGAACCGCATTTTACATGTAAAGCACGTGATTTGTTCCAAGGCTCCCAATACTACCCCCTAAACCCTTTAAAATTATAAAAGCATAAGACCTCCTTCTGTTTCAATATCGTACCGATGGTAGACGGGTTTGGCCATATTCCTTTGTGATATCACTCGAGCCCGTTTCTTCTCCTCACTCCCACCGGAGATCACACGTGTGTGTGTGTGTGGGCGCGTGTTGACAATGTCTTTGCAGAGTTATAATCTTACAAATGTTTATGGAAGGTTAAAAGCCTGAGTCGAGAAATAAAAATAAAACAACAGTAACTCTGTCCTTTACACGAAAAGCATCATGGTGGATTGAGCTCTATAATAGGCAATGGGAGGTAGATGCGTCATTCCTCCTAGGCAATGAGATCCCTGTCCAAGATGGTGTCAGGTGAACCTGTCCAAGATGGCGCTCGAGTGAAGGCGACATGAACGACAGCTCAGTTGTTAGCCAATGGGAGGCCAGCGGGGCGGGAGGTTTGAACGTCATTGATGGGAGAGCAGCTTGTGCATTGTTTGAAGGTTTGAATGGCGTGTTTGAATTTTTAAGTTGGTGCTTTCATAACGTGAATTTTTTTTGTATCCTGAGACAAAAATTTAAGGAAAATGCTTTTTGCAACCTGAATTTTTCGTTTGATGAGACTTTCGTAAGGTGAGGTATCACTATATAGTATAGTAAACTATGTATATAGTTTTCTTAATTTGAGTGTGATTTTTTGAACCTGAGAGTGTTTTTTTTTTTAATCAGTATCATTTGAAGGTGTTTGAACCTTTATATAATGGTGGAAAAGATAGATACTGATCTTATTGGAATAAACAGAAATGAAAAAAAAAAATAGTTGTTTTTTTGTTCATTTTGGGGGGTTACCACATTGACCGATGGGTATAAAAAGGGCGTGTCAGATTAAAATGAGGATGATTTCTCTTATCATCTCTTACTAAAACTTTTCCTAGACATGTTTTCTAAAAGTTGATATGGCTGAGGTGCATACAAATGTTTGGTTGCTAAGGACTAATGATGATGGAAGAAGTGCAATCTTTGTGCTCATTTTTCTCTAAAACGTCTTTTGAAATTTTTAATTGAATGCAGGCACAAGAAATGGCATAGCTTGGTTAGTTTTCAAGGTATTGACAAATGTTTTGCTGCATTTTGCAGCTTTGGGCCTCTTCTATCTGACTGTAAAAATCTTATTTTTCATTTTTGGATGCAAAAGCCTACTTTCGGTGGAATGGCTCACATATATGTATATATGTGTATATATAGGTATCCATGTATTTATATATCTAACACTATATAACTGACTGCAATATAAATTTTGCTGTGTGTCAAATGACTTTGCTGCTGCATCTACTGAATCACTTATTTATTGTATTATTATTATTATTATTATTATTACTATAATATTGTACTATAATTGTGCTGTTTACTGGGCCTGTGTAAGGTCCCTTCTAAACATAGGACTTAGGTACTTATTCCGTAGTAGTATGTGTTTTTGCTGTTCTGAGTCACTTGTTTTTTAGGAGGTTTTTTTTGTTTGATTGTTTTTTTTCTTTTCTACAACTTTAATTCTTTGCATGACTGCACAAGAAATTCCTGTGTGTGTAAAAAGCACAAAAAGCAATAAAAAAATTTGTCTTGTATATAAACAGATGTAAATACAGTGCCGGCTTTCGGTTAAACACGGCTGTCTACACAGGTAAACACTATTTTATAAATTGTACAAATTCATTTTTTTCAAAATCCTATTTGAAACAATATTTAAGTTAAAAAATAATCATAATCAGCTGGCTGTGTATTGCTGAAAATGAGCAAAATGTAAAAAAGTTTTTATCTTCATCTTCTGCGTTTTTGAGTAAAAGGGGGAAAAATCAATCATGTATTTCTGCTATTTTCATGTTTATTTAGTGTTTTGTGCAAATAATTTTTCCGTGCAATCTAAACTAAAAATCTATTGCGCTTCCAAACCTGATTTTGTCTTACATCTCTGAACAAGCACAGCTGCACAAACCCCGGATTATAAACTGCACTTTCTTCTTTTCTTTTCGACTTTTTCCCGTTCTCGGGAGTCGCCACAGAGAATCACCTGATTCGCACATTTGATTTGGCATAGACGTTTACGTCGGATGCCCTTCCTGTCACAAACCTTTTTCAGCAAGGGACAGAAACACGCTCCTCTTTACGAAACTCAGCAATGGTTCTTTTATATGCCTCTCACCATAGACAGTGAGAGATATGGCCCGCCTTTGATAACCCAGTAGCTGCACTTGGGGGCACAGTAACAACCTTGGGGAGAGTGAGACTCGAACCCCAAACCTTAGAATCAATGATCCAGCACCTTTACCACCAGACCACCACTGCCCTGAAGTATTTTAGTGTATAAATTTTTTTTATTTTATTATTAAAAATTATGTTTATTTTAATTTTGAAGAATTTGAATAGAATGATAAAAAGGACAAAATTAAACAGTAAGTCCACTCCGTGCTGTTGGAAATGAGTAACAGAACCTGGTGTCCGCCTTACAAGAATATTCAATCATATTTGACTTGAGGTCCTTGGATAATTGTTCAATACTATTTAAGGACGAGGTGTTTACATGAGTCTGTTCTGTGTATGGTTTAAGAACAGGTGAGGAAAAAAGATAAATGATTTCCTCTAAGTCGTTTATTTTTTCCTCACACCTTACACAAATCCGCGTCTTTTATGAGAAAACAACCATAATATGTTTTCATGGCAAGATTAGACCAAACAATTAAGAGATTTTGGACTTGGTTTCCACTGCAGCCATCTGTTTAGATATTTGTCACAGACTGACAGACTCATCATCAAGCACTCATATGCGGAGGAGAGAAAAAAAAACAAACAAGAAAAACAGATGAGCTGCCTAAAAACTGCCTTCTAATGGAAAAACTGGAAATTCATGCCAGAGTGTGTGTGTGTGTGTGTGTGGCAGGGCAGATAAAAAACTCAATCTTCCAGCCAAAATACCCCAACACATGTCCACATTTTATCATCATTATGTTCTGCTACTTAATGAGATGATCTCTGGCTTCTGTGGAAGAAGAGACGGGACGCTAATTAGAATTGAGGAAAAATCGTCTCATGCAGGAATGGACATGCCGCCATCATGCTCTTGCAACACGCACAAAAAAATGTTCTGGGGTCACTTCCTATTTTATAAAAGCTACTCTGTGATTTAATTTCTGTCCATCTTCCTCTATGTAAACAAGTCTGGCTGCAACCACTCAGCGTATTTATTATTACAGCAGTGCTTTTCAAATAGTGGGGCACGCGGTATGATGCCGGGGGTGGGATTCCCTGGGGAACATGCTTTTCCGGAATTGTGTATGAGAATTTGATTTGAGGTGTTTGAGAGTAATAAACCCATCAAGAAATAAAACGTAACATTTCTAACAAGAACGAAGAGAAAGGTGGAGAGATGGAGATATTAAGACATAAATAAATAAAATGAGTTTAAATAAGGATGTGTTTATTTTATTACTTCAGGCACATTCCCACACTTTAAATATTTTCTGTTACAGATTAAAAATGTTAATGAAGTTTTTCTTTATTATAAGTTGAACTATATTTTTCTTTTTTATGGTAATAAAAATACAATGTTATGCAGAGATGCACTAATAACAATTTTATAGACAAATAGTACTATTTACAGTCCCTCACAGGGTAGTGGGGGGGTGGGGGGGGGGCGTGAAATGTTTTTTCTTCCTAGAGGGGGCGCCACAGAAAATAATTGAGAAGCACTGTATTCTCCTCTTCTTCTTTTCCTTTCAGCTGTTCCCTTCAGGGGTCACCACAGCAAATCATCTGCCTCCATCATAGGTTTTCACGTCGGATGCCTTTCCTAACACAACCCTTTAGCAAGGGGCAGAAACACGCTGATGGCTATGCAGCTCCTGTTTCCTAAAGTCAGCAGTGGTTCTTTTACATAAGCCTCTCACCATAGACAGTGAGAGACATGGCCGACCTTTGATAACCCAGTTAGCTGCACTGGGGGGACAGTGCCAACCTCGCGGAGAGTTGGCCTCCAACCTCCAACCTTAGGATCAGTGATTCAGCATCTTTTACCACCAGGCCACCACTGCCACGGTTTAACCTATATGAAATTATATGAATTATTACAGTAATCTCTAGGCACCCATGTGAAAACCGATCAGAAAGTGTCTGAATTACTAGTGAGCAGAAGAATCGGAAGAAAAATCCTTGTCATCTCTTTCTGATAGGTCCATATCCAGCTCATCGCTCCATTCATTCAGAGCATCCCATAGTTTTGCTGTAGCAGTTTCTAATGGTTCGTCGGTTGTTGGGACATTTACCAAGAGAACACGGCAAAATATTTTCCTGTTTTTTAAAGCACTGCAGAACAATCAAATGTGTTCTTACTCATGAATATTTTCGACATTCCCCAGTGGTAGGGGATCTTGAAATACTGTGTAAAATCACTTTTACAGGCAGTGAACACCTCATTTTACTGTTACAGAGACTGATCGAATAAAATTAGTAAGTTTGATCTACAATTTTGCTATTTTGCTCCAAGTACGCATGGGCAGTTATTAGACGTAAAATCAAAAACACTGGAGGGGGGGAGCTTATTGGAGCAGGGTGCTTATTACGTCAAATACGGTGTATGTATATGTATATATAAATGTATATATAAAGAACATACAGGTACAACATATTAATGGTTAAAAATTCTTATCAGATGCCCACTAGAGGGAGGCATTGCATTATTTGTGAGGCGCTCCACCGAATTTAGGCTCTTGTCGCAAGTGACGTGTGGTGCTTGTGAGACAAAGCATGGCTTATCCGAACCTCCGATCTTTCAAGTGAGCAAGTGAAGGTTGAGTACTAAACAAGTATTCAACGCGCACTTGCTTACTTAAAAAATTAGAAGTCCGATTAAGCCGCGCTTTGTCTCACAAGCACCATACGTCACTTGCGACAAGCGCCTACATTCGGTGGAGCGGCTCACATTTATTGTACTGTACATAAAGAATATAAAATTGTGAAGTAATGACGTAATGAGCTTTCAGCCGAACCCAGAATGCAGAAGGCAGCGTGAGATGGCAGAGTGGATTTATTATTCAAAGGGGAAGCACTTAAGCAGCCTGCTTTAACTGAGGTGAGTGAGCGATTTGCGTTTATAGGGAGTAGATGAGAGGCCTGAATTCAGGTGTGAACTGCATTCAGCTTGAGCAGCTCAGCCACGCCCCTCAGCCGGAGTGGGCAGAAAACAGACTTAGAGAATACAGTACATGATGAGAATTAATCTTCTGGTGAGCATGCTTGTGTTTATTGGGAGTAGATGAGAAGAGTGAATTCAAGTGTGACCCACCGAGCAGCTCAGCCACACCCCTCAGCCGGAGCAGAGAGAAAACAGAGTTAGAGGCAGAGCTGCCAAAATCAAAATCCCCCCAAAACACAGACCATAACAAAAAGAACATAAAAGAACATGAAGTGTAATAAATTGGATCAACAAACCAAAATGAGAAACATGCTACAGCACAGTACATAAAATCACACACAAAAATAGTCTAAACATTAACTTAGGTACTGTACTGGAATAATGATTGAAAAAGACTTTAATACGACAGTGCTTTACAACAGTTCAGATGATTATTCCTCTTCAGGCACTTCAGAGGAAATGGTCGCTTCTTCAGGAGAAAGTCTTATTTCTTCAGAAGAGGCATCCAACGTCATTACCTTTTTTCTGGCGCTTAGCCGACGTTTGAGTGGCATCATAGAGCTTAACTGGTAATTAAAACACACTAAAAAAAAGGCTCCTTGACAACTTGTGTGCGAATGTGGGAAAGGGGCCAATACATCATCTCAACCAATCAGCAGGAAGGAGGACAGCCACTGGCTGAATTTGAATCACGTGACAGTTGCTCGACAATCCACGAATTTGCGCAGGAGCGAGTGCAAAACCGTGAATAGTCAAGGGCCTACTGTACTGCTCTTTTTCTGTGTGTGTATATTGCTTTCTCTCTATCTGTTTGTGTATATTGCTTCCTCTTTCTTTTCTGCTCTCTCTCTCTCTCTCTCTCTCTCTACTGTTCTCTCGCTTTGTCTCTCTGTATATTGCTCTCTCTCTCTCTCGCTCTCTGTATACTGCTCTCTCGCTATCTCCCTTTTTCTCTGCATACTGCTCTCTCTCTCTCTCTCACTCTCTCTCTGTATAATGCTCTCTCTCAGTGTACACTGCTCTCTCTCTCTCTCTCTCCCTCTCTCCCTTTCTGTGTCAAGCTGTTGGAAAGACATCAATAACAACTCAGCAGTTTCTGACCCTGGGCTGAGAGGTTACTGTTCACTTACTGCACTCCATCATCAGTAAACTAATATATCAATTTAAAACATTGAATATTTCTAAATATAGTTTTCATAAAATACTTCTAAATAATTATGAAAGTTTTAGCACAGCAATGAGCATGACACATTAACTTCAATCAAATCCATTACAGCAGAAAGGAGGGAGAGAGAGAGAGAGAGAGAGAGAGAAATAGGAAGAAAGAGAGAGAAAGAAAGAAAGGGAGACAGGGAGAGAGGATGAAAGGGTGAGTGAGAGGAATAGAAAGAGAAAAAAATGCAGGAAGAAAGGGAAGGGGACAGGTAGAGGCAGAGAGAGAGAGAGAGAAAGAGGGAGGAAGCGAGAGAAAGAAAGGAAGAAGGAAGAGGTACAGGAAGAGAGAGAGAGATGGAGATGTATACGAGTACAATGTTGTTAATGGAACATGAGTTTTTGTGAGTTTCAGCATCAGTACAAAAATTCGCTCAAAATCTCTCACTCGCAGATGCTACTGAAACACTTCTAAATTTCAATCTGTTCCACATTCATATGTTCCAAAATTCTGTGCTTTTCAAAAACATTTGTGCAGTTGGACACCATGAAACTCCCAAACATTTCTGAGCAGAATAAGTTCTCTCAATTTTACTGTGCACAAAGTGAGGCCATAAAACCTGTGTATCATTTGGAGGGTGGCTGTGACTAAATAATGCCACGATTTACATCTTGTTTTATTTAACATGAACATCCAGACTCAATGTAACTATCTGTGGTTCCATTAGCAAAGCCATACACACAGAAACAGGGGGGGGGGGTGGTACAATAGAGAAAGAGACAAACAGACAGGAAGATAAACAAGGCAAAAGAAAGATGTATACAAACAGGGAGAGAAATATACAGATAGAATCAGAGACTGACAGAGTGAGAGAATATAAAGGAATATAATATTATCAAGAGCATAAATAAAGAGGAATAAAATAAATTCTGAGCAAAGTGTTTAAGAAAACTCAATGTTTATTTCTACTTTTCAAAAGTGCATGTTACCCATAATGCATTGTTATACAAATTAACATGACTAGTTCTGTAATGTAATGAACTATTATTTGTGTGATTGGTGAGAAGGAGAAAGAAAATATTTATCAAATATAATTAAATATAATCAAACCTGAATAACTACCAGACAACAACTCATTATTAAAGTCTTGAGAATGATTGTTGCCTGGCAACCAAAACAATACACATTGCTTCTGAAAACAATCGCAAAAAGGAGTTGTGATATCACCTGGTCCTCCTATCCCTCTCTATCTCTCCCCACATTTCTGTACAGTTGGCCCTCTACTTACGAAAACCTCCGAGTATGAAACATCCAGCTTACGAATAAAAATTTCCTAAATTTTCGTCCTCTTTTTATGAAAACAACCTCTTTTTACGAGAAGCGTAAAACGCGCCATTCAAAATTTCAAACACGCCATTCAAAACTCAAACAATGCGCGAGTTGCTCTCTCATTGGCTGTCTCCCAACATCCCGCCCCGCTGGCCTACCCATATGGTACCCATACTTCCTGTTTGTCATATGCATGGAGAGTTGAACAGGACTGTTGGTTTGTTTAGAGATTGATCATTGCGTTATATTTCGTTATCTCCGAAACCCCTCTACAATCGGGATGATATTGAAGCAGAAGGAGCATAAAAACAGAGCGCTCCGTGGGACAAGACCTCCGATCTCGCAAAGAAGCAAGTTAATATTGAATCAGGATCTCTGATC
>CM045747.1:2070000-2120000 GCA_024760905.1 Plotosus lineatus | reverse complement strand
TCATCTTCTTTTCACCTCATCCACATGTTAGTAAAAAATACGTATAATGTTACATATAAGAGATTTTTCTGATAACTGTCCTCATTGACCTGTTAGTCTTTGTCAATATTTGTTGTATTTGGAGTAAGAATGAACAGTTAGTCTATAGCTACTATAGTACATGACACCAGGGCTCCACCTGGTGGTCACTCATATTAGTGTAATTTTTAGTCCGAATCGATATCAGTCCTCTGACTCACATATTCGTTTAACAAACCCGCTTCATCCTATTAGAGCCATAGGGTGACTGGATCCTATCTCAGCCATCACTAGACAAAGGTGGGGCACACCCTGAACTGTTCACTAGACCATCACCGGGCAACTCATAGACAAACACTAAGAACACATACACACTCACACCTATGGGACAATTTAGAAAAGTCCATTAGCCTGGGGTGTATGTCTTTAGGCTGTGGGAGGAAACGCGAGTTCCCGAATCAAACTGAGGCAAACGCATGTAAACTCCACATACATAACCACTACACCACCATGACCATGTCAATTTAATCCAATGAGGCGTGTTAATTTTACCCCATTTAACAGAACACTTTCAGATCCACCGCAGGTACCAGATTACTACACTTTGACAAAATATCACGATGTCGTCAATATCACGTTCTCTTCTAATAAGATCACTGCAGGTGACAAATGCAACGAAGACACAAGCACAAAACTACAAGGTACAAACATCCTGCATACATAGTGATGTCATTTAATTGTGATGATGTCATATTAACGAATGTTTATTATGGTTGATTTTTTAAAAAAATGAAAATGTACCCATGATATGTTATTGTAAGCACTATTATGTAATTGTGTGTGACAGCAAGGAGTTTCTGCTTGTGTGGGTTTCCTCCAAGTACTCCAGTTTCCTCCCAAAAACCATGCACTAGGCTAAGTGGCTGCTCCTAATTGCCCCTAGGTGTGAGTGTGACTGGCTGTGTGTCTGCTTTGGCTGTGCCATGGATTGGTGACCTGTTCAGGGTGTACCCCGCCTTCACCAAGGGTCGGCTGAGGTAGGCTCCGGTACCCCCCCACACACACACAGATAGACACACACACACACAGACACAGACACACACACAGACACACACACACACAGACACACACCAACCACCGCTAAAAGGATTGTCAAATGAGTGAGAGATTATATAAATATATTTTAACCTGACTAATTTAAAAGTGGGATGGATTTTCTGCTAATTTAAAGTTGATGTATCTTGGAGAACAGTTTAATTGCAGGTTAATTACACCTCCTGAGTGAAATCTAACCAAAATATAAACCGAAGTCAGACTTTAATCAGACTGAGTGATATTTTCTCTTTACCTTATTGCAGTATGAGGAGTCTGAGTAAGGTGATGGTCCCAGTCTGGACGGATCTGTTGCTGATGGAGGTGGAGGATAAAATCTCACATCCATTACACTGTTTAAAAATAAAACATCAACCAAACAAGGGGAGATAAATGGATATGTTTGGATCCACTTCAGTAAAGCTGAGACAGCACTTCTCCACCAAAGGAAATCAATCAATAAAAGATAAAACCTAAAAAAAACTATAACTGATGATGTTGGAAAAAGAAGAAAAAGAGGCTTCAGTTTGGCACCTTCACATCCGTTCGCGGGGTTTCTGAGAGGAGAAAGAAATCAAACAAACTTTGGAATAAAAAGGCGTTCATACACCTGTGTGACATCAAACCGGAAACAAATCAACCGCTTCTGAGGAAACGATGAGTGTTTAATTCTCTTTTTCTTTACGGAAACGACAACAGAAGCTCCCAAAAAAAAGCGCCGTGGAGGTTAGCCGGAGAGCTAACGCCGTACCTCACTGCTCCGTCTGTGTGTCTGTGCGCGCGCCCGTGTGTGCGCTCGTGTATATGTGCGCGCGCGAGTGTGTGTGTGTGTGTGTGTGAGGGCTCGTGCAGCTGTGTGTGCAGGAGTCGCGAGCTGAAGCGCCCGCAAATAAAAAAAAGGAGCAAAAGGGGGCGCTGACGGGTGAATCAAGCTCAGAGATAATTTATTTGTTTGTTTGTTTGTTTGTTTGTTTTTGTTTGTTTACCGATTTACTTTCTTACTCATTTATGAATATTATTAATTTTTTTTTGTTCTGACAGAAAAGTTGTACTTGTATATACTTTTTAAAAAATTTGACAACCTTATAATACACATTTACCTCAGATCTTCCCCTTTTCCTTTCGGCTGTTCCCTTTCTCAGGGGTCGCCACAGCGACTGATTGGCATGGGGTTTTATGTCGGATGCCCTTCCTGACACAACCCTTTAGCACGGGACAGAAACACACTGACACTACGCAGCTCCTCTTTACCAGTCAGCAATGGTTGTTTTAAATGAACTTCTCACCATCGGCAGTGAGAGACATGGCCGGCCTTTGATAACCCAGTTGGCTGCACTGGGGGGGGTGTGACAACCTTGTGGAGAGTGGGACATGAACCCCCAACCCTAGGATCAGCAATCTAACACTTTTTACCACAAGGCCACTACAGCCCTGTCACATTTACCTCAGATGTATTTATTTATTTATTTATTTATTTGTTTGTTTATTTTATTTTTAGATATATTTACAGACACCCCTCAGGAACTTATCAACAATATCCATGTCACCTTTAGGGTCACTGTTATTGTTGTCATTATTTATTCAATATAATACTTGTTTCTAATTGGTGGAAAGTGCGCAACTTGGCGGAGTAGTGATTAGCATGTAGTGATTAGCATGTAGTGATTAGCATGTCTGCCTCGCAACAGCAAGGTCACTACCTAAAGCTTGTTAGTGGCACTGGGGGGGTTAATGCATACAGTCGTTTGGAAATATTCTAGAGACTCACAATTTATTCTCCAATTATTTGTGGTGAATGTCTTCAATATTTTGAGAATAACTTCTGAAATATATTTGCCAGCTGTGACTTGCGTTCCCAAGGAGTGGGTCAGTTCCAGAATAGACACAATTCGCATTACGACTGCGCATGTGCGGGGAACGTGACCCAACAGCTGATCCATGGGTCACTGCTACCAAACTTTATTGCAGCCACTTGCTGTTGTATGGAAACACATCCGAACAAGTGCCGCTTAAAATCTGCCTTAAGCCTGAAATTATCGACATGCCAGGTGTGCGTTGTGCCGCAGTGACCTGTGGGAACGCCATGGATCATCTCGAGCGTTAGAAAAAGATAGTTTGCAGTATACGTGCCTGCAAATTTTGGACTAACGCGTGTACATGTCTGCCGCCGTTCACGCTATTTACCTTCCCCACCGAGCTGAAGGATCCGGAGGGACGCAAACGTTGGATTAAAGCAGTAAGTTTATAATTAAAGTGTTCTTTATTCAAATTATAGACCCTATAGACTACTCTATTCCCTTTTATTTACCTGTTCATTTACCATAAAAATCGGCAATGCCAAATTATATATGTAACTGATATGTAAATTTTTCTTTATTTTAAATATGTATGTTAATTTATGTTAACGTTATGTTAATGTATATAAAATAGACTAACAAGAGCTGTCAGATCACTCGGTGCAGCTGTAAAACTTGTATTCACTTTCTTTGTAGTCATTACGAAGTCGGGCTCGTAGGGGAGCCTGGTCCCTCATTATCAAAAAATCCGCCATGTCAGCGTACATACACGGCAGCCACTTCGAAAAGGCGTAATTTTCTGTCTCCCAGCCGTCTTCAAGTCCCAAGGGGTCGGAAATTGTCACAATCCACTTCAAATGTCAACAAGCTGGCATAGTCAAGTTGGACTTGTTTGGATTCCTCAGCCTTTGACAAAACTATGGGCAGTTTTTGTAACGTCGCCGCAAATGCAAGCACAACTAGTTCATCTTTACGCTTGCGGGAACAACCGGGAAGACCCCTACGTATACAATACACCCGAAGGTCGCGAACTTTCCATAAATTAAACGCATCCATAGTGCAGTTCTCATCCACATCAAGGTTTACTTCCGCCATGTTTGGTAGTCGCAATCCCATGATGCTGTGCGCGAGCCGAGATGTGAATTGTGTCTATTGCGGAAAGTCTTTTCCTAACTCTCCCAAACTTTTCTCAAACATTGCTAACTTGTTTTGGCTGGTCCACATACACAGTGTTTGCTATTTTTGTTGATTACAGCAGACATTTACAGGAGCCCCAAAACTGCAGTCTGAAGAGAAAAATTTCACATACGTTGCAAGCTTATTCTGAACCACTTAAGTCCATGAGGAGGCTGGTGGCCATCTCAGCCAACTCTGAGCAAGGGGAGGGTACACCCTGAACAGCTTGCTGGGCCGTCGCAGGGCAGAAACATTTTACAGTTACATGTCTCTCACGGCATACAGTGAGAGAGATGGCTAACCTTTGATAACCCAGTTAGTTGCACGGGGTGTATGGGGGGGGGGGGGGGGGGGGGGGGCGGACAGCAGTCACAACTTGGTGACAGTGGGGCTTGAACCCCTGACCTTTAGAGCAGTAATTCAGCACCTTACCACCAACCTACCATATTCAAAGGATATATTTTTGGTCTGCGAGTCATGAGCGGCCTTTAGCAAACATGACAAATATTCAAGAATAATTAGCGAACTTGGGGGGAATTTTTGTTGGTAAGACCCTTTTAAGGACCCAATTTGAAAGCACATCGTCCGACAACCTGGATGTCTACAGATCTTCTTTTCCTATCGGCGGTTCCCTTCAGGAGTCGCCACAGGGAATCATCTGCCTCCATCTCACACTATTCTCTGCATCTTCTTCTCTTACAACAACTGCCTTCATGTCCTCCTTCACCACATCCATAAATCTTCTCTTTAGTCTTCCTCTAGGCCTGCTGCATGGTAGTTCCAACCTCAGCATCCTGCTACTAATATTCTCACTATTCCGCCTCTATACATGTCCAAATCATCTCAATCTAGCCTCTTTGACTTTGTCTCTAAAACATCTTGAATGTGCTGTCCCTCTGATGTACTCATTCCTGATCCTGTCCATCCTAGTTACTCCCAAAGAGAACCTCAAAATAATTTTCATCTCTGCTACCTCCAGCTCTGCCTCCTGTCTTTTCCTCAGTGCCACTGTTTCTAAACCATACAACATCGCTGGCCACAACGCAGCCTTCTACACTTCTACTCCTTTCATTCTTGTCGATACCTTCCTATCACACAACACACCGGACACTTTTTTCCAACTATTTCAACCTGCCTGCACATGCTGCTTCACCTCTTTTCCACACTCTCCATGGCTCTGGATTGTTGAGGCCAAGTACATAAAATCCTCCATCTTCTTTATCTCTGCTCTCTTTAACCTCACCGTTCCTCTTGGGTCCTTGTCGTTCACACACATGTATTCTGTCTTACTGAGGCTAACCTTCATTCCTCTCCTTTCCAGGGCATACCTCCACCTCTCTAGATTTTCCTCCACTTGTTCTCTGCTCTCACTACAGATCACATTGTCATCTGCAAACATCATAGTCCATGGAGATTCTTGTCTAACCTCGTGTGTCAGCCTGTCCATCACCATGGCAAACAAGAAGGGGCTCAGAGCTGACCCTTGATGCAGTCCCACCTCCATTTTTAACTCTTCTGTCACACCAACAGCACACCTCCCCACTATCTTACATCTCTCATACATGTCCTGCACCACTCTAACATACTTCTCTGCCACTCCAGACTTCCTCATGCAATACCACAGTTCTTCTCTTGGCACTTGGTATTTCTCTATTAACATCCTCAAAACAAACACTGCATCTGTGGTGCTCTTTCTTGGCATGAAACCAAACTGTTGTTCACAAATGCTGACCTCTGCCCTTAATCTAGCTTCCACTATTCTTTCCCATAACTTCATCGTATGGCTCATCAACTTTATCCCTCTGTAGTTTCCACAACTCTGCATGTCTCCCTTGTTCTTAAAAATGGGCACAAGTGCACTTCTCCTCCATTCCTCCAGCATCCTCTCACTGCTGAATTCACAGCTGAATTGACCTGGATGTCTACAGATGATGTTGAATAAATGTAAGAAAAAAATTATTTTAGCAACAGCATAAGTGTTTATATTTTTACCTATACAGTACATACTTATATTTTGACACCACATTAAGACACAGCAGGGCAGTGGTGGCCTGGTGGTAAAAGATCACTGATCCTAAGGTTGAGGGTTCAAGCCCCCCCCCCCCCCCTCACCCCAAAAAAAAAAAAAACTGCATCTAACTAAGTTTTCAAAGGCCAGCTATCAGCTATGTCTCTCACTGTGTATGGTTTGAGGCATGTAAAAGAACCATTGCTGACCTTCAACAAGAGTAGCTGCAAAGCTCTGTGTGTTTCTGCCCTGTGATGGCCTGGCAAGCTGTCCAGGGTGTACTCTGCCCTCTCCTGGAGTCAGCTGGAATGGGTGCCATCCTCCCCATGATTCTAATCAGGATTAAACAGTTACAGAAAAGGAATGAATGAATTAATACACAGCAGTAACCAGTTTTGCTTTGGTCTGCCACATTCAGTTCATTTTCCAAGGGTAATTCTTCATCTTTGGAAAGTCTTTGGCCTTCCACTGCTTGCCTACCACATCTGTATTAGATACCTTGGGGACTTGTAAATGCCTATTGAATATTTACACACCCTGTGTATTGTTTTTTTGGTACAAATACTACAGAACAACTGCATGCATATTGAGATTCTGCTCATGGTTGTAAAAGAGGATGGATAACACTTTTCTTATTATGTGTTTAAAGTCATTTATTCATTCATTCATTCATTTTCTGAACTGCTTAATCCTAATTAGGGTCGCAGGAAGGCTGGCACCGACTCTGGGCAAAAGCTGAGTACGTCCAGCTCGCCAGGCCATCACAGGGCAGAAACACACTGACAGCTATACAGCTCCTCTTGTCGAAATTCAGCAATGGTTCTTTCATAGGAACCTCACACCATTGACATTAAGAGACACGGCCGGCCTTTGTATCACAGTTAGCTGCACTGGGGGTCTGAAGTCATTAACTCATATATTCATGCCTCACCACTAAGAGTTCTTAAGAAAGAATCAATCAGTCCTCAAAGAAATTTCCCACTCAGTTCCCAGCTATATTAATAAAGATAAATTATACTGGCATCTGTTGGAATTAAAATAGAATCGGCCACAGAGTCTTTCTGAAACCATTTGTTTATCTTCTGTACAGGATTGTCGACAGTCCCTGCACCAGTCATGATAATATTAGCAAACAGCGCCATTATGAGTCGAGAGAGCACAGTGCAGAACTATCATCATGACAAACATGGCGGACATTAGCACAGGCACAGTAGTAACTCACAGTCAGTGAAAAATCACAGTGAAAGATTGTTCCTGTGGTCACGCGTTCTTGTTAATGTTATTGTAAACAAATGCAGAAACAAAACAAGATGTAAAACAGGTGATGAAGAGAAACTAAGCCTGTGAGCTTTGGTGGATTCACCAGGAAATGTTCGTATTCAGTCAAATGAACTGATAATGGAAGATAAAATACATGGGGTACTTAACAGTGAATGGGCACCTTTAAAACCTTCTGACAGGATCTTAGGACCAGGAAAAGCCATGCAGTGAGTGAGTGAGTGAGTGGAGGGATTTGATAACTTCTAAAAACTGGAATAAAATCATATTAGTTATGATAAAGCATATTTAATTAATGATAAATGCAGCCATAACCTGGACACCCCTGATGTGTAGATTCTGGAGAACCGAGCTTAATCATTCATTATAAAAACATCAGTGAAAATCCCTTAAACGGAAAATGGGACTGTAAAGTCTAATCAATGAAGCTGAGTACAGACCTTTCATAGGAGAGAAGGTTTTTGCCAAAGCTGCTTTTACAGAATAAAAATAGAGAGCTGTCAGGTTTCTCACTGTCTCACGCAACTTGCACACTCTCATTTACACTGCGTCATCCACAGGCTTCAGAAAGCCCAGTTATTTCTTATTCCAAACTTTCTGCTGGAATTTTAAGCATATATTTTTAGATGTGATTTAAACACATTTCTATTTTTAATCACTGACTCCGGATGTATTTATTTTGGTGCTGGATTGCTTGAACCTTCAAATGTTTATGAAAACAGAGCTACCACAAAATGACTGCAGGGTTTCTAGATTACGTACGTGCAAAATTTCAAATATATACGAATAAATTTCGGTAATCCTGCACTGTTTCATACACTGTGAGACACTATTCATGTGAATGTGCTGCGACCTTTTCATGGCTCATCATGTCATTTAAAATCAAATGCAGGGTTTTTTTTATGATAGTGTACTATTTAGAAACTGAAATCCCTGTGAGTGCAATGCTGCCCTGCTTCTGCTACACATGACCGATTTCTCATTTAGATAGATGGAGACCTATATCTCTTCTCATTCTATTAACATGGCGAGTTGTGTTACAGTGAAGAAAAATCCCACATAACACTAATACAGTCTGACAACCCTTTCTCTCTCTCTCTCTCTCTCTCTCTCTCTCGCTCTCTCTCTTTGTGTTCTTAATACCATGTCTTATTTCAGTAAGGCCATGGGCTTATATAAGTTGTAGAAAATAGGAAATGAGCAGCACAGTGGTGCAGTCGTTCACAGCAAGAAGGTCCTGGGTTTGATTCCCATCTCATCTCAGGTGTCTCTGTGTGGAGTTTCCATGTCCTCCCAGTGATTGTGTGGGTTCCCTATGGGTGTCCGTTTTCCTCCCACAGTCCATAAATGTGCAGAGTAGGCACATTTGGCAGTTCCAAATCACCCTTATGTGTGAGAGTCAGTACAAATGGTTGTGTGTGTTGGCCCTGCAATGGCCTAGCATGCTGTCCAGGGTGTAGGCTTACCCCACCCTCGCCTAGAGTTGGGCCTAATTAGGATGAAGCAGCAAAGAAAGCAAATGAATAAACGAAAAGGGGAAATGTTAAAAGCAATATTAAAGCTTTATATACAGAAAGCCCCCGTTATTCACTATGGTTATATTCCTCCCCAGCTGTGGATCTTGAAAATCTGCGATTTTAAAACCCTATCTATATTAGATACGCTAAAATATGCTTGTTACACATTCTATAGACAGTCTTACTCATTTATACAGTAATAATGCAGTAAAATGTAGAAATGATTAAGTAAAAACTTTTTAATTCTGTACTGTGATAATATTTATGAATAAATAAAGCGCTTAGGCTCCTTACCAGAAGCTAGAGAAGATGCAGAGCGTTCAAGTGACATCTTTTCTTCTTTTTTTCCTTTCGGGTGCTTCCTTCAAGAGTTGCCACAGCGAATCATCTGTCTCCATTCCACCCTATCCTGTGCATCTTCCTCTCTTAAACCAACTACCTTCATGTCTTCCGTCACCACACCGATAAATCTTCTCTTTGGACTTCCTCTAGGTCTCCTGCCTGGCAATTCCAACCTCAGCATCTGACTACCAATATATTTATCAGGCCAGTATGATGACTTGTTTGCTAGGTTGGACAGTAAGGAGGGAGAAAATGATTTATACAGGTTGGCACAGCAGAGAAATAGAGATGGGAAGGACGTGCAAGAAAGTTAGAGTGATTAAGGACAGTACAAGAACATTCAACAAGGTCTTAGAGAGTGAGAGGACACCAGAGGAATGGAGAAATATGCTTGTGCCCATTTTTAAGAACAAGGGAGATGTGCAGAGTTGTGGCAACTACAGAGGGATAAAGTTGATGAGCCATACGATGAAGTTATGGGAAAGAATAGTGGAAGCTACACTAAGGGCAGAGGTCAGCCTTTTTGAACAACAGTTTGGTTTCATGCCAAGAAAGAACACCACAGATGCAGTGTTTGCTTTGAGGATGTTAATAGAGAAGTACAGAGAAGGTTAGAAGAAGCCGCATTGTGCCTTTGTGGATCTGGAGAAAGAATATGACAGGCTGCAAGAGAGGAACTGTGGTATTGCATGAGGAAGTTTGGAGTGGCAGAGAAGTATGTTAGAGTGGTGCAGGACATGTATGAGAGATGTAAGACAGTGGTGAGGTGTGCTGTCGGTGTGACAGAAGAGTTCAAGGTAGAGGTGGGACTGCATCAAGAGTCAGCTCTGAGCCCCTTCTTGTTTGCTATGGTGATGGACAGGCTGACAGACGAGGTGAGACAACAATCTCCATGGACTATGATGTTTGCAGATGACATTGTGATCTGTAGTGACAGCAGAGAACAAGTGGAGGAAAATCTAGAGAGGTGGAGGTATGCCCGGGAAAGGAGAGGAATGAAGGTTAGCCTCAGTAAGACAGAATACATGTGTGTGAACGACAAGGACCCAAGAGGAACAGGTTGGAATGGTTGGAGAAAAGTGTCCGGTGTGATGTGTGATAGGAAGGTATTGGCAAGAATGAAAGGAAAAGTGTACAAGACGGTGTTGAGGCCAGCGATGTTGCATGGTTTAGAAACAGTGGCCCTGGGGAAAAGACAGGAGGCAGAGCTGGAGGTAGCAGAGATGAAAATGTTGAGGTTCTCTTTGGGAGTAACGAGGATGGATAGGATCAGGAATGAGCACATCAGAGGGACAGCACATGTAAGATGTTTTGGAGACAAAGTCAGAGAGGCCAGATTGAGATGGTTTGGACATGTACAGAAGAGGGATAGTGAGTATATTGGCAGTAGGATGCTGAGGTTGGAACTACCAAGCAGAAGGCCTCGAGGAAGACCAAAGAGAAGATTTATGGATGTGGTGAAGGAGGACATGAAGGTCGTTGGAGTAAGAGTAGAAGATACAGAGGATAGGGTGAGATGGAGGCGGATGGTTTGCTGTGGCGACCCCTGAAGGGAACAGCCGAAAGGAAAAGAAGAAGAAGAAGAATGGAACATATACTAGAATTTAAATTGTAAATGTAGGTCAGTGTTTCTGATTGTGTTTAGGCAGCAGAGAAGATTTCCAATGGCCAGAAGTCCATGGGAGCTAATTGGGTGGCAGGGATCTCCTGTAATCACCTCCCTGGGCACAGATAAAAAAAAAAAAAAAAAACCCAAAATGCACAAATACTGTATTTCCAGTAAAGTGTGTTAGGCTGCCCCGGATTGTACATGTGCCACCTGATTTGGAAGTTTTAAATTAATTCCAAATGCCTGTATGTTGTACTACATATTTAACTGGAGGGTTTTATGGGGAGCTCGATTTTTAGCAAGAGAAAACCTTAAAGACCATTTGCTTGTAAAATGTTGCTCTTGGCAGTGAGGCTGTGTACATGGCATGACTTCTTTAAAAAAAAGGGGGTGGGGTGTAAATAAAATGAAACGGCAGAGTTGGAGGTGTTTTCCTCACTCACACACACACACACACACAGACACACACACACACACACACACACCTTAGCCTTTAAATATCTGAAATCACTCCCTTTTTCTTTCTTTTCTACATGAAACTTGATTCTAAACTCTGAGGTGGTGTTAGACTCCCTGGTTATTATTATATCTTTTCATTTATTCTCATCATGTTATATCTATTCAACAACAATGCACACTTTCTTCCCGATGTATTTACCAGCTGGACTCTTTGTCTTCTTGAAAAATATTCAAAACAAAAGCATTGCGGAATGTGTAGGTGTTTTGAGTTCTCTCTCTCTCTCTCTCTCTCTCTCTCTTGCTCTCTCTGTCTCTGTCTCTCTCTGTTTCATTATTTTTTTTTGGGGGGGGGGTCCGTGATCTGACAGCTGTATTTTAAGGATTAAATCAACTGATACAGAATTAATCACACACATGACTCAACATGGGATATTGTGTGAGGTATAATGGCATGATGTAGTGTTTATCTGTAAATACTTAAATAAATAAATGATGAAAAGAAAACAGCGGAATGGACTGAGCTGCTAATTCTTTTATTTCTACTCAATTTAGTTTGTTATTACAAATCATTTATGATGAATTACTTCTTTAGCTTGTACAGTGAGCACTGTTTTCTCTCTCTCTCTGTCTCGTGTGCGTGTGTGTGTGTGTGTGTGTGTGTGTGTGTGTAAGAGAGAAAGAGAGATAACAGCATTTCCCTCTGCTGGGAAAATAAAACTGTAAAGAAATTTAACAAGATAATGATGTGATGTAATCTGTTGAGAGGTGTTTTATTCATTCTTTTTCTGGACAGCTCACCAGGCCATTGCAGAGCAATGAATGGGGCATGCTTGAGTGTTTCTGTGTGTTGTTTGCATGTTCTCCCTGTGTTTGCATGGGTTTTCTCGGAGTACTCTAGTTTCCTCCCACAGTTCAGAAACATATTTTAGGCTAATGTTTTTATTAGGCATATGTTGTTATTAGGCATATGTTGTTTGCTCCGAAATGCAGCCATGAGGTGGGGGGGCACTAACCAGTCTCTCCCCCTCATGCCGGTCCCAAGCCCGGAGAAATGCAGAGGGTTGTGTCAGGAAGGGCATCCGACGTAAAACCAATGCCAATTATTTATAATGCAAATCAAAAGTATTACCTCCATACCGGATCGGTCGAGGCCCGGGTTAACAACGACCGCCATCAGTGCTGTCAATCAACAGGGTGCTGATGGAAATTGGACTACTGTTGGTCGAAGACGTCGAAGGAGAGGTGGGATGCGTGTCCGTAGGCAGAGAGAGAAGAGGAAAGGCATGAGTCTAGGACTGAGAGTGGGGACTTTGAATGTTGGAACTATGCACAGAAAAGGTAGCGAGCTGGTTGACATGATGCAGAGGAGGAAGGTGGACATACTGTGTGTTCAGGAGACCAGGTGGAAAGGTAGCAAAGCTAAAAGCTTAGGATCAGGGTTTAAGCTATTTTATCACGGTGTGGATGGGAAGAGAAATGGAGTCGGAGTCATCTTGAAGGAGGAGTTTGTCAGGAATGTTCTAGAAGTGAAAAGAGTGTCAGACAGAGTGATGAGTCTCAAGTTAGAAATTGAAGGTGTGATGCTCAATGTTGTTAGTGCTTATGCCCCACAGGCAGGATGTGAGCTAGAAGAGAAGGAGAGATTCTGGAGTGAGTTAGATGAAGTGATGCAGAGTACCACCAGAGGTGAAAGAGTGGTCATTGGTGCAGACTTCAATGGACATGTTGGTGCAGGAAACAGAGGGGACGAGGAAGTGATGGGCAGGTTTGGTATCCAGGACAGGAACACAGAAGGACAGATGTTGATAGATTTTGCAAAAAGGATGGAAATGGCTGTGGTGAATACTTTCTTCGAGAAGAAACAGGAGCATAGGGTGACTTATAAAAGCGGAGGTAGGAACACACAGGTAGACTACATCTTGTGTAGGCGATGTAATTTGAAGGAAGTCAGTGACTGCAAAGTCATCGTGGGTGAGAGTGTTGCCAAACAGCATAGGATGGTGGTGTGCAGGATGACTCTGATGGTGAGAAAGGTGAAAAAGGCAAAGGCAGAGCAGAAGACAAAGTGGTGGAAGCTGAAAAAGGAAGAGTGTCGTGTTGTCTTCAAGGAGGAGTTGAAACAGTTAGCCAAGAAGAAGTGGGACATTGAGAGAACTGAAGAGAGTAAACAGGAGTACAGGGAGACACAGCGTAAGGCGAAAGTAGCAGTGGCTAAGGCCAAACAGAGGGCATATGATGACTTGTATGATAGGTTGGATAGTAAAGAGGGAGAAAATGATTTATACAGGTTGGCACAGCAGAGAAATAGAGATGGGAAGGATGTGCAGCAAGTTAGATTGATAAAGGACAGAGAGGGAACTCTATTGACTAATGACAGAAGTGTGCTGGGAAGATGGAAAGAGTACTTTGAAGAGCTGATGAATGAGGAAAATGAGAGAGAAAAAAGAGTAGAAGAGGTGACCACTGAGGAGCAGGATGTAGCAAAGATCAGTAAGGGTGAAGTGAGAAGGGCATTGAAGAGGATGAAGAATGGAAAGGCAGTTGGTCCTGATGATATACCTGTGGAGGTATGGAAGTGTCTAGGAGAGGTAGCAGTAGATTTTCTGACAAGAACATTCAACACGGTACTAGAGAGTGAGCAGATGCCGGAGGAGTGGAGGAGAAGTGTGCTGGTGCCCATTTTTAAGAACAAGGGAGACGTGCAGAGTTGCAGCAACTACAGAGGGATAAAGTTGATGAGCCATACGATGAAGTTATGGGAAAGAATAGTGGAAGCTAGATTAAGGGCAGAGGTCAGCATTTGTGAACAACAGTTTGGTTTCATGCCAAGAAAGAGCACCACAGATGCAATGTTTGCCTTGAGGATGTTAATAGAGAAGTACAGAGAAGGTCAGAGGGAGCTACATTGTGCCTTTGTGGATCTGGAAAAAGCATATGACAGGGTGCCAAGAGAAGAACTGTGGTATTGCATGAGGAAGTCTGGAGTGGCAGAGAAGTATGTTAGAGTGGTGCAGGACATGTATGAGAGATGTAAGACAGTAGTGAGGTGTGCTGTCGGTGTGACCGACGAATTCAAGGTGGAGGTGGGACTGCATCAAGGGTCAGCTCTGAGCCCCTTCTTGTTTGCTATGGTGATGGACAGGCTGACAGACGAGGTGAGACAAGAATCTCCATGGACTATGATGTTTGCAGATGACATCGTGATCTGTAGTGAGAGCAGAGAACAAGTGCAGGAAAATCTAGAGAGGTGGAGGTATGCCCTGGAAAGGAGAGGAATGAAGGTTAGCCTCAGAAAATCAGAATACATGTGTGTGAATGAGAAGGACCCAGGAGGAACGATGATGTTACAGGGAGCAGAGATAACGAAGGTGGAGGATTTTAAGTACTTAGGCTCAACAATCCAGAGCAATGGAGAGTGTGGAAAAGAGGTGAAGAAGCGTGTGCAGGCAGGCTGTAATGGTTGGAGAAAAGTATCCGGTGTGATGTGCGATAGGAGAGTGTCAGCAAGAATGAAGGGAAAAGTGTACAAGATGGTGGTGAGGCCAGCGATGTTGTATGGTTTAGAAACAGTGGCCCTGGGGAAAAGACAGGAGGCAGAGCTGGAGGTAGCGGAGATGAAAATGTTGAGGTTCTCTCTGGGAGTAACGAGGATGGATAGCATCAGAAATGAGTACATCAGAGGGACAGCCCATATAAGAGGTTTGGGAGACAAAGTCAGAGAGGCTAGATTGAGATGGTTTGGACATGTACAGAGGAGGGATAGTGAGTATATTGGTAGTAGGATGCTGAGGTTGGAACTACCAGGCAGAAGGCCTCGAGGAAGACCGAAGAAGAGATTTATGGATGTGGTGAAGGAAGACATGAAGGTCGTTGGAGTCAGAAAAGAAGATGCGGAGGACAGGGTGAGGTGGAGGCGGATGATTTGCTGTGGCGACCACTGAAGGGAGCAGCCGAAAGTAAAAGAAGAAGAAGAAGATGTTGTTTGCTCCGAGATTCATTCCATAGTCAAAGAAATGCACATTGCTTGTTCCAAATTGCCCCCAGGTGTGAGTGTGTGTCAACCTGCAGTGGTCTGGCAAGAAGTTCAGGGTTCACCCCGCTTGAGATAGACACCAGCTACCTCATGACTCTCAGAGGATTAAGAGGTTCAGTACACGAGAGAAATGTAACTCGGTGTAGGGAGTTTTGATTATGATGTAATGCTTGGGGAGGAGTTTTGATTATGATGTAATGATTGGGGAGGAGTTTTGATTATGATGTAATGCTTGGGGAGGAGTTTTGTTTTCTATATTGTGGGAGCTTTTTATGTGAAGGCACACAATGGCATCCTATGTGAACTCTTCTCTTTTTATAGACAGGAATAGGTTGTACATTTCTTCTGGTTATAGACTGCAGGTGTTTGAATGGACCACCAGATCTGAAAAGTTGAATAAATAGCATTGCTAGATTTAATTTCAGCTACTGTTCAAATATAAAACATGCTATGAACCGAAGCGGTGTGTGATTACAAATCAGCTTTTAGTTGATGCATAAATAAAAAGATTCATGTATTCATGTTTAAACTAATGAGAGATACATCTACTGCATGGGAACAAAAATGCAAAAATAAGTAGTGACGCATTAAATAATGATGAGAGTTTCAGTTTCGAAATCACAGCCCCCGAGCAATAAAAGTGCAAATGTATTCAATGTATACTGGTTGCCATTCATTGCTTGAAACATGGGAATGTATCTCTCTCTCTCTCTCTCTCTCTCTCTCTCTCTCTCTCTCGTGTGTGTGTGTGTGTGTGTGTGTGTGTGTGTGTGTGTGTGTGTGTGTGTGTGTGTGTGTTTTCTGTGGGGATGGAAGTGTTCTTGCATGTGCTTAATATTCAAATCTTTTGACGTTAATACATAATAAAGAAATATTAACTTAAAGCAAAACAAACACAAACTTAACCATCTTGATCTTCACAAAAGAAATATTTTTGTCATCAGAAAATCTCCTCTAAGCCGATATCATTGAAACAGCAGCTTCTTTTTCTTCACAGAACATAAACCGCCAGTTTCAGACTGAACTTTCCCACAGGACTCCGAGTCTTTCATTAAACTATAATACAGTAATTATAATCAGCCATCACGCTGCTCGCTATCATTCGGATTCAAATACTTTACACATCAGTCACATGATCCCGACACTTTTCTTTTCCTGCTCAGGTAAAGGGACATTTTTGTTTGGCCCCACAGAAAATTGAGCAGCTGGCTCTTGGCTTTCTGTTTCTGTTGGTACGAGAAACCCAGAATGAACCCGAGTTCAGTAAAAACCACACTAAGGCAACAGAACCAACACCATTCATCAACACGTGGATTTAAAATAAATACAAAACCATTCACCAGCTCCATGTAAAACCCTCCGCTGTAAGGCTCCACCCCTTTTTGTTCACAGTGCTTTGATCTCCATGAAGGATCCACTTCTGGTTTCAAACCCAGGTGGACCCTCCATGGTGTATCAGGCCGACCTTTTAGTTTCGCTCTATTAACCCTTTCACCATCAGTTTGTACATTATTTTGCCTGAAGTGTTAAACAGACGTACAGGTCCTGACACATCATGTTCTAAAAACCAATCAGAACAGTGTTTAAAATCCAGAGCGAGGCTCTCCACAGGAAAGGAGCCTGTGTCTCCGAGGGGTAGAACACTGTTAGTTCGTGAGACGATGCTGGCTGGAGTGTTCATCCGGGGAGAGCTGGTCCTTCCAGACCCTCAGCATGTGCAAGTCTCACCAAAAAGAAAACTTGAGAGCAGCATTGTCCTGCAGGTAAGGACCACACACTTCAAACACGTGACCCAGTGTGGCGATGTGTGCCGCTACAAACTTCTCTGTGACCACTGTTAAGAAAATCCTAAAGAAATTCCATTGGAGGATCCTAAACGATGCATGGACCCGGTTCTATAGAAAAGCACATTCTATAGAAATCTGTGTTCTATAGAACACATGTTTCTATACAACTGGATACAAAAGTCGTATAGGAGCCACCAAGCACTCTATGAGTATATATATATGTGTGTATATGTGTGTGTGTGTGTGTGTGTGTGTGTGTGTGTGTGTGTGTGTGTGTGTGTATGTATAGCTTCTTCTTTTCCTTTCGGCTGTTCCCTTCAGACATCGCCCAGTGGATCATCTGCCTCCATCTCACCCTATCCTCTGCATCTTCTTCTCTGACACCAACTACCTTCATGTCCTCCTTCACCACATCCATAAATCTCCTCTTTGGTCTTCCTCAAGGGCCTTCTACCTGGTTGTTCCAACCTCAGCATCCTACTACCAATATACTCACTATCCCTCCTCTGTACATGTCCAAACCATCTCAATCTAGCCTCTCTGACTTTGTCTCCCAAACCTCTTATATGGGCTGTCCCTCTGATGTACTCATTTCTGATGCTATCCATCCTCGTTACTCCCAGAGAGAACCTCAACATTTTCATCTCTGCTACCTCCAGCTCTGCCTCCTGTCTTTTCCCCAGGGACACTGTTTCTAAACCATACAACATCGCTGGCCTCATCACTGTCTTGTGCACTTTTTCTTTTAATTCTTGCCGATACCTTCCTATCACACATCACACCGGACACTTTTCTCCAACCATTCCAACCTGCCTGCACACGCTTCTTCACCTCTTTTCCACACTCTCCATTGCTCTGGATTGTTGAGCCTAAGTACTTAAAATTCTCTACCTTCTTTATCTCTTCTCCCTGTAACCTCACTGTTCCTCTTGGGTTCTTGTCGATCACAGACATGTATTCTGTTTGACTGAGGCTAACCTTCATTCCCTTCCTTTCCAGGGCACACCTCCACCTCTCTAGATTTTCCTCCACTCTGCTTCCTCATGCAATACCACAGTTCCTCTCTCAGCACCCTGTCATATGCTTTCTCCAGATCCACAAAGGCACAATGCAGCTCCTTCTGACCTTCTCTGTACTTCTCTATTAACATCTCAAGGCAAACACTGCATCTGTGGTGCTCTTTCTTGGCATGAAACCAAACTGTTGTTCACAAATGCTGATCTCTGCCCTTAGTCTAGCTTCCACTATTCTCTCCCATAACTTCATCATATGGCTCATCAACTTTATCCCTCTGTATTTGCCACAGCTTTGCACGTCTCCATTGTTCTTAAAAATGGGCACCAGCACACTTCTCCTCCATTCCTCCGGCATCCTCTCACTCTCTAAGACCTTGTTGGATGTTCTTGTCAGAAAATCTACTGCTACCTCTCCTAGACATTTCCATACCTCCACCGGTATGTCATCAGGACCAACTGTCTTTCCACTCTTCATTGCCCTCCTCACTTCACCCTTAAAAATCTTTGTTACTTCCTGGTCCTCAACAGTCACCTCTTTTACTCTTTTTTTTTCCTCTGTCATTTTCCTCATTCGTCAGCTCTTCAAAGTACTCTTTCCATCTTCCCAGCACACTCCTGTCATCAGTCAATATATTTCCCTCTCAGTCCTTAATCACTCTAACTTGCTGCACGTCCTTCCCATCTCTATTTCTCTGCTGTGCTAACCTGTATAAATCATTTTCTCCCTCCTTACTGTCCAACCTAGCATACAAGTCATCATATGCCCTCTGTTTGGCTTTTGACATTGCTACTGGCATAGATGGCAGCCATAACAGCCTTTTCTTTGCGGTTCTTCAGACTGTGAGTGAGCACAATGGGTCTCCAAGCAGTTGTTCTTCTTGTCATGGCTCTATATGAAGGGCAAAAAATCTGCAATAGTCCCCTGGTGGGGGAGCTGGTTTAGTCGCCGACCACTCCACCATGCAACAGTTTGTACTGGCTTACCTGTTATCAGTATCAGGGCAAAACCTGACCTGACAGACATTCAATGCTATAAATGCTTAAAATAACAATTAAGCATTCAAAAATAATGCATAAGATGTAAATAAAATATAAATACACACATACAGACACGTGCACACACACACACACACACACACACACGGATGCGAACCTCGCATAAAAATGTAAGTAGTTTATTTGAGGGTTTTTTTTTTGTTGTTGCATAATTGGCTTTGTTTTGCGGCATTTTCCTTATCCTTTCCCCCTATTTTTCTTTAATTTCCTTATTTTTTTTTTTATCTTTCGATGACTATTTTTGAAAAACCCGTGATGCACTGAAGCCGCAGGAACTGAAGCATGAAGTAGCGCGGGCTCACTGTGTGTGTGTGTGTGTGTGTGTGTGTGTGTGTGTGTGTGTGTGTGTGTGTGTGTGGATGGAAGAGACTGTCGAACGCTACAGTTAAGCTGCAGTTCTCAGGATTCTAATTGAAGCTCCAAATCGCTCATCGCAGATTTTGATGGAAGATGACAAATTCTGGCCCCTTAATAAGTACATCAGCCTTTCACCTTTCTACGTTCCCTTTTCTACACCCTTACATTTTCATTCTGTTTTAGACATGATTATAAATAAAAAAAAATAAAATAACCCCACGGTTGAGTGCACTGAGGATTAGAGGATGTACTGCGGATGTTCTTCTGTCTGGTGGTTGATTATAACCGTTCCTGATTTCTCTGTTTCTGATTTTATTCTGAAGAACATTATTAGTTTGAATCTTTCAGATCAAATTTAATTTAACGTTTGATTTAAGAAGCGAAGCTTTCACCGGCCTGTCACATGGTGTAAGATTAAAACACTGCTCCGAGCTGTAAGAATGTCACAGCTCCTTTATTTTACTCTGGAAACCGATTTCCAGTTTTTTTATGTTAAGCTTTATACAGTGTACTCAGAGATTATATTCAGTGATACTGCACATGTTTAATGTGTGTCATGATTAATATTATTATTTCATTCTTGTACACTGAATAAATACGACTATAGTTTTATATTACTCACTCTCCTTCCGAACAGCTTCATCCTACTTGGGTTGCAGGGAGGCTGGAGCCTATCGAAGCCAACACTGGGTGAATACAGGATACAACCTGAAAAAGTCACCAGACCATCGCAGGAACAATATAGATACACACAATCATATTATTTATATTTGGAACAAACAATTAACCTAATGTGCATGTCCTTGGATTGAAGGAAGAAAACAATGTACCTGGAGAACACACATACAAGCCTGGGATCATTCAATCACATTGAATCACATTCAATCACGAGGAATGGATGGTGATCCATGAAGCTTGAATGATGCTCATACAGGGATTATCATGGCTGTGATCACAATGATCTACCGTATGGTTCACCAGGCCACATATGGACTCACACCTACGGGCAATCTGGAGCAGCCAATTAACCTACTGTGCAGGTTTTTGGACTGTGGGAGGAAACCGGAGTACCCGGAGAAAATCCACGCAAGCACAGGTAGAACATGCAAACTCCACACAGAAACAGCACGCTATGTCACCCATTGCTGTTTATAAATTAATAAGTTATCTCTGTACTAGAAGTATTTTTTAGCTTCAAAATTATTTTTTTTCTGGATACATTTTTCTTTACACCTACTTTTGTACATAGGAATAAAAAAACAGGCAACTCTTCAAAATAATTGTTATGGTCTGTGCTTGCTGGTGGCGTTTTAACTCTCTCTCTCTCTCTCTCTCTCTCTCTCTCTATCGCCATACAATGCAGGTGCTGGCAAGGGGCGTGGCTGTTACCTGCAGGCGAAATCCATAGAACGCACCTGAATTCACTCAGCAATCAGCGAGCTATAAAGAGGAGTGGCGCGCGCTCTTTCAGCGTCAGAACATTGTCCTTTCCATGTGATTCAGTTTCCCCGTGATCTCTCTGACTCCTGGTAGTCTGCCTTGTTCTCGACCAGTTTTCCGTTTAAGAATTATTCCCAGTGATTGTGGTTTCCCCTGTGCTAAAATAAAGTCGTTGAATCTTTGTACATGGTCTCCTGCATCTTTGGGTCCGACTCATATGCTCCCGTTGTCACAAATTATCATTGCACAATGCAAAAATGGAGAGTCGGACACCCACGGCAACATTTGAGTAGTGTAAACTGACGGAAATATCTGAGGTAGTTCTGAATGGGCTCCCCCAGGGCCAGAGTTGATGGATAGACTTTGACAAACAATACTGGGCAAAAAGGAGCATTGAGTTCTTCAAGTGAGGCTGACATGTTGGAAGCAGGAAAAATTGTGTGATGTCTAGACGGCTGGTGTTCAGGCCTAAGAACCGAAAAAGTGATTCAAAGGACAGTAGTAATACTCCAGTTGTGTGCACCAGGATGAATCCACATGCAGAAATTGTTTTTTGAGTCTTTCCAAACTGCTTAATCGTTTATTAAGACCGTTCATAGGTTGGAGCCCATTTTTGCCGAGACGAGACTGACACTGGGCAAAGGTGATGAACATCATTAACAGCTTGTCAATCCATCACAGAGCCAATACAAGCACTACCATTCACACTCACACCTATTGGCAATTTGGGGCAATCATGTAACCTAACATGCATGTCTATTGACTGTGGAAGGAAACCGGAGTACCTGGAGGAAACCCATGCAAGCATGGGTGAAACAGGCAAACTCCATATCGGATTGTTCTTGCCAGGCCCAAAACTTAACCCAGGACCTCCTTGCTGTGAGGTGGACATGTTATATATACACCAGGGTGTAGTGGTTAAGTGAATATCAGTGTTTATTAATACATTTTAGTCCAGAATGTCCACTGAGAAATGAACAGGGTGTGTTGTTCCTTGAAGAGCAGTAGAAAATGTCATCCATATAACTGGAATATAACGGCAAGGTCGAGAGCAGGGGACCAGGGAGGGCAGGATGACGTCCTGTCAAAATGCTGTTATTAAAAATAATGTTTATATACAGTGTGTGGGGGGTTGTCTATATTTATATATTTTAATTATAAAAGGCTTGCGTATGGTATATGTGTGGAAGGTCGGGTTAGGCTTGTTTATTCCACTTATAAACAGAATGCATATACACAGGCAAATGAAGAAATAGAGCTCTCATTCACACACACACACACACACACACACACATACACCAATTACACAAAAATGAGCCATTTAAGATGCTATACTCTAGGAATTGAGCCCAACTCCCCTCCCACACACACACACACACACACACACATACACACACATACACACATACACTCAAGCACAAAAACAGTTTGAGTGCCCAAACACAATGACACCGTGTGATTGATTCAGGTTCCTCAGACAGGCACATCATCATTAAATTAAAGAATGTCACAAAGAGCTGGAAAAAAACCGATTCTCAGCAGCATCACTCATCATCTAACACCATCTCTTACCATTTCATTACACATCTTCTCTCCTCTGCCTCAGAGAACCAAGAAACCCCACAATTTCTCTAAAAGCTGTGTCATATTTCTCCATCAAGAGTCCATCTTTCACTCGTAACCCAAATCCAAAACTGTGGGCTCTGATTTGCTGAAATCAGAACAGATCATATGAAATAAAAAGAAATATATCAGAATAGGATTCATTCGTTCAATTTCTTAACCAATTAATCCTAAGTAGGGCCATGGTAAGGCTGGCACCCAGGGTGCACCCTGGCCATCACAGGGCCAACACTCATTCAACCAGTCACACTCACAGGTGATTTGGAACAGCCTGGGTATGTTTCTGGATTGTGGGAGGAAACCCAAGTACCCAGAGGAAACTCATGCAAATACAGGGAGACATGCAAACTCCATACAGAAATGCCTGATCTGGGAATCGAACCCGGGACCTTAGTGTGAGGCGGAAGTTATGACCACTACGCTGTCTCATAGATGAATTAACTGATTAATTAATAATGTACTACACTAAATCCACCGAACCCTAATCACATGCTGGACGCTCAGTGCATCCCTCATGTGTATTGTGTGATGTGATGAACTGGCATTCCAGGCCGCACCATTATCAACATCATCACGCCACAGCAGCTTTCAAGCAAATGATCACACAATGACATTAATGAAACAAGTTACTTCCTGTTTTCATTCATGTTATACAGTAGCATCTTTCTGATTGCTGTGATGACCTGACGAGCTGTCCAGGGTGTACCTCACCCTCGCCCAGAGTCGGCCGAGATGAGTGCCAGCCTCCCCGCAATCCAAATTAGGATTATACGGTTACAGAAAATGAATAAATGAATGAATATTTCTGACTGTTGGGTTGTGATGTGAGCAACTTCTATTTATCACGCTGCAGCACAGGGTGTGTAGCTGTGTGAACAGAGCCGAGTTAAAAAACTATAAAACTGTCAAAGGACAAAAAGCATTATTTCCAAAAAGAAGGCATAAAATAAGCAAGAGGGTGTGAAAGCAGTAATAAATGACTGGTCAGTGGTATGACCGTGGCTATCAGTCATTGGTCAGATGGGACAATGGCTATCGGCAATTGGTCAAATGGTATCATGGTGATCCATGATTGGTCATATAGGAGCATGGCCATCTCTGATTTGTTATAAGGGATCATCACTATCAATGATTGGTCAGATGGAACTATAGTGGTGAGTGATTGGTCAGATGAGACCATGGTGATTCATCTGATAAGACAATTGCTATCAGTAAGTGATGAAATGGGATTAGACTGATTCATGATTGGTCAGATGGGATCATGGTCCTCTGTGATTGGTCAGATGCGACCATGATTATTCATGAAAGTGTACACTGTGCACATGCAAGTGTACACTGTGAGGTAATAAACTTGCCTCCCAAACTCGTATTACGGAGGCTATGATCCAAGATAAACAGTCATATTGGCTTGAAAACAATCACTTCCAGGCTGTAAACACTGTTACATTCATTATCAGGCTTTAAAAAATTGAAGTCACCAGAGTATACAGAGTACTCTGTACACGGCACTGTGCATGGGCTGTTACGATAACAATCACGTGTAAGAGTGACAATAATCACTGAGAAATTGAGGTTTCTATAGTAACAGTCCAATGATGGTACGGTCTAAAGCAGGTGCTCCACTGATACTAAACGTTAAACAAACTTTTTAAAAACTGTTGATTTTTTGTAAGCAGATTTGTTTTTGTTTATGTAGCATGGAAAGAAGGAGTCTCCAGTGTCAGTAGTTTATATCAGACAGAGAACAGGATTGTGACTGAAGGGTTAGTTCTAGCCTCTGTGTGTGTGTGTGTGTGTGTGTGTGTGTGTGTGTGTGTGTGTGTGTGTGTGTGTGTGTGTGTGTGTGTGAAGGTGTGTGTGTGTGTGAGAGAGAGAGAGAGAGACAGAGACAGAGAGAGAACGAGAGAGAGAGCGAGAGCGAGAGAGAGAGAGAGAGAGAGAGAGAGAGAGAGAGAGAGAGAGACAGAGTTATAGCTGCTATAACATGATAGAGAGAGAAACAGGAGTGAACTGAACCGAGAGGAGGAATATCTGCACGGAAATAAATCTGATATTATACAGGAGCCCAATGTAGCTAACTGGGTTATCACAGGCCAGCCATGTCTGTCACTGTCCGTGGTGGAGGTTCATGTAAAGAACTATTGCTGACTTTCATAAAGAGGGGCTGCATAGCCACGATGGCCTGGCGAGCTGTCCAGGCTGTACTCTGCATTCCCCTACAAGTCGGCTGAGATGGGCGCCGGCTTTCCTGTAACCCTAAATTAGGATTAAGCGTTTCAGAAAATGAAGGCATGAATGAATGTACAGGAGAAGAGACATGTTTCCTACTGAAGACCATCCGATCCGATCCGATCCGATCTGTACATTACAGAGCCGACCCAGAAGCTGAAACGATAGTGTTGCCATGGCAACATGCTCTTTTTTTCTCTTTTACATCTCGAGACTGTAATCACTATAGTTTCAATGATATACAATAAAAAATATTATAATAAGCGGAGGAGATGTAGAGATATTTGCTCCAGAATGATGTTTCCATGGAAACTGAAATAATAATCAGTAGTAATTGATGTTTTATTTTTTGCCTGCTTCCCCTTCCCCCTTTCCAGTCCTCTACTTTCTCTCTCTCTCTCTCTCTCTCTCTCTCTCTCTCTCTCTCTCTCTCGCTCTCTCTCTCTCTCTTTCTCTCTCTGTTTGTCTTTCTCCCTCTCTCTCTTTCTCTCCCGCGCTCTCTTTCTCGCTCTCCCCTCCTCTTTCTCTTCCTCCATCTGTTTCTCTCCCTTGTCTGTTTCTCTCTCACTGTCTTCTCTCTTTCTCTTCTTTTTGCTCTCCCACTCTTTTTGACTCACTTCCCATTCTCCCTCCATCTCTGTGTCTTTCTCTTCTACCCTCTCTCATTTTATACAACTCTCTCCCTTCCTCTTTCTCTCCCTCCATGGCTCTCTCCTATTCTGTATTCTTTTTCATTATCTCTATTTTCTCTCTCACTTTCTCTGTCTCTGTTTCTTTCTAGATTTTCCTCCTTCTCCTCCCATCTCTCTCTGTATATTTTTCTTGTTCTCTCTCCATCTCCAGCTTTCTTGCATTATCTTTCTTTCCCCATCTCTCTCCCGTCATCTCTTTCTTAACATCCCTCTCTATCTCTGCATCTTCAGCCTCTCATTTTCAAAACCCCTCTCTACTTCTCTCTGCATTTCTCTCTCTCTCTCTCTGCTGTCCCTCTATTTATTTCCTGTTCTCTCTCTCGCTCTCTCTCTCTCTCTCTCTCTCTCTGCTCTCCCTCTATTTATTTCCTGTTCTCTCTCTCTCTCTCTCTCTCTCTCTCTCATGCAGCTGCATGTTTTTTTATCCCCCTCTGCAGCTCTATATACTTTATTAGTCTGTCAGAATAGTTTATGAGATGTTGTGAAAGGAAATAACCGAGTTCTCTCGTTTAATAACACGCTACCTCTCTCTCTCTCTCTCTCTCTCTCTCTCTCTCCACACTATTGGTGTAAAGAACAAACACCAGTGGCTCTATTAAATCCATTTTACAGGTGCATTGTGGGTAAATAGTTTTACTGTTTATTAGTATCCCGAGCACACCTGAATGTCAGACAGAACGACTCGAAACTATTCATTTATCACGCATTGATAAATATTTGACACTCCACTTTCTCAGAGACGCACGATGTAAATGTCAGTTATTTTTACACTAATGGAAAGAAAACAGAGCGAAACAGAACTGAAATGATCTGATCTGTATGTGCAGTGTGTCACTAATGAAGAATCCTGTGTCTGTGAATCTTTGAGTGCACACTAGGGGGCAGTTGCACTTCCCTTGGAGTGTGTAACGTCAGGCCTGAATGCTTACGCGTAGGAGAACTAATGTAAACTTCGCTAATCCCTTCAATTTAACGAGACAGGAGAAATCACTTAAAGTTCCAGCTCTACAAAGTTCTGACACTGGAGCCTCCTTCCATAAATGCTATATAAGGAAATGTATCCGTACAGAAGTCTTCCTTTCTTCGGTGTAAAGATTTCCAATCGCTTTTATTTAATAATGCTCGCTTGCAGCTCCTTCTTCAGGCTTTGAAATGAACCCCGCCTCCATCTGTTTGGTAATGATGATGTAACAGGAATATGAAGGTAGACACATGCTGACGATGGATTAATCTCATATGTTTTGTTTTCTTCACTTGCGTCTCGGTTCTGTATGCTAATCCCTCCCCCTGAGGAGACATGGAGAGAAGTGTGACGTGATGTGAGGACGGCCTAAACCTTCTGAATAAAGATTCATCTTTACCATGAACTGCTCCATCCTAGTAGGGTTGCAGGAACACTGGAAACTTCATCATTTGTTCATTTTCTGTAACCACTTAATCCCTATTAGTGTCGCGGCGAGGCTGGCGCCCATCCCAGCCGACTCCGGGCGAGGGCAGAGTACACCCTGGACGGCTCACCAGGTCATCACAGAGCAGAAACACGCTGGTGGCTATACAGCTCCTCTTGATGAAAGTCACCAATGGTTCTTTTACATGAACCGCACACCATAGACAGTGAGAGACACAGCCGGCCTTTGATTAGCCACTTAGTGCACTGGGGGGGGGGGGCGACAGTGACAACCTGTTGAGGGAGGGGCTTGAACCCACAACACTGGGATCAGTCATCCAGCACCTTATCACCAAGCCACTGCTGCCCCAGTTTTCTCCCCAGTTTTATTCCCATTTACTTGGAAAAAGAATTAACTCCACTGAACCCTAATGAGTAGAGGTCAAGGGTCAGAGTGCGTTCGAGTTCACGAACATGACTCCTGTGACATTCTGTTACTTCTTGAGTTGAAAATCACTTTTCAGGAGCAAAAAAGAAATAAAAAATGCAAGCACCAAAAAAGTCATTTTGTGGTTAACGTTGCCATCGAGACAGAAATCAAATAGACGGCGAAACACATTGGCAGAATAAATCCTGTTGGAGTAATGAACCGAGCATTTGTGTTTATCTCAAAATCCAATTTTGTGCTCCACGTTTGAAGGGGAAATGTGGAAGATTGCCATTTCAGATTTCAGAGGAGCTTCATTCGCCTGTTATTGATTACACCTCTGATGTTTTTCCTCTTTCTCCATTTGAAACATATTACATTCACAGGAAGTGGCTCGGCCGAGGTTTTAAGGTAGCTGCTCGTGCCGCGTTACAACCGCGTGACTTCTTGATGGCGGGCTGGCGGTCATTTCTGCTATGTTTTGCATTTTAGGCTGCCGTGTTTAATGTTTTGTGGTGTCGTGGAAGTGCAAATGGGATACCAAGCACAATATCCTATCTTCTCTCATACGATGCTGATAATACTGCCCATGAATTCAACTGGTCAGTCATGGATGGTGTAGAGATGTGCGGTGTTTCCATTCTATCTGCAAACACATCAAAATAAAATACAGTTTCAAAAATTCTGTCAGTTGTGCGCTCACTGAAGGTTGCATTACAGACGCTCAGCTAGTTAGAAGACACATGGCATGAAAGATTGCTAATCAGTGGCCATGTGACCACATCACTTGGGATTCAGGAAGCCAGCATAGCGAGTACCAAACCATGAGTACGGGACTCTAATTAGCACAAATAAACCTCAAGGACTTGAGTTAAAGTCAGCTGCAGTTGGTTTTTTTGTTTTTTTTAAATAACTGGCACTGAGTAAAAAAACTAAACCGATGCCTTTAACTCCAGAAAACTATCAACCAAATTAACATAGTCAGTGACAACAACAAGGTCAGCACAGTCAAATCCAAATCCAAATACAGTACGTATGTATTATTGAGACAGCGGAGACACATGAGCATCCTGAACCCACGCTAGTACTACAACATAAAAATGCTCTATCAGCGGAGGGGTGAAGTGCCTAACATGTTCTCCTCACAGCAAAAAGGCCTTGGCTTTAAGTCTCAGACTCCGTGAGGACATCTCTGTGTAGCGTTAGCATGTTCCCCCTGTGCTTATGCTGGCTTCTTCTGAGTACTCTAGTTTCCTCCCACAGTCCAGACACATGCACAATAAGCTACTCGACTGTTCTACATTGCCCCGAGGTGTGAGTGTGAATGGTTGTATGTGTGTTGCCCTGTAATGGTCTACCAAGTTGTTTTGCTCATACCTCACCTTTACCAAGAATTGGCTGAGATAGGCTCCAGTGTTGGACAGTTATGGCTTGGTGGTAAGATACTGGATCACTGATCCCAATGCTGGGGGTTCAAGCCCCTCCCTCAACAGGTTTCCACTGTCCCACCAGTGCACTAACTGGGTTATCAAAGGCCAGCCATGTCTATCACGGTCTGTGGTGGGAGGTCAATGTAAAAAAAAAAAAAAAAAACATTGCTGGCTTTCAATAAGAGGAACTGCATAGCCATCAGTGTGTTTCTGACCTACAATGGACTGGTGAGCTGTCCAGGGTGGAGTCTGCCCTCGCCCACAGTTGGCTGAGATGGGTGTCAGCTTCCTCGTGACCCTAATTAGGATTAAGTGGTTCAGAAAATTAATGAATGAATGGGGATAAAACATTGTCCTGTGGAGGACAACCTGAGTGCTAAAGAGGTTTTAGCACCAATGGCACAACTACTACTACTATTATTATTACTGTATCATCATCTCATCATCATCAATAATAATAAAAATAATACGGCTAGTCCTCACTTAACGACAGGGTCACGTTATGTAGACCCCATCATTAAGCGAGTCCGTCATGCAACGAGCCCTGCTTTAGTAGACATTTTGCTTGGTTTGTATTTGTACAGTAGGCTCCTGTATTGCATACGTATAGACCATTGAATGGGAGAAGCCATAACTGCTAGCCATCGCTTGAACTCTCTTCCCTAGCAGCGTGGTAGACTTCCGACTGAGCAGTGTGTGTGCGTGCGTGCGTGTGTGTGTGTGTGTGTGTGTGTGTGTGCGCGTGTGTGTGTGTGTGCGTGTGTGAGTCAGGAGGCAGGATGGGAGATGCTGCCAACACTGGGTATGTGCGAACATACGCACACACTCACAACTCAGTTACTTTGGTTCTGCTGTGACTCGTTAAAGGTAAAAGTATATTTTTCATAATTTTTCACCATTTTTTGCAGGCCGTCGTAACGCCGAGTCGTCATTAACCGAGTCCGTCGTTACATGAGGACCGCCTGTAATAAAAACTGTGATTTTATAATAATCAATCTAGCTTCGATCCATCATAAACATTCCAAAAAGTACAAAAAGCAATAATTATTCATTCAGTAAACTGCTTTAGCCTTATCAGAATACTTTATTCATCCCATAGGAAATTGTGTTATTAGGCTGACAGAAAGGCTAGAGCCTGTCTCAGCCAAGTCTGAGTGAAGGTTTGGTACACCCTGGACACCGCACTTGTCCGTTTCACACACACAAAGCCATTCACAATCACAGCGAGGGTCAAAATGGAACAGCCAATTAGTCGAATGTGGATGTCTTTGGACTTTAGGATGAAACTAAAGCACCCAGAGGAAACCCAGAATATAAAGGCTCCATCATGACTTTCTTGCCATGAGGGGGATAAAAATAAATGATCAGACCCAACCATGCATGAAATTTATACAACAGAATTATTTATTAAAACCTACAAACATGCAGTAAGTTTACTCATACAGAAATACAATATGTGTATCAGGTATAATCTGTTTACTTAAAAAGGATGAAATACTATGTCTATAATACTATATCCTGGGCAAAGGCTAATGTGTTTCCAGTGCATGTCAGACTCTGTCAGGGCAGTACTTGGCCACCGATTCTGTTAGTGGCTTTAATACCGCAATGATGTCATACTACTGTGGGTAACCACATGGACTTATCCCAATCAGAGGCCATAGGTCAATGGGGAGGTGCGTGATGTGCTCAGAGTGAGGACAGCGGCATTTCAATCCAGAGATCCATGCGAGTACAGGGAAGCCCGTGCGGTATAAGGAGAGCACTAAAGACGGCCAAGAGACAGTTAGACCATGGAATCTTGTTACAGTGGTTCAAACCCCAAGCACATGTGGAGTGGAATACAGACTAAGATGGCCTCCCCGCGGAAGAGCTTTAACCTGGGCGAGTTGACTGCTTCACTACCTCAGGAGCTGAATACCTTCTCGCCTGCTTCGAGAACCAGAGATTCACTGAGACGAGGGCAGCTTTCCTTTTCGGATCCCTTAGGCAGACATGTGTAAATGCTTTTTTTAAAGAAAGCATCCCAGGTTGTGTTCTCAAAGCATGTGCTCGGGAAGTTTCAGACATTTTTAATCTTTCCCTGCCCTTGCCCATCATCCCCATATGCCTCAAGAGAACCAACATCACCTCTGTGCCAAAGAAACAATGTGAGTTGCCTTAATGGCACGCAACACGTCTTCATTTGACTCGTTTCAGTTCACCTACTTGACAAACAGATCCTCAGATGATGTAAGAGTGCTTGGTCTGCACACTGCCCTCTCCCACCTGACCCACAAGAGCACTTGTGTGAGATGCCGTTTACTGACAAATCTGCTTTCGAAGCCATGATCCCATCCAGACTTTTCATGGAGCTCTAGGATCCGTGCATCAGTGTTTATGCAACTGGATCCTGGACTTCCTGACAGGCAGACCACATTTGGTGCAGATCGGTAGTGTGATGTCCTCCACACTGACCCTCAGCACCGGTGTCCCCCGGAAATGTGGGGTCAGCACCCTGCTGTACACTTTATTTACCCATGATTGTATAGCCACACACAGCTCCAACACAGTCATCAAATTTGGTGAGGACACTGTTATTGGCTGCATTTCAGATAGAGACAAGTCTGCTTACGGAGCAGGGGCAAGAGCCCTCACATCATGGTGCTGTGACAACATTCTGCACAATGTCAACAAGACATCATCGTGGACTACAGGGTGAAGGGTACACCCCTGTCCACATTGAGGAGACAGAGATGAGAGTCAGTTGCTTCAGGATCCTGGAATCAACAGCTCTGAAGATGTGAACTGGTCACAGTATATATCCCAGGGCTGTTGACATAACACTGAAAGACATCTCATCATCTGCAATACTACCCCCAGTACACCCCCCCCCCTTAGTAATTATTCAATTGTTGGGTTTGTACTTGCACTGAATGGGACTGCACACAGGTCTCAAGTAAAATGTGCCTTAAAAAAAAAACAAAAAAAAACCACACACACCACTTTGACGTGTATGTAAGCCATGTGGCTGGTTGATTCCCAAATAATGGAGTCGTCCCCCCCCCAGATCAACACTCACTAGTAGTGACAAACTAATGATTGTATAAAACATGCAGTATGTACCTTCTACAAGCACCAGATGCAAAACAGCTGTCAGTTTTGACAGTCACCAAAAGTTAACTTGGGGGGAGGGCTTTTGCAACCTTGCACTTCCTCTGGGAGGATAAAACACCACCTCTGCCATTCTGCTCCTGAAAGAGCTAGCCTCCAATCTCATTTGAAGATGATCATAGGTAGGTGGGGGTTGTAGATAGCACTTGTGGGTCAAGTGCATGTAGGGTTGGAATAACTCCGCAGAAGCCCTTCAAGTTGTTTGGCATTTAGCCGCATGGGCTAGCCCAGCGGTCGGGAACCTATGGCTCTCGAGCCATATATGGCTCTTCCGGAGACGTCATATGGCTCCCAGACAGTTTGGAGTTGATGGGGCCAAAAAAAATTAAATTAAATTAAATTAAATTAAATTAAAATATATATATATATTTTGGAACTGGTTTTAAAATACTAGTGATAATCTTAATAATATTAAGTAATTTAAAATTAGTTTTAAAGATACATTTTAAAAGTCAGGGGTGGGTTGCAGCACTTGCAATCCGCCGGTGACCCGAGGATCAGGTCGGGAACCAATCGATCGCAAGTACGTCACGGGTCATTGTCAATGTACGGAAATTAATTTTATCAGAGATAAAATTTCAACCCTTCAACCCGCTTCAACCCTTGTAACAGAAAAGATGGCGAAAAGAAAAAAAGACGATGATTACCGTACATTCCAGGCTGCGTGGACAGAGGAATTTGCATTTGTGGAGAGAGCAGGATCCGCAGTATGTCTAATATGCAATGACAAAATTGCATCAATGAAACGCTCAAATATAAAGCGGTACTTCGATACGCTGGCCATGCTTCTTTTGCATTGAAATATCCACCGGGGACAGCAGGAAAAGGCATGCGAAGAGCTGCAACGGAAAGTGCAGACGAGCCAGCAGCAACTGCGTGTCTGGACCACGCAAGGTGACGGTAATTCCGCTAGCTTTGCGGGTGCTTTGGCAATAGTGAAGAGTGGAAAGCCGTTCACAGATGGCGAATATACCAGAACATTTATGCTTGATGTGGCCAATGAACTTTTTGATGACTTTCCAAATAAAGCCAAGATAATCAAAAAAATAAAAGACATGCCACTGTCAGCAAGAACGGTTCACGATTGGAGCATCATGATGGCGAATCAAGTCGAGGAAACACAAATTAAGGACATAAATGCTGGGACATACTTTTCTCTCGCGTTCGATGAGTCAACAGACGTGAGCAATCTATCTCAGTTCAGTATAATTGCCAGGTATGCTACAGGTGACACACTGCGTGAAGAAATCTTGGCTGTTTTGCCAATGAAAGAGACAACAAGAGGAGAGGATTTATTCATGTCGTTCATGGAGTTTGCTAAAGAAAAAAAAATACCACTGGATAAACTTATTTCTGTGTGCACTGATGGTGCACCATGCATGTTGGGGAAGAACAAAGGGTTTGTAGCACTTCTCCGTGAGCATGAAAAGAGAGCAATCCTAAGTTTTCATTGCATCCTGCACCAGGAGGCGCTTTGTGCTCAGACGTGTGGCCAGCAACTTGGTGAGGTGATGTCGCTGCTCATTCGAGTGGTCAACTTCATTGTCGCCCGAGCTTTAAATGATCGGCAGTTTAATGCTCTGTTGGAAGAAGTTGGGAATCAATATCCCGGTCTGATTTTACACAACAACATGCGTTGGTTGTCCAGGGGGAAGGTGCTCAACCGTTTTGCAGCTTGCCTGAGTGAAATACGGATTTTTCTAGAAATGAAAGGCGTCAAGCATCCTGAGCTGGACAATACTGCCTGGCTCCTGCATTTTCACTATCTTGTGGACATAACTGGCCATCTAAACCAGCTTAATGTGAAAATGCAAGGTATTGGGAATACAATCTCATCCCTTCAACAAGCAGTGTTTGCATTTGAAAGCAAGCTGGAAATTTTTCTCAGGGACATCGAAACAGGTCGTCTTCTGCACTTTGAAGGACTGCAGCAATTTAGAGATGCATGCTTAGCAAGCGACCCCACACAACATCTGGATCTCCAGCAGCTAGCTGACTATACGTCCAATCTCCTGCAGTCATTCAAGGCACGTTTTGGAGAATTTCGTGTGAACACTGGTCTTTTCAAATTCATCACTCATCCACATGAGAGTGTGAAGTGGACAAAATCAACCTGATGTGCATCCCCGGAGTCTCCATCGCAGACTTTGAGCTGGAAGTTGCAGACCTGAAGGCATCTGATATATGGATGACTAAGTTCAAGTCACTTAATGGAGAGTTGGAAAGACTTGCACGACAGCGAGCAGAGCTGGCGAGGGAACACAAGTGGTCAGAAATAAAAAAGCTTCAACCTGAAGACCAGCTAATTCCTAAAACTTGGAACGAGCTTCCTGTGACATATTACACAATGCAGCGTGTGAGTATTGCCGTACTGACCATGTTTGGCTCTACGTATGCATGTGAGCAGTCATTCTCGCATATGAGAAACATTAAGACCAACCTACGCTCGCGTTTAACTGATGGAAGCCTCAACGCCTGCATGAAACTCAACCTCACTACATATGAACCAGACTACAAGGCCATCAGCAAAACCATGCAGCACCAGAAGTCGCATTAAAAGTAAACCTTTTATTATTATTATTATTATTATTATTATTATTATTATATGTTTAAAATAATATATGGCTCTCAAAAAATATATATCTAGAAATAATTTAGTTTTATGGCTCTCCAGGTCAAAAAGGTTCCCGACCGCTGGGCTAGCCTGTATTTGAGAATATGCAACAGGAACATTGGCTGAGAAGTTGTTTTGTTTTATTGTCCCCACCCTGTCAGAGGGTGCACACATTCTTCCATTAATTTTTTTAAATTATAGTTCATGGCCATTAACTTGCATGAGTACATTCAAGTTATAAAATGAGATCCCTGAACTCACGCATGACTGCAGACCTTTCTGAAGCATAGAAGCAGACCAAGGACTAGCTCCGGCTTTAGCCACAATTCTATTGGGGAACCCTATTTAGTAAGGAAGGTAGTTCATGACCAAGAAAAAAAAAATTCCTACAGCTAAACTGGTCTAAAGCAGAAATTTGTTTTAATTATGGGTAAGCATCACTCGTTCACTAGACACTACTCCTGATGCACCAAAAGAGCCCCCGTCTGCCACAGCAACGCCTCTTTCTGGTGAGAAAGGAGAACATCCATAATTCAGGCCCTGGAAGAAGAAAACAGCATTTAAGCGGTCACCTACTTGTTCTGGTGCATGTAGGCTCACAAGAGTCCTGTGCAGTTGGAAGACATCCAGTTGTATTGCAGTTAATGTAGAGCTGTGAAAGGAAGCAGAAGTAAGCAATGGGATTGCTTTACTATGAAGTAAAAACAGTTGAGCCATTACCGTCGCTTGCACTGGAGCCATGGAGGTTGAGCCCACAAAAGTAAACCTCTTCAGGACAAAGCATCTGTAATGAGTAGGGTATGCAAGTCCGTCTGTCCCAACAACTGGGATCAGCTTGGTCAAATAGCGATCCTTGTCGGGACACCTTTGGAATACACAAGAGCATCATTTTGCAGTCAGCAGAGCCACTGAACTAGACGAGTGAGAGCCTATCAATTCACCAGAAGGTCCCACTGGAGTCAGGGGAAGCAGTCACAAACCAAAATCAGTGCAATATTTGGATCGGTTCACCCAATCATGTGCACGGGTTCCCTCAGAACCTTGGTCACAGGGTAGTCAGTCGCACTGTAGTAGGAGTTAAAGGCTACTTGTTCTGGTGGGAGAGGAAAGGGCAATAAATTCCCTTTGTGACCACAGGCTAAAATCCAGACAGGACTTCCTCACCTTCAACACACCTCTTTGTGACACAATGCCCTTTACCCAGTTTCAATTCTACTTGCAGAGGTCCAGAAGTGACAATAGAATCCATGCCAAATGAGGGTTCAAATCCAATGCCGCAAAGCTTACACCCCAGTATTTACACTGGAAGCAAAGCCTACAAGTGCAGTACATTAGTTAAAGCCAAAAGGAAGCCCCTGCCATAAGTTTTAGGCCACTTATTAGTGAGTGTCCCGTGTGATGGCACCATGAGATCCTACGCCAACTCCATAGAAAGAGAGCATCCTGTTCTCAGGCCACATAGCCATCTTATGCCTGGACAAAGTACAAGAGTGGAGAACACAGCTTCAATATGAGCAGAAGAGGTTCACCACATCTACTTGAAAAGGAAAAACCAAACAAACCATCCCACATGCAGTCACAGGAAGCTGGTATAATCGCAAAGGCTGTATTGGAGTCGACAGAACTACAGGAGTCAGTGGTCCCTCCCAACATACTGATGAAATCCAGGCTTATCCTGGGGAGGATTGAATCTCTAGCCGCCACCACCACCAACACAAACTGGCCATCAAGGGTATACGGTACAGTCATTGGCAACACCAAACAGAATGGACTCCGGCCATCATTAACCACAGGCATGAGTCAAAGAGAACTCCAAACTTACCTGTTTTCCCATAATAGCACTGCTGCCCATCAAAACAGCAGTCTATAGCACCACACTGGGTAGCCTTTATACCAGGTTCTCCACACAGATCCCACTCATAATCTTCCAGTTGCCATTTCTCAACATAGCCCGATGCCTGTCTCCAAAAAGTGGGATTCAGGACTAACTGAGGATCTTAAAACAGCGGTTTCAAATCTTGTAGAGATACCGAACTACTGCTTACACAGGCTAAGGCCAGATAAATCCCCACAAATACTCCACCTACCCCTGTATTCACCACTGTTCACGGACTGCACTCACCAACATTCAGACAAACAGCAACAGGGGACTTTTAATGTGTCTTTCATCCTAATTGTGAATGGCGTCTCCTGCAACTCATCATACTCCTGATGAACACATCAATGGTGTTCCAGCCCCGCATCATCTTTGACTGCATAAATCACTGGATTCATTTTTGATGGAAACTCTTTTATATTAGCATGGGATTGAGGCCAGTCTCATCTGGCAGTGTATGGAAAGATAATTAAATGGACCATAATTCTTGAAACCCAAAATGGGATTTTTGTAATATGGATAATTGTTTTGCATGCTGGCTTCCAATGAAACCAAACAAAAGTGTCAAAAATAAATTATGCACATCAAAAACAAAACAAAATGGCATCTGCCAAAATGAAAGTTATAACAGTCAATATCTCCTATGACCTTTGATTGCTGTGATACAATCAGTGATTTGTGGTAATACAGCAAAACCAGTTTTGTAAGCGGGTCTGTCAATCAAGATTGTTGCAGTGACTCAGAGCTCTCAACATTTTTTGTTTCTTTTCATGTTTTTAGGGGGTTTTTTTTTTTCAAGACTGTTAACCATAATACGGTATTGAAAGGCTTAACTATTGGAGCTAGGAAAAAACACTGGACTTTTTGCAAGCCCAAAGATGGATTTTATTTTACTGGCGCTGCAGCAGACCACAGGACCTTTCACCAGCCCTCCTTTGTCTCCAGTGTCTCATGTGTCACAATGTAAACAAAAGTGGGCTGGGCTGTGTGCGAGGTTGCAGGCTGACCCAAACAGAAGTTCGCCTCACAGAAGATGAATAGCTGTGTGGCAGTCATCACCAAGACCTGGCTGGATAACAATATCATTGACACCGTGGTAGAGCTAGCAGGGCATTCCCTCTTTCGGGCTGACAGGACTGCAGCTTCAGTTAAGATCAAAGGTGGAGGTTTGGTACTCTACAGTCATAACTCGTGGTTTACTGCTACCAACCTTATCAGAACATTCTGCTCCACTGACCTGGAATATCTGCCAGTGAAGTGCAGACCATTCAAACTGATGAGAGAACTCAGCACTATTTTAATCAGAGCAGTTTACTTACCACTGAGAGCTAAGCTAGCGCTGGAGGAGCTATATTGTCTGATGAGCACTCAGATGAACACTAACCCAGAGTTGGCTGTAATTGTGGCTGGTGACTTTAATCATGTAGAATTGAAATCAGTACGTCCCAAATTTAATAGATTCATCGACTTTCCAAGCAGACAACATACTGGATCAGGTTTATTGCAACATCTCAGAAGCACACAAAGCTCTTGCAACTCCTCACTATGTTAGACTATAACCCAGTGAAGCTGATGCCAGCATATAAACCTATGATCTGTAGGACTAAACCAACCACCAGAACCATGTAGATCTGGACTGAGAAGGCTTCATCAGCACTACAAGACTACACACACACACACACACACACACACACACACACACTCTCTCTCTCTCTCTCTCTCTCTCTCTCTCTCTCTCTCTCTTTCTCTCTCACGCACACACACACACACACACTCTCTCTCTCTCTCTCTCTCTCTCTCTCTCTCTCTCTCACACACACACACACACACACACATACAAACATCCGTTTTTGTTAAAGGACACTGAATCAACAAACTCTAAGACTGTATTGCACTGCAGTGCCTTACATCATTTACATTGTAGTTTATCCACCTTACTGCTACTATTTATTTGTTTATTTATTCCATTCCACAGTGTCTCAGTGTACATATCATTTCTCTCAGTGCTTGGTTCTCATTCATAGGTACAGACTTTACATTTCTCTTTTATATTCTTACTTAAAGTTAATTGCAGTTTATTGTCTCGTTTTCAACTTTTGAACTAGTTAGTACCTTTTTAACTTCTTCACATATTTTATTGCTGAAAGCTTCATACAAAATGTTGTGTGAACATCCAGTTGGCCCTTGACTATTCATGGTTTTGCACTCGCGCTTCCGCATATTCGTGGACTGCCGAGCAACTGTCACATGATTCAAATTCAGCCAATGGCTGTCCTCCTTCCTGGTGATTAGTTGAGATGATGTATATGCCCCTTTTTCTCATTCACGCACAAGTTGTCAATGAGCCTGTTTTTAGTGTGTTTTAATTACCAGTTAAGTTCTATGATGTCACTCAAACGTCGGCTAAGCACCAGAAAAAGGTAATGACATTGGATGCCTCTTCTGAAGAAATAAGACTTTCTCCTGAAGAAATGACAGTTTCCTCTAAATTGCCTGAAGAGGAATAATCATCTGAACTGTTGTAAAGCACTGTCATATTAAAGTCTTTTTCAATTATTATTCCAGTACAGTACCTAAGTTAATAATGCAGCCATGAGGTGGGGGGGCACTAACCAGTGTCTCTCCCCCTCATGCCGGTCCCAAGCCCGGAGAAATGCAGAGGGTTGTGTCAGGAAGGGCATCCGACGTAAAACCAATGCCAATCATTGATGATGCAAATCAAAAGTATTGCCTCCATACCGGATCGGTCGAGGCCCGGGTTAACAACGACCGCCATCAGTGCTGTCAATCAACAGGGTGCTGATGGAAATTGGACTACTGTTGGTCGAAGACGTCGAAGAAGGAGAGGTGGGAGGCGTGTCCGTAGGCAGAGAGAGAAGAGGAAAGGCATGAGTCTAGGACTGAGAGTGTGGACTTTGAATGTTGGAACTATGCACAGAAAAGGTAGAGAGCTGGTTGACATGATGCAGAGGAGGAAGGTGGACATACTGTGTGTTCAGGAGACCAGGTGGAAAGGTAGCAAAGCTAAAAGCTTAGGAGCAGGGTTTAAACTATTTTATCACGGTGTGGATGGGAAGAGAAATGGAGTCGGAGTCATCTTGAAGGAGGAGTTTGTCAGGAATGTTCTAGAAGTGAAAAGAGTGTCAGACAGAGTGATGAGTCTCAAGTTAGAAATTGAAGGTGTGATGTTCAATGTTGTTAGTGCTTATGCCCCACAGGCAGGATGTGAGCTAGAACAGAAGGAGAGATTCTGGAGTGACTTAGATGAAGTGATGCAGAGTACACCCAGAGGTGAAAGAGTGGTCATTGGGGCAGACTTCAATGGACATGTTGGTGCAGGCAACAGAGGGGACGAGGAAGTGATGGGCAGGTTTGGTATCCAGGACAGGAACGCAGAAGGACAGATGTTGATAGATTTTGCAAAAAGGATGGAAATTGCTGTGGTGAATACTTTCTTTGAGAAGAAACAGGAGCATAGGGTGACTTATAAAAGCGGAGGTAGGCGCACACAGGTAGACTACATCTTGTGTAGGTGATGTAATTTGAAGGAAGTCAGTGACTGCAAAGTCATCGTGGGTGAGAGTGTTGCCAAACAGCATAGGATGGTGGTGTGCAGGATGACGCTGATGGTGAGAAAGGTGAAAAAGGCAAAGGCAGAGCAGAAGACAAAGTGGTGGAAGCTGAAAAAGGAAGAGTGTCGTGTTGTCTTCAAGGAGGAGTTGAAACAGGCTTTGGGTGGCCAGGAAGTGCTTCCAAATGACTGGACAACCACAGCAAATGTGATCAGGGACACAGGTAGGAGAGTACTTGGTGTGTCCTCTGGAAGGAAAGTAGATAAGGAGACTTGGTGGTGGAATTAGGAAGTGCAGGAGTGTGTACAAAGGAAAAGGTTAGCCAAGAAGAAGTGGGACATTGAGAGGACCGAAGAGAGTAAACAGGAGTACAGGGAGACACAGCGTAAGGCGAAAGTAGCAGTGGCTAAGGCCAAACAGAGGGCGTATGATGACTTGTATGATAGGTTGGATAGTAAAGAGGGAGAAAATGATCTATACAGGTTGGCACAGCAGAGAAATAGAGATGGGAAGGACGTGCAGCAAGTTAGATTGATAAAGGACAGAGAGGGAACTGTATTGACTAATGACAGAAGTGTGCTGGGAAGATGGAAAGAGTACTTTGAAGAGCTGATGAATGAGGAAAAGGAGAGATAGAAAAAAAGAGTAGAATAGGTAACCATTGAGGAGCAGGATGTAGCAAAGATCAGTAAGGGTGAAGTGAGAAGGGCATTGAAGAGGATGAAGAATGGAAAGGCAGTTGGTCCTGATGATATACCTGTGGAGGTATGGAAGTGTCTAGGAGAGGTAGCAGTAGATTTTCTGACAAGAACATTCAACACGGTACTAGAGAGTGAGCAGATGCCGGAGGAGTGGAGGAGAAGTGTGCTGGTGCCCATTTTTAAGAACAAGGGAGACGTGCAGAGTTGCAGCAACTACAGAGGGATAAAGTTGATGAGCCATACGATGAAGTTATGGGAAAGAATAGTGGAAGCTAGACTAAGGGCAGAGGTCAGCATTTGTGAACAACAGTTTGGTTTCATGCCAAGAAAGAGCACCACAGATGCAATGTTTGCCTTGAGGATGTTAATAGAGAAGTACAGAGAAGGTCAGAGGGAGCTACATTGTGCCTTTGTGGATCTGGAAAAAGCATATGACAGGGTGTCAAGAGAAGAACTGTGGTATTGCATGAGGAAGTCTGGAGTGGCAGAGAAGTATGTTAGAGTGGTGCAGGACATATATGAGAGATGTAAGACAGTGGTGAGGTGTGCTGTCGGTGTGACCGATTTAATTCAAGGTGGAGGTGGGACTGCATCTAGGGTCAGCTCTGAGCCCCTTCTTGTTTGCTATGGTGATGGACAGGCTGACAGACGAGGTGAGACAAGAATCTCCATGGACTATGATGTTTGCAGATGACATCGTGATCTGTAGTGAGAGCAGAGAACAAGTGCAGGAAAATCTAGAGAGGTGGAGGTATGCCCTGGAAAGGAGAGGAATGAAGGTTAGCCTCAGAAAATCAGAATACATGTGTGTGAATGAGAAGGACCCAGGAGGAACAGTGATGTTACAGGGAGCAGAGATAACGAAGGTGGAGGATTTTAAGTACTTAGGCTCAACAATCCAGAGCAATGGAGAGTGTGGAAAAGAGGTGAAGAAGCGTGTGCAGGCAGGCTGGAATGGTTGGAGAAAAGTATCCGGTGTGATGTGCGATAGGAGAGTGTCAGCAAGAATGAAGGGAAAAGTGTACAAGATGGTGGTGAGGCCAGCGATGTTGTATGGCTTAGAAACAGTGGCGCTGAGGAAAAGGCAGGAGGCAGAGTTGGAGGTAGCGGAGATGAAAATGTTGAGGTTCTCCTGGGAGTAACGAGGATGGATAGGATCAGAAATGAGTATATCAGAGGGACAGCCCACGTAAGATGTTTTGGAGACAAAGTCAGAGAGGCTAGATTGAGATGGTTTGGACATGTACAGAGGAGGGATAGTGAGTATATTGGCAGTAGGATGCTGAGGTTGGAACTACCAGGCAGAAGGCCTCGAGGAAGACCGAAGAAGAGATTTATGGATGTGGTGAAGGAAGACATGAAGGTCGTTGGAGTCAGAAAAGAAGATGCGGAGGACAGGGTGAGGTGGAGGCGGATGATTTGCTGTGGCGACCCCTGAAGGGAGCAGCCGAAAGTAAAAGAAGAAGAAGAAGAAGAAGAAGTACCTAAGTTAATGTTTAGAATGTTTGTGTGTGAGATTAAACTTAAATAATTATGCTCCGTGTCCTTTAACATTGAACATTAAAATTTGGGAGTTGTTGCTTCCTGCTTGGGGCTCAGCATCAAAAGGATAGAATAACGCAATAACTGGTGCCGCACGCTGGTAACGAGCACATTGAACATACGTGTGTATGAAGTATGCGCAATACCAGCATCCATAATAATAATAATAATAATAATAATAATAACGTGACCTCTCCAAGATGGCGCTCCTAGAGTGCGATGTCGCAGAGTTCTCAGAGTCAAATTGTTTCTTTGTTTGTTTTAATTTATTTTGTTTGTTGTTTTGTATGTTGTTGTTTGTTTGTTTTTGCACTATGCTTGTCTATGACCGGGTGACCCGACTACAGCTATGAGAGTGCAGTTTTGGACGTTTAGAACTGAGCACACTCAACTCCTATCCGGCGCTAATATGCTATGGTAGCTCAATGATAGCCACACCTCAGATAAAAATAAGCCCAGACAGAGACACGGCTGGCGGGGAGGGTCCGACCGACGACTCCGGCGCTTGGTTAGCAGTGGAAGGTTAGCACTTCAATGGTCAGTTGAATAATAAACCTGGAGACAGCAGTTCCCTTAACGCCAACATTTTTAATCTGCCATTCAGAATTGTGTTATCAATATATTCAAAGGTTGCTGACACACTAAGTAACTCAAGTAGGTCAGATGACACCAGTAGGCCATTTACCGCCTTAAAGAATGCTGTCTCTGTGCAATGATGAAGCCAAAAATCTGACTGATACATTTCATGAATGTTATTTCTACAAAGATACGAACATAACTGCTGCACAACAGTTTTTTTTCTGAGATCTTAAAGATAAAAGGGAGGTTTGATGTTGGGTCGAGATGAGTTTTTTAATCAGTGGTTTAGTAACTGCTAGTTTAAAGGATTTAGGTACATAGCCAGTGCTAAGGAAAGAATTTCTTCTTCTTTTCCTTTCGGCTGTTCCCTTCAGGGGTGCGTATCGCTCCAATGAGACCTGGAGGTCCCGGCTTGATGAAGCCAAAAGCAAAGATGAGATCCAATGGCTACCAAACCAGAAGACCTCAACACCTTGGCTGCACCAAGAAATTCTGTCCATAAAAATTATGAACAGATTCAATGACAAAGGACAGCATTGGCAGTCTTCAACCCTCACCGGAAACAAATATGATCTGCTGTTCCCAATACAAACCAAGCTCTGGCTCCAGTGATACAGCAACTGAATGGCCTGTAGCAACAGGTCCAGAATGCCCTACTTCTGAAGCACGCCCCCCAAGATCGCCCGAGGGACACAATCAAAAGCCTTCTCCAAATCCACAAATCACATGTGCACAGATTGGGCAAACTCCAATTGCCCCTCCAGTATCCTGTAAGCATCAAGAGTTGGTCAAGGGTCCCACAGCCAAGATGAAAACCACATTGCTCCTCCTGGATTCGAGGTTCAACTATCGGTCGGGTCCTCCTCTCCAGTTACCCTGCATAGACTTTCCTGGGTAGGCCGAAGAGTGTGGTTCCATGATAATTGGAACACACCCTTCGGTCCACTTTTCAAAAAGAAGGACTACCACTCTGGTTTGCCAATCCAAAGGTATGGCCCCCAATGACCATGTGATGTTGCAGAAACATGTAAGCCAAGACAGTCCTACAACATTCAGAGCCCTGAGATATTCAGGGCAGACCTCATCCACCCCTGGAGCCCGACCACCGATGAGCTTTTTGACGACCTTGGTGACCTCAGCTCTAGTGATGGGTGGACCCCACCCAAACCCCCAGGGTCTTTCTCCTCCACAGAGAATCCCACAGTTGGTCATATTGAGGATGTCCTCAAATTATTCCTGCCATCTACCAATGACATCTCCAGTCGAGGTGAACATCTCACCAATTCCACTGTAAATAGTATTTGTGGAGAACTGCTTCCCCCTTCTGAGGCATCAGATTGTGGTCCAGTACCGATAATCGCTTTCCAAACCCTCACCAAACTCAAACCCAAGATTTTGTATTGGTGACAGCTCAGGCAGCAGCACATTTGGCCTGTCGGTACCTGTCTGCTGCCTCAGGAGTCTCATAGGCCAATAAAACCCAATAGGCCTCCTTTTTCAGCTGGATGTCTCCCTTCACTGCAGGTGTCCACCACCGGGTTTGGGGGTGAGCGCCACAACAGGCACCGATGACCTTCCGGCCACAGCTATGGGCTGCCATCTCAGTAATGGAGGCATGAAACATGGCCCATCCAGATTCCATGTCACCCTCTTCCTTCGGGATGTGGTTGTAGCTCTGCCAGAGGTGGGAGATAAAGGCCTCTGACAGGAGAATCTGGTAAACATTCCCAGGAAACAATAACTACATGCTTGGGCCTGCCAGATCTGGAGGGTGGCCTCCCCCACCATCGAAACTAGCTCCCCACCAGGTGGTGATCAGTTGACAGCTCTGCTCCCCTCTTCACCTGAGTGTCCAGAACTTGCAGCCACAACTTCGTTGACATGACTACAAAGTCGATCATCGAACTTTGAGCTAGGGCAGTGATCTCCAAATTACGGCCCACGTGCTGGATACAGCCTGCCTCCAGATTTGGCCAGGCCCTTTGAATAATACCAGATACGCATTATGATTATTTTTTGTTTAGTCTGGCCATGTGATCAAGACTAATACACACTTAGAACATGACACCCTATTCTTCCCTTCTGCCGTCTGTGCCCCTATCTGAACCCCCTCCCCCCCGAAGCAAAAATCCTAGACTCTTCCTTGTCAAATAGAATGGAATTATGGTGAAAAGGTTATGAAAGAGAAAAATTGATTCAGAATGCAGGGTATTTAACCTGCAGTGAACAAACCATTATTTTTTGAAAGAAAAGGTTTTTTTTGTATCATCTGTCAAGAGGCGGTGGCAGTATTCAAAGAATACAACGTGCGCCGACATTGTGAATCTTGTCACAAACACGAGTATGATCGCTTGCAAGGCCAAATGCGAATAGACAAACTCTCAAAGCTGAAAAGTGGACCGTTAGCTCAGGAGAATACATTTGTACGCCAGGCTCAGTTGAACCAGTCGTCTGTTCGGGTAGCTTTCGGGTTGCTCAACTGATAGCAAACAGCGTTTCTTTTATTATTTATTTCCTGACTTTTTTCTGTGAAGGTCCCTGAAAGGGTTACTCATATTCGGTTATATGTGGTTTACTGGAAAACAATAAATGTTTACGTTTAGGCAGCCCTGTGATCATCATACTTTTTCTTTTACAAACTGACCTCGGCCCCCCATCAGAGAAGGGAAAAGTTATGTGGCCCCTGCAGGAAAAAGTTTGGGGACCCTTTACCTAGGGTGTCCTGGTGCCAAGTGTGACATCCTTATGTTCGAACATGGTGTTTGTGATGGACAAACTGTGTCGAGCACAGAAGTCCAACAATGAAACACCATTTGGGTTGAGACTGAAGAGGACGTACCTATCGATCACACCCTTCCAGGTCACAATATCATTGCCCACAAGGGCATTGAAGTTTCCCAAAACAAGGAGTGAGTCTCCCAAGGGAGTGTTTTCCAATACACCCCTAAAGACCTCAAAGAGGTCTTTTGAACTGCACTTCGTCTGGACCTTCATCTAGGAACATTCTCCTTAAATTCAAAATTATATATGATGTCAGAGATGCCCTGTATGGAACATGTGTTTCTAATCTCCAGGTTCCTGTTCCTCCTGTAATAATGATGCATAAAGTTGTCACTGAGCTTCCTCAGAATTGTTTTTAAATCATTAATGCAATAAAAGGCAATGTAGGATGGCGAGACACCGGGCCCCTATGGTACCCTATAGAATTTTTTTTTTTAAAGTTCTGTAGTAATCTATCCACAATCTTACGTGATAGATTTAAGGACTAATTGTGCCATAGATCACTTCCACAATCACTGACTGAAGCGTCAGTTACTCTCCTGCTTAATCCAGCACAGTACCTGGTTCGTATCGAACCACCTCCCTCTTAAATAGTGGCCTGAAGATCCTGGCCAAAGCCTCTGCTTTACACCAAGAAGCCACCATGAATGATGTGATTTCTTCTGACCAAACTGGTTTATTTTTATTTTCATTTACAAATATCTGGCAGCTCCTAAATGCTATCCATAACCTGAGGTGGTTATTGCACTTGATGCAGAGAAGCTTTCGATAGGGTAGAATGGAGACATTTATTTGTCTATTTAAAGAAATTTGGTTATGGCCCTAATTTCATCTCATGGATCAAACCGTTGTATACTTCACCCGAGGCCTCCATAATTACAAATGGTAAGTGCTCACAGTACTTTTCAACCATCAAAGGGCTCCTGCAAGGGCTGTCCAATTAGTCCCTTTTTATTCACCTTGGCCATAGAACCCTTCTCTTTTACACTTAAACATCACCACCAATCAGTGGAACTCGTAGATGTGGGTTAGGGTATAAATAGGAGCATAAAGTTCCTCTCCATATGCAGATGATTTTATTATTGTATGTATTGGATCCGGTTCCTGCTGATCCTCGTGTTATTTATGCTTTGAGAAGATTTGATGCTTTTTCAAAGAACAAACTAAACTTTATTAAAATTGACTGTTATCCTGTTAACAACATGGTTCCTCAACTTCAGGACAACGCTCTACCATTTCAAATGTCTAAAAATAGCTTCAAATGTCTGGGCATCAATATTCCAAGGGCCATGCAAAATCTTTATCAAGAAATCTTCTATCTGCTGTTTGGAAAAGTCAAATTGGACCTGAAGAAATGGAAGCCGCTTCATCTCTCCCGAGCAGGAAAAGTGAACAGGATCAAAATGATTGTACTTCCCAAATTCCTTTCCCTGTTTCAATTTATCTCACTTTATCTCCCGAAATCTTTTTCATCGAGACATAAAGTTTTAATCTCATTTATATGGGACGAGAAAAATCTGACAGCCAGGTACAACTATTACAGAGACTAAACCAAGGTGGCTGAGCTCTTCAAATGTTCAACAAATGATGTATCGGCTCCACAGCCCTGACGTCGACTGGCGCCACATTGAAGCCATATCTTGCATCTCAACCTCTTACAGTGCTGGTCACATCCAGACTTCCTTTCTCAATATGGCAATACACTGATAATCCCATTGTCATAAATACCCTCCAAATTTGGTCAAACTTAAACAGAGCTTTGTTTTTAAAAATCTTAATTTAAGTCCTGTGAATAATAATCTCACACACCTGCTAAGTTAAACTCTGAATTTAGCCTTTGGCAGAGTCAAGGCATCCATTCATTCATTTTCTGAACAGCTTGATCCTAATTAGGGTTGCAGTGAGGCTGGCACCCATCTCAGCCGACTCTGGGAGAGGGCGGGGTACACCCTGGACAACTGCACTACGGTCAGAGCGGCTATTATACAACATTAATGTTGTCATAATACAATTGAAAGGTTTGTAAACAGCACATGGTGTAGATTTGAATTCCTTTGAAATAAGAAAGAGAAAAAAAACGCTGCTCTTGTACGTTCTTGTATCAGTGGAGGGTTTTTTGTTCCCATGGAAGCGTGTTCTGCCAAAACTCAAATTGGTCTCCTATTTCCATGCTATCATGAAATGATGTCCAAATTCCGTTGTGTAAAGCACACCAGCATATCCACCAATTACTGCACATTAACAGTGCAAATTCTGGGATGGGAGCCAAAAATGCAGCTTTTCTTTTTCCCCGAGGCACAGAACCAGCATTTAGTCTGCGTTTCCATTAATAATTACACAAGCAGTACAAAAAAAGGGTCTCCTTAAAGTCAACCTTGGAATATCATAGATAGTTTTGGTCTCTTAAATGTAACCACGTTCACCGAATTTATTAAAATGAACAGGGATTGATTCCAAGGTCACTAGGAATGGTTTTGGATTCTGTAACCCTTTAAACCCATTCTTCATTCATCACTTTGGGATTTTTTTTTTCTTTTCAATTTCAGGAAGCATGTCCTGATGCTATTGCAGCAGACAGATTCATTATGGTGTTGCCCGGGTTTGTTTAGAACTAAAAGTTTACTGCACATTTGCCTGAATGAAAGCAGACAGCTAAAGGTGACTCAACAGGACAGAAGGACCAAAAGTCATTGAAGCAAGACATGAATTCTGAGTTCTGGGTTCTGATTGGTGATGCTGCTTAATGAGCAGCAGCGTTGGATATTTTTCGTCTGCATTCAGCATCAAGACATAATCTAATAAAAGTGCAGAAAAGGAATTTGAACAAATCTTAGAAAAAACAAAACCGTTGAGAGTATCTGCAGAAATACTGAGAACAGATTCATTTGCATTATTCCAACACTGTAATTATTCTGGAACATTCCATACCTCTTAAAAATAACCACTTCTTACAGAAATTTGGCTGTTTTTTTTTCTCTGAAACATATTTTAACAAGCAAACAATCCACTCTTTAATACACTGATAACAGATACAAGTGATCAGTTCAGTATCACTCACAATTTCCGGTGATATTCATCTGTAAACAAAAAAACCCAAAAAGTAATTGGTGTAATTGATAAACTGGTGCTTGGCTTACATTTACAGTATTTTGCAGAGCAACTTACAGAGACAGTTTATAGAATGAATATACAGAGGGCCCCTGTTATTTGCGGGGGTTTTACCCCCACCCGGGGATCCCGAAAATCCGTGAATTATTGATGCGGTTTTAAAACCCTATGTATGATATTACATTCGCTAAAATCTGCTTGTTAAACCCACTCTCTCGCCAGTGTTACTCATTAATACAGTAATAGGGAAATAAAATGTAGTAATGATTAATAAAAACTTTTTAGTTGTATACTGTGATAATATTTACGAACAAATAAAGCGCTGAGGCTCCTTACCAGAAGCTAGAGAAGATGCAGGGTGTTTGAGTGACATCATAGCACTTAAATAATCATTAAAAACACACAAAAAAAATGTGAATTCACAATTCATGCAATCACATTGATAACATGTGCGCAAAGAAGAAAAAAAGAGATGTACATATAATCTGCAACCAATCAGCAGGAGGGAGAAACAAAAGCTCTCAGCCATTGGCTAAATTTGAATCACATGCTAGTAATTTCCGGGGCTGCCACTAATCCGAGAGTATGCGGGGCTGCGGGCGCTGAACCGTGAATGGTCAAGAGCCTACTGTATTCTTATACTGATTTGGCAGGGCACAGACTACATATGCCATCAGTCAAAACTATGTGGATAGGTGTTGTGTGTGTGTGTGTGTGTGTGTGTGTGTGTGTGTGTGTGTGTGTGTGTGTGTGTGTGTGTGTGTGTGTGTGTGTGTGTGTGTGTGTGTGTGTGTGTGTGTGTGTGTGTGTGTGTGTGTGTGTGTGTGTGTGTGTGTGTGGGTGTAGGTGTGTGTGTGTGTGTGTGTGTGTGTGTGTGTGTGTGTGAGTGTGTGTGTGTGTGTGTGTGTGTGTGTGTGTGTGTGTGTGTGTGTGTGTGGGTGTGTGTGTGTGTGTGTGTGTGTGTGTGTGTGTGTGTGTGTGTGTGTGTGTGTGTGTGTGTGTGTGTGTGTGGGTGTGTGTGTGTGTGTGTGTGTGTGTGTGTGTGTGTGTGTGTGTGTGTGTGTGGGTGTGTGTGTGTGTGTGTGTGTGTGTGTGTGTGTGTGTGTGTGGGGTGTGTGTGTGGGGTGTGTGTGTGTGTGTGTGTGTGTGTGTGTGTGTGTGTGTGTGTGTGTGTAAAACATAGTGCTAATCTAAATACTGCCAAAAAAGGTAAATTTTCAACCATGTTTTGAAGATATCCCGTAACTCAGTTGTTTGGACATCGAGAGGAAGTTGATTCGGGCACCTTGGACCTAGAAGAGA
>CM045747.1:2035000-2057500 GCA_024760905.1 Plotosus lineatus | reverse complement strand
ATTAGAGGTGCAACGATTAAACTGGACAAAGACGGATTTCATGCGTCACGCTTCAGTGCAGGAGTTTATACAGTAACCACAGCAGCAAATAAAGAGCGCACACACACACACACACACACACACACACACACACACACACACACACACACACACTTGTAACACTCATCCATCTACACTGTTCATACAGAAACTGATTTTAACATCTCTGAACTGTTTATTCCTTTCAGTCTGAAACAACCAAACAATTCTAATTTTATATTTAATAAAGATCTGTTTGTAATCATGTTTAATGTTCTCAGATGTCTCAAGCTACTTCCTGTTCACTCTTACAACACCAATTAACACTCTTTCCTTCATCACCTGCTCTTTCTTCTCACAGCTTAATAATATTGTTAGTAAAAAACTGCAGAATAGCAAAAATCTCTCCATCTTCAACATCTTGGAATCCGTCTATTTTCCGAACCACTTAATCCTATTAGAGTCAAAGGAAGGCGTGGAGCCTATCTCAGCCAACTTTGTGTGAAGACACCCTAAACAGCTTATCAGATCATCACAGAGTCAACAAACATACACAATCCCAGCTAGGGGTGATTTGAAACAGCTAAATAGTCAAATGTACATGTTTCTGGACCTTGGGAGGCAACCGGAGTCCCCGAAGGAAAGCCTCAGATGACAGGAGGAAGAAACCTTGAGAGGAACCAGAGTCAGAAAGTCTTCATTTAGGTTAAACCAGATAACAATATAAACCATGCAGCAGAAACTTTGCTCCAGTTTAATATGAAGTCTGGTTGGTTGAATTATAACTATAACAGGGTTTTTACTTCTAAATCATTTCAGTAAAGGCGTTTATTATATCACCAGATGTAATGCAGTCGTGAGGGGGCACAAGTCAGTGCTCCCCCTCACACCGGTCCCAAACCCGGATAAATGCAGAGGGTTGTATCAGGAAGGACATCCAACGTAAAACCTGAGCCAGATCAAATATGCAAATCACAAATATTACCTCCATACCGGATCGGTCGAGGCCCAGGTTAACAACAACTGCCATCAGTGCTGTTAACCAATCGGGTGCTGATGGAAATTGGACTACTGTTGGTTGAAGAAGGAGAGGCGGAAGGCATGTTGATAGGAGGCGAGAAGAGGAAAGGCATGAGTCTAGGACTGAGAGTGGGGACTTTGAATGTTGGAACTATGACAGGAAAAGATAGAGAGCTGGCTGACATGATGCAGAGGAGGAAGGTGGACATACTGTGTGTTCAGGAGACCAGGTGGAAAGGTAGCACGGCTAGAAGTTTAGGAGCAGGGTTTAAGCTGTTTTATCATGGTATGGATGGGAAGAGAAATGGAGTAGGAGTCATCTTGAAGGAGGAGTTTGTCAGGAATGTTCTAGAAGTGAAAAGAGTGTCAGACAGAGTGATGAGTCTCAAGTTAGAAATTGAAGGTGTGATGGTCAATGTTGTTAGTGCTTATGCCCCACAGGCAGGATGCGAGCGAGAAGAGAAGGAGAGATTCTGGAGTGAGTTAGATGAAGTGATGCAGAGTAACCCCAGAGGTGAAAGAGTGGTCATTGGTGCAGACTTCAATGGACATGTTGGTGCAGGCAACAGAGGGGACGAGGTAGTGATAGGCAGGTTTGGTATCCAGGACAGGAACACAGAAGGACAGATGTTGATCGATTTTTCAAAAAGGATGGAAATGGCTGTGGTGAATACTTTCTTCAAGAAGAAACAGGAGCATAGGGTGACTTATAAAAGTGGAGGTAGGAGCGCACAGGTAGACTACATCTTGTGTAGGTGATGTAATTTGAAGGAAGTCAGTGACTGCAAAGTAGTAGCGGGTGAGAGTGTTGCCAAACAGCATAGGATGGTGGTGTGCAGGATGACGCTGATGGTGAGGAAGGTGAAGAAGGCAAAGGCAGAGCAGAAGACACAGTGGTGGAAGCTGAAAAGGGAAGCGTGTCATGTTGTCTTCAAGGAGGAGTTGAAACAGGCTTTGCGTGTTCAGGAAGTGCTTCCAGATGACTGGACAACCACAGAAAATGTGATCAGGGACACAGGTAGGAGAGTTCTTGGTGTGTCCTCTGGAAGGACAGTAGATAAGGAGACTTGGTGGTGGAATGAGGAAGTGCAGGAGTGTATAAAAAGGAAGAGGTTAGCTAAGAAGAAGTGGGACATTGAGAGGACCGAAGAGAGTAACGAGGAGTACAGGGAGACACAGCGTAAGGGGAAGGTAGCGGTGTCAAAGGCCAAACAGAGGGCGTATGATGACTTGTATGATAGGCTGGACGGTAAAGAGGGAGGAAATGATCTATACAGGTTAGCACAGCAGAGAAATAGAGATGGGAAGAACATGTAGCAAGTTTTTGGGATTAAGGACAGAGTGGGAAATGTATTGACTGGTGACAGAAGAGTGCTGGGAAGATGGAAAGAGTACTTTGAAGAGCTGATGAATGAGGAAAATGAGAGAGAAAAAGAGTAGAAGAGGTGACCATTGAGGACCAGGAAGTAGCAAAGATTGGTAAGGGTGAAGTGAGGAGGGCATTGAAGAGGATGAAGAATGGAAAGGCAGTTGGTCCTGATGACATACCGGTGGAGGTATGGAAGTGTGTAGGAGAGCTAAGAGTAGATTTTCTGACAAGAACATTCAACAAGGTCTGAGAGAGTGAGAGTATGCTGGAGGAATGGAGGAGAAGTGCGCTGGTGCCCATTTTTAAGAACAAGAGAGACATGCAGAGTTGTGGAAACTACAGAGGGATAAAGTTGATGAGCCATATGATGAAGTTATGGGAAAGAATAGTGGAAGCTAGATTAAGGGCAGAGGTCAGCATTTGTGAACAACAGTTTGGTTTCATGGCAAGAAAGAGCACCACAGATGCAGTGTTTGCCTTGAGGATGTTAATAGAGAAGTACAGAGAAGGTCAGAAGGAGCTGCATTGTGCCTTTGTGGATCTGGAGAAAGCATATGACAGGGTGCCGAGAGAAGAACTGTGGCATTGCGTAAGGAAGTTTGGAGTGAGAGAGAAGTATGTTAGAGTGGTGCAGGACATGTATGAGAGATGTAAGACAGTGGTGAGATGTTCTTTCGGCGCGACCGAAGAATACAAGGTGGAGGTGGGACTGCATCAAGGATCAGCTCTGAGCCCCTTCTTGTTTGCTAAGGTGATGGACAGGCTGACAGATGAGGTTAGACAAGAATCTCCATGGACTATGATGTTTGCAGAGGACATTGTGATGTGTAGTGAGAGAACAGAACAAGTGCAGGAAAATCTAGAGAGGTGGAGGTATGCCATGGGAAGGAGAGGTATGGTGAGGTTACAGGGAGCAGAGATAAGGAAGGTTTGCTATGGTGATGGACAGGCTGACAGACAAAGTCAGACAAGAATCTCCATGGACTATGATGTTTACGGATGACATTGTGATCTGTAGTGAGAGCAGAGAATAAGTGCAGGAAAATCTAGAGAGGTGGAGGTATGCCCTGGAAAGGAGAGGAATGAAGGTTAGCCTCAGTAATATACATGTGTGTGAACCACAAGGACCCAAGAGGAACAGTGAGGTTACAGGGGGCAGAGATAAAGAAGGTGGAGGATTTTAAGTACTTCAGCTCAACAATCCAGAGCAATGGCGAGTGTGGAAAAGAGGTGAAGAAGCGTGTGCAGGCAGGTTGGAATGGTTGGAGAAAAGTGTCCGGTGTGATGTGTGATCGGAGGGTATCGGCAAGAATGAAAGGAAAAGTGTACAAGACGGTGATGAGGCCAGCGATGTTGTATGGTTTGGAAACAGTGGCCCTGGGGAAAAGACAGGAGGCAGAGCTGGAGGTAGCAGAGATGAAAATGTTGAGGTTCTCTTTGGGAGTAACGAGGATGGATAGGATCAGAAATGAGGACATCAGAGGGACAGCACATGTAAGAGGTTTTGGAGACAAAGTCAGAATGGCTAGATTGAGATGGTTTGGACATGTACAGAGGAGGGATAGGGAGTACAGGGAGTCCTCGGTTTACGCCGGTCCCCCATAAAAATATAAAAAATAATATTACGCGTCATTACGTCTTACGCAGTTACGTAAACAATCGCGAACTAGTTTCAGGCACGCGAGGCGGAAGAATACGCTGTGTTGTGGTTGCGGGCCGAGGAAGATGGCGTTGCTTCCCTTCGCTCAGTCTCGGTACTGTAATATTACGTGTCATTACGTCTTACACGGTTACATAAACAAACGAGAACTAGTTTCGGGCGCACAAGATGCAGCAAACGTTGGCAACTTTTGAGGCTCAGGATCCCAACTTGGAAAGGTTCACTAGGGTTTCCAGAGGCATCATGGATTTGATGCAATGCTGCAAGGAGATTGACAGTGAGAGACACAGCCGGCCTTTGATAACCCAGTTCGCTGCACTGAGGGGACAGTGACAACCTTGAGGAGAGTGGTACTCGAACCCCCAACCTTAGGATCAGCAATCCAGCGTCCTATACCACTAGACCACCACTGCACCAGCACCCTATACCACTAGACTACCACTGCCCGAACAGGTCCTGAGTAGATATTTACATCTATATGGATCATCATCAGCAGGAGAGATGGGTCTCTAAGATCAGAGCTGCAACTAGTAGTAGCACATCAGGACCCATCACAGGTTTCAGAGAGCAGGAGAATCAGGATCCCCAGGATCTCAGAAGGAACGTGTACATGTGCAGCACGAATCACACAGACAGAAGCAAAGTGACCACCGGATGAGCGCATTGCAAATAATGTTGTTATTTTATGATTATAATTGATTTATTAGTCTGGTTTATTTCTAATTAACTGACAAAAACCTGGCGGCACAGTGGTTCGCACATCTGCCTCACAGCAAGAAGACCCAGTTCAAGTCCCAGCTCGGGCGTGTCTGTGTGGAGTGTGCATGTTTCCTCGCACTGTTGAAAAACATGCACAGCAGGTTAATTGACCATTCCAAATCACCCCAGGTGTGAGTGTTGGCCCTGGGATGGCCTGGTGAGCTGTCCAGGGTGTACCTTGCCTGGAGTCAGCTGAGATGAGTTCCATCCTCCCTGCAACTCTAATTATGATTAAGCAGTTCAGAAAATTAATGAATGATGTAATCCTGTCTGCTTTCTGTTAATAGGGGTTTTTTTTTTGTTTGTTTTTTGTTTTTTTGTTGTTGTTTTTTTTTAGGGAGTCTGTTTAAACAGAGTCACATGACTGCTTTTCGAAAAATTAATCTGTCCTAAATCTGGAGCAGAAATAAAAGAAATGTGAGATGAAATGAATAGATGGAAACACAGAGTTGATGTTTATGTTTGTTTGTTTGTTTGTTTATCTGTGAATATTAAAATCCAGTTCATGGGCTTCATACAAAGTGTGTTCCGAGCTCCTCCTGCTGGTCATTCACTGTTACTACTCTCACTCAAGTCGAACATTTCCATCTAAAAAAGATTTAAAAAATAATGACTTTTTTCTTGAATTTATTGAAAATTGAATGATAATAATTGATGATAAACTTCTGTGAAGAAAAAGGAATATAATATCACAGTGCAAGGGGCACTTTAGCTTTTTTTTCTTACACAGTCACCTTGTTTTTATTATATTATTATTATTATTATTGTTATTATTATTATTATTATTATTATTATTGTATTTCGTAAGTTTTTATTATAATATTAATCATATTGAGGAGTGACAAATAGACTGATTTTATATCGTTGGTTTCTCTACATTGTTATGGACCTGATATTTGACTCTTCAAATTCTCTTTACTCACTCACTTGCCAAACCACTTCATCCTATTAGGGTTATGGGGAGGCTTGCGCCCATCTTAGCCAACATGAGGCAAAGATGGGGTACACCCTGAACAGCTCACCAGACCATTGCAATGTATACACACTCAACTATTCACACTCACAGATTTGCAGCAGCCAATTAGCCTAATGTGCGTGTTTTTTGACTGAGGGAGGAAACCGCAGTACCCGAAGAAAACCCTCGCAAACATAATCTAACCCAGGACATTCCTGCCATGAGGTAGATGTGCTAATCAATGCGCTACCATGCTGCCAGATGTTTCCAATAATGAAATTTAAATATAATTTAAGTCCAGAGATATGATTGGTTGATTTATTGTTGAGAGGACAGAGAAAATAATGTGTACATAAAAATGGGGATTTTTAAAAAAATAGTAACTGAGTAATAGGGAAACATTTTTCTATTGTATGTATCTTAAACCTTTCACAGTCATGGCTGCCTGATTACCCATAATGCACTATTTTCCACTGATAGTGAAAATATAAAGTTGAAGTGTGTATTTGAACAGGGAACAGTGATAGCAATGATGTAATCAGTCGACGTAAACGTCCCAATAATGGAGAGACAGTCCTAAAAACGCTCAGCAGGCAAACTGGCTGTTCACAGCTGTCCCTCGGGGTGAAAGAGATTGGAAATGGTTATATGAGTGTCGGCCCTGCGATGTTGGCCCTGTTCTCACCGAGCTGGCTGAGATGGACGCTAACCTCCTTGCGACCCTAATTAGGATTAAGCGGATCATAAAATGAATTAACCACTACTTTAGTTAATAATGAAGAATAATTTTGCATCAAGGTAATTTCTTTATTTCTTCATCTTTATGGATTTTATTTTTCCCCCCATGAAAGTAATTTTTGGATCTCAGAGAGATGACCACTTGATAGTTCTTTAATAAAATGTTCTGCTCAGTGGCACTTTAAATAAACTGCATTGGTGCAACAATGCAGGAACCATGACAGGTAAGGCAGGCAGGTAGGCAGGTGGGTAAAGTCTGTCGGGTTTTTACACCCGAGCCGAGCGGCTCATCAGGCCGGTGCTGATCCCCGGTTTCTGTAGCGTGAAGCGACCAGGAGTTCAACTCCCCCTGGATGGGACGCTAGTCCATCGCAGGTTACCTTCCCAGTATATTTTTACTGGTTCCCATTTATACTGCTGGGTGAACAGAGGCACACTTGGGGTTAAGACCTTGCCCAGGGGTCTTAGCACAGTGAGGGTCCCAGTGGGATTCGAACTCACAACCTCCCGATCATGCGTGCAGCACCCTAACCACTATACCACTGGCCCCACAAGAACCATGACAGATAAAGTACTAATCGCTTGTCGACAGCAGGGGGTGTGGCACTCACTTCATTTGGTGATCGACAGCAAGCAGAGACAGAAACTAATTCACTGAACCCTCCTCAGACGGGATTAGTTTATCAGACGTGTCCTGGAATTTTCAAATATGTCACCTCAGTCTTTTTTTTTAAATCATTTCATAGATCCTTTTCTTATCTGTAACCTTTGCAGGGGAACTTGTATCACGTCTGACTTGTGCTGTGGGTGAAGACTTTGGTTCTACTCTGAATAAATCGACGAGGTGTTTTTCAGTCTGAAGATGCAGAGACACAGGCCACACCTCCTTCAATGTGGCAGACAGGAACTAAGGCCACACCTGCTTAACTGTGACTGACAGGAACTCAGGCCACACTTCTTTCAGTGTGACTGACAGAGACACAGCCCCGCCCCTTCACTGGGATATTTCTGAGTGAATTTTTCATGCTTTCTTGAACAGTTTCCTCTGTGAAACCCTGCGGTTCGAAGATGAAGATAACATCACTGCCTTATGGACTCCTCAGCAATGTTTCCTTCTGTCACCGCATTTAATCTGATAACATTTACTTTAATCTTTAATTTTTTTTAACGATATCAACAATGTGGATGAACTGTGCAGCTCTCCATGTTTCAATTTTCAATGTTATGAGTCTATGTTTAGTTTCTCTTTACAATTACTGCCTGTGTGTGTGTGTGTGTGTGTGTGTGTGTGTGTGTGTGTGTGTGTGTGTGTGTGTGTGTGTGTGTGTGTGTGTGTGTGTGTGTGTGTGTGTGTATGTGTGTGTGTGTGTGTGTGTGTGTGTCCATGTCCTTTACACTTCCTGAAGCTGACATTTACCATCTTGCATAACTGCTGAGCATCAACACTCCTGCTACAAAATAAATCACTAAACATTATTAATACCCCAATAAAATTTAATAGAAATAGAAATATTTGAGTTTTAACTCTGTCCTGTTACAAAGCACTGACTTTGGAAACTCCTTCCATGTTCGCTGAATAAACATCTCAAACGAAAGTTTAAATAGTGCTGTATACACTGATGTGAATTATCTGTTACCGTGGAAACAGTAGAGCACATTATCATAAACTTGCAGTACTGTCAGAGCTGCTGTTATACAACTTTCATCACCTTCTTTCATCACTAATCTTTTGACTTTTTTTTTTTAACCAAAATGTTATTACAGAAACATTTGTGAGTGTGTACTCCCATCAGGATACGAATATCACTAAAAAACTTTTATTTTAAAATGTTCTGAGCATTATTCATTCATTCATTCATTTTCTGAACCGCTCAATTGTAATTGGGGTCACAGGGAGGCTGGCGCCCATCTCAGCCAACTCTGGGCGAGGGCAGAGTAAACCCTGAACAGCACGCCAGGTCATTGCAGGGCAGAAACACGCCGATGGTTATGCAGCTCCTCTTTATGAAAGCCGCCGATGGTTCTTTTACATGAACCTCCAGCACAGACAGTGAGGGACAAGGCCGGGCTCCGATAATCCAGTTAGAGCCGCACTGGGGGGGGGTTATTGGCATTCGTTCTTTCTTGGTTAATTATACTGTTCAAATCATAAATCAATTAAAAAATTTGTCAAGACATAATTCAAGCCATTCACACTTACATTTGCGGGGCGTTTGCACGTTCTCCGTGTGCTTCCGTGGGCCTCTGGTTCCTTCCCACAGCCTAAAGACATCAACACTGGGCTAATCACCTGTTCTAAATTGCCCCAGGTATGAGTTTCAGCAGTTGTGCGTGGGTTGACCCTGTAATGGTCTGTTGAGCCTTTCTTGGTGCTTCATCTGGCAAACAAAACAAGCAGTGCCACTAGCAAAATTGAAGTTCCATTAATGGCATTTTGCCAGCAAGGCTAGAATATCACAAAAGCAACAAAATACAGAAATAAACGGATGGATAGTAAAACATATTTCTGCCTTTTTTTAACAATGAAACTTTTTTGTGGCTAAAGGAACAGTCCTACAGCTCGCTAACGAGCTTTATATATGAACTGTCCATGAGAATTAAGTAATTAAATATAAATTGCCCTCCACTGCATTTATTCAGTGAGGAAAAAGTCCCACATTAAAGAAATAATTACTTTCCATCAAACCCCGTGTACCACACGCATTAGTCCCCTGATGTTCATACTTTGTACAAACGCCTTTTACCAACAAATCAGCACCAAATCTTCACCTCTCCTCTGCTCTCTCTCCACCGGTTCTCAATGGGCTTGCGGTCTGGGGACTGACATGGGCATGGGAGGAGCTTGATTCTGTGTCGCTTTGGTAACATGTTTAGGGTCATTATCTTGCTGAAAGATGGGCAGTGGTCACCTGGTGGTATAGGGCGCTGGATCGCTGATCCTAAGGTTGGGAGTTCGAGTCCGAGTTCGAGTAAGGTTGTCACTGTCCTCTCAGTGTACCTAACTGGGTTATCAAAGGCCAGGCATGTCTCTTACCGTCTATGGTGAGAGGTTGATGAAAAAGAACCATCGCTGACTTTCATAAAGAGGAGCCGCAAAGCCGTCAGCGTGTTTCTGTCCCTTGTTAAAGGGTTGTGTCAGGAAGGGCATCGACCTAAAAACCTATGCCAAATCAAACATGCCAATCAGATGATTCACTGTGGCGACCCCTGAAAAAGGGAAAAAGCCGAAAGGAAAAGAAGATCCTGCTCAAAGACCCAGTGACAGCCCATCTTCAGCTTTCGGGCAGAGACCATCAGATTTTGATTTAAAATGTCGTGGTATTTCAAAGCGTTCATGATGCCATGCACCCTCACAAGGACTCCAGGGCCTCGAGAAGAGAAACAGGACATGGCATCACCGATCCTCCCCCAAACTTCACAGTGGGCATGAGGTGGTTTTCTGCATTCTCATCGTTTGTATTCCACCAGACCCGCTTAGAGTGTTTCTTGCCAAAAAGCGCTCTCTTGGTCTCATCTGACCAAAACACATGGTCCCAGTTTAAGTCCCAGTACGGCTTAGCGAACACCAGACATTTGCGTTTATGATTGTGAGAATTTTTACCTGCATGTCTCCCAAACAGCTCGTTGGCATGAAAACTGCGCCACCACGATGCTCCAATTTGTTGTGATTCTTTACTTGTGAGCTTTGCGGAACTTTATTTCGAGAGCCTGTAACAGTGAATTTCTTCATTGTGAGATCAATCAAGCTGTATCTATCTATCTATTTCTCTTACCTTCCTCCTCACTGTGTCTGTCTGTTTGTCTTCGTCCCTTTTTACTCGGAAGTCGCCACAGTGAATCATCTGATTCGCACGTTTGATTTGGCAGAGGTTTTTAGGTCGGATGCCCTTCCTGTCACAACCCTTTTTAGCGAGAGACAGAAACACACTGACGGCTTTGCAGCTCCTCTTTACGAAAGTCAGCAATGGTTCTTTTACATCAACCTCTCACCATAGACAGTGACAGACATGGCCCGCCTTTGATAACCGTTAGCCGCACCGGGGGGGGGGACGGGACAGTGGCAACCTTGTGGAGAGTGGGACTTGAACCCCCAACCTTTGGAGCAGCGATCCAGCGCCCTATACCACTAGACCACCACTGCCCCTTTATTCCTTTCCTCCCCTTTCCACCACTGCCCCTTTCCTCCTCACTGTGTGTGGTAGCAAAATTTGTGTCCTCGTCCAGGCTTATTCAGCAGTGTTTCGGTCATTTTAAACTTCTTAATAGTTCCTCTGACAGTAGATACGGGCAGGTGCGGGAAAGGGGCTGTTTTCTTGAAGCCGTTGCTTGACTTGTGAAGGTCTACACACGTCTGCTTTACTTGAATGGTTCGTTCCTTTGTGTTTCCCATGTTGAAGAGTGAATAAGAGAAATGGACTCTGTGTCGCATCATATTTATACCCCAGGGAAACATGACGTGATGAATTACTGATTAAATGTTCCTCGATACTCTGATCAATGTTGTAAACTACTGTAGAAATGACAGAAATACTGCATTTACATTTATTTCATAGAAAATTATAAGGGGTGCCAATAATTGCAGAGCAGGTGATTTTATGAAAAATAATTTCTTAGTCAGGAATTTTTTTTCTCCTTGAAATTCACTCGAGTTGAACATTGCATTTTTATTTTACTTTTACTTTCTACAGTTTTCAGTGTGAGAGTTGCTTATGAAATAAAAATGTAATTTATTTTAGGGTTTTTAACTCAGGGCAGTGGTGGTCTAGTGGTATAGGGCGCCGGATCGCTGATCCAAAGGTTGGGGGTTCGAGTCCCACTCTTCACAAGGTTGTCACTGTCCCCCCCAGTGCAGCTAACTGGGTTATCAAAGGTGGGCCATGTCTGTCACTGTCTATGGTGTGAGGCATGTAAAAGAACCATTGCTGACTTTCGACAAGAGGAGCTGCAAAGTCGTCAGCGTGTTTCTGCACTGCAATGGCCTGGCGAGCTGTCCTGGGTGTATTCTGCCCTTGCCCTGAGTTGGCTGGGATGGGCACCAGCCTCCCCGCGACCCTAATTAGGATGAAGCAGTTACAGAGAATGAACTGAACTGATGATGGTTTTTAACTCATCTTAACCTGGGGTGATAAATAATTATGGAGAACACTATATACACACACACACACACACACACCCTCTCATTGAATTTTCCCTTTCTTGTGGTGGAGAGGCTTGCGTGTCCTGATGATCCTAGGAGCTATGTTGTCGGCTCTTTAAGCCCTTAATAGGGTAGCCCAAGGCAAACAGGTCCTAGGTGAAGGTCCAGATGAAGCACAGTTGAAAAGACCCCTATGGAAAAACACATAAGGACACAGTTACCCTTGCCCAAAGGCAGGTCACTGGAGTCCTCTCCCCCAGACCCTTGGTGAGGGTCTTAAAGGAGAGTGCCTGGTGGTCGGGCTTCTGCTTATTGAGACCTGCCAGGCCTGGGTCAAAAAGGAGACATGGGTCCACCTTCACATGGGCCCACCACCTGTTGGAGAGACTATCAGGGTCAGGTGCATTGTGAGTTGGGTGGCAACCAAAGGTATGGGTTATGTCAGACCCGATCCTCAAATACTGACTCTGACTCTAGGGACATGGATTGTCATCTCTTTGGTGGGGAAAGAGCCTGAGCTGGTGCGTGAGGTAGTGAGATACCGAGAGGTTGAGAAATACTAGATACAACCACATCCTGAAGGAGGCAGGGGACGTGTAATCCGAATGGGCCATGTTCTGTGTCTCCATTATTGAGGCGACAGCCCGTAGCTGTGGCTGGAATGTCATTGATGCATGTCATGACGGTAAACCCTGAAACCAATAGTGGACACCTGCAGTGAAGGGAGCCGTCCAGCTGAAAAAGAAGGCCTGTCGGGTCTTCCTGGCCTGTGAGAATCCTGAGGCAGTAGACAGGTACCAACAAGCAAAACATGCTGCAGAACGAGCTGTCAACCCAAAACACTCTCCTGGAAGAGCTGGAGGAAGTGGCTGGGGATAGAGACATCTGGACCTCATTGCTTAGGCTGCAGCCCCATGACCCGACCCCAGATTAAGCGGAGGAAGATGATGAGGATAATGATGATATATACAAACACACTCTATACAAGGGAGAAGTGCAGAGTTGTTGCAACTACAGAGGGATAAAGTTGATGAGCCATACGATGCAGTTATGGGAAAGAATATTGGAAGCTAGACTAAGGGCAGAGGTCAGCATTTATGAACAACAGTTTGGTTTCATGCCAAGAAAGAGCACTACAGATGCAGTGTTTGCTTTCAGGATGTTAATAGAGAAGTACAGAGAAGGTCAGAAGAAGCCGCATTGTGTCTTTGTGGATCTGGAGAAAGTATATGACAGGGTGTCGGGAGAGGAACTGTGGTATTGTATGAGAAAGTCTGAAGTGGCAGAGAAGTATGTTAGAGTGGTGCAGGACATGTATGAGAGATGTAAGACAGTGGTGAGGTGTGCTGTCGGTGTGACAAAAGAGTTCAAGGTGGAGGTGGGACTGCATCAAGGGTCAGCCCTGAACCTCTTCTTGTTTGCTATGGTGATGGACAGGCCGACAGACGAGGTTAGACAAGAATCTCCATGGACTATGATGTTTGCGGATGACATTGTGATCTGTAGTGAGAGCAGAGAACAAGTGCAGGAAAATGTAGAGAGGTGGAGGTATGCCCTGGAAAGGAGAGGAATGAAGGTTAGCCTCAGTAAGACAGAATACATGTGTGTGAACGAGAAGGACCCAAGAGGAACGGTGAGGCGAAAGGGAGCAGAGATAAAGAAGGTGGAGGATTTTAAGTACTTAGGCTCAACAATCCAGAGCAATGGAGAGTGTGGAAAAGAGGTGAAGAAGCGTGTGCAGGCAGGTTGGAATGGTTGGAGAAAAGTGTCTGGTGTGATGGGAAGGTATCAGCAAGAATGAAAGGAAAAGTGTACAAGACAGTGATGAGGCTTGGGATGTTGGGAGACAGCCAATGAGAGCAACTCGCAGATTGTTTGAATTTTTTAATGGCACGTTTGGTGCTTTTTGTAAAAAGAGGACGAAAATTTAGGAAAATGTTTTTCATAACCTGGATTTTTCATACTCGGAGGTTTTCGTAAGTAGAGGGCCGACTGTACATAGGTTAGCACAATGCTTTTACACACATACACACACACACACACACACACACACACACACACACACACACAAAGAAAAGAAACCATGAACCTACACACAACACCTACCAATTGAGTTTGACTGATGGTGTACTTAGTCTGTGTTCTAACAAAGCACTATAAGAATATATTAATTGATAGTGACTTTAAGATTCTTCTGAAATTCCCTCTGGATAAGAGCGTCTGCTAAATGTAAATGTAAATGGGAATAGGACCCAGGACCTACTTGCTTGTGAGGCGAAGGTGCTAACCACCATGGCACCGAATCATAATCAAATATAAGAAATTGAATTTAAAGTAAAAATAAATTTAAAGTGGTAAAAACTAATGTTACACTGTTATAGAGGTGCCAGAGGCAATGTCGAATCAAACTGCTGTTTACCTGGACCAGAGGACCAGATTAGTTAAATAAAAATTCTGACTCTTATCCAATTTAAGTTTGAATTCCTTTATTCCAAAAGCACGAGCACATCTCTGTAGTAAACAATGGCATAAAAGCTTTAATTTTTTTACACCTCCCTTATGTAACTAAAGTGTCCTAAATGAAAACTAAATGTTATACTATGCATTTTTGCCATGCAAGTTGTGCCAACACATAAAACATTCAAAAATTCACACAGAAATCTAACCACAGAGTGAGTGCAGATCCTGTTAGAGCTTAAGTTTCAGAGCAGCTTTTAAAAATTCTTATTATTTATGTGTTCCACGTCAGCTTTGGACTATAGGAGTTAGTTAACATAGAATATATGCTAACATATCCCATGAATGCTAAACAAATACCAGTTAGCAAGTTTCAATGCTGCCTGTCTGGCTGCGTTGTGTTGGCTGGTAAAATGCAAACTACAACGTTCTACGTAATACTAAAAGCAATCTAGCTAGTCAGTGTGCATTATATTAAGATAATAACGGATTTTTTTTTTTTTTTTGGGGGGGGGGAGGGGACACACATTTAGGAGAACATTAGATGAGACATTGAATTTCCAGACAAATCAAAACATGGAATTTTTATGATAGCTAAAAAATTCATAATTGCTCCACTCCTGGTGTTAAACATGTAATCGTATCAGGTCTAAACTGCTTCATGGCATCTGTCTTACACAGGTTTATACATATTAGTATTCCTGGCATCTGAATAGAAATTTCTGTTCATGTGTAAGCTGGCTTGTTGTAGTACGGTTACATTAAACTCAATAGCATGTTGACCGTTAGCCTCAGGCTTGAACTATGCTAATGCATGTTCACATTTATCGAGATGGTTCGGATTCCTTCCTCCAGCTTGGCTTCAGAATCTGAAAAACAGATCAATAACAAAAATTAAACCATGAAGGAAACTGTGGTTAAAATGAGCATGTGATGAATGGCGGAATGATCCACGCTATCTTTAAACTCACAATTTAATTCAAAGTGTGATTCGGTTTAAATTGTTTCATGCAATTCAATGTCACTGAGGACTGAACTAAAATGTTTTAGTTGAGTACCTAATCACATTGTATAACCCTGGGGCAGTGAAGTAGGTGAGACACTGGGACCTGTCTCAGTAAAGGAGCTGAACCTGCTTTAAGGAGTTAAAAAAAAAAAAAAAAAAAAAAAAAAAAAAATCACACCTACTTTACTGAGACAGAGGACCCAAAGCAATGTCTCCTTCACTGAGACAGACAGACAGACCCCAAGGCAACATTGTTTTTACTGAAACAGACAGGCCTCAATGTAATGCCTCCTTTACTGAGATAGACAGGCCCCAAGGTCACACCTTCTTTACTGAAACAGACAGGTCCCAAGGCAACATCATTTTTATTGAGACAGACAGGCCTCAATGTCATGCCTCCTTTACTAGGACAGACAGGCCCCAAGGACACGCCTCCTTTCCTGATTCAGAAAGGCTCCAATGCCAAAAATCCTTTACTGAGGCAGACTAGTTGGCCCCAAGGCCACACTTGAGACAAATAGGCCCCAAGACCATGCCAGCTTCACTGACAGGGACAGGGTCCCTATACAATACCTCCTTTACTGAGACAGGCATGCTTCAAGGCTAAAATTCCTTTACTGCGGCAGACTGGCTGGCCCCAAGGCCAGCAACTGACACAGACAAGTCCCAATACCATACCCTACTCAGCTGAGACAGACAGGCCCCAAGGCAATGCCTCATTCATTGAGACAGACAGACAGGCCCCAAGGCAATGCCTCATTCATTGAGACAGACAGACAGACAGGCCCCAAGACCACAGCTTCTTTACTGAAACAGACAGGTCCCAAGGACACAACTCTTTTCCTGAGATAAATAGATAGATTTGGCTCCAATGCCAAAATTCTTTTACTGAGTCAGACTGGCTGGCCCGAAGGTTACAACTGAGACAAATAGGCCACAAGACCATGCCAGCTTCACTGACAGGGACCCTATACAATACCTTCTTTACTGAGACAGGCATGCTTCAAGGCTAAAATTCCTTTACTGCGGCAGACTGGCTGGCCCCAAGGCCAGCAACTGACACAGACAAGTCCCAATACCATATCCTACTCAGCTGAGACAGACAGGCCCCAAGGCAATGCCTCATTCATTGAGAGACAGACAGGCCCCAAGGCAATGCCTCATTCATTGAGACAGACAGACAGACAGGCCCCAAGACCATAGCTTCTTTACTGAAACAGACAGGTCCCAAGGACACAACCCTTTTCCTGAGATAAATAGATAGATTTGGCTCCAATGCCAAAATTCTTTTACTGAGTCAGACTGTCTATGTCAGTTGCTGGTCTTGGGGCCAGCCAGTCTGCTGCAGTAAAGAAATTTTGGCCTTGAAGCATGCCTGTCTCAGACTGGCTGGCCCCAAGGCCAGCAACTGACACAGACAGGTCCCAATACCATACCCTACTCAGCTGAGACAGACAGGCCCCAAGGCAAGGCCTCATTCATTGAGACAGACAGACAGACAGGCCCCAAGACCACAGCTTCTTTACTGAAACAGACAGGTCCCAAGGACACAACTCTTTTCCTGAGATAGACAGATAGATTTGGCTCCAATGCCAAAATTCTTTTACTGAGTCAGACTGGCTGGCCCGAAGGTTACAACTGAGACAAATAGGCCCCAAGACCATGCCAGATTCACTGACAGGGAAAAGGCCCCAGTATACCTCCTTTACTGAGACAGGCATGCTCCAAGGCCAAAGTTCCTTTTCTGAGGCAGACTAGCTGGCCCAAAGGCCACAAGTGATCCAGACAGGCCCCAATACCAGGCCTCAAGGCCATACCTTCTTTACTAAGACAAGCAGAACCCAAAGCCACGCCTCCTTTATTGAGACAGACAAGCCTGAAGGCCAAAATTCCTTTACTGAGGCAGACTGGCTGGTCCCAAGGTCACTCCTCACGCACACCCCAAGGCCATGCCTTCTTCACTGACAGAGACAGGACTCCAATTACATACTTGATATACTGAGGCAGACAGGCCCCAAGGCAATGCCTCACTCAACTAGATAGACAGGCCCTAAGGCCACATCTTCACTGAGAGGGACAGTGTATTATCTCCTTTACTGTGATAAACAGGCCCTAAGCCACTCTTTCTTTACTTAGTGAGACAAGCCCCAAGAAAATGCCTCATTCACTGTGACGGAAAGACCTCAATGACATGCCTGCTTATTGAGACAAACAGGCCCCAGTGCAATAGCTCTTTTACTGAGATAGACACACCCAAGGTCTCACATCTTTTATTGAGCCAGACACCCCCCAACCCCATACCTCTTTTACTGAGACAGTTCCCAAGGCAATGCCCTCTTAACAGGCAGATAGGCCCTAAGGCAATGCCTTGTTTACTGAAACACACATGTCCCAAAGCCATGTTTTCTTCACTGAATGAGACAGAGCCCTAAGGCTATGTCTCTTTCAACTAGACAGGTCCCAGAGCCAACCTTCCTTTACTGAGACAAACATACTTCAATAGAACAGCTACTTTACTGAGACAGACAGGCCCTAAACCCATACCTCCTTTACCGAGACAGTTAGGATCTAGGACTCCTGTACTAAAATTACCATGGTACACCTTCACTGGGACTGACTGGTTTAAAGGGCATACCTTCATTGGGAATGATGGGGTACATAGGCCACACCTCCTTTGGGAATGGCAGGTGCCTAGCTATACCTCCTTCGGTGAAACTAAAAATACAAAACACACCTCCTTTAATGAAAGTGAACAAACCAGAGAGCATAACTCCTAATTTCAGACTGACTGGTAAAGAAGCTACAGGGTCAAAGCACACTTTTTAAACTGGGACTGACAGTCACCAAGACCACAACTCTATTTGGGTCGATACAGAGGTCGCACCTCATTTAATGGCAATAACACGAGCAGAAGCCAAGTTAACTTAATTCTGTCTGACCTGTTCAGAGGACACATACCTTTAGATTTTTTTTCTTTAGACTCTTGGGTACAGAGACAACACAGGCCACAACTCCTTTATTTAGAGTGACAGTTAGAGAGGCCACACCTTTAACAAGTCAGATACACATAGCACTCCTTCACTCTTTGCAAACATGTCATGCCTTATTCACTACAACAGATGGGCACAAAGCCATGTCTCCGTAACTGTGACTGACAGGCCAGAAAGTGTGTAATTCTTTGCTGTTCGTTGCCTGTTTACTGTGTAAAATGTGTATTTGAGAAAGTAAGAGTGTGTTGCTGGCACTGCAGGAATCAGGTAAAGATAGTAGCTTGGCATTGTTGGATCCCACAATGACCTCACAAGCATGTTGCCTTGGTTACCATGATCCGATTGTAGTGAGCAAGAAGTAGGGCAACAGGTGGCAGGCACTGTAAATTGCTGAAAGTAGTCTGACAATCCGGTAAAACCCATTACACATTCAATCAACAGAATCGTCAGAGGTATTGGAACCTCTAAAGAGAAATGCAATTTTTCAGGATAATAATTGATTTAAAAAAAATTGTTCACTCTAATTACTGGAGGATGTGCCTTACTGTTACAGTTTCTTTAAAGATTACACTAGCCACAAAGAAATAGTATCTAATGCACCCCCCTTCACCCCTCTCTCTCTCTCTCTCTCTCTCTCTCTCTCTCTCTCACACACCACTTGTCCTGGTTTCAGAGTGACGCGGAAGTGGATCAGATGCAGGAAGACTTTAGGGAGACCTAAAATAAGAAAGTTCTTCAGACAATGCTGTGTATAGTTCTACATCAGAGAAGATTCCTTTATTCCTGAACTCCAATACTGTTTCCTGATTACAATGCAGTAACACTATGCCACATGACCTCTGACCTCAGTTCACTCACACTGTGACCTCTTTCTCCTGGTATTATTGAACTGAGATGATGAAATAAAAGCGAGTGTGTACGATGAAAGGAGACATGTGTGAAGATTAAAGAAACGTGGGAATGTGTGACGATGACATGAGAGTGAGTGATTATGATGATGAGATGAAAGTGCGTGTGTGTGTGATGAAAGGAAAGAGAGTATGTGTGATGATGACATGAAAATGGGTGTGTGATGAGAGGAAAGTGGGCGTATGTGATGCTGAAAGTGGGTGGGTGTGATGAAAGCACGTGTGTTATGAGAGGAAAATCTGCTTGTGATCAAAGGAAAGTGGGCGTGTGATGAGATGAAAGTGGGCGTATGCGATGATGAGCTGCAGTTGGATTTGTGGTGAGTTTTTACCCTCAGTGTTACAGTGGTGGACATGCTGCAGTGGCGTTTTACTGAAACGCTGCTCGGACCACCCGGTCACTCAGAGGTTGGGTTGGTCGAAAATTGTCTCCCAACATCCCGTCGTTCCCTTCAGGAAGCTCCGCCCCTTTAATGTGAGACCGGAGTCTCCGGAATTCCTCAATCTGTGGACGGGAATCATAGTGACGAATGACTCGGTTGAACTAAAACAGAGCTCAGCATCGGTGTCGTCCGACCATTCATTCCTTCTTTCATTTTCTCTCTTTGCGATTTTAAAACCTTTCTCTTTTCTGTCCTGTTTACTGGCAACTCATTTTATTTATCTTTTGCTTCTTTTCCTCTTCTTCTGTTCTTCCTTTCTTAATCATTATACTTCTCAATCTTTTTCCTTCTTAATCTTATCATTCTTTGTATTTTTCTTTTTCTCTCTTTTCTTCTGTTGTTTATCACTTTTGGGGTTTTTTTTTTGCTTTTACAATTTCAATGCACTTTGCTTCTTCCTCTGAAATTAAATCCATTTTTTCAATGGATTCATTCTCCCTTTGTCCTCCCTCCTTTTATTCTGTTTGGGGTTTTTTTGGTTCCTTTTTCTCTATATCTTTAATTAAATTGACAATTTTTTTTTTCTTTTGTAATTTTTATTGACTTCCAGTTTTAAAAAATAAGAGTTCCACATTTTGATGAATGAAGGATTTGAGTTGCTGTGTGCTGTGCTGCGGAATGTGATGGGAATTAAAAACACTCTGCATGAACAGTTTGGATTTTAATGATAAACTGAAAGCCATAAACATGTCATTTATCTTTTCTCCGTTAGCATGAGAGAGAGAGAGAGAGAAAAAACAAATGGAGACGACGTCGAGTTGATGACATCACAGAGAATACAGATTGTGTGGCCATTGTGGTTGAACTTTTCTTTAAATGCTGAAATCTCTCTTAAAGATCAATAATTACTCATCAGAGCAGAATAGTGTCTCTCTCTCAGTGTGTGAGTGTGGAATGAGTCAGTCAGCTGAAGACCATCATCTTGTTGATGGAGTTAAAGGAAAATAAAATGTCTCCCTGAGCACGACACAGGCCATCACACTCCTGAAGCACCCCATGGTGGTCCTGCAACACCCCATGGTGGTCCTGAACGAGATTCACCGCAGTGCTCGGAAGTGATTAAGGAAACGAGAATCACGATCACGATGATCACTCGCGTATCATGTGATTGAATTTGTTTACAGCAAACAAAACCGTTTCCGAGACGTAGCCCGAACGTGTTGGAATTCCCAGTTCAGACTTCAGAACTCACCGAAGTTAAACTGAACACAGATCGCTCGCGATTGTTCGTAAACAATATGATCGCCACTCGGAGCAGATTTCTGATCATCGTATCCACACGCAGTCAAAAAATTCACTTTTCAAATATTTCAAATCTAATTAAATATTTGTGAGGGAACTGAAGATTCACACTGAAATGAGATTAGGACAGAATTTTGAGAATACGTATTGACGAAGCACAGTAGGAAAGTATAGCACACACTCTTTTCAAAACAATAAAGTGAATGTTAAAGGTGTTCGCGGTGGATTTACCTGCATTTGTGAGATGGTCAGAGGGTAGCGGTAAAGGATCCAGGTGACTCTCTCACTACATGGTGGAGTCGTTAAGGAACCTTCATACACCCAGTAATCTCTTAATAACGGATCTGAGGTAACACACACACACACACACACACACACACACGTGCAAACACACACACACACACACACACATGCAAACACACACACACACACGTGCACACACGTGCAAACACACACACACACACACACACACGTGCAAACACACACACACACACACACACACACACACACGTGCAAACACACACACACACACACACACACGTGCAAACACACACACACACACACACACGTGCAAACACACACACACACACACACACACACACACGTGCAAACACACACACACACACACACACACACATACACACACACGTGCAAACACACACACACACACACACACACACGTGCAAACACACACACACACGTGCCCACACACACACACACACACACACGTGCAAACACACACACACACACACACACACACATACACACACACACGTGCAAACACACTCACACACACACACGTGCAAACACACACACACACACATACATACACACATGCACACACACACACACACGTGCAAACACACACACGCGTGCAAACACACACACACACGTGCAAACACACACACACACACGTGCACACACATGCAAACACACACACACACACACACACACACACACACACACACATACATACACACATGCACACACGCACACACACACACATGCACACACACATGCACATACACACACAAACACACACACACACACACGCGCACAAACCCACACACACGCATACACACACGCACACACACACACACACAAACCCACACACATGCATACACACACTCACACACACACACACAAACCCACACACATGCATACACACACACACACACACACACACACACATACAAACCCACACACATGCATACACACACACACACACACACAAACCCACACACATGCATACACACACGCACACACACACACACACATACAAACCCACACACATGCATACACACACACACACACGCGCATGCACACACACACACACACACACACACACACACAAGTTCCACCTACATGTAGTTTATTCAAGTTCCACACATGGGGAAAACAGTGACTATTAGCAAAGATGCACGTTATTAGGTAACGGTCAGCGGCTACGAATAAAACAGTTTCAGATTTATTTTAAATATATTATTCATAGTTTTTTTTTTAAACACAAACTTCAACATCCTTACAAACAACTCTTCCCTCACTTCCCTAACTTTAACACACTGATATTCACATTAAATATCTTATGTTTATTTATGACTTTATAACTTTGCCAACATTGGAGAATTAAAATGTTCAGTATTTATGGCATCATTTTTTTGGATTACAGATGTTTTCAGTGATCCGTCGCTACTTCATGCTTCAGTTTCTGCAACTTCAGTGCATCGCGAGTTTTTCAGAAATATTAAATGAAAAATAAAATAAGGAAATTACGGAACAATAGGGGGAAAAGTTAAGG
>CM045747.1:2012500-2027500 GCA_024760905.1 Plotosus lineatus | reverse complement strand
TCCGTCTGACCTTCTCTGTACTTCTCTATTAACATCCTCAAAGCAAACACTGCATCTGTGGTGCTCTTTCTTGGCATGAAACCAAACTGTTGTTCACAAATGCTGGCCTCTGCCCTTAGTCTAGCTTCCACTATTCAGTAGTTGCCACAACTCTGCACGTCTCCCTTGTTCTTAAAAATGGATAATAGCACACTTCTCCATTCCTCCAGCATCCACTCACTCTCTAAGACCTTGTTGAATGTTCTTGTCAGCAAATCTACTGCTACCTCTCATAGACACTTCCATACCTCTACTGGTATGTCATCAGGACCAACTGCCTTTCCATTCTGCATCCTCTTCAATGCCCTCCTCACTTCACCCTTACTAATCTTTGCTACTTCCTGGTCCTCAATAGTCATCTCTTCTACTCTTTTTTCTTTCTCATTTTCCTCATTCATCAGCTCTTCAAAGTACTCTTTCCATCTTTACAGCACACTTCTGTCATCAGTCAATACATTTCCCTCTCTGTCCTTAATCACTATAACTTGCTGCACGTCCTTCCCATCTCTATTTCTCTGCTGTACCAACCTGTATAAATCATTTTCTCCCTCCTTACTGTCCAAGCTATCATACGCCCTCTGTTTGTCCTTTGACACCGCTACCTTTGCCTTATGCTGTGTCTCCCTGTACTCCTGTTTACTCTCTTCAGTCCTCTCAATGTCCCACTTCTTAGCTAACCTCTTTCTTTGTACACACTCCTGCACTTCCTCATTCCACCACCAAGTCTCCTTATGTACTTTCCTTCCAGAGAACACGCCAAGTACTCTCCTACCGGTCACCCTGATCACATTTTCTGTGGTTGTCCAGTCATCTGGAAGCACTTCCTGAACACCCAAAGCCTGTTTCAACTCCTACTTGAAGACAACACGACACTCTTCCTTTTTCAACTTCCACCACTTTGTCTTCTGCTCTGCCTTTGCCTTCTTCACCTTCCTCACCATCAGCGTCATCCTGCATACCACCATCCTATGCTGTTTGATAATACTCTCACCCACTACTACTTTGCAGTCACTGACTTACTTCAAATTACATCGCCTGCACAAGATGTAGTCTACCTGTGTGTTCCTATCTCCGCTTTTATAAGTCACGCTATGCTCCTGTTTCTTCTGGAAGAAAGTATTCACCACAGCCATTTCCATCCTTTTTGCAAAATCAATCAACACCTGTCCTCCTGGATACCCAACCTGCCCCTCACTTCTTCGTCCCCTCTGTTGCCTGCGCCAACATGTCCATTGAAGTCTGCCCCAATGACCACTCTTTCACCTCTGGGGGTACTCTGCATCACTTCATCTAACTCACTCCAGAATCTCTCCTCTTCTAGCTCACATCCTGCCTGTGGGGCATAAGCACTAACAACATTGAACATCACACCTTCAATTTCTAACTTGAGACTCATCACTCTGACACTTTTCACTTCTAGAACATTCCTGACAAACTCCTCCTTCAAGATGACTCCTCCTCCATTTCTCTTCCCATCCACACCATGAAAAAACAGTTTAAACCCTGCTCCTAAGCTTCTAGCCTTGCTACCTTTCCACCTGGTCTCCTGAACACACAGTATGTCCACCTTCCTCCTCTGCATCATGTCAGCCAGCTCTCTAGCTTTTCCTGTCATATTTCCAACATTCAAAGTCCCTACTCTCAGTCCTAGACTCATGCCTTTCCTTTTCTCTCTTCGCCTACAGACACGCCTCCCGCCTCTCCTTCTTCGACCAACAGTAGTCCAATTTCCACCAGCACCCTGTTGGTTAACAGCACTGATGGCGGTCATTGTTAACCCGGGCCTCGACCGAGCTGGTATGGAGGTAATATTTGTGAATTTCATATTTGATCTGGCTCAGGTTTTACATCAAATGCTCTTCCTGTCGCAACCTTCTGCATTTATCCAGGCTTGGGACCGGCATTAGGATGAACACTGGCTTGTGCCCCCTCACAACTGCATTATAAAAGTTTATAGATTGAGTGTAACAATAAATCTCTAAATCACTGTGTGTGTGTGTGTGTTAGGTACCAGGTGTACAGGACGTGTATGTGTGTGTACTCAGGGATGGTGTTTAGTTGTCCGTATTGTTTAAAGAGCTCTCAGTCTTGTTTGTATGTCAGTGTGTCATGTTCAGCATCGCACTTAACACACACTTCATCAGCTGTAAACCGAGTGCCTGTTCTGACTTCTAAAGACTGAAAAAAAATAACAATAATGTACTCTGCCCTCACCCAGAGATGCCCAGAGACGTCCAGAGTCAGTTGAGATGGGCTGCAGCCTCCCCGCGACCTTAGTTAGGATTAGGCATTTTAGAAAATTAATTAATGAACAACAGAATTATAATAAAATTCAGTCTTAACTAATGATCACTCTCTCATTTGCGGAATCACTTAATCATGATCATAGGGAGCCTGGAGTCCGTCTCAACCGACTCTGGATGTGGGCACACATGACCGTTACAGAGCAAACACACATACACACACGCATTCATACTCACACCTGGGGCAATTTGAAAGAGCCAATTAGCCCAGAGCTTCTCAATTATTTTCTGTCATGCCCCCCCTAGGAAGAGGAAAACATTTCACCCAGTCCCTCCCCATATAAATAGTTATAAGTATTCATCTGCATAACACTGTATCCTTGTTATCATTATGGAATACAAAAAATAGAAATAGAAATCAACTTCCAACAAAGAATAACTTAACAATTTTTAGTCTTTAAACAAAAAGATTTAAAGTGCATCGATTTGCCTGAAATTAAAAAAGTATCCTCATTTAAACTGTCAACATTTTTGAACAACAATTTGAACCATTCGATACTGAAAAATAACATGAAATAAAAATCAATAAATAATAATACATTCAAATTGATCAGCAATATTAACTCAGGAGCACAATATATAAAACACTTTAACCTACAAAACAAACATGAATAAAACAATTTGTTTTGGGGTTTTTTCTCTTTTTTTGTCAAAATGATGAAGTCCAGATTAATGTTTATAATGAGCAGGTTTGCAGTGCACAGCTTTTCGACGCCGGGTTTAAAGCACGATACTGAACTCTCAGCTCCTGCTCAATGCTGAACTGGGACCTGGACTTATTTTCGCAGCAGTGACGTCATCCAGCATGACAGAGCCGTGTGTGCTGCAGGTCGGATCAGTTCCTGTGCAGTGGGGTTTTCTACACTGAGCTGTTTGGTACTCCGCCTTATCTGATGCTAACAGAGCTCGCTGGTTTGCTGGAGTTGCATTCACAGAGCGGGATGGTTGTTGGCAATACTCGGCACATTTTCGCTGAAAAAACTCACGCGGCTCATCACGTGATTTGGGTGTGATGTCTTCAAGTGACGCCTGAATTTCTTTGGGTTCATGCTGTCCGCTGCCAATGTTTTCAGACACAGTAAACACAGCGGTCTTTCCTCGTTTCTCACTGCAGCACAGTGAAGCCGAGCGCTACATCCGCTTCATCATACCTCCTCCACTTAACTTCTGGGAGACTTTCGTTTCTCTTACTGTCTCTGTCTCTCTCAGCCTCTCTTTCCGTCCCTGTTAAAAATTGCCATGGTGGGTTTTATTAACTTCACTTCTTATTTTACCTCTGGGAAGCCACTGCCACCTGCTGTAATGGATGTACAATTACGTTTTATACTAATATGGAAAAAATACACACATGCCCCCCCCCCCCCCCTTCTTCCCCACCATCACACCGTATGCACCCCCCACCCAGGGGGGGCGCACCCCACTATTTGCGAACCACTGAGTTAGCCTCATGTGCATGTCTTTGGACTGTGGGAGGAAACCAGATAAACCCAAATGGAACATACCCAAACACTAGGAGAACACGCAATCTCCACACAGAAACTCTCAATGAGCCCGGTGCCTGAACTTAGAGCCATCTTTCTGTGAGGTGGACATGCAAGAAGCTATGGCAGAGTGTCCTTATAAACATCGTTTCATTTTACACGCAGCTAATGAACAGGCACCATTTTGCTGATTCGTTCGGCTGCTGGATGATAACATCAACTACGTCTCTGCTTCTCCAAATCAAAAATGCTGTTTTGCTAATTTCCCCCAGTGCTGCAGAGTGCTAAATGTTTTACAGCTAACTAGAGTGCAGCTGCCAATTTGATTTCTGGTTCATTTAATTCATTCTCTAGCTGCTTGCTAATTGAATGGTGATTTAACTTGTTAGTTGAGTCACCAGTTGTTAAGTGTGCCAGTGTTATAATCTGTGTTAATATTGAACTAAATTTATTTAGCTAAATACTAATATTAGCCAAATTACTGGCTGATTATGGCGTGCTAACTCACAATTGTTATGTTTTATACAATAAAAAAATTAAAATTAAATTGTATTTTTCACCATTGTACTAGTACGGTTTACTAACTAGCTAACATGCACACTACAAATGAGTAGTTTCCTAATTTGACAGGGTTCCTTTTCTATTATTTAACTTGCTAATGGAATACTGTTGATATTATTCTGATGCTAACTGCTAATTATAACCAATTGCTTTTAACCCCATGTATTATTTTAACTACTGTAGTTTAATCAGCTAGTGTGGCAATTAAATAATTTAGTTAACCAGTTAGCCTGTTTATAATTTAATAACTCTCCAGTATGTTAACTGTGGGGGCCAGTAGCGTAGTGGTTGGGGTGCTGTCCTCATGATCAGGAGGTTGTGTGTTTGAATCCCAATTAGACCCCCACTGTTCTAAGACCCCTGTCCAAGGTCTTAACCACAAGTGTGCCTCTGTTCACCCAGCAGTATAAATGGGTGCCAGTAAAAATATACTGGGAGGTTAACCTACGACGGACTAGCGGCCCATCCAAGAGGAATTGAACTCCTGGTCGCTTCACGCTATGGAAACCAGAAATAAGCACCGGCCTGATGAGCCACTAGGCTCGGGTATAAAAAGCCCAGCAGACTTTACCTTACCCTTTTAGTATGTTAACTGATTGTTCCAATAAAAAGATAATATCGTAACTGGTTCATTTTTAACTCAATATTGTGCTACTTCATTCACCAATGTGGAGCAGTGGTGGCTTAGTGGTTAAGGTGATGAGTTACTGCTCCGAAGATCAACAGTCTGACCACCGTTGGGCCCTTGATCAAGGCCCCGAACCCTGGATTGCTCAGGTGTTTAAAAAAATTGTAAGTTGCTCTGGATAAGAGAGTCTGCCAAATTCTGTAAATGTAAATCAGCAACTAAAGCTTCTGCTTTGCTAACTGGCGAATGTTTAACTAGCTGGTGGAATGATTAACTAGTGTATTGTTAGTAAAGTTTTTAGGAACTGATTTTCTGCTGAATATTTTTTTGTTAATTCACTCGTGTTGTGACTGTTTTGTTGGCTGTGCTTTTGTGCCGTGCTGCTTTGAATCAGCAAATAACAGGCATGCAAATTGTCTCGTTTCCCAACTACACTTGGTGCTAACTGGTCAACTTGCTAACGGAGTAACAGTTTAAGTTGCTGGCGTGTGCCGCTATGCCGCTAACAGTTTTGTTAGCTCTGCAGTCTTGCGGCTGGTTTAATTCCTAGTTGCTGTGCTAAATGTTAAAACTTTTAGGTGGTGATAATATTCTGCGAGCGGAGTTAGCCAGTTGGTGCTGTTTTGGAAGTTGATCTTAGCATTTACTAAAGTCTTTCAGTAAAAATAGCAATTTTGCTGAAGTCGTTGAGCATAACATCAGTTGATTGTTAATATTAGGCAGTAAACATGTTATTTTAAAATTTATCGAAGCAACGAACTCCAGGCGAACTTTATGAATAACACCTGATTAGGATATAGAATCAAAAGAATGTGTTTGTGTGCTCGCATTTCTGCTTCAGGTCGTGTGTGGATTTAAAAAGTCTGAGCATAGTGGCATTAGTGGTGACAGCTGATCAGAAAGATGCTAATGTTTGCAGTAGAATTATTTATAAAAATTATTAAACTTTCCTCAGGAGAAGAACCGGCCCAGATTTCATCAGAAATGGAAACAAAAGCACGAATTGATGCCAATGTTTCCTGGATCTTATAGCTCATGCAGTGCTGAGAATTTTCTGAGCGTGGCAGACAAGATGTTTTCAGAGGAACCAGGAGAACAGATTCAGGTTCATCCAAGGGTTTGATCTCGCAATCTCCTGCTCAGTAACAGCATCAATGTGAGGAACTTCAAGGAGTGATGAAACTCCGTTTGAAAGGAGAAAAAATTGTTCTAGAGAATGAAGCAATTTATACGAGTTATATTTCTTTTATTAATTTAACGCATTCATTTATTTATTTCAGTTTTTTTTTTTTTTTTTTTTAAGATTCACATTTCCCCCTACCTTTCTTTAACATTAAGTTTTTGGACACATCTTTTCTGACATGTATTATTAATTTAATTTAATTTTACAAGATTTTTGAGGATGTGATTTTTAAAATTATTTTTGTATATTACATCCGTTCATTCATCCTTCTTAATTCTATTAGTGTCACGGGAAGGCTGGAGCCGATCTCAGCTACCTTTGGTGAAGGTGGAGTGCACCCTAGACAGCTCGCCTGTACATCGCAGGGCCAAGACACACACACACACACACACACACACACACACACACACACACACACACACACACACGCATGCACACACATGCCTACAGTCAATATGAAGTCAACTAGCTGAATGTGCAAGTCTTTAGATTGCAGGAGGAAACCGGCATACCCAGAGGAAACTCGTACAAACAGAAATGCCCTCACCGGGAAAGAGACTCGAACCCAGGACCTATTTGCTGTAAGGTGGGCGTGCTAACCACTACACCACCATGCTGCCCATTATTTGTACTTTAAACTCAGAAATATCTATTTTTAATGCTTTAATTGAGCAATAATGTAATTACTAGTTAGAGCAAGTGTTCCTGTTAACATGATCGACTTTGTCATTGTACGCCAACATGACATCAGGGACGTCCGAGTGACCTGTGCCATGAGAGGTGCTGAATGCTGGACTGATCATACGCTGGTCAGGGCAGTAATGTCACTACACATCGTTCCGCCTCATAGAAATCGACCCAAGACTGCCAGGGCCTCTTACAATGTCACCAGGCTGAAGAATCCAATTCATACGGCAAAGTTCCAAGAAGCATTAGACAGAAAACTCCACGATGGTCTGACCTCCAAAAGCAGCTCCAAAAAATGGTCTTCTTTCAAGGATATCATTGCTGAGACTGCAAAAGAAGTGCTTGGAGTTAAAACTAGAATGCATGAAGACTGGCTCGACGAAAACAATGACAAGATCAGAGAAGCCCTCCATGCTAAAAACAAGGCCTACATTAAGTGGCCGAAGGACCCATCCTCCGTCTCAAAGCATGAAAGCTTCAAAACTCTGCAGGCAAACGTCCAGTCTGACCTTCGACTGATGCAGACCAGTGGTGGCAGGATAAAGCCGCCGAAGTCCAGCACTACACAGATACCCACAACTCCAAGAAATTCTTCAGCACTTTGAGGACAGGTTTTGGCCCCTCTAGATCAGGCTGCTCTCCGTTATTGTCCTCGGACGGTTCTACCCTGATCAGAGACTAAGAGGGCTTGAGCAGGCACTGGCAAGAGCACTTCAATAACCTGCTTAACCGACCCTCATCGATTGATGCAGACGCAGTGAACCATATCCCCCAGCAGCCAATGCAAGACTTACTCACAGAACCCCCGAAAATAGACGAACTCAAAAAGGCAATCTGTCAGACAACCTCGGCCAGAGCGTCAGGAAAAGATGGCATTCCTGCCAAGATTTACAAGGCAGCAGGCCCCAATACCCTTGAAGTCTTTCCTGATGTCCTGCTGAGTATCTGGGAAGAGGCGGTGATGCCTGATGACTTCCGAGATGCCCTGATTGTCTCCCTCTACAAGAACAAGGGAAGCAAATCCGACTGTGGGAACTACAAGGGCATTTCCCTCCTCTCTATTGCAGGGAAGATCTTTGCCAGAGTCATGCTCAGCAGACTTATCTCAATATCAGAGCAAAACCTCCCAGGGGCATAGTGCGGCTTCAGGCCTGGCAGAAGTACTGTTGATATAATCTTTGCCATGAGATAACCCCAAGAGAAATGCTTTGAACAAAACATGCCCCTATTCTCTGTCTTCATAGATCTGACCAAGGCTTTTGATGCGGTCAATAGAGAGGACCTCTGGACAGTCCTAGAATGCATCGGATGTTTGTCAAAGTTTTTATTGATGATCAGGCTTTTCCACAATGGCATGTCTGGCCAGGTCCTCTCCAGCAGGAATGTGACAGAATCTTTTGCAATCAGCAATGGTGTGAAGCAGGGCTGTGTCCTAGCTCCAGTCTTGTTTAATGTGTTCTTCACCTGCATGCTGTCCCATGCCGTGCGAGACCTGGAGAAAGAAGTCTACATTCGCGAGCTTTTAGACGGTTCCCTATTCGACCTGCGTCGTCTCACTGCCAAGACAAAGACCCTGCAAACCCTCCTTCAGGAAGTCCTCTTTACTGATGACTGTGCCCTTGTGCCCCACACAGAATTTGACCGGCAGATGATGCTGGACCACTTCTGAGGCCTCCAAACTCTTTGGCCTGACCGTCAGTCTTGGTGAGACGGAGGTGCTTCACTAACCTGCACCAAACACCCATCCTTCCACACCCAGCATTGTCATCGACAACACACCACTTGCCAGTGTCAAACATTTGAATACCTGGGAAGCACCATTTTCTGTGATGGCTCCCGGGACAAAGAAATTGCTTCTAGGATTGGCAAGGCTAGCCAGGTGCTGGGCAGACTCCACACCCAAGTGCTCAACCAATACAGTATCCGGCTATCAACAAAACTGAAGGTCTACAATGCTGTGGTACTCCCCTCCCTCCGTTACAGTTGTGAAACATGGACACTGTATGGCAGACATGTCAAAAAGCTGGAGCACTTCCACATGCAAGCTCTTTGTTCCATCCTCAGATTTAGCTGGCAGGACCGTGCTAACTCCACCAGCATTGAGTCTATGCTCATCAATTGTCTATATACATATGCTTGTAGACTGGGGATTTAGCTCAGTTGGTAGAGCTATTATCCGCTATCATCCGCTTTATCCTCCGGAAGGTTGGAGTTCGAATCCGGCCGCGTCATACCATAAGACGTTAAAATTTGGGAGTTTTTGCTTCCTGCTTGGCGCTCAGCATCAAAAGGATAGAACAACGCAACAACTGGTGCCGTACAGTGGCGATGAGTGCCCGGAGCGCAGGGAGCATACGCTTGTAAGAAATATGCGCCATATAAGCATCCATATAATAATTAAGGCCCAAATTCGATGGGTGGGGCATGTCATTCGAATGGAGGAGTTCAGGATGCCAAGACGCCTGATATATGGTGAGCTCCAGCTCGGCAAAAGAAACCAAGGCCGCCCAAACCTGCAGTACAAAGACACTGTGAAAGCAAACATCCAGTGGTGTCATGTCAAGCCAAAGGAACTGGAGGAGCATGCTATGGACAGACCAGAATGGAGAGCCTCAATCCACAAAGCTGCTTCCAACTGCGAAGAAGCGCAGTGCCAGAAGCTCACTGTTGCCAAAGAAAAGCGGCACAGAACTGCATCAGCAGCGATCACTAGAACAGACTTCCAATGCCCCCATTGTTCAAGACTCTGCGCTTCCATGCTAGAACTGCAGAGCCACCTTCGTATGCATCGATGAGCTGCAGAATGCAAAGGTCATTATTGGATCCAATGGACAACCACCATTTAAGAATATATTTTAAAAAATTTAAACATGTGAACAAGAAAAGTGTAAGAATCGTACTGTAGGTCAGGAGTGGCCAACTAGTCAGAAACCAAGAGCCACATTTTATACAGTGTTATCACAAAGAGCCACATCATACACATGGGCACACATGAACATCACCCATCCCTTTGTCACACACACACACCAACACACACCTCACCTCAGCCAGATTTATTTTAAATTTACACACCAACATTCTCATAAAATCCGTACATCTTTGAAGATCAGACTGTAACTGTGATTCAATAGCTGTGTTAATGTCCAATAATCTGTGTTCAACAGTGTGGTGGGACAGTTGGACGTCCAATACCATGGCTTTAGTTTGCCGTTTTCAGGAGACAAGATTTCAACAACGTTACTGAGGGATTTTCTAACAAATTCTCCTTCACTGTATGGTGTATTGGCTCATGTAATGTTCCATGCCAATTGATACAATGCAAGTGTTATGGTCTCTGAGCACGTCGTAAATTTTTGGAAAAACTATATCTGCTTTTCTGCCTGACTTTTCAAATTGAACAACTTGTGCTTGCGACGTTCAGTCCCTTTAGGAAATTCCTGGTGCAAGTTAGCATGCAGTGAGCTGAAGTGGCACTGAAGATTTGAACCTTTGAAATGCGCCAATGACGCCTGACATATAAAGCAGAATGGCTTTCCATTACATTCAAGAACAACAAAATAAACTCTCCCACTCTGATAAAAATGTCCTGTGTTCATCTTCATATTTTCTTTTTTTACTGTGCATTTTTTCTTGTGCCATTAAGAGCTAATTTAACAATTTTTTTACTGAAATGATCGCGCCCATACTGGGAAGCTTTGTATTATTTTCATCTCACGCACAAGTGCATTTAACAAAAATACCATATTTTCCCAAGGTTGGGGTTCAAGCCCAGCTCTCAGCAGTTGTCACTGCTGTCCCCCAGTACACTAACTGTGTTGTCAAAGGCTGGCCGTGTCTCCCACTGTTTGTAGTGGAGGTTCATGTAAAAGAAACATCGCTGACTTTTGTAAAGCGGAGCTGCATAGCCATCAGCGTATTTCTGCCCTGCGATGGCCTGTTTTATACCGCTGTCGACCGCTTGTTGTATATAGTCTCTAAGTCAGGAAGCTCAATACGGATGGTATGCTCTGATGATCACACCAACCTCTGGAGAATTTGCTGGTCCTGGTTGGTGCCGTTTACAAACTAGCCTGTGATACTTACCTTCAGGATTCTGTCAATGGTGTAGGTGTAGAATGTCTTCAGCAACTTTGGGGGCAGTTTAAAGTCCTTCAGGCATCTAATTAAAGACACTGCTGGCCTTCTTCACCAAGATATTGGCATGATAGGGCCACGTTAGGTCCTGCATGATGTAAACACCTGGGTAATTGGAACTGTTCACTTTCCCCACTGGGGTCCCCTAGTTAGTCAGGGGCTCATAACTCCTCTCCTGCTTTCTGCAGAAGTCCGCTATCAGCACCTTTGTCTTGCTGACAATTCAGGGGGAGATTGCTGCCCTGAAACCATAAGTCCAGATTTCTAACCTCCTCTAGGTAGGCCGTCTCGCCATTACTGGAGATCATGCTCACCACCACAATACCATCCCAAAGATTTAATGATGTTTGTGCAGCTGAAAGTGGCCACACAATCATAGGTATACGGAGAATACAGCAGGGGGCTCAGAACACAGCCCTGATGGGCTCCAGTGCTGAGAATGAATGAGGGAGAGGCATGGTTGCCCAACCATATCGCCTATGGTCTGTCTGTAAGGAAGTTTGAGATCTAGTCACACAAGGATGGGCTGAGGTCCAGGATCTCCCACTTAATGGTGAGTATGGAGGGAATTATGATATTAAATACTGAACTGTAGTCAGCAAATAGCATTTTGACGTAATTCACTATTCTGCTGTCCAGATGACTTAGGTCTGCATGATGGAGATGTGCAATAGCATGCTCAGTAAATCGGTTGGGACGGTTTGCAAACTGTAGCAGTTCCAGGCTGAGACATAGGGAGGAAGTGATGAAGTCTCTGATTAGTCATTCAAAGGACTTCATCAACAATGAGGTAAGGGCCACTGGGTGGTCGTCATTCAGGCGGGCGGGCTGAGGTTTCTTTTGGACTGGAGCAATGGTGGGCTGTTTGAAGCACATTGGAATTAAAGACTGATCCAGGGAGAGGTTAAATATCTCAGTGAACACAAGAGAAAGCTGGTCAGCAGAGGCCCTCAGGACCTGACCCGTGATGCCATCTGATCCTGCTGCCTTCCTTGTATTCACTCTCCTTTCTCACATCGTGCGCCGAGATTATGAACGTGCTTACCTCTCCAGCAAGCTCCATTAAGTGTTCCGCCTATATTGCTGTTAGCATTGCTAACGCTGATAGCACTTTGATCTGCAGCCTCAAGGTGAACATAAAAAGGTGTTGAGCTGGTCTGCCAGAGAAGCATTTGCATTCACCGATTGATGTTTTTCCCATTTACTCCCCAATTTCACTCGTATCCAATTCCCACCCATCAGGTTTTGTCTTCCCTGTCACATGAGCATCACTGACCAGAGAGAGGTGAAAGCATGCAAACATCCCCTCTGTGACATGCAACACTATCCACCCACTGATTTTCAAACTGCTCAAACACACTTTGAGGGAACGCGCTATCCGCCCCCTCATATGAATGAGCTCACAGATGCCCGTGATTGGCTGGCAATCGTTAAGACTGACAGGGAAGCGAGAACATGCCGTCCCTGCCTCCCATGAGAGCTCAGCCAATTAGCTCACATGGACTCCTGGTATCGGCTGCAGCATTCGAACTTGCGATCTCCGGGTTAATAGTCATGCACCTAGTCAATGAGCCACTCAGGAGCCAAAGATGGTGTTTTGTAGTCCGTCATAGTTCTTAATCCCTGCCACAGACTCCTACAGCTACGCTGTTGAAATTGTGACTCCAGTTTCTGTCCATAGCGCTGCTTCGCCTCCTTCACCATTTTGCCCACACAATAAAATGCAATCTTATACTCGTTCACATCTCCACTGACGAGCCACAGACGGGTTATACACAGCTGAGCTGATTAGGAAATGTCCTGATGATAGTCTTGTGACCCGTGTCATTCACTAGTTTCCTGATGAATCCTATAACTGATCCCATAAACATGGTGATGTAATCAGAGCTGCGCTGAATCGTGTCCCAGCCTGCATCGTCCAGCTCAGTGGCTGCTCTGAAAGGACGCTTAGTTTGTACGGCGTGAGACCTCCCTCTGAGCCAGAACTTCCTGCTTGAGCTTTTGTTTATATTTTGGCATGAGGAAGATGGCGGTGTGGTCAGACTTCCCAAAAGGAGACTTGCCTTGTGCCTTGTAACCGTCTCTGATTGTAGTGTAGCAGTAGTCCAGTGTCATTTCACCCTGGAAAAGCCGCTGATGTACTGATCAAAGTTTGCCACAGCACATTTGAGGTTGGCACCGTTAAAGTCCTCCGCCACAACATGTGCAGTGTCCCGGTGTTGAGTCTGGTGCTGTGTGAGTGCTTCATGCAGCTCGCATAAAGCACTGTCCATTTCCGCCTGAGACGGATTAGAAACAGTACTGACTGTGACCAGTGTGAACTCCTGAGAAAGATCAAAAGAACAACATTTTATGGTCAATAGTTCCAAGTTGGGCGTGCGGGAGCACCTGACAGAAACAATGCTCATGCCATTTGCACCAGCTAGTGATGATGATGATGATGAGTTCCTTTCTGCTTTTTCCCTTTATCAGGGTCGCCACAGCGAATGATTCGCCCATTTGATTTGGTTCATGGGTTTTTAGGTCGGATGCCCTTCCTGACACAACCCTTTTAGCGCGGGACAGAAACACGCTGACGGCTTTGCAGCTCCTCTTTACGAAAGTCAGCAATGGTTCTTTTACATCAACCTCTCACCATAGACAGTGACAGACATGGCCCGCCTTTGATAACCCAGTTAGCTCCAATGGGGGACAGTGACAACCTTGTGGAGAGTGGGACTCGAACCCCCAACCTTAGGATCAGCAATCTAGCACCCTCTACCACTACCAGAAGTGGAGGAGATTACAGTCCCAAATGTCTCTCTGCAACTTTGCCCTGGCCTTGAGGTCATCGAGCATGTTCTCCAGAGCTTGGACATTGATGAGCAGAATACGAGGCAGACGTGTGCAGTGTGCAAGAACTGAACCCATTCCTGACACCGGCTAATTTAGCACGGGGTTGCCGCTTCAGCTCATGTCCTTCATTCTCCCTCAGGATCTCACGCAGCCAGTGTAGATCCGGGTTTACAAACATTGAATTGTGAGTACATTGTAGACCAACGGAAAGAAGAGTATCTCTATTATAACAAATGCTTTAGAGTTTGCAAGTTTTTCTGAATTAAGAGTTAACCTGAGAACTTTAAGTGTGTGTGTGTGTGTGTGTGTGGGTGGGGGGGTGTAGGGGGGGGGGTGGGGGGGGTTTAACCTCCATGGGAAAGGCCTTGAAGTTAACTGTGTGTTCAGAGCCTCTCTGGTTCTCTTTTCCCCAATGGAAGCGAACTTCATGCAACTCAAACTCATGATCACTTGGCAGAGGACCTCCTGTCACCACTATGAGGGAAATAAGAAGAGAAAACAGAGATGAGGAAGGAAGGAATGAGAGAGAGAGAGAGAGAGAGAGAGTGCTTGTTAAATTATTTCTGAGATGAAACCAAGACAGTTGACTTGTCGTGACTTGGTGAACCAGCTTCCTGTTTCCTTGCTGTTGGTGCATGCTGGTACCTGATTTGGACTTGAGCATGATCCTGACAGTGTGTCCATCATTGATGACCTCACAATCTCGACACACCACGTAGTTGTGCGTTAAACCAACTTCCAGCAGTCTGGGGTCATAACGAGCCTCTCTTGAGTTCAGATTTATTGGAGACTGGTTCTCTCCATTCGCTTCTGGGAACAGCAGACCCCACTCCACACCTACGCACACACACACACACACACACACACACACACACACACACACACACAGGATATGTTCATTATTTCCAATATTAAATCATACTTTCATTGGACAGTCAACACATTGTAGAAGCACCACTCCCACCTTCCCGAGATACAGCAACATACTACAGCTACACTGCAGGTGATTAGTGGTTAGAACATCCACCTCACAGCATGAAGGTCCAGGCTTTAATTCTTGGGCTTGTGTGTGGAGATTGCACGTTCACCCCGTACTTGTGTGGGTTTCCTCCAGGTACCACAGTTTCCACCCACAGCCCAAAGACATGC
>CM045747.1:1945000-1992500 GCA_024760905.1 Plotosus lineatus | reverse complement strand
CACACACACACACACGCACACACACTTTTCCTCTCCGAGGTAACTCAAGGCTGCAGAACGACCTCTCTCAGCTCAATGTCATACCACAATCTCAAAACTCCTTTTCCCAGCTGAAGTACAGCAGACTCTCTCTCTCTCTCTCTCTCTCACATACACACACACACACTCACTCACACTCACTCACTCTGATTGGCTGGAAGTGGAGAGTCTCAGATCTGTGCAGCAGCACATTAAAAACAGCTGAGCAGCTCAATCTGGTTAGAAGTCCAACCACGAACGAGTGAACACAGACACACACACACACACACGGGAGAGGAAATGGGTGAGGTTATTAAACACCCAATAAAAATAAATAAATAAAAACGAGCCCTGAAGAAAAAAGAAAAGAAAGAGTGGAAGAAAGACAAGAATAAAAGTCAAAGGCAAACAGAAAGGAGAACATTCTCAGTTCAATTTCAAAATCAAAAGAGAATTATTATAAACACAAAAACTTAAAGAATGAAATTTTAAACATCAAAACCAAAAAGAAATGGTGAAGTGATTTAAATAGAAAATGAGCACTCAGAAAGCGCAAACCTCCACCAAGCCCAGCAATCCCTACATCAACCAATATGTGCAGAGCTGTTCTCTCACGGTGTTAAACAATCCTTTAGATTATTCTCTGGATGGTAATGTGTACCAGATCGTCTCGAACTTTAACGGAGTTTTCCTCGTCCGAATCCCCGCCGCTGATCGAAACTTCATCAACCTCCAAACACCATGACGATCAAATGCAGAGAAAAAGCAACAAACATCAAACATAAACAGGAAAAAAGAGAATTAAAAAGGATTGAAGAAAAACATACGGAAAAAAAGATCAACTTCAGTGGGAGAGAAAGACACGGCAAAAAGAGCAAATAAAAGACTAAAAAAGACATGAAGTTCAGTTTGGGGACAGAAAAAGAACTGAAGAGGAAATGAATAACGAAAGAAAGAAAAACAGAAGAGAAAGAAGGAAACCTAAAGAAAAAGAGAAGGAAAGCGAAATCGATCTGCAATACGCATCATGACCCGGCAGCCAATGAGAAAGCACCCTGCCAGCGTCATACAGAGACCGCGATGAAATGTTCTGGACTCACTTGTTCGGACCGCGGAAAAAGTCCCGGCAAGTCTTAAATGTGTAATAACCAGTCAGTGCAGTGTGGTCTGTGCGGTCAGTGCGGTCAGTGCGGTCTGTGCGGTCAGTGCACAGGTAAAGCTCGTATTTTGTGCCTTGTTTTGTTTATAATAATGCGAAAGATAATCATTAGAAACGTTTGTTCCTGAGTGGTGCATCCACAAGGTGCCGACTGTTAACCCGGAAGTCGCGGGTTCGGATCGGGTTTAATGCCGGAAGTCAATGGGAACTAAAGTTATCACGGGAGAGAGGGCTGAAACTCGCAGAGATCGCCAGCCAATCACGGACGTCTGTGGGCTCAACGCACGAGGGGGACCAGCGATAGAATGTGTTAGACCCGCCCCTGCATTTGGAGGGACAGCGCACCGCCCCCAAATACAGATGCACCGCAGTTCAAAAAGACGGGTGGTGTGATGTCAGGGAGGGGGCGTGTGCATGCTTTCGCCCCTCCCTGGTCGGTGGAAGGTAATACGTACCTGACGGGTGGGAACTGGATACGAATAAATTCGAGAGAAAATATGTGTGTGTGTAGGGTTTAAAAAAAAAAAAAAAAAACACCTCGTGGGCTAAATAAAGAACACTCAAAATATAAAGAAAGATAATAGAAGTGAGAGAGAGAGAGAGAATAATGGTGCTGAGGGAGGAGTGAACAGCGCACGATGAGAGCTCTCAGTTCATCTGTGTGAGTTTGAACATGAAGAATGCACACACACACACACACAATCTGGGTCAGGGTTTGAAATATAAACCTGTACACACAGAGGAAGTGATGTCATAACTGTAGCTCCAGCAGAACCAGATTGGGTTTAGTCTTTGTGGGCGTGGCTTTGAATTAGAGAACCGGTTATACCACTGCAATAGATATACCTTCGAAACAGTACACCCTGTACAACACCACCCTGTACTACATCCTGTACTACACCACCCTGTACTACACCCTGTACTACACCCTGTACACCACCACCCTGTACTACAACACCACCCTGTACTACACCCTGTACTACAACACCACCCTGTACTACACCCTGTACACCACCACCCTGTACACCACCACCCTGTACTACAACACCACCCTGTACTACACCCTATACACTGTACTTTCACAGCACCATACAAGCTGGCAGCAGTGACGGGCACCGTGGGGATAAACACGCTCGGTTCCGAGTGTTTGATAAGAGGAAAAGAAAAAATACTAAAATTAAAATACTGGATATACAGAGCAAATAAACATGCAAAAAAAGAGAAAGTTGTTAAAGAAGAAAGAACAGAGGAAGAAAAACAAATTTTAAAAAAATGAGCGGAAGACTGAAATAGAGAAATATTAAAACAAATAAAAAACAAATAAAAAGAAAAGCACAAAAACTTAAAAAAAAAAAAAAAAAAAAAAAAAAAAAGAGCAGTGGGGAAAATGAATAAAATAATTTTGTAATAAGGACAAGTGGAGTTAAAATGGGAAAAATGCAAAAAGAAAATGTTTTAAAAAGTACTGGCACACCAAGATAACCACGAGAATGAGATAAACAAAAAGAGGCAAAATGAGTGACGCAAGAAAACAAGAAACGGAGACGCAGCGCCGCCTGTTTGTTTATTTAGGAAACCGAAGGTGGATTTAAGACAAAGCGCAGTTCTGCCCTCTCGCGGTCAGTAAAGTGAATTATCAAATAAAGGAAAAGAGAAGAGAGGTCTGCAAAGAAAAACTAAACCAGTCAAGGAAAAGTAACAAAGATAAGACACTGACAGAAAGAGACCAAGAAAATAGTTCATACATTACAAAAAAACTTTAATGGTGAATCATTTTATTTCACACCATTACAATTTTAAAAAGGAAGAAGATTGTTCCTTTCAAAGTGCCAGAGAAAGAACAAGAGACCGAACAATTAAAGAAAACATTGAAAAATGTATTTGCAGTTCTCTTCAAAAAATAAAGCCAAAAGGCCCAAGATAAACATCAGCTCCTCCCATCATCCCTCCCACAGCATAGTAACAAGTTCAGTGTGAAAGTTGATGAGATGAAGTCAGCATTAACCACAGAGTGAACACACACACAAACACCTGTGACCTCACAGCCAGGCATCCTCCAGAGCTCCACCCCCCCCCTGCGTCGCAGTAGAATTCTCCTCGGGGACGAGGGTGAAGGAGTCGAGGCGATGTGTGCCAGTGCTACTCTTTATACTCCAGGAACTGCTGAAGTCTCTTCTGATGCTCCGCCGGAATACTGACCGCACTGAGGAACACACAGGAAGTGACATCAGTCCAAATCAGAAATATCAATGACTCATTATTACTTTGTCTGAGGCATGAGGATGTTCAAAATCCGGCAAATGGACAAAATAAATTCAGATAAAAACAAAAAGAGGACAAACCAAAAAAAGTAAAAAGTCAAAGGGAATAAGAAAAAGAGAAAAACGGTACATTTGAAATCAGCAAGTAATAGAAAAAGAAAGAAAAAAGGAAAGAAGTGTTAAACCCAGAAATGAATGAAATTAAAACAAAAATATGGGAATGCAGACAGAAAAGAATGAGAGTAAGAAACAAAGCAAGGAAAGCGAGACAGAGATAACCTGAAAAATGAATTAAAGAAAAAATATTTAATGATCAAGGAAGAAATCTCTTTCTTCCTTTCGGTTTTTTCCCTTTTCTCAGGCGTCGCCAGAGCGAGTCATCTGATTTGCACATTTTGATTTGGCAGAGGTTTTTACGTCGGCCGCCCTTCCTGACAACCCTTTTTACAAGGGACAGAAACACGCTGACGGCTTTGCAGCCTACTCTTTAGGAAAGTCAGCAATGGTTCTTTTACACACCTCTCACCACAGACAGTGAGAGACATGGCCCGCCTTTGATAACCCAGTTAGCCGCACTGGGGAGACAGTGACAACCTTGTGGGGACTCGAACCCCCAACCTTAGGATCAGCGATCCTGCGCCCTATCCACTAGACCACCACTGCCCCAAATGATGAGAGAAATAAAGTGAATATTTCAACACTGAAGCAGCAGCTGGAACATAGAAACTCACTGTGGGTGTGGCTTAATAGTCTAATGGACAGGCTCCTCCCACAATTGTTGTTTGAGACTCCACCTGCAACATCGCTCAGGAATCTAAATCAGGACCAGGCAGCAGTATCGAGACGCAGTGATCCCTCACTACTTCATGCTTCAGCGGATCACAGGTTTTTCAAAAATATTCATCAAAAAATAAGGAAATTGAGGAAGAATAGGGGGGAAAAGTTAAGTAAAATGTAAAACAAGACCAATTATGAAAAAAACCCAAACAACCAAAAAAAAAAACTACCCAAAACCCCCATCAAAACGAGCTATATTTTATTACGTTTTATGTGAGGTGCGCTCACAAACTTACTTTCTTCCAGAAGAGACAGGAGCATAGGGTGACTTATTAAAGCAGAGGTAGGAGCACAGAGGTAGACTACATCTTGTGTAGATGATGCAATTTGAAGGAAGTCAGTGACTGCAAAGTAGTAGTGGGTGAGAGTGTTACCAAACAGCATAGGATGGTGGTGTGCAGGATGACGCTGATGGTGAGGAAGGTGAAGGCAAAAGCAGAGCAGAACACAAAGTGGAGGAAGCTGAAAAGGGAAGAGGGTTGTGTTGTCTTCAAGGAGTTGAAACAGGCTTTGGATGGTCAGGAAGTGCTTCCAGATGACTGGACAACCATAGCAAATGTGATCAGAGAGACAGGTCGGAGAGTTCTTGGTGTGTCCTCTGAAGGACAGTAGATAAGGAGACTTGGTGGTGGAATGAGGAAGTGCAGGAGTGTGTACAGAGGAAGAGGTTAGCTAAGAGGAAATGGGACATTGAGGACCGAAGAGAGTAAACAGGAGTACAGGGACACACAGCGTAAGGTGAAGGTAGCGGTGTCAAAAGGCCAAACAGAGGGCGTATGATGACTTGTATGACAGGTTGGACAGTAAGGAGGGAGAAAATGATTTATACAGGTTGGCACAGCAGAGAAATAGAGATGGGAACGACGTGCAGCAAGTTAGAGTGATTAAAGACAGAGAGGGAAATGTATTGACTGATGACAGAAGTGTGCTTGGAAGATGGAAAGAGTACTTTGAAGAATGAAGAAAATGAGAGAGAGAGAAAAAAAAAAAAAAAAAGAGTAGAAGAGGTGACTGATGAGGACCAGGAAGTAGCAAAGATTAGTAAGGGTGAAGTGAGGAGAGCGCTGAAGAGGATGAAGAATGGAAAGGCAGTTGGTCCTGATGACATACCAATGGAGGTATGGAAGTGTCTAGGAGAGGTAGCAGTAGATTTTCCGACAAGAACATTCAGCAAGGTCTTAAAGTGAGCAGATGCCGGAGGAATGGAGAAGTGTGCTGGTGCTCATTTTTAAGAACAAGGGAGATGTGCATGCAGAGTTGTGGCAACTACAGAGGGATAAAGTTGATGAGCCATACAATGAAGCCATGGGAAAGAATAGTGGAAGCTAGATTAAGGGCAGTGGTGGTCTGGTGGTATAGGGCGGTGGATCGCTGATCCAAAGGTTGGGGGTTCGAGTACCACTCTCCACAAGGTTGTCACTGTCCCCCCAGTGCAGCTAACTGGGTTATCAAAGGCGGGCCATGTCTGTCACTGTCTATGGTGAGAGGCATGTAAAAGAACCATTGCTGACTTTCGTAAAGAGTAGGCTGCAAAGTCGTCAGCGTGTTTCTGTCCCTTGCTTAAAGGGTTGTGACAGGAAGTGCATCCAACGTAAAAACCTCTGCCAAATCAAACGTGCGAATCAGATGATTCACTGTGGCGACTCCCAAGTAAAAGGGAAAAAGCCAAAAGGAAGACGGACAGATTAAGGGCAGAGGTCAGCATCTGTGAACAACAGTTTGGTTTCATGCCAAGAAAGAGCACCACAGATGCAGTGTTTGCTTTGAGGATGTTAATAGAGAAGTACAGAGGGAACTGCATTGTGCCTTTGTGGATCTGGAGAAAGCATACCACAGGGTGCCAAGAGAGGAATTGTGGTATTGCATGACGAATTCTGGATTGGCAAAGTAGTATGTTAGAGTGGTGCAGGGCATGAGAGATGTCAGACAGTGGTGAGGTGTGCTGTCGGCGTGACCAAAGAATTCAAGATGGAGGTGGGACTGCATCAAGGATCAGCTCTGAGCCCCTTCTTGTTTGCTGTGGTGATGGACAGGCTGACAGATGAGGTTAGACAAGAATCTCCATGGACTATGATGTTTGCAGATGACATTGTGATCTGTAGTGAGAGCAGATAACAAGTGCAGGAAAATCTAGAGAGGTGGAGGTATGACGTGGAAAGGAGAGGAATGAAGGTTAGCCTCAGTAAGACAGAATACATGTGTGTGAACGAGAAGGACCCAAGAGGAACGGCGAGGTGAAACGGAGCAGAGATAAAGAAGGTGGAGGATTTTAAGTACTTAGGCTCAACAATCCAGAGCAATGGAGAGTGTGGAAAAGAGGTGAAGAAGCGTGTGCAGGTAGGTTGGAATGGTTGGGGAAAAGTGTCCGGTGTGATGTGTGATAGGAAGGTATCGGCAAGAATGAAAGGAAAAGTGTACAAGACGGTGGTGAGGCCAGCGATGTTGTATGGTTTAGAGACAGTGGCCCTGGGGAAAAGACAGGAGGCAGAGCTGGAGGTAGCAGAGATGAAAATGTTGAGGTGCTCTTTGGGAGTAACGAGGATGGATAGGATCAGGAATGAGTACATCAGAGGGACAGCATATGTTAGAGGTATTGGAGACAAAGTCAGAGAGGCTAGATTGAGATGGTTTGGAAATGTACAGAGGAGGGATAGTGAATATATTGGTAGTAGGATGTTGAGGTTGGCACTAGCTGGCAGAAGGCCTAGAGAAAGACCAAAAAAAGAGATTTATGGATGTGGTGAAGGAGGACATGAAGGTCGTTGACATAAGAGAAGATGATGCAGAGGTCAGGGTGAAATGGAGGCAGATGATTTGCTGTGGTGACTCCTGAAAGGAATAGCTGAAATGAAAAGAAGTGCGAGTCTGTGTGTGCGCACGTGCACACATCTGTATGTGTGTGTATTTATATTTTATTTACATCTTATGCATCATTTTTGAATGTTTAATCATCCCTGTATACCCTGATGCCATATTCGCAAGTTTAATGTTTTCATGTTTAATGTTAGCGCTCTTACGCCACAGGTTAGCGTTCTCTTGCTACATTAGCTCTCGTTTACTAGCTTAGCTTTCACTCACTTGCTAGATTCTGATGTACAATAACCTTCACTTCAGTCGCTATGCTAGGCTAGTTATCTTTTCCCGAGTTAGCATGCAGTTATTGGTCTTAGCTTAGTGTAGTTAACACTATCGCTAACTGAAGTTTATAAGATTCTCTACATGCCTCCCCAAACACACAGAAATGCTAACAACTGCTCACGTTACGTCTCAATAACATGATCTACATAAAGTTAGCGTTCGAGTTCAGTCTGAGATTGAAATGTGAAACTACATCCATGAATAAGCCACGCCCACAAATAAGAACAGCAACACTGTTTGCCATTGCTGACTCTCATGAAGACAAGGCTGCAAAGCAATCAGTGTGTTATGTCTCTTGCTACAGGGTTGTATCAGGAAGGGCATCCGACATCAAACCCTATGCCAAATCAAACGTGCAAATCATTCGCTGTGGTGACCCCTGATAAAGGGAAAAGGCCAAAAGGAAATCTCTCTCTCTCGCTCACAGTGAGAGATCGTCAAGTTTCAGAACCAAATAAATCTCGGGTGTTTACTGTAAGTGCTCCCCGAAGGCGGTGGTGATTCTGTAGATGGCGGTTTTCAGAGACGCTCTCAGAGCAAAGCGCAGAGTTTTATACGTCGAGTCGCCCAAACTGCACGATGTCTTCCCCGGCTTACTCGAGGCGTGAGGAAGCTTAAAGTGACGGTCCACAGCCTGCAACACACAAATATTCATCATAAAAACCTACCAACTGACAGAAATCATCGTTATTACTTTCCTCTTCTCGCTTATTTTATTCACCTCCTGTAGAGACAACATGCTGCTGAGGATGCTGGGTAATGTAGTCTGCACCACGCCATACTTATCCTCAGAGTACGATGCCGCAACCAAGTGAGACAATCCTGTAAGTAAAATTACATCATCACAAAAAAACACGACCACCAACCGATACAGTACTGATCTCATAACCACATGATTATTTATAAACAAATTCAACATCATCTCTTCCTCTGCGATCATGACCATGCCACACCCATTATGGATCAAGGATGTTAAAAAAAAAAAAAAAAAAAAATTTAAAAATCTGAAATGTGTGAAATGAAAAAGAAAGAGGAGAGTAAAATCATCATCATGCTTGTTATGGGGGGAAAAAATAAAATTAAGTAAATAAATTTCCATTCGTGCCTTCAACAAAAGTTCTTATAAATTATTTTTATTTATTTTCTTTGTAGTCTGCAAAGCCATCAGCGTGTTTCTGTCCCTTGCTAAAGGGTTGTGTGAGGAAAGGAATCCGACGTAACAACCTACGTCAAATCAAACGTGCGAATCATTGGCTGTGGTTTGCATTTTTCTGAAACGGTTGCGGGTTTCATGTTAATTATTTTAATGTCAGAAAATTTTTCTTTTTTTTTTAATTTACACTAAATTGTATCATTATCCAAGTTTCTTTTTTATTTTTTTTTTTAGAGATCCTGGATCAACAGGCTGATGATAAAGGCGCATTTTACATGTAAAACACCTGATTCGTTCCGAGGCTCAAAAGACTACCCCATAACCCCTTTAAAAATGATAAAAGTACACAAATTTTGTATGAAATGCGTGAAAAGTAAAAGAAAATTATTTATTGAACCATTTAAACGTTAACATATTAAACCATTTTATTAACATTTATTAATTAAACCATTATTAAACATTTTTATTAACGCACATACACACGAACACAACTCCGTCTCTCTGTGTCCGTCTCTCTGTGTCCCACACACACACACACGGGCTCAATCCACACGCAGGACGCCGGAGCATTTTAAGACGGGGAATTCAAAGCGCATCCCCTGCTTGACAGATCGGAGGTCCAAACTCAACTTTAACTTGATTCCTTGAGGGATCGGAGGTCCAGATGAGCCGCGTTTTGCTCACATTCGCAGGAATGTGATTTGGCCATCACCAAAATATCTGAAAATCAGTCAGGGGTCTGGCTGGCCCTCCAGGGGGCGCAAGATCCCCAGTCAGGTCCAGGGTGAAACCCTGGTGGGGGGACAAGCTCCTAGGTTTTAAGCATTTCAGAAGGGGGAAAAAGGCTTTTTCATGACACTGAAAAAGCTCTAGAAAGTTTCATTTTTAATCTCCATATACACACTGTACCTTAACTTGTGGGTTTATCATGTGGGATTCCAACACTAATCAAAGTGTCAGTCACAAATCAAAAAGTCACTCTTAGAGATATGTCCTGCCTCACAACACTATTATCAACAGTTATTGTCTTTAAACACAATCTGGAAACAAACATGTTTTTTGAATTAATGTTTCTTTGCCTTTAGTGCTTTAGCATGGCACTTTCTTGCTTCCTTTTGTGCAGCCTGAAATGTGCTTCTGGAGGCTGCCTTAGAAAGTTTGTTGTCCTTCTGGATGCTGGGGCATTTCAGTTGAGGCTCAGATTCATCGTTTTACATTTCCAATATTAATGAGCTAAATAAATGTTCCTGCAATTGAATGCTATGGTTTCCTTTTCCATCCATTCCCACCTAAACTTGTTTTTCACGACTTAGTCTATTTCTTTGATTTGAGAAGAATCTTTTCTCTGGATCACCGACATCGATAGCTGAACAGATCAGAAGTGGCGCAAATGTCAACGTGCATGTTTCAACATCAGCGATTAGCTATTAGAACAATGACGTGGAAGAAACACGTCATTGTATTAGAAAGCCATTAGCCAATCAGCAGTAACATTTCAAGAGAGGTCATTTTATGCAAAGAAAAATCACATGCCTGCATTCGGCAGCGCGTGCCATTTATTAAACATTTACTGAAACAACTTAAAAAACGAAAAGTAAGCAGCAATGTGCGCACTCGAAAGAGTTAAGCCTACTTTCACCTCTGACTGACTCTGTACGCAGTCTCGCTATCTCTTTCACACACACACACACACACACACACACACTCTCGCTCTCTCTCTCTCTCTCACACACATACACACACACACAAAACTCCTTCTCTATGGTGTGTTTTGCCGAATGTGGGCTCCGCCCACACGCAACGCGCAGCTGACAGAACAATTGTATTTAAATGTTTAAATGGACGGGATGTTTTGTTTAAAGCGGAATTACAGTACCTGTTTGAAAGATCAGAGGTCCTGATTTAATATTAACTTGCTTCCTTGCGAGATCGGAGGTTTTAGTCCATAGAGCACTCTGCTCATACTCCTACTTCAATATCGTCCCGATTCTAGAAGATTTTCGGCGATAACGAAATATAACGCTGCAACGATCTCAAAACAAGCCAACAGTCCTCTTCCTTGAACTCTCCTCATGCGTGTGGCGGACAAAAGGTATGGGTACAGTAATGGGTACAGGTCAGCTCCGTCCTACCCAATGGGAGACCAGCGGGGCGGGATGTTCGGAGACAGCCAATGAGAGAGCAACTTGCGCATCATGTGAAACTTTGAGTGGCGCGTTTGGCGCTTTTCGTAAGAGGGGGTTGTTATACAGATGACGAAAAAACTTAGGAAAATGTTTTTCGTAACTCTGAGTTTTCGTACCCAGGGGGTTTCGTAAGTAGGGGGCCGACTGTATAGGTAAATATATTATATATATTTATATAAAAGCTTTGCTAGTGGAAAATACATTTATTCAAATATACTTTAATTTTTCAATTTAATTTACAAAATCTACATATACAAAAAAAAATTAGCTCATGACTGGTTTCTATTGAAAATTTTCTGTCAGATTTTTAATCGATAGTCTTCACATTTTTTAAACACAGTACACCCCACAGCAGCCACCTGGAGGCATCAGACATCATTTTTAACTTGAGATGTGTTCATGTGGAGTTTAAAACATTCCCACCTTCCAGAGCCCAGATGTGCGCTTGGCTGTCAGCAAACAGGGCTTGACTTGAAGCCTCAGGTAGCTGTTTAAAAAACACAAACACACATGCACACAGAATATAGCATTATAACACACTGTGACAATCTTTAAGCACCTCATAGCGAAGACGAGAAGAGCTCGGAAACACCAAGTACAGGAAAATTAAAAGAGCAGTCTGTGATTTTCAGGGCCGCCTGCTGCATACAATGGGCTTGGCTAATTTAAAGACCAGGGGGTAAAAAAATTATATTATATATATTGGGGGCAGTGGTGATCTAGTGGATAGGGCGCAGGATCGCTCATCCTAATGTTGGGGGTTCGAGTCCCCACAGGGTTGTCCCTGTCCCCCCCCAGTGCAGCTAACTGGGTTATCAAAGGCGGGCCAAGTCTCTCACTGTCCATGGTGAGAGGCATGTAAAAGAACCATTGCTGACTTTCGTAAAGAGTAGGCTGCAAAGCCGTCAGCGTGTTTCTGTCCCTTGCTAAGGGGTTGTGATAGGAAGGGCAACCGATGTAAAAACCTCTGCCAAATCAAATGTGCGAATCAGATGATTCGCTGTGGCGACTCCCGAGTAAAGGGGAAAAAGCCGAAAAGAAGAAATAAATATTACATTATATATATATATAATTAGCCTGCTGTAACATATTGCACAAAAACTAAAATGTTGTTTTTTTCCCCTACAAATTATCTCAAATAAAAAGGATATCATCATTATTTTGTATTATTAATCATAATAAAAATCTGGGAAAATTACAGACCGCACCTTTAAAGGAGAGCTTTACTCTGAAAATTATTTATAGATGCTAATTATGACTTATTAAGGACCTCAAAAACATAACACACCCACCACCACACCACACAGTACATATATATATATATATATATTTTTTTTTTGCTTGTTTGTTTACATAAAGAAAATGGCTAAAACTAGAGCATCATGGACATACGGATGACGAAAGATGCTTACCAGTCGCTTTGGTTTTCATTAGCATTAAGGTTAAAGATCATGTGAGGCACTTGGGTTCAAAGTAAAACACAAAGTCCTCTGTTACCACATGCAGCATGCTGATTTAACATGCATTCCTGTGCAAGCTTCTTACCTGATTTATTAAATACACAACCAGCCCACGCTTTGCCAAGAACCCTTTAACCTGAGCAAATAAAAGTATCAGTTCATAAAATCATCAACATATAAGAACATGGAAACTATAAAACTAACCATCAGTGTTCTGTTAAATCTTCAAAATACAAAAAGAAACGGAAACAAATCCCTGACCTCACATCATACTAGTGGGTGTGGCCTAAGATTTTCATAAGAAGTTTGATCGACACCAAACATGGAGATGACCAAATGATGATCCACACAGCAACACTGTTATACTGTCGCTACATTAGCATCTGCTTGCGAAGTCATGAAAGTTTCTCTTGCTAAGATAGCACTGTATGAATAGAGAGAAGTACCATGCTGCATTTGGCGTTCCAGTCAGAAAGCTGATGTCAGCTTAGTCCTGCCCACTTTTCCCATTTGTACAGGGGTTTAACCTGATTTCTTCTGTTATTCATTTTTACTCAGTGCTTTGGGGACAGTGTTGGGGGGAGAGGGAGACAGAGAGAGAGAGAGAGAGAGAGAGAGCGAGAGAATGCATGGGCACACATTCTCAGTACCTGTTCTTTCCTGTTTTGGAGCCACTGTGACAGAAAGCTGGGTTTCTGTTCACCTGGAGGTTTTGGGGCAGGATCAGGAGAAGGTGGTGGACTCTCATTGGCCTGCGGGTCTGATATCAAAGACATCGTAAAAACCTTCCAATTATTTATATGAACAGATTGAATTAACTAATAGCTGCAGCCATGTGAGGGTCACAGGCGTGTTTAAAGCCAGTGTGATAGCTCACCGGTGGAAGTGCTCCACAGCTTGGGATTTCTCCGAGTGACGTGAGGACTCTGAAAGGAGCCCAGCCAGGGTAACTGGGCCACCTGAGGACTGACCAAGGGTCTGAGGGCAGGGCTACAAATGGGCGCAGCCGAGTCAGGGGTGAACGGTGCGGTCAGGGGCGAGTTCACTCCTCTCACTGCCGAACCAAACACAGAGCCAGGAGTCTGGATTCGAGCGCTGGGTCGAGGAGTTTGAGGAAGATCCTCCGTCCCTAATTTCACAGCAGAGAAATAAAATACCTTATTAAATTTGATGTTAGCACAGTGGTTCTCAAATAGTGCGATGCCAGGGGGGCATGTCTGACCCCAGGGAACATGCTTTTTTTGCCATATTAGGATAAAGTGTAATTGTACATCCATTACAGCAGGTGGCAGTGGCTTCCTCACTGTCAGAGTGTGCCCAGAGGTAAAATAAGAAGTGAAGTTAATAAGCCCACCATGGAAATTTTAACAGGGACAAAGAGAGAGGCAGAGAGAGACTGAGACGGTGAGAAAAACGAAAGTCTCCCAGAAGCTAAGTCGAGGAGATATGATGAAGTGGATGTAGCACTCGGCTTCACTGTGCTGCAGTGAGAAACGATGAAAGACCGCTGTGTTTACTGTGTCTGAAAACATTGGCAGCGGACAGCATGAACCCAAATAAATTCAGGCGTCACTTGAAGACATCACACCCCGATCATGTGATGAGCCGCGTGAGTTTTTTCAGTAAAAACATGCCGAATATTGCCAACCCCGCTTTATGAATGCTTCTCCAGCAAACCAGCGAGCTCTGTTAGCACCAGATTAGGTGGAGTACCAAACTGCTCAGTGTAGAAAACCTCACAGCAGAGCAGAAGAAGTGATCCTACCTGCAGCAAGCACAGTCTCGGTCATGCTGGATGAGGTCACTGCTGTCCAGGTCCCAGTTCAGCATTGAGCAGGAGGTGAGAGTTCAGTATCGTGCTTTAAACCCTGCTTCGAAAAGCTGTGCACTGTGAAACGTGCTCATTATAGCCATTAATCTGGACTTAATCATTTGGGAAAAAAATAATAATAATACAGTGGTACCTCACCTTACGAAATTAATCCGTTCCAGAAGTGGTTTTGTAACCTGATTTTTTCATAAGTTGAGCCGCATTTTACATGTAAAAGGCCTGATTCATTTCAAGGTCCCCAATACTACCCCTAAACCCTTTAAAAATTCTAAAAGTATACCTTTTAAGGCCTCCATATGCTTCAATATCATACCAATGGTAGATGAGTTTTGGCCATATTCCTTTGCGATATCACTCAACCGCATGCCACGAGCCCGCTTCTTCTTTTCACTCGCACCGGGAATTTCTCATGCGTGCGTGCATGTGTGTGTGTGTGTGTGTGTGGTAACCATGTCTTCTGAGCAGAGTTCTCTTAGAGACCATGTCTTCTTAGCACAGTTAGCAGAATCTTACAAATGTTTATGCAAGGTTAAAATCCTGAGCCAAAAAATAAAGTTGCAATGAGCACACTCGAAAAACTAACGAAACAACAGTAACTCTGTCCTTTACGCGTGTTAGAACTCCGGGACGAATAATGGGTCGAAGGCACACGAAAAGCATCATTGGTATTATAGAGATGTAGCTCCCTCCTAGCCAATGGGAGGACAGCAGGGCAGGATGTTGGGAGATATCCAATGGGAGAGCAATTCGCGCATTGTTTGAATTTTTGCGAGGGCGCGTTTTGTAACGTGAAGTTGTTACGTATCCAGAGACGGAAATTTTAGGCAAATGTGTTTCGTAACCTGGATTTTTCGTTTGTTGTCTTCGTTTGCCTTTCGTAATGTGAGGTACCACTGTAATAACAAAATACAAATTGTTTTGTTTTGTAGGTTAAAATGTTTTATATATTGTGCTCCTGAGTTAATATTGCTGATCAATTTGAATTTATTATTCTTGATTGATTTTATTTTTCATTATCAAATGGTTGGTCAAAAATGTTTACAGTTTAAATAAGGATACTTTTTTAATTTCAGGCAAATTGATGCACTTAATATTTTTGTTTAAAGACTAAAAATTGTTAATAAAGTTATTCTTTGTTGGAATTGATCTATATTTCTTCCTTTTTTTGTATTACATAAGGTTAATAAGGATACAGTGTTATGCAGAGGATTACTAGACACATAACACTTTATATGTGGGGGCGTGAAATGTTTTCCTCTTCCTGGGGGGGGGGACAGAAAATAACTAAGGAGCACTGTGTTAGCACTAACAGTAACATAACTAATGTTAATGCTGGCGGCACGGTGGCGTAGTGGTTCACACATCCGTCTCACAGCAAGAAGGTTCTGGTTTGATTCCCATCTCAAGCGTTTGTGTGTGGAGTTGGCATGTTCTCACAGTGTTCGTGCGGGTTTCCTCCAGGTACTCCGATTTCCTCCCACAGCTCAAAAGCATGCACAGTAGGTGAATTTGTTGTTCCAAATTGCCCCAAACTGCGAGTATGATTGGTTGCTTGAGTGTTGGCCCTGCAATGGCCAGGCAAGATGTCCAGGGTGTACCCCATCCTGGCCAGAGTCAGCTAAGATGGGCACCCACCTCTCTACGACCCGAATTAGGATTAAGGTTCAGAGAATGAATGTTAATGCTAATATAAATATTATTTAAGAATATCACATTAGTGGGGCCACTGGGGTAATTCAACCGTGGGGGAGGGGGCACTAGACAGTGCTCTCGATCATGCCGGTCCCAAGCCCAGATAAATGCAGAGGGTTGTGTCAAGAAGAGCATACGATGTAAAACCTGAGTCACATCAAATATGCAAATCACAAATATTACCTCCATATCGGATCAGTCGAGGCCTGGGTTAACAACAACCGCCATCAGTGCTGTGGAAATTGGACTACTGTTGGTCGAAGAAGGAGAGGCAGGAGGTGTGTCCGTAAGCAGAGAGAGAAGAGGAAAAGCATGAGTCTAGGATTGAGAGCAGGGACTTTGAATGTTGGAAACAATGATAGAAAAAAGGTACAGAGCTAGCTGACATGATGCAGAGGAGGAAAGTGGACATACTGTGTGTCCAGGAGACCAGGTGGAAAGGCAGCAAGGCTAGAAGCTTAGGAGCAGGGTTTAAGCGGTTTTATCATGGTGTGGATGGGAAGAAAAATGGAGTAGGAGTCATCTTGAAGGAGGGGTTTGTCAGGAATGTTCTAGAAGTGAAAAGAGTGTCAGACAGAATGAGGAGTCTCAAGTTAGAAATTGAAGGTGTGAGGGTCAATGTTGTTAGTGCTTATGCCCCACAGGCAGGATGTCAGCTAGAACAGAAGGAGAGATTCTGGAGTAAGTTAGATGAAGTGATGCAGAGTACCCCCAGAGGTGAAAGAGTGGCCATTGGGGCAGACTTCAATAGACATGTTGGTGCAGGAAACAGAAGGGACAAGGAAGTGATGGGTAGGTCTGGTATCCAGGACAGGAACACAGAGGGACAGATGTTGATAGATTTTGCGAAAAGGATGGAAATGGCTGTGGTGGATACTTTCTTCCAGAAGAGACAAGGGCATAGGTTGACTTATAAAAGCGGAGGTAGGAGCACACGGGTAGACTACATCTTGTGCAGACGATGCAATTTGAAGGAAGTCAGTGACTGCAAAGTAGTAGTGGGTGAGAGTGTTGTCAAACAGCATAGGATGGTGGTGTGCAGGATAACGCTGATGGTGAAAAAGGTGAAGAAGGCAAAGGCAGAACAGAAGACAAAGTGGGGGAAGCTGAAAAAGGAAGAGTGTCATGTTGTCTTCAAGGAGGAGTTGAAACAGGGTTTGGGTGGTTAGGCAGTGCTTCCAGATTACTGGACAACTACAGCAAATGATATCAGGGAGACAGGTCAGAGTACGTGGTGTGTCCTCTGGAAGGAAAGTAGATAATGAGACTTGGTGAAGGAATGAGGAAGTGCAGGAGTGTGTACAAAGGAAGAGGTTAGCTAAGAAGAAATGGGACATTGACAGGACCGAAGAAAGTAAACAGAAGTACAGGGAGACGCAGCATAAGGCAAAGGTATTGGTGTCAAAGGGCGTATGATGACTTGTATGATAGGTTGCACATTAAGGAAAGAGAAAATGATTTATACAGGTTGGAACAGCAGAGAAATAGGGATTGGAATGACATACAGCAAGTTAGAGTGATTAAAGACAGAGAGGGAAATGTATTGACTGATGACAGAAGAGTGCTGGGAAGATGGAAAGAGTACTTTGAAGAGCTGATGAATGAGGAAAATGAGAGTTAAAAAAAAAGAGGAGAAGAGGTGACCGTTTAGGACCAGGAAGTGGCAAAGATTAGTGAGGGTGAAGTGAGAAGGGCATTGAAGAGGATGAAGAGTGGAAAGGCAGTTGGTTCTGATGACATATCTGTGGAGGTATGGAAGTGTCTAGGAGAGGTAGCAGTAGATTTTCTGACAAGAACATTCAACAAGGTCTTAGAGAGTGAGAGGATGCTAGAGGAATGGAGGAGAAGTGTGCTGGTGCCCATTTTTAAGAACAAGGGAAACGTGCAGAGTTATGACAACTACAGGGGGATAAAGTTGATGAGCCATACGATGAAGTTATGGGAAAGAATAGTGGAAGCTAGACTAAGGGCAGAGGTCAGCATCTGTGAACAACAGCTTGGTTTCATGCCAAGAAAGAGCACCACAGATGCAGTGTTTGTTTTGAGGATGTTAATAGAGAAGGTCAGAAGAAGCTGCATTGTGCCTTTGTGGATCTGGAGAAAACATATGACAGGGTGCCGAGAAAGGAACTGTGGTATTGCATGAGGAAGTCTGGAGTGGCAGAGAAGTATGTTAGAGTGGTGCAGGACATGTATGAGAGATGTAAGACAGTGGTGAGGTGGGCTGTCGGCGTGACAGAAGAGTTCAAGGTGGAGGTGGGACTGCATCAAGGATCAGCTCTGAGCCCCTTCTTGTTTGCTATCGTGATGGACAGGCTGACATACGAGGTTAGACAAGAAGCTCCATGGACTATGATGTTTGCAGATGACATTGTGATCTGTAGTGAGAAAAGAGGTGAAGAAGCGTGTGCAGGCAGGTTGGAATGGTTGGAGAAAAGTGTCCGGTGTGATGTGCAATAGGAAGGTATCGGCAAGAATGAAAGGAAAAGTGTACAAAACCGTGATGAGGCCAGCGATTTGTATGGTTTAGAAACAGTGGCCCTGGGGAAAAGACAGGAGGCAGAGCTGGAGATAGCAGAGATGAAAATGTTGAGGATTTCTTTGGGAGTAACGAGGATGGATAGGATCAGGAATGAATACATCAGAGGGACAGCATATGTTAGAGAGGTATTGGAGAAAAAGTCAGAGAGGCTAGATTGAGATGGTTTGGAAATGTACAGAGGAGGGATAGTGAATATATTGGTAGTAGGATGCTGAGGTTGGCACTAGTCTTGTCTTGGTCAATACTGAGGTTGGCAGTAGCAGGCAGAAGGCCTAGAGGAAGACCAAAAAAGAGATTTATGGATGTGGTGAAGGAGGACATGAAGGTCGTTGGCATAAGAGAAAAAGATGCAGACGACAGGGTGAGTTGGAGGCAGATGATTTGCTGTGGCGACCCCTGAAGGGAACAGCCGAAAGGAAAAGACGACGTGGGGCCAGTAGTGTATTGGTTAGGTTTATGGGCTGACGATCAGCTGTCATGGATTTAAATCCTTATTAGACCTCCCCACCATGATAAAACGGGCAGTGGTGGCCTCGTGGTATAGGGCACTGGATCGCTGATCCTTAGGTTGGGGGTTCAAGTTCCATTCTCCACAAGCTTGTCACTGTCCTCCCAGTGCAGCCTCTCACGGTCTATGGTGAGAAGTTCATGTAAAAGAACCATTGCTGACTTTCGACAAGAATAGCTGCAAAGCCGTCAGCGTGTTTCCGCCCTGCGATGGACTGGCGAGCTGTCCACGGTGTACTCTACCCTCGCCCGGAGTTGGCTGGGATGGGCGCCAGCCTCCTCATGACCCTAATTGGGATCAAGCAGTTACAGAAAATGAACTGATGAACCATGACAAGACCCCTGAGTAAGCTCTTGACCTCATTTTTGTCTGTGTCCACTTCGCAGTATAAATGAGTACCAGTCAAAAATACTGCTAAGGTGGGCTGCGGTGGACTTCCAGGTAGTGTTGAACTCCTAGTGGCCTCATGCTACAGAAAACGGGGATAAGCATGGTGAGCCATTAGGCCCAGGTGTGAAAGCTTGTAAAAACAGATTTCCCTTACCAAAGCTAATATCACTAACATTAAAGCTAAAATAATGAAGGTCAAATCTAATAGTTAAGGAAACTCATAAAACTAAACAATATTAGATGTAGCCAAGTATACAGCCAACCTCATCACAGCAGATATAATTAACATGGATATCCCAGCCATCAAAATGCAACACGATGAACATATCTACTTTTGTTAACACCAGTACTGACTGTTACACCAGCACACAAATATAAATAACAAAGTTCATATAGTTAAAAATGGCAGAAAAATCCAACGTAGCAAGAAAATTAAAACTCAACATGCTTGTTAATGTGCCTAGTAGTATAGACAACGAAGATAGTTAAGGATATGAATGTAAATAATGTAATAACAAGAGTCATTTTACAAAGTTGATGTAATTAACATTAACATGATGAACTAGCAAATCTAACAAACTATTTTAAAGTAATATGGCTAACAAGTAACGTGGGGAACTACAAATGACATCAACATCGATACATGCTGTCATTAGCGTTGATAAAATCCCACAGTAAGTTTAACTAGATATACCATTAAAACCATTAGCCTTTAACTTAAGTTACCTCTGTGTGTGTGTGTGTGTGCGCGCGTGTGTGTGTATTACCTGAGAAAGAAGAGGAGCTGGATTTGCTGTCACTTCTCTCAGATGTCGGTTTCATTCTTCCATTAGATGCTACGATATCATGATGAGCAACAAGACGCTGGGTTAAATCACTTAGCAGCGTCACACACTCATTACTGATAGCATTCCAGCTATGAGGGTGACCACCTACACACACACACACACACACACACACACACACACACAACTGAAAGACAGATACTGCTGTGTACAGGCTAGCTAATAAATGAGGATGATTCAGCCAGCAATTTAACCTCATACTGTACCAATTTTAAACATACAGCAACCATGGAAATGTAGAAGAATCCAGAATGCTAAACATTCACCTCACATGTGCTAGTAAATTGCTACCAAAATACACACATCATGTGTTATTACATAATAACTACAATTAGCTTGACCAGCTAACCCAATTCTAGCATTTAAAAAGGGCGGCTATACAAACAACTCTCCCAGGTAAAATGTAGTGATGAATTCTCTCACAATGATAACATTACATGATGTAGCTTGGTTAGCGGTTATTGCAAAGTGTAAGAACCATGTAAATACAGACATTATATTCATTTTCTGAATAATTCCCCAACAATTCTGAGGAACATGCTGATGTCCTGGGCACTAATCTAATCAGATGATTTCGCAAAAATTTGTCATGTAAGTAACATGAATTACTTTAGTGGCAAGTTAGCTGCAACATTAAGTTAACAATATTAAATAAATGTGCCTCAATGTTAGTTGTTTGCATCATATATACACATTTACAGTTGTGTTTGTAATGTTAAACCATGCTGAGGTCTGTCACGCTGTGTTTTTACCTATACTGTACCGTATTTTCCGGACTATAAGTCACTTTTTTTTTTTTTCCCATACTTTGGCTGAATGTACGACTTGTACACCAGAGCGCCTTATGTGAAATTATGACATTATAATCCTGTTCGTCATGATAATATCAGACATAATTTTACATGTTTGTTATTTTTACACTCACAACTACATCAGGGCACTGTAGGCTTGGGTACCAGTACTTGCTTCTCTTTAGTGCAGAGGATCCTGTGTCCATGTTTTCCAAAAAGAATTCAACAAATTAAGGTTTTGATTTACTACCTGAGAACTCGTTCAGATGTTTCGGCCAGAGAAGACGGCGAGATTTCTGGATCATACTTACATACTTTTATGATAGAGCCTCCACCTGCGTTTGTGGATGACCTGAAGACTGTATTTACAGACACTGATTTCTGGAAGTGCTCCTGAACTCACGCAATGATTTTCATGAATGAATCAAGCCCGTTTTTAATATAGTGCCACCTAAGGCCCAGATGATCATGAATACATCCACTATCCAGTTTCAGCCTTTGGTCTTGTTCACAGAGATTTCTTCAGATTCTCAGAACCTCAGATTCTCAGAAAGAAGAAAAGTGGAGATTATTATTACTGCAATTAAGAAAACAAAAAAAAAAGCTAATTTTGGGTTAAAAGCTAGAGGAACGAACTTGCACATGGGTGCTTGAGTAACGTGCTGCAGGGAGGGTCTTGTCAACAGTGCAGCTGCTCTCCACGTCCACGTAGTGAAATTATTACACATAAGGTAATTCTGTTTGTCATAATAATTTCATGTTTATTTTTACACTCAACTGCAAGAAGGCAACAAGAAGGCAGAAAAGCCAAGATTATTATTACTGCAATGAACAAAACAAAACAAAAAGCTAATTGCAGGCTAAAAGCTAATCACAAGCTAAAAGCTAGGTGGCCACAGCTAGAGGAACGAGCTCGCACATGGGTGCTTGAGCAACATGCCTCAGGGAGGGCCTTGTCACAGCGCAGTTACGTCTCCACGTCCCGGTAGATGTCAAGATGAAGAATATAAATGACTGTGTGTGAGGACTTTCTTGGTGTTACCGCTTCATGCAATATAACCGCCTCTCTATCAGAGTGAGGACCACAACGTCACAAAACTGACAGCACATTTCCTAGCCAAGGTAGACCGTTTCCATGAGTTTATGACTTATAGTCCAATGTGACTTATATACGTTTTTTTCTTTCCTTATTATGCATTTTTTTGCATATCATGCGACTTGCACTCCAGAGCAACGTATAGTCTGGAAAATACGGTACTTATTTTACTTAGTTTAGCTTTTCTGTGTTAACTACAACATTACCATCATGTAAGAAATTACTTGGATAGTCAGGGAAATTGCTAGACATGGTAAATTGAAAGCATACACACGATATCTACACTGCCCAGACACCAAGCAACTCACAACTTTAAACCACCACACCCCTAAAAGAAAAGCCAGCTAGTAAACAAATTTACAGTTGGTGTATGATCATGGCACTGAATGCAGCAGTGTAACACACAGATGGGTGGAGACAGGCTCACCTGGCTGGCTGAGGCTGAAGACTTCCTGTCTGCGTGAAGGGGAATGCTGGGAAAGCAAGGCTAAGTCCTGCAGTGCCAGAAACTGAACAACCACAAACACAAAAAGAAAAAATAAATATTTCAGCTTGTTGGGTTTTTTTTTTAATTATTATTAATTATTTATTTTTTTAATTATTGGTATTGGCACATACCTTCATGATCAGTACACCGTTTTGTGTGAGGACTTTAGGAAGACATTCTTCAGTGTCCTCAGCAAATGACAACTGCACTGGAAACCTGTAAGGCTACATAACAAGCACAACTTGTAACAAACGAAAACTAACTTGCATGTTGTAAAACAGTCTTGCATTTTGAGTTCTGTATTTTGTCTCTTCTTGCTTGATCCAAGACTTCAGCTGTTCAAAGGTCTGTGGTCTCTTCTCCTCATCACGATACGTCATATTTTCGATAGGACACAAAGCTACACCGCAGCAGGCAAGTCAACCACACTACCAAGCCACGCTGTTGTCGCTTGTGTAGAATCAAACCCAGTACTGTCCCGCTGAAATAGGTAGCAGGATTTCCAGGTAAGTGACGCTGCTCAGACAGTAATATAATACAGTAACAGAACTCCCAATACACGTCGCCATATAAATGCGCTTCTCGATGGACCCAGAGGTGTACTCAGACGGTCGAGATCGCTCTTCAGTGCAAAGATCTAAACACCCGCATATTTAGGACTTACCAACTGGACCACATGTTGTACTGTAATGACTTTCTCGTATACAGTTTGCATTTTTAATGGCTCCACCAAAATGAGGACGTCTTTCCCTTTTGGATCTGGTTCCTCTCAAAGTTACTTCCTCGCGTCAACTGAAAGAGCTTTTCTTTGCCACCATTGCCATAGGCAACGCTCCTTAGGGACGTGTAGGGGTTGTAGAAAATGTTTTAACACACCTCTGAAGGTGCACACTGTTCCTTGAAAACTTCTACTTTTACTATGTTAGGTTGCTTTGTGACAATTTCAAATGGTATAAAATCACAAATACAAATCAAACTGAATTGAAATGAATAAACGGAGCAGTCCCCACACATAAAACTCACCCATGCCTTGGGCACTGATGTATCCTCATACCACCAGCGATGCTGGTTTTTATAAACGCCCAATGGTAGTAATCTGAACAAATGTTTTTATCTCAAGACCTGAAATATGGATTCAACTAACAACAGAACATGGTTCCACAGTCTTTCTGTCCATCGGAGAGGAGTTTGGGTCCAGAGTTTGCTTCCACCTTACTTCTGCATTTAACCACTGTACGGCTTCCTCCTTGTGTAGTACAGATTCAGGCTGCATTTCGGGGGGCTTGAACCCCCAACCTTAGGATCAGCAATCCAACACCTTACCACTGGCCCAGCACTGCCCTGACTGTTCATCATCAGTTCATTTTCTGTAACCGCTTCATCCTAATTAGGGTCGCGGGGAGGCTGGTGCCCATCCCAACCAACTCAGGGCGAGGGCAGAGTACACCCCGGACAGCTCGCCAGGCCATCGCAGGGTGGAAACACGCTGACGGCTTTGCAGCCTACTCTTTTTACGAAAGTCAGCAATGGTTCTTTTACATGCCTCACACCATAGACAGTGAGAGAGACATGGCCGGCCTTTGATAACCCAGTTAGCTGCACTGGGGGGCCCTGACTGTTACTTAAATAATAAACTGTTTCAGGCATCAAATTATAACTTTTCTTATATTTACAAAACACAGATTAGGTTTGTCAGTACGTACCAGTATTACCTTTTGTTTGTGGGACTTTTAAGTTAAATTAATTGTGGTGAAACAGATTTTGTCTTTTAGAGTTCTGTACCTCTGTAATGCAAATCCTGAAGAGCAGCACAGTGAGGTACCAGCTGAGCAGAAGGAAGGTTCCACTGATCCACAGCTGATAGAACAACGATACATCAAACAGTCCCCCGAACGAGTCCAGAGAGCGCACAGAACTGAAGCGGGACAGAAACAGAAAGCTCACTTTGCCGATGTAATCCGAGAGCAAGGACAGGACGATGCAGAACATGTGCAACATAAAAAAATGTAAAATTGTTTTCAAAGTATTGAGGTGTAAGAATCATGGATCGTACAGATTGTAAAATATTTTTACAACACCCAGGCAACACCTACAAGAGGAAGCTCAATATCAAACCTGTCTATGTGTAGATTCAGCATGTTGGAGAGCCAGGATCTTGGGATGTGCCCTGAAAGTTAAAGGAGATCATTATTCAGGAAAACCAGAGTGTTTTAATTCTTAAATTTGGTTTATTTGTTACATACCAAAGAAGAAATACAGGACGACATAATTCCTGACTGAATAGAAAGAGCGAACAGCACAGCACTTCACCAGCCACCATACAGAGCCTTTAAACCGCATGTACTTATATTGCTGTGACACACACACACACACACACACACACACACACACACACACACAGCTGTACATATCACAAGTCACACTTCAACTGCTCCCAATACACTGCAATCAAAGCCCCACCCACATTTACAGAACAATATGTTTTGATTGACATGGCAGCCAGCCAATCACATAACTCATCTTTCAGCCAGGCTGATCAGGGTTTTATTTTTTAAAAAGCAGCTTTTAAAAATGTATATTTAACATTCTTAAACTGCTTATGCATTAATGTAGCGACAGCAAGGGACAAGAAAAAGGGGCTTAGCCTGATACAAATACATGTTATATTATTATATTGGAACTAATGACCTTTTCTTTTCAGCTTTTTCCGTTTTCAAGAGTCACCACAGCAAATCATCCGATTCGCACGTTTGATTTGGCATGGGTTTTTACGTCGGATGCCCTTCCTGTCACAACCCTTTGGCAAGACACAGAAACACGCTGACGGCTTTGCAGCCTACCCTTTACGAAAGTCAGCAATGGTTCTTTTACATCAACCTCTCACCATAGACAGTGACAGACATGACCCACCTTTGATAAACCAGTTAGCTGCACTGGGGGAACAGTGACAACCAGGTGGGGACTCGAACCCCCAACCTTCGGATCAGCGATCCTGCGCCCTATCCACTAGACCACCACTGCCCATTGGAAATAATGACCATATACACAAAAATATAACACACATACACACACAGAATGCACTCCTTTCTTATCATCTCACTGTGGAATAGTGTGATGATTCTTTAAATATTGTTTATAAAGTTTTTTCCTCCTGACCATATCAGGTCACATGTCTAGATAAAGTGAAAAAAAAAAACATCCAGAAGAGAGTTCAGGTTAGCGATTATATATTATTATTATGCAATGTACCTGTATGATGTGAAAGGAGACATAGTGGACATTTTGGACGACACCCATTAAACTGTGAGTGTAACCCAGAAACACTCCGGCCAGCAGCATGAACACGTGATACTCATTTAGACACACCATGACACTGCCACTGTCCAGGATCCACAAACATGTCAATAAATAAATAAAACACATATCAATAAATAAACACACACACACACAGATCAATACCTTAGCACAAACACACAAAGAAATAAATATATTCAAACACACAGATCAATAAACAACACACACACAAAAATAAATTAGCAAACATGTACATATCAATAGTTAAATATGTCAAAAAAAATGACAGCACAAGTACTAAATAATTAAGTAAATAAAGCAGTAAGTGTGTGTGTGTGTACCTCTCTCTGTGTGCGCATGGAGATTGGAGGGTGTGATAGCGTCCGCCGGCCATGACACACACACACCACATCGTCACCATCCCCACAGCGCAATGGATGAGAGCATGAACACACTGCCGGGGGTGGAGCACTTTTGCCAGGAGAGCCACCCGAGAACATGGGATGGAGGGAACAACTGCAACATAAAACCACACTTCTGATCTATACCATTATTTCCAACTGTGGATGCTGATCAAGATGATGATGATGGTGGTGGGGATGAAGATGGTGGCTGTAGATGTGAACTCTGACCTGTATAATACTGCAGGTTGAAGAGTGCAAGGAGAATAACGGCTGCACAGAGCAGGAACATGGAAAAAAACATCCTGGCTTCTGTGAGCAAACCTATACATCCTACACACACACACACACACAGAGAGAGAGAGAGAGAGAGAGAGAGAGAGAGAGAGAGAGGGGGGGGGGCAAGCAAATGAAACGGTCAGACGCTTAGAGACTGAATACATTGACGTTAGCTCAGACACAACAGACGGAGACATTGTGTGTGTGTGTGTGTGTGTGTGTATACCTGAGAGCCAGTGTGTGGGGTGAAACACACTGAACCTGATGAAGAGAACAAGTAAGATTGTAATGTAAGGCAGCAGCAACATTGACCACAATATACTGGCTACAGCTCTCCATCTCAGCACCTGAAACAAACCAACACACACTTTATACAAATTACACATTTGTACCATGGTACATTCAACAATAACAACAACATAACAACAATAATAAATGATTGTAAATTAATTCCTCTTTCTTTACATTTCAACTGTATGACAAAGTTTCATTAGTCAGCTTGTTTTTAGTAAACGTGCGAAAATAATCCTTACCTTCCGTACAAACCAACAATTCTGATTAAGTGAGAACATTCTGTACAGTAATGAAATCAAAATAAAGTTAAAGTGTTTAGAAATATATTACATTTCTACAACATGAGTGTTTCAGAAAATAAACGTGAACGCGCGTCATTCCGCGCCACACATTCGAAGGCCCCTCTCAGGCCCCCAACGGGAGGCGTCTAAATATAATGCCTGATCAAAAAATTTATATATATATATATATATATATATATATATATATATATACTTTTTTTAAATGTTCCCCCCTTTTTTTTAAACGAATTAATGGATAAATTAAGTCAAACTAATTAAAAAGTTGATGATTAATTTTCTTCGAAAGAAACAAAAATGCAAACAAAAATACGGTGTATAATTCGTACATGAATGAACAGAAAATAAAGTAATAAAATAAATTATAAAATGAGCAACACAAATATGTCATTGCTGTTAATAAATTAATTCATGAAAATCTAGCCATAGTAAACAGTTCAAACTTTTAGGAATGTATTTAAAAGTCATGGATGTACATACAGTATATTTCCTGTAGGTCCCAACTGAAATTTCCAACACAGTGAAACATGTAGGTGTACAGTATATGTATTTCTTTTACATTTGCAGCAATCCAGTAAACATATGTGCATCTCATTTAGCCTCAGCTGTCATTAAAGTAAGTGATGTATATAGCACCATGGGGACATTGGATATGGGGGATGGTTGTCCTGTGTCCATCTTGTGTCCATGTCTTGTCCATATGTTGTCCGTTGTCATATAATGGTTGTCCTTTGTCTGAACATCACGATGTGGAACTAATCCACTGCCTTCATAGTGGATGGTTGTGCTGTGTCCATGGGTCACTGAGTTGATGCTGATTGGCTCTTATGTATTGCTAAGTTGCGCGACAACATTTGTCAACAATGCTGAAACCCGTCTGTCCATAACATGAGACACAAACACAACTCACAAAGACCTTATGGGGAGCTTCACGTTTGCACAGTGCTGAAGTCAATTTTTTTTTTTTTTTTATCATTTTGAATGGCTGCCGTTGGGTAAGGTGACATTTCTTCTCTCCTGATTCTTGTTTTTCTCTGACTCCCATCTCAATCTGGTTTCGAACATGTTCATGGGAAGAATTTGTGTGGAGCCAGTGGACATGTCAGTCTGGACAGTTTTATGAACCAGCAGTTTCTGTGTTGTTCTATGATTGATGGCGGGGAGCAGGATTGGTTCCCGCTGAGCTTTTTTATCCTCCCAGAGCTTCAGAAGACGGCGCTGGTTGTTGGTCATGTCCTTGAGGTTGAGTTGAAGTAAATGGACTTTTTCCTCAAGCAGAGTTTTGGAGGTGATCGTGTTGGCGAGCTCAGATGAGAGCTCATTGAGGGTCAGGTTCAACCTCCCTGTCTTTTCCACCAGCACATTGCACTCCCGCTCTTTTTCCTGCAGGTCGCTGATGATGTCCTTTGTGGTTTTGCCTTGAAAGTTTGGGCTCGACTCCAGGCCGATCTCAGTCCTTAGAATCTTCACCTTCTTTCTGAGCTCTTTGTTCTCCGACGTCATGGATTTGAGTTTCTGTTTAATGGTGTCGAACGACTTTGTTCTCAATTCGCTCTGTCTCAGTTTCTCCTTGAGGGCATTCTCACGCTGAATGGCCTCATCTCGTTCCAAGCGGTACTGCTCCACCAGCTTTTGTGTGTCATGTAGAGATACTTTCATAGCCATCCTCATAATGGGTGTACGTACATCCAAACACAAGAGAGCAAAGCCTTGTGCTCTTTTACAGATCTTCAGGTCAGACTAATCGTCACATGGTTTTTAAATCAGATGGAGAATCTGAAGAATCGCACTGTGAACTCGACCAAGTGTTTCACACATCCACAGTGATGCAGCATCAACCTGAAGATCAAAAGTTTTGGAAGCAGCTTGAGTGTAACTTTAGGCCCAGTTTAGAATAACCATTATCTAGGACACGCCTGGAGCGGAAACAGTTTCAAGTGACACTATTTTTCTGCTTTGTTGTAATTAGGAAACTTTTTGTGGTTCAGTATCTTCATTACTGACGTTTTCATGTCATGAAGAGAACAGCAAGGCTGAACCATAAAAACATAATTCATAATTTCACACCTAATCATCACTACAGCTGATTTCATGCTCTCCATGTGTGAGGAGCAGCAACTTGAACAAATCAAACTGTTTGGACTTTGTGAGTTTAATTTTAAATCCAGTGTACTTCTTTCTATTCATTCCTTTTTTGATCCACTTAATTCTATTAGGGCAGCGGGGAGGCTGGAGCAAACCTCAGCTGACTCTGGGTGATGACGGGCCAGACCGTTGCAGGGTATCTCACACACACACACACACAGAAATTCATACTCACGCTCACAGCTAGGGGCAATCTGTCATAGCAGACTAGCCTGTTGTGATCTGCGGTGTCCTGGCAAGCTGTCTAGGGTGCACACTGCCCTCATTCAGAGTCGGCTGAGATGGTCACCAGCCTCCCTGCCACCCTAATTAAGATTAAGTGGGTTGAAAAATGAACAGATTAATGTGATTGTGTTTGTCTTTGGACTGTGGAAGGAAACTGAATCACCCAGAGAAAACCCTCATAAGTAAGGGGAGAACATGCAAACACCCCATGGAAACAAACACCGTCGCTGGGTTTCGGACTCAAAACCAGGACCTTCACGTTGTAACGTGGACATTCTACTCTAAGCAACTGTGCCGTTCCAGAACGCTTTGATTTTAAGTTCAATGTAAGTTTTATTCATTATCAGCAGCCGTCTGTGAGAATTGGGATCGGGGAAGGTTGGTTCACTGAAATTTCTTGTTTTTATTAAAGTTCTGGCTCGTCCGATAGGGAGGTTTCAAAAGGAGAGATCAAAATAAATCTTATACCTCCTTATACAAACCTTTCAGAATGTCTCAACATCCTCAAAGGCAGATGGAGTTTAATTGGTGGCTTCATCCAAAATCATTGAAGTGATTATTTATGGAGATTTTATGCAGCTATGATTTTCTATAGTTTTGCGGCGAACAGGCAGAGAAGTTAACACGCGGATTTTGTAGTGATATCATTCGTCCATTCAGAGAGAGAAGCATATTCTCCACTTTGCAGTGACAGAATCAACAAAATTATGAACATCACACCAGTAATATGTTGTTGACGATGTGAAATAAAGCAAGTGGATTTTTTTTTTAAACTTCGGTTCCAATTGATGCAGTTTATTACATACACAACATACTGAACATACACAAAGATTCCTTCATCCCAAACCCATTTCAATCCAGGTGTTTCTGCCTTGTAGATCTGAGACTGTTATGAATATATAGTTTTATCTCAGTAACATTTACAGATAAAACATCTTTAAAAATATGTCAGATGAGAAGGAAGCTACGGAAGAAAACTTATTTCAGATATTCAACCTCGCTGAGGTGTAAACACTGGTGTCATAAGTGTAGCATAGGCTCCTTTAAGGGCTGAATCATCTTCAACCTCAGGGTAAACAAACAAACAAACAAACAAACAAATCTCCTCTGGGTTTCCACAACTCCGGTCTGGAGTGAAAGAAGGAAAAGCTAACACTAAAATTTCTTTCACTTCCTAATTTCTGGATTCCTTTCAATCAGCTGTCTTGTTAGTTTAATTATCCGTGTAAGGAGTTCATGGTCATGTTGTTTTGCTCGTGGTGGTGCCGAGTGGTGGTTATGAGCCTCTGCTTCTGGGTTTTAGCTTTGTTGTTAAAATCTGTTTTTTCTTTATTGCTGCTCGTTGTGATGCTAGTCAGTGATACATAACAGCCATTCAGTATGAACTGAGGCATGGAACCGGGACCTTCTAAGTCGTCACTCAAAAGCTGTTATTAAATTCCGCCCGTAAAACCTCGAGTAAAAATCTACAAATACAGGTGTCATTCATGAACCACACTTAGATATTCTGAGAAAATATTGCTGTTATTATTTCAGAAAGAAAGAAATGTGAATAGGCGGCACTGTGGTTTGCATGTCCTCCTCACAGCAAGGTGGTCCTGGGTTCTATTCCCAGCCTGGGCATTTGTGTGTGGAGCTTACAGGTTCTCTCCATGTTTGTGTGAGTTTTCTCCGGGTCCTCCGGTTTCCTCCCACAATCCAAAAACATGCACAGCAGATTAATTGACTGTTTTAAATCACGACTAGCTGTGAGTATGAATGGTTGTGTGAGTGTTGGCCCTGTGATGGCCTGGTGAGCTGTCCAGAGTGTACCCTGCCCTCGCCCGGAGTTGGCTGAGATGGGCACCAGTCTTCCCGAGACCTTAATTAGGACTAAGTGGTTCAGAAAATGAATGAATGAGAAATATAAATAAATCCACACCTCATACAGTACATGCCTTTTAAATCAAAAACAGTCCAATAAAGAGAGAAAAAATGTAATCATAAGAATACTTTATTACAACACAATCTGGAAACATCTGTGAAGGAATAAAACATTGAGAGAAACAGTAATAGTTAAAAAAGGCACATATTGATAGTGCTGTGAAGATTTTAAACCAAATGTTCAGCAATCCTGAAAATTATGATTTATTATTACAGTATTATTATTTTTTTTATTATTATAAAGCAGTAATCTGTATTAAAAGGCACCATTTCACTTGATCGCACACACATACCTTGGCATAAACATTTACATTCATCTTTACTATGTATGTAACTGCTCTATGTAAACAGAAATAAAAAGAGAAAAAAAAAAACCCCGCGCACACGCACACACACACACACACACACACACACACATACACACACACATACACACACACACACACACACACTGCTCTTGTGTTGTTCCAATGACCTATGACCTCGTCTGTGGGGGAACATGATTCTAGAGAACGAGGCAACCAGAGAACCTGCAACTGAAGAAGAAGAACATGAGCTTCAGGAAGGAGGGAACTTGTAAAACAATTCTTACATCAAGTGAACATGGCCTTCGCTCTGCAGAAGACACCTGGTGTTGGAGACACCTTTCAGATGTACTGTACACTTCAATATTTTCAAATAACACTAACATTTAATGATGGACTAAGATTCACAAAGCAAATGAATAGACGGTGCGTTTAGGCCTGAGTCAGAGGCTCTGCCCACATCAACAAATCATCAGATTCACCTCATATATATATATATATCCCGTATACCCCGCGCTTTGTCTCAAGCACAAGCAAGTGCACCACTTTTGGTGGAGCGCCTCACATATTGTAAGTGTTGATTGGCTGTTTTAAACTTCATGTAATGTGACTCGGCTCAGCTTCATGTAAAGTGACCATCCGTCGACCATCGGAACCATTTACAAGTAGAAAGATCGCATCATAGAGAATGTTAAAGGTTATATTTGATACTGTATTTGATATTTGATGAGTGAATTTGATTAAAATTTAACTATTTGAAATTAATGTTGATATTATTTGATATATTTGATATTATTTTACAATGTTATATTTAATGCAGCCATGAGGCGGGGGGGGCACTAACCAGTGTCTCTCCCCCTTATGCCGGTCCCAAGCCCGGATAAATGCAGAGGGTTGCGACAGGAAGGGCATCCGGCGTAAAACTTCTGCCAAAAAAAAAAATGCGAATGATCAAAACAGAATTCATACCGGATCGGTCGAGGCCCGGGTTAACAACGACCGCCATCAGTGCTGTCAACCAACAGGGTGCTGATGGAAATTGGACTACTGTTGGTCGAAGACGTCGAAGAAGGAGAGGCGGAAGGCGTGTCCGTAGGCAGAGAGAGAAGAGGAAATGCGTGAGCCTCGGACTGAGAGTAGGGACTTTGAATGTTGGAACTATGCAAGGAAAAGATAGGGAGCTGGCTGACATGATGCAGAGGAGGAAGGTGGACATACTGTGTGTTCAGGAGACAAGGTGGAAAGGTAGAAAGGCTAAAAGCTTAGGAGCAAGGTTTAAACTGTTTTATAATGGTGTGGATGGGAAGAGAAATGGAGTAGGAGTCATCTTGAAGGAGGGGTTTGTCAGGAATGTTCTAGAAGTGAAAAGAGTGTCAGACAGAGTGATGAGTCTCAAGTTAGAAATTGAAGGCGTGATAGTCAATGTTGTTAGTGCTTATGCCCCACAGGCAGGATGTAAGCTAGAAGAGAAGGAGAGATTCTGGAGTGAGTTAGATGAAGTGATGCAGAGTACCCCCAGAGGTGAAAGAGTGGTCATTGGAGCAGACTTCAATGGACATGTTGGTGCAGGCAACAGAGGGGACGAGGAAGTGATGGGCAGGTTTGGTATCCAGGACAGGAACACAGAAGGACAGATGTTGATCGATTTTGCAAAAAGGATGGAAATGGCTGTGGTGAATACTTTCTTCAAGAAGAAACAGAAGCATAGGGTGACTTATGAAAGCGGAGGTAAGAGCACACAGGTAGACTACATCTTGTGTAGGCGATGTAATTTGAAGGAAGTCAGTGACTGCAAAGTAGTAGTGGGTGAGAGTGTTGCCAAACAGCATAGGATGGTGGTGTGCAGGATGACACTGATGGTGAGAAAGGTGAAAAAGGCAAAGGTAGAGCAGAAGACAAAGTGGTGGAAGCTGAAAAAGGAAGAGTGTCGTGTTGTCTTCAAGGAGGAGTTGAAACAGGCTTTGGGTAGTCAGGAAGTGCTTCCAGAGGACTGGACAACCACAGCCAATGTGATCAGGGAGACCGGTAGGAGAGTACTTGGTGTGTCCTCTGGAAGGAAAGTAGATAAGGAAACTTGGTGGTGGAATGAGGAAGTGCAGGAGTGTGTACAAAAGAAGAGGTTAGCCAAGAAGAAGTGGGACATTGAGAGGACCGAAGAGAGTAAACAGGAGTACAGGGAGACACAGCGTAAGGCGAAGGTAGCAGTGGCTAAGGCCAAACAGAGGGCGTATGATGACTTGTATGATAGGTTGAACAGTAAGGAGGGAGAAAATGATCTATACAGGTTAGCACAGCAGAGAAATAGAGATGGGAAAGACGTGCAGCAAGTTAGAGTGATAAAGGACAGAGAGGGAAATGTATTGACTGATGACAGAAGTGTGCTGGGAAGATGGAAAGAGTACTTTGAAGAGCTGATGAATGAGGAAAATGAGAGAGAAAAAAGAGTAGAAGGGGTGACCATTGAGGAGCAGGAAGTAGCAAAGATTAGTAAGGGAGAAGTGAGGAGGGCATTGAAGAGGATGAAGAGTGGAAAGGCAGTTGGCCCTGATGACATACCAGTTGAGGTATGGAAGTGTCTAGGGAGGTAGCAGTAGATTTTCTGACAAGAATATTCAACAAGGTCTTAGAAAGTGAGCAGATGCCAGAGGAATGGAGGAGAAGTGTGCTTGTGCCCATTTTTAAGAACAAGGGCGATGTACAGAGTTGTGGCAACTACAGAGGGATAAAGTTGATGAGCCATACAATGAAGCTATGGGAAAGAATAGTGGAAGCAAGACTAAGGGCAGAGGTCAGCATTTGTGAACAACAGTTTGGTTTCATGCCAAGAAAGAGCACCACAGATGCAGTGTTTGCTTTGAGGATGTTAATAGAGAAGTACAGAGAAGGTCAGAAGGAGCTGCATTGTGCCTTTGTGGATCTGGAGAAAGCATATGACAGGGTGCCGAGAGAAGAACTGTGGTATTGTATGAGGAAGTCTGGAGTGGCAGAGAAGTATGTTAGAGTGGTGCAGGACATGTATGATAGATGTAAGACAGTGGTGAGGTGTGCTGTCGGTGTGACAGAAGAGTTCAAGGTGGAGGTGGGACTGCATCAAGGGTCAGCTCTCAGCCCCTTCTTGTTTGCTATGGTGATGGACAGGCTAACAGATGAGGTTAGACAAGAATCTCCATGGACTATGATGTTTGCAGATGACATAGTGATCTGTAGTGAGAGCAGAGACCAAGTGGAGGAAAAACTAGAGAGGTGGAGGTATGCCCTGGAAAGGAGGGGATTGAAGGTTAGTCTTAGTAAGACAGAATACATGTGTGTGAACGACAAGGACCCAAGAGGAACTTTGAGGTTACAGGGGGCAGAGATAAAGAAGGTGGAGGATTTTAAGTACTTAGGCTCAACAATCCAGAGCAATGGAGAGTGTGGAAAAGAGGTGAAGAAGCGCCTGCAGGCAGGTTGGAATGGATGGAGAAAAGTGGGCGGTGTGATGTGTGATAGGAGAGTATCGGCAAGAATGAAGGGAAAAGTGTACAAGACGGTGATGAGGCCAGCAATGTTGTATGGTTTAGAGACAGTGGCCCTGGGGAAAAGACAGGAGTCAGAGTTGGAGGTAGCGGAGATGAAAATGTTGAGGTTCTCTTTGGGAGTAACGAGGATGGATAGGATCAGAAATGAGTACATCAGAGGGACAGCACATGTTAGATGTTTTGGAGACAAAGTCAGAGAGGCTAGATTGAGATGGTTTGGACATGTACAGAGGAGGGATAGTGAGTATATTGGTCGTAGGATGCTGAGGTTGGAACTACCAGGCAAAAGGCCCAGAGGAAGACCAAAGAGAAGATTTATGGATGCAGTGAAGGCGGACATGAAGGTCGTTGGAGTAAGAGTAGAAGATGCAGAGGATAGGGAGAGATGGAGGCAGATCATTTGCTGTGGCGACCCCTGAAGGGAACAGCCGAAAGGAAAAGAAGAAGAAGAAGAAGATTTTACAATGTTATATTTATAATAATTGATTTAGGGGTGTTTTATGAGATACGGTAATGGTATTTATGGATGTATAGTACAGTATAAACATCATACATCACTGTAACATACAGTAACAACTTACGGGTTTTTTTTCTTTTTTTCTTGTTTTTTCAACATACGTTCGGCCGTCCGAAACCGAACAAAAACGTAAGTTGGGGAGCGTCTGTAATGTTTTTGCCTTATCCTTCAAGTTAATATAAAACAACAATGTGTTGCATTGATTTAAACAACTGCAGAGACAATTAAATTACAATTCTGCTTGCAACAAAAATATTGAGATTAATTAGGATTAAACGGTTCAGAAAATGAATGAATGTGTTCGAGTTATTCTTGTATTTTAATAAAGAAAAAGAATATCTATCCCACGAAGCAAGGGACTGGGTGCAGCCAGATGCGTTAACGGGTTGGGTAGTCTACATCACCATCACTTCATGGGATCTTTTTTTTCTTTATTCATTATATTAATGTTGTTTTGTCATCGTTTCAACCCTAAAAGGGCATTTTTGGAAGGGTACCCACATCATTCAGATGAAAGCTGAGAAGCAGTAGTACGTTTACACTACGAAAAAAGTTACGGATATTTGGAAATTTTCTAGATTTTTTTTTTTTTTGCGGTTTTGTGAATTGGCGTGAATTTCAGATTTTTATTGACAAATATCCTTAACATTTTTTGTGTATGGTATACATATATTTTAATGGATTTGGAATAATATAAAAAATGGCCTCTGGAGGTCAGGAAAAACGGATTTCTGCCAAAAAGCAGAAAAATCTCATGCCTGCTCATACCCCTTTCTGCTCGGCTTCTGGCTCTTTCAGGCTGAAATCTGAGGCTTTGATCACTGAGACACACCCCCACAAAAAAAAAAGAAAAGAAAAAGAACAAAGCAGGCTGATAGACCAGAAAGAAAACATACAGCAGGCTGCTCATTACTTTAAAGAAAGCACTGAAGGAGTCAAACAGGATCTGATGCCCAGGAGAAACGCCCTGTCAGTCACCCCGAAGGGTTTATTTCACAATATTACCAGCTCCATGCACATTAAATCACCTATTACACAACTCGAGAAATCCATTATACAACATGTTCAGTGTCACTGTTCTGCTGTACAAAACAAACAGGAAAATAATATAAGTGTCCAACCAGAAGCAAGTATTTAAATGAGGCATCTAATAAGCCAATTATTCAACTCCAGGTCACTAAATATTAGTTGTTCTGCCCTGTGATTGGTTAATGTAGTCCGGCAGTGTAGCGCATATTCGGTGACCTCAATGTCACCACAGAAAAATAAAAACCTGTAAATGCTCATGACTCATTTTAACGCTAACTCTGGCCGGCATTCTTAAACTGTTCATTCAGGGAGAAAATAAACAACATTTAGAAATGAAGTATTGCACGATTAAAAACATTTCACTTTCAAGTAGTAGACAGTTTTTTTGTTTGTTTTCAATAAATGTGTTTTTTTTTGAAAATCAAAAGTTAATGGCAATTTCTCAAGCCACAAAATATAGAACTGGAGCATTTCAGAGTATTTTTTTTTAAAGAATTACACCCCCCCCCCATCCCGGGGGGCAGTGGTGGTCTAGTGGTATAGGGCGCTGGATCGCTGATCCAAAGGTGAGGGGTTCGAGTCCCACTCTCCACAAGGTTGTCACTGTCCCCCCCAGTGCGGCTAACTGGGTTATCAAAGGCGGGCCATGTCTGTCACTGTCTATGGTGAGAGGTTGATGTAAAAGAACCATTGCTGACTTTCGTAAAGAGGAGCTGCAAAGCCGTCAGCGTGTTTCTGTCCCTCGCTAAAAAGGGTTGTGACAGGAAGGGCATCCGACGTAAAAACCTCTAACAAATCAAAACGTGCGAATCAGATGATTCACTGTGGCGACTCCCGAGTAAAAGGGAAAAAGCCGAAAGAAAGACAGACAGACACATTTTCCCCAAAAAAATTCTGAACAGCACTTCAGCTAGCCAGTTATCACCGAGCTAATCTCCACTTCTTTAAAGTATCTGATGGTAAATACATTTATTTTTTTATTTTTAAGAATTTAAATACAATAATAAAAACGCTATATATCATCCAGAGAATAAAAATAAACGGTTATTCTACTGCTGCTGCTGAGATATGAAGGGGGCTGGTGGGAGTCAGAGGTTAAGGCCCTTAAGCCTCGTCTGCTCAGTGGTATATAAGATTGGAAGTCGCTTTTGGGTGGGGCTGCGGATAAAAGCCATAAATGTGCTCATAGCTCGGCTTCGCCTCATGAGGCTATGAGTTCATACACAATCAGAGGTTATGGAATAACTGTTTATATTAACTCAGCGTAATGTGTTTCATATTGAAATTAACTAATTATGTGAAAACACATTTCTTTTAATTAAATATTTTTAAAAATTCCAAATTATACAAACAAACAATAATAAAATATATAAATAAAATAATAGCAGAGATTATTTAAAAGGCAGAAACGGTTACATGAAGTTGGTTTATGTCTGTCTTCCTTTCGGCTTTTTCCTTTTTACTTGGGAGTCGCCACAGCGAATCATCCGATTCGCATGTTTTGATTTGGCAGAGGGTTTTTTTTTTTTTTACGTCGGATGCCCTTCCTGTCACAACCCTTTTTAGCAAGGGAGCAATGAAGCAATGAAGGAGCAATGAAGCTGGTTTATCTCCAGCTTTAAATTATTTAAAAAGTATTCCTGTAATTACACATTAATATTAAATAATAAATGTGCAAGTATGTAAATGAGCAGGTACCTCGGCTGTATGACATCAGTGTGTCTTTGTGGGTGTTAAGGTTCGCGCCAGGGTCTTTTCCACAGCAGGTTTTTCAGTCGTCTCATCTACGTAAGTGCTGAAAAAATACACCTGGAATAAAAAGAGAGACGTTTAGGAGGCGCAGTGTTGGAAATCCATGGAAATCCTTCTCTGCTGCCTAAACACTAACCAAACCACCGACCTACATTTGCAACTTAAATTCCACTGTTTGTTCCATTAAACTGTATTACTTTATTCTCTTCATGTCATATTAACTCTCTTGACTGCACTGCTTCCAGTACGTGAATGTTAGATTTTTTGTCCAATCAGACATCAGCTTCTATGTACTGCCATGTCATTCTAATCGGCCTGAGGTCTTTAAAATCAGCAGCGCTTGCCGATGGCACTTAAACTATACAGTGGTACCTTGACTTACAAGTGTGTTTTACAATGAATTTTCCATGATACAAGCTTCGATCCACCAAAAAGCCGCCCCATCCAACCAGCAAAATTTTGATTTGCGAGCTCTGCTCAGGAAATGGCTTTTTTGGGCCGATTAGCCTCGTACTCTTCCGAGTGTATTCCTCCACACACTGAGAACACCTTGTGCAGTGCTTCTAAATTATTTTCTGTAATGCCCCCTGTCTGTCTTCCTTTCGGCTTTTTCCGTTTTACTCGGGAGTCGCCACAGCGAATCATCTGATTCGCACGTTTGATTTGGCAGAGGTTTTTACGTCAGATGCCCTTCCTGTCACAACCCTTTTTAGCAAGGGACAGAAACACGCTGACGACTTTACAGCTACTCTTTACGAAAGTCAGCAATGGTTCTTTTACATGTCTCTCACCATAGACAGTGAGAGACATGGCCCGCCTTTGATAACCCAGTTAGCTGCACTGGAGGGACAGTGAAAACCTTGTGGAGAGTGGGACTCGAACCCCCAACCTTTGGATCAGTGATCCAGCACTCTATAAAAAAAAAATGGACCCACCACCCGTGGGAGGAGTTTTAGGGGTCGGGTGCAGTGTGAGTTGGGTAGCAGCCAAAGGCATGGGTTCTGTCGAACCGATCCTCGGCTACTTACTCTGACCCTCGGGACATGGAATGTCACCTCTCTGACGGGAAAGGAGCCTGATTTGGTGCGTGAAGTGGAGAGATACTGACTAGATATAGTCGGGCTCACCTCAACGCATAGCTTGGGCTCTGGAACCATCCATCTCGAAAGAGGCTGGACCTTCTTCTATTCTGGAGTTGCTCATGGGGAGAGGCGGCGAGGCGGTGTGGGTATTCTTGTTGTCCCCCGTCTCAGTGCCCAAATGTTGGGGTTCTCCCCGGTTGACGAAAGGGTCGCTTCCCTCCGTCTTCGGGTGGGGGGGACGGGTCCTGACTGTTATTTGTGCTTATGCACCAAATGACAGTTCAGAGTACCCACCCTTTTTGGAGTCTTTGGGGGGGGGGTTGGTTTGGGGGGTAGGTACGGCCTCTCCAGTCTGAATCCGAATGGTGTTTCGTTGTTGGACTTCTGTGCTCGTCATAGTTTGTCTATCACGAACACCATGTTCGAACATAAGGGTGTCCATAAGTGCACTTGGCACCAGGACACCCTAGGTTGCAGTTCAATGATTGACTTTGTAGTCGTGTCATCGGACTTGCGACCATAAGTTCTGGACACTCGGGTGAAGAGAGGAGCTGAGCTGTCTACCGATCACTACCTGGTGGTGAGTTGGCTTCGGTGGTGTGGGCGGTTCCCTTCCAGACCTGGCAGGCCCAAGCGTGTAATCAGGGTCTGCTGGGAACGTTTGGCGGAGTCCCCTGTTCGAGAGGCCTTTAACTCCCACCTCCGGCAGAGCTACAACCACGTTCCGGAGGAGGCGGGGGACATGGAATCCGAATGGGCCATGTTTCATGCCTCCATTGCTGAGGCGGCAGCCCATAGCTGTGGCTGTAAAGTCGTCGGTGCTTGTCGTGGCGGTAATCCCCGAACCCGGTGGTGGACACCTGCGGTGAAGGGGGCTGTCCAGCTGAAGAAGGAGGCCTATCGGGTTTTGTTAGCCTGTGGGACTCCTGAGGCAGCAAACGGGTACCGGCAGGCCAAACGTGCTGCAGCCGAGGCTGTCGCAGATGCAAAATCTTGGGCGTGGGAGGAGTTCGGTGAGGGTCTGGAGAGTAATTATTGGTTGGCCTCAAAAAGGTTCTGGGCCACCATCCGACGCCTCAGAAGGGGGAAGCAGTTCTTCACAAACACTGTTTACAGTGGAGGTGGGGAGCTGCTTACCTTGACTGGGGATGTTGTCGAGAGGTGGAGGGAATACTTTGAGGACCTCCTCAATCCCACCAACACGCCCTCCATGGAAGAGGAAGACCCTGGGGGTTCGGGTAAGGGTCCGCCCATCACTGGAGTGGAGGTCACTGAGGTTGTCAAAAAGCTCCTCGGTGGTCGAGCTCCAGGGTTGGACGGACTATCTCAGAGCTCTGGATGTTGTAGGACTGTCTTGGTTGACATGTCTCTGCAACATCGCGTGGTCATCAGGGGCTGTACCTCTGGATTGGCAAACTGGGGTGGTGGTCCAAATTTTTAAGAAGGGGGACGGGGGTGTGTGTTCCAATTATCGGGGAATTACACTCCTCAGCCTACCTGGGAAAGTCTATGCAGGGGTACTAGAGAGGAGGAGCCGACCGATAGTCGAACCTCGGATTCAGGAGAAACCATGTGGTTTTCTTCCTGGCCGCAGCACTCTTGACCAACTCTATACGCTCCACAGGATTCTGGAGGGGGCATGGGAGTTTGCCCAATCCGTCCACATGTGCTTTGTGGATTTGGAGAAGGCTTTCGACCGTGTCCCTCGAACAATCTTGTGGGGCGTGCTCTGAGAGTACGGCGTTCCGGATCCGTTGCTACGAGCTATTCGGTCGCTGTATCACCGGAGCCAGAGTTTGGTCCGTATTGGTAACAGCAGGTCGGATTCGTGTCCAGTGGGAGTTGCAGTCCGCCAAGGCTGTCCTTTGTCACCGATTCTGTTCATAATTTTTATGGACAGAATTTCTAGGCGCAGTCGAGGCGATGAGGGGTTCTGGTTTGGTGGCCATCGGATATCGTCTCTGCTTTTTGCGGATGATGTTGTCCTTTTGGCTTCATCAAGTCGGGCCCTCCAGCTCTCATTGGAGCGATTCGCAGCTGAATGCGAAGCAGCCGGGATGAAGATCAGTACCTCCAAGTCCGAGGCCATGGTTCTCAGTCGGACAATGGTGGAATGCACCCTCCGGGTCGGGAATGAGGTCCTGCCCCAAGTGGAGGAGTTTAAGTATCTTGGGGTCTTGTTTACGAGTGAGGGAAGGATGGAGCGAGAGATCGACAGACGGATCGCTACAGCCTCTGCTGTTAAGCGGTGCCTGTACCGGTCCGTCGTGGTGAAGAAGGAGCTGAGCCGCAAGGCGAAGCTCTCAATTTACCAGTCGATCTACGTTCCAACCCTCACCTATGGTCACGAGCTTTGGGTAATGACCGAAAGAACAAGATCATGGATACAAGCGGCTGAAATGAGCTTCCTTCACCGGGTGGTGGGGTTCTCCCTTAGAGATAAGGTGAGAAGCTCCGCCATCCGGGGAGAGCTCGGAGTAGATCCACTGCTCCTCCGCATTGAGAGGGGCCAGTTGAGGTGGCTCGGGCATCTGGTCAGAATGCCCCCCGGACGCCTCCCTGGTGTGGTGTTTCGGGCATGTCCAACAGGGAAGAGACCTCGGGGTCGACCTAGAACATGCTGGAGGGACTATGTCTCTTGGCTTGTCTGGGACCGCCTCGGTGTCCCCCCGGGAGAGTTGGAGGAAGTGGCTCGGGAGAGGGAAGTCTGGACCTCTTTGCTTAGGTTGCTGCCCCCGCGACCCGACCCTGGACTAAGCGGAAGATGATGATGAAAAAAAAAATGTGTTTTTAATACAAAAAAGTCAACCTTCAAATAATTATGTTCAGTTGTGCACTCAATACTTGGTTGGGAATCCTTTTGCAGAAATGACTGCTTCAATGCGGCGTGGCATGGAGGCAATCAGCCTGTGGCACTGCTGAGGTGTTATGGAGGCCCAGGATGCTTTGATAGCAGCCTTAAGCTCATCCACAGGGTCTGGTGTCTCTCAACTTTCTCTTCACAATATCTCACAGATTCTCTATGGGCTTCAGGTCAGGAGAGTTGGCAGGCCAATTGAGCACAGTAATACCATGGTCAGTAAACCATTTAGCAGTGGTTTTGGCACTGTGAGCAGGTGCCAGGTCGTGCTGAAAAATTAAATCTTCATGCTTCCATCTGCTGAAAAGCTTTATGGAGATGAAGTGCTCCAAAATCTCCTGATAGCTAGCTGCATTGACCCTACCCTTGATAAAATACAGTGGACCAACACCAGCAGCTGACATGGCACCCCAGACCATCACTGACTGTGGGTACTTGACACTGGACTTCAGGCATTTTGGCATTTCCTTCTCCCCAGTCTTCCTCCAGACTCTGGCACCTTGATTTCCGAAGGAAATGCAAAATTTGCTTTCATCCGAAAAAAGTACTATGGACCACTGAGCAACAGTGCAGTGCTGCTTCTCTGTCGCCCAGGTCAGGTGCTTCTGCCGCTGTTTCTTGTTCAAAAGTGGCTTGACCTGGGGAATGCAGTCCCCCAAGGTCTGGAATCGGCCCTTCTCCACAATCTTCTTCAGGGCCCGGTCACCTCTTCTGGTTGTGCAGCGTTTTCTGCCACACTTTTTCCTTCCCACAGACGTGCCTTGATACAGCACTCTGGGAACAGCCTATTCGCTCAGAGATTTCTTTCTGTGTCTTACCCTCTTGCTTGAGGGTGTCAATGATGGCCTTCTGGACAGCAGTCAGGTCGGCAGTCTTACCCATGATTGCGGTTTTGAGTAATGAACCAGGCTGGGAGTTTTTAAAAGCCTCAGGAATCTTTTGCAGGTGTTTAGAGTTAATTGGTTGATTCAGATGATTAGGTTAATAGCTCGTTTAGACTACCTGAACATGATATGCTAATTTTTTGAGATAGGAATTTTGGGTTTTCATGAGCTGTATGCCAAAATCATCAGTATTAGAACAATAAAAAACCTGAAATATTTCAGTTGGTGTGCAATGGATGTAAAATATATGAAAGTTTAATTTTTATCAGTACATTACAGAAAATAATGAACTTTATCACAATATGCTAATTTTTTGAGAAGGAGTCGTACAGCGTTCTGGGCATGACGTTAAACTGCATCCACAGCCAGTATAGGGGCAGCACCTTACCCCAGGTTAAGGCCCGTTGGCTACGGATCAAGTCCCCCTGGTAGAACTGGTCCCCATGCTGTCTGTATGGTAGCCTCTCTGTGCTGCCTAGTGCTAGCCACACACACTGAGATAGGAGAAGGCAACTCTGATTTCAAACCACCTGCTGCCTTGTAGGTTGTGACCTCTTCGGGCAAATGCTAAGAGAAGGTAACTCTGATTTCAAATCCCTCGCCAACCCGCACCAGCCAAGTGTGGCGAGTATGGTAAAAACCCCTGGACCATGACTACCATGACTAGCACGCATGATCAAAGGCCCTCAGTCCCCAGCAGCTCGGAAGTCGCCACCGACGGTAGCGGGGGGTCGGACGAAGGAGCAGAGGGTGCTAAGAATCACTGGGTTCGGACAGGCTGCCATTGGAAACTAAACATCGGCACATACAATCCGCAAACTCTCTCTAATGATTTGGATGTCATCGATCTTGAAAGAGAACTGGCCAACATGAATTTCGACATCATTGGCCTATGCGAAACTAGATGGAAGGGAGAGGGATGCCTGACTCTAAACTAGAGCTTATTATATAGAGTTGTACATGTACTACAAGGGCGGAAATTGTCAACAACGCGGAGTCAGCTTTATTGTACATAAGAACATCGGTGGCAATGTGAAGAACTTTATCGGAGTTTCTGACAGGGTAGCACAGATCACCAAGATCAATCAGAAACACCACATGAGCCTAACTGTCGTCTACCTCCCAACGACCAGCCATAGCGACGAGGAGCGGGAAGACGTTTACGAAACCATAGAACGCCTCTATACAGCCACAAAGACCCACTATAACATCATCATGGGTGACTTCAATGCCAAAGTAGGCAATGCCAAGCCGGAAGAGACTTGCGTGGGTAAATTCGGTCATGGATGTAGGAATGACCGAGGCGACACCTTAGTCAACTTCAGCGAAAGACATCAGCTGAAGATCATGAACACCTTCTTCCATAAGAAAGTGGGCAGACGATGGACTTGGATCTCACCGAACAAAGAGACCAAGAATGAGATCGACTACATCCTAAAGGACAAACACCACACTGTCATGGATGTCGCTGTACTAAATAGATTCAACACGGGCAGCGACCACAGGTTGGTGCGCGCTGCACTCACGATCAACACAAAACTCGAAAGACATCACCTTATCAAGCAAACGAAGAGGCCAAACCATCAAAGGCTCTCAGAGAAATACTCCCAATTCCAGCTAGAGCTCACCAACAGGTTCCAAGCTCTGAATAGAGAAGAAGATATAACCACAAACTCAAATTCAAAGAACCTCACTAACACCATCATGGAGGCAGCAATAAACACGGTAGGAAGACAGAGACCACCCAAATCAGATAAACCGTATAATGAGACCAAGCAGCTGAGAGAAAGACGCCGACAAATGAAACGAAGCGGAACACCTAGAGACAACATTGATTACCCAGTGGTCTGCAAGGAGATACGACGCAGAATGGCAGAGGAGATCAACGCTTACAATGAAGAGGAACAGCTGACAGCTCTGGAGAACAACAAAAAGCTACGACAAACACAGAAAGATGAGTGTATAGGCAGAAATAAGATCACTGCCCTCAAGGAAGCAGATGGCACACTCATCCATGACTTGGATAGGATCACTAGAAGATGCGAGGAATTCTATGCAGAGCTCTACAACACCAGGCATCCGCAAGACCAACTGTTGGCCAATGCACTACCTAACAGCAGCACACCACCTATTCTGCATGACAAAGTAAGATCAGCCACCAAACGGCTAAAGCGAGGCAAAGCGCCTGGGGAGGACAACATCTTGGCAGGCATGCTTCAAGATGGCAGAGAACCAGTAATCAAAGAGCTAACCTCTCTCTTCAACAGGTGCATCACCGAAGGGAAGGTTCCTGGAAACTGGAGAAATGCCATAGTGAGATTACTGCACAAAAGAGGCGACAAGGCGGACATCAGCCTCCTCCCAGTCATTTACAAGACCTTCTCTCAAATCCTCCTGAGAAGAATGACACTCACTCTCGACCTCCACCAACCGAGAGAACAGGCAGGACTTAGATCGGGATACTCCACTATTGATCATATCCAAGTCGTGAGCCAAATCCAAGAAAAGGCCAACGAGTACAACATCGATTATCGACTACCTCACTAACCGTCCACAGTACGTGCGGCTGCAAGTCAAAGGTGGCAGTCTGTAGCACGGGGGCACCGCAGGGCACCGTCCTCTCACCCTTCCTTTTCAACATTTATACCTCGGACTTCATCTATAGCACAGACAGCTGCCACCTCCAGAAGTTCTCGGACGACTCTGCCATCGTGGGCCGTGTGTCAGAAGGGAACGAGCTGGAGTACCGGTCGGTCATCGTTGACTTCGTGGACTGGTGTGAGCGCAACCACCTGTGCTTGAACACTAGGAAGACGAAGGAGATGGTGGTCGACTTCAGGAGAAGCACTCTAACACACACACACACACACACACACACACACTCACTAGTGAACATCCAGGGACAGGACATTGAGACAGTGGACAGTTTCAAGTACCTGGGCGTTCACCTTAACAATAAACTGGACTGGTCCCACAACACCAACGCCCTGTACAAGAAGGGCCAGAGTCGCCTCCACCCTCTGAGGAGACTTAGGTCCTTCGGCGTATGCAGACCTCTGCTCAGGAATTTTTATGACTCTGTGGTAGCCTCTGCAATCCTCTACGCTGCCATCTGCTGGGCCCCGGGCAGCACAGAGAGAGACTGAACAAGCTGGTCAGGAGGGCCAGCTCTGTCCTCGGCTGCCCACTGGACTCTGTGGAGGAGGTGAGTGAGAGGAGGATGGTAGCAAAGCTCACATCCATCTTGGTCAACAGCTCTCACCCACTGCACCAGACTGTAGAGAAGCTGAGTAGCTCCTTCAGTGGACGACTGAGACATCCTCAGTGCAGGAAGGAGCGCTACCGCAGGTCGTTCATTCCCACCGCTGTCAGACTGTACAACGCCACTTTGTAACTGTCTGTGAAAATACCGGTTATGTGCAATAAAACCCCCGTGCACTTTAATCAACCACATCTACCCCACTGACTGTGAACCATATCAACCCATCTACTCTACCCTCAGATACATTTACACTTGAATATAGGCCAGTCTACAAAGTTGTTCCCTTCTTTTCTTTTTTATTATATATTAATTTATACTATTTATGTATCTATTTATTTATTTACTTATATAATATATATGTATGTGTGTCTGTTTGTATATGTATCTATTTTTGCACCCCCTACTGACTTGGTACCTCAAGAGCCTGTAACTGAATTTCTCCATTGTGAGATTAATAAAGCTGTATCTTATCTTATCCCCCTATGCCTGGCCTTCGTGGACTATGAGAAAGCCTTCGATTCCATTGAATACACACCGATGTTCAATGCCCAAGTCAATCTAATCTAATAACCTAGTCAAACCTACATCAACATCATCAGAGACCTCTACAAGGAAGCCACTGCCACCCCCAGGCTCCACAAGGATAGTAGTAACATCAGATTACAGAGAGGAGCTCGCTAAGGAGACAAGATCTCTCCAAGACTCTTCACAGCCTGTCTCCAAGATGCAATTCTGAGCCAAATCGACTGGAAAGGCTGTAGAATCAACATTGACGGAGAGTACCTCACGCACTTGAAATTCGCAGACGATATCATAATACTTGCCCACACACTGCAGCAACTGGAGGAGATGCTCAATGACATCAACAACACCAGCAAGCCAGTTGGGCTGAACGTGCATCTCGGTAAATCCAAAGTGATGTTCAACAAACACGTCACCCCCGCAGTGGTCACAGTTGACGGTAAGATCATAGAGCAAGTACACAGCTATGTATACCTCGGCAAGACCATCACGCAAGATGGGGATCTCCTGGCAGA
>CM045747.1:1792500-1940000 GCA_024760905.1 Plotosus lineatus | reverse complement strand
TCGGACTCTTTCACCTCACTGTGCCTTTAAGACTTGTTTTGATTGGCTGTTCTTTTTACTACATATTTACAGAATATGAATGAGGAAGTAATCATATTACGCAAATGAATACCTGGTAATGATGTCATAACCATGTGTGTGTCGCCTGTCAATGCATTTAACTAAAAATATCAATTGTGGTTTTTTGTCTTCTTCTTTTCCTTTCAGCTGTTCCCTTCAGGGCTCGCCACAGCGAATCATCTGCCTCCATCTCACTTTATCCTCTGCATCTTCTACTCTTACTCCAACTACCTTCATGTCCTCCTTCACCACATCCATGAACCGTCTCTTTGGTCTTCCTCTCGACCTTCTGCCTGGTAGTTCCAACCTCAGCATTCTACTACCAATATACTCACTATCCCTTCTCTGTACATGTCCAAACCATCTCAATCTAGCCTCTCTGACTTTGTCTCCAAAACGTCTTACATGTGCTGTCCCTCTGATGTACTCATTCCTGATCCTATCCATCCTCGTTACTCCCAAAGAGAACCTCAACATTTTCATCTCTGCTACCTCCAGCTCTGCCTCCTGTCTTTTCCCCAGGGCCACTGTTTCTAAACCATACAACATCGTTGGCCTTATAAGCATCCTGTACACTTTTCTTTTCATTCTTGCTGATACCCCCCCTATCACACATCACACCGGACACTTTTCTCCAACCATTCCAACCTGCCTGCACACGCTTCTTGACCTCTTTTCCACATTCTCCATTGCTGAGCCTGAGTCCTTAAAATCCTCCACCTTCTTTATCTCTGCTCCCTGTAACATCACCGTTCCTCTTGGGTCCTTGACGTTCACACACATGTATTCTCTCGTACTGAGGCTAACCTTCATTCCTCTCCTTTCCAGGGCATACCTCCACCTCTCTAGATTTTCCTGCACTTGTTCTCTGCTCTCACTACAGATCACAATGTCATCTGCAAACATCATGGTCCATGGGGCATCTTGTCTCACCTCGTCTGTCAGCCTGTCCATCACCATAGCAAACAAGAAGGGGCTCAGAGCTGACCCTTGATGCAGTCCCACCTCCATCTTGAACTCTTCTGTCACACCGACAGCACACCTCACCACTGTCTTACATCTCTCATACATGTCCTGCACCACTCTTACATACTTCTCTGCCACTCCAGACTTCCTCATGCAATACCACAGTTCCTCTCTTGGGACCCTGTAATATGCTTTTCCCAGAGCCACAAAGGCACAATGCAGCTCCGTCTGACCTTCTCTGTACTTCTCTATTAACATCCTCAAAGCAAACACTGCATCTGTGGTGCTCTTTCTTGGCATGAAACCAAACTGTTGTTTACAAATGCTGACCTCTGACCTTAGTCTAGCTTCCACTATTCTTTCCCATAACGTCATCGTGTGGCTCATCAACTTTATCCCTCTGTGGTTGCCACAACTCTGCACGTCTCCCTTGTTCTTAAAAATGGGCACCAGCACACTTCTCCTCCATTCCTCTGGCATCTTCTCACTCTCTCAGACCATGTTGAATGTTCTTGTCAGAAAATCTACTGCTACCTCTCCTAGACACTTCCATACCTCCCCCGGTATGTCATCAGGACCAACTGCTTTCCACTCTTCAATGCCCTCCTCACTTCACCCTTACTAATCTTTGCTACTTCCTGGTCCTTGATGGTCACCTTTTCTTCTCTTTTCTCTCTCTCATTTTTCTCATTCATCAGCTCTTCAAAAGTACTCTTTCCATCTTCCCAGCAGACTTCTGTCATCAGTCAATACATTTCCCTCTCTGTCCTTAATCACTCTACCTTGCTGCACGTCCTTCCCATCTCTATTTCTCTGCTGTGCCAACCTGTATAAATAATTTTCTCCCTCCTTACTGTCCAACCTATCATATACGTCATCATACGCCCTTTGTTTGGCCTTTGAGACCGCTACCTTCGCCTTACGCTGTGTCTCCCTGTACTTCTATTTACTTTCTTTGGTCCTGTCAATGTCCCATTTCTTCTTAGCTAACATCTTCCTTTGTACACACTCCAGCACTTCCTCATTCCACCACCAAGTCTCCTAATCTACTTTCCTTCTAAAGGACACACCAAGTACTCTCCTACCTGTCTCCCTCATCACATTTGCTGTGGTTGTGTCCTGTCATCTGGAAGCACTTCCTGACCACCCAAAGCCTGTTTCAACTCCTCCTTGAAGACAACACGACACTCTTCCTTTTTCAGCTTCCACCACTTTGTCTTCGACTCTGCCGTTGCCTTCTTCACCTTCCTCACCATCAGCGTCATCCTGCACACCATCATCCTATGCTGTCTGCCAACACTGTCACCCACTACTACTTTGCGGTCACTGACTTCCTTCAAATTACATCGTCTACACAAGATGTAGTCTACCTGTGTGCTCCTACCTCCGCTTTCATAAGTCACCCTATGCTCCTGTCTCTTCTGGAAGAAAGTATTCACCACACCATTTCCATCTTTTTTGCAAAATCAATCAACATCTGTCCTTCTGTGTTCCTGTCCTGGATACCAAACCTGCCCATCACTTCCTCGTCCCCTCTGTTTCCTGCAAAGTAGTGAATTAATTTTCCCCCACAATTTTTACCCATTAATCAATTCTATTAAATTTGCAGGAAGGCTGGAGCCTATGTCAGTCGACATTGACTTAAGGCAGGGTACACCCTGAACAGCTGAACAGACCATTTCAGGGTCAACACACGCACAACCACTGACTGTCTCTCTCTCTCACTCAGAGGCAATATGGAAAAGTCAATAAGTCAATACACCCAATGTGCATGTGTTTGGACTATTGGACAAAACCAAGCTACCCAGAGGAAACCCACACAAGCACAGAGAAAACAAGCAAGCTTCACACAGAAACACTTTCACCGAGCCTGAGACTCGAACCCAAGAAATTCTATGGAACAGCATGAGCCAGATGACTGCTGTTCAGGACAGGAAACCGGCAGTACTCGGATGACACGCATTTTGGGTCATGTAGTTAATCTGATGCACAGCACAGTTCATTCAAAACCGTGAAAAAAAAAAACTGAGAATCTTGGATCTTTTGAAGATATTGAACAGATTTTACTCTTTGTTCTTAAAACCAAACCAACTTACCCTGAAAGTGCAGGTGAAAGTCTGTGTTGGCCATGACCGCACAGAGCTGCTGAAAACACACACCTCGATGAATGACGTCTCAGCCCTGCGCACTTCATCATTATTCATCAGAATAACCTTGTCATCATTTTATTGATTAAATAAAATCTAGGTATTACTCAACACTTTTGTCTCTGGACTCACCTTTTTTTCTCCCGCTCCAATGTTTCATTCGTAGTAAAATTCCTTCAAAAAACATTCGTGTCTTACATGTCAACAAAACCGGAAGTTACTTCCGCAATCGTCACATAATTACGTGTCACGGACCTCGGGAGTACGGTTTTTAGACGCGATTTAATTTTCACAATTGAACGGTGATTTACAGCTATAAGACTTTCTAATGATCAACTACATATTTTTGTACGAAATTTGATCATTTTCCAAATAGAAACTGTATTTACATGCGTGTAAAGCAGAACTACATTTCCCATAAGCCCCCTTGCTTGTTTTGGAGCTCTGCAAGCCCGCGCGTTAGTTCGTCGTACTGTTATTTTATTATTTGAATATCCCCAAAAGTAGCTTTTCTGTTGTGGTAAATCGTTTATATTTTTGATGTTTGCTTGATTTGTCACGGTATAATATATGTATATATTGCTTTTTGATGTTCTGCGAGCTACTTTGTTTACATTTCACACATTTTGTACTGAAGGTCTGGAGAGGCCGGATTGTTTCAGTAAATGCTCTCCGGAAACAAATCGCTCAAAGATTTAGTTTTTGACCATACATTCGATCTGAGAAACTGTCAAAGTATTTGTCCAAGTTTTCAATTTAAATATTTTTACGTGAGATTTATTACATACATAGTACAACAAACGTGTGGAATAGAATGCAGTATATATTATCTGTTGATTTTTTTTTTTAAGTATTGGATTTTTTTTTTTTCATTTTGTTGCTATGCGTGCGAATGAGACAGCGTATAACTGAGTCGTTTGATAATTTAATAAAAATCATTAGTTGGTCAGTTCTTCTCGCTGTGACTTCGTTATGATGTTTTCGAGTGAGCCGGACGAATGTGGAAGTGTGTTGTACTATGTTCGTGAAAAAGGAGAACTCTGCCTCATAAACCCGACTGTAAATGTGCTTCAGTGCGTTCAGCCTAAATCAAGGTATAAATTATTTGATAAACAGTTTTCGGTCACGCTCAGCGTTGATGATTTTACATCCAGAAAATGTCAAAAGAGAAAAGATCACTTTATCGTCACCTCCGACAGCGAAGGGAGTGTGCGCTACACACCGAAATCGCTGCTCGACGTCTCCTTACTGTTTATCGCCGATAATATCGAACACGTCGATTCGCTGATTGGTTTCCCCGAACAAATGGCTGACAGGTTGTTCACTGCAGCTGAACTGAAACAGAAATTTGCTGACCCTTCTACCTGTGCGAAAGGGTTCCAGGTCTTCAGCACGGCGTACGGAGAACTGGTATTAAAGTCGCTGTGTTTGAGAGACAGGTGAGAAGAATAATCACAAACATGTTCCGTGTTCACTTTTCTGACGTTATTAAACCACAGGTAACATCGGCATGTCCTCAGGTGTCTGCTGCTTTCAGAAAGGATGGAAGAGATCCGAGTATTTCATTGTTTGGAATCTCTGGATCTCCACGGGTGCAGGTTGGGTGACAGCCATGACTTTTTTACTCACCTGACATCAGATGCTTGTGCCAGGTGAGTTATAAAATACATAATGTTAAAAAGTGTAAATGGGAGTGAAACTGTGACTAATCAGCCTTCTTATATTGTTCTTTTTCTTTTTTGAATGAAGGCTCATAAAGTTGTTTTTGGGAGCAAATTGTCTGTCGAATGAAGGCCTACAGAGGCTCACGGCGCCAATCCGAGTGATGAAAAGGGGTCTGGAGAACCTGCAGCACTTGGATCTGTCGAGTACGTTCAACCTGATTGCAGGGACAGGAGAGCAGTAACCATGACAACGTCCTCATTTTCTGTAACCGAACTGTGGAGAAAGTTCAGGTGTATAACATGAGCTGGATGAGACTCATGATGTTCTTTCCCTGAAATCAATCTGAAGTGTTATTGCAGTTCATGTAGGTGAATTCTGTTTGTGAGAAGATACTGAGAATGCAAGACTCCATCTATCACTTATGAGCTTTCACGTGTGGACCGTCCGAACACCGCGTCTCATTCAGTTTTTATCAAATGCTTCGTGTACTATTGTTCTCTCTCTCTTCCTGTCTCTTTTCTTGCCTCTCTCTCTCTCTCTCTCTCTCTCTCTCTCTCTCTCTCTCTCTCTCTCTCTCTCTCTCGCTCTCACTCTCTCCCTCCCCCACTCTCCTTTTCTGTCTGTCTGTTTCTCTAAACAGACACACAGACTTTGTTCCTGTCATTATAAACTCACGAAGTTGAATTATGGGAACAGCAGGACCTGCTAGTCGAAGCATCGGACGCTTTGAAAGGGGCGGGGTTATTAATACAATGGCACGCAGCTCTTCGGAAAGGCAGCTCTCGTGTATCCTCACTCCTCCATGCACAAGTAAGAGAGTTGGGTCGACCAACCAAGATGGCAGACCAGAAGAACTTCCAGTTCGAGGGAAGATTAAAGAAAACGACGAGTATAAGATAAGATAAGATGCAGCTTTATTAATCTCACAATGGAGAAATTCACTGTTACAGGCTCTTGAGGTACCATCAGTAGGGGGTGCAAAAATAGATACAAATACAAACATACACACATACATATATATTATATAAGTAAATAAATAAATAGATACATAAATAGTATAAATGAATAAACAATAAAAGAAAAGAAGGGAACGACTTTATAGACTGTCCTATATTAAAGTGTAATGTATCTGAGGGCGGAGTAGATGGGTTGATATGGTTGACAGTCAGTGGGGTAGATGTGGTTGATTAAAGTGCGCGGGGGTTTTTATTGCACATAACCGGTATTTTCACAGACAGTTACAAAGTGGCGTTGTACAGTCTGATAGCGGTGGGAATGAACGACCTGCGGTAGCGCTCCTTCCTGCACTGAGGATGTCTCAGTCGTCCACTGAAGGAGCTACTCACAGCTCCTCTACAGTCTGGTGCAGTGGGTGAGAGCTGTTGAACAGGATGGATGTGAGCTTTGCTACCATCCTCCTCTCACTCACCTCCTCCACAGAGTCCAGTGGGCAGCCGAGGACAGAGCTGGCCCTCCTGACCAGCTTGTTCAGTCTCTTCCTGTCCCGCTCTGTGCTGCCCGGGGCCCAGCAGATGGCAGCGTAGAGGATTGCAGAGGCTACCACAGAGTCATAAAAAGTCCTGAGCAGAGGTCTGCATACTCCGAAGGACCCGAGTCTCCTCAGAAGGTGGAGGCGACTCTGGCCCTTCTTGTACAGGGCGTTGGTGTTGTGGGACCAGTCCAGTTTATTGTTAAGTTATTGTTAATCACATCAGATATTTTCTGGAAAAGACAGAAAGATAAACAAATAAATAAACACATAAAGCCTCTTTTGCTGATGATCAAAGATGCTTAATGATGTGCAGAGGAATGAAAAACATGATACATTTCCTGATTTCTTTCTGGCGTGTGAAACAGCTGGGGTTTTTTAAATTATCAAAAAATATCACATTTCTATCACGGGATCAAAACCTTCACGTCTCGATGAACAGACAGTAACTCCACCCAGTTACATTGCCAGCATGTTTATAGTGTAAACATTTAAAACTATTGATGTGTTTCAGGTAATCCAATCACAGAGAAAGGACTCGGATATTTAACATGCTTCCAAAAACTGCGCGAGCTGAACATCTCCGACACCAACATCAAGGTGAGCGTGACAAAAAGATCACGTGAAAACATCTCGAATAGGGGCATGGTGATGTAGTGGTTAGCAACAACAAGGTCCTGGGTTCAAGTCCCGGGCTCTGTGAGGGTGTGCTTGTGTAGGTTTCCTCTGGTTCCTCACACAGTTTAAACACGTGATTATTAGGCGTATAGGTTGTTCCAAATTAGGGGCAGTGGTGGTCTAGTGGTAGAGGGCGCTGGATCGCTGATCCAAAGGTTGGGGGTTCGAGTCTCACTCTCCACAGGGTTTTCACTGTTGTGTCGTTCCCCCCCCCCCCCATGTGCAGCTAACTGGGTTATCAAAGGCGGGCCATGTCTGTCACTGTCTATGGTGAGAGGTTGATGTAAAAGAACCATTGCTGACTTTCGTAAAGAGGAGCTGCAAAGCCGTCAGCGTGTTTCTGTCCCTTGCTAAAAAGGGTTGTGACAGGAAGGGCATCCGACCTAAAAACCTATGAACCAAATCAAACATGCCATTCACATGAAAAAGGGGAAAAAAAAGATTTAAACACTGTACAAGTTAAAAATATAAAATGTCATGAAATATGTTTTAATTTATCTTTTAATAATATTAAGTCATAAAAACTGAACTCTGGAAATTCTGTTTCAGGTGGACGCGTCGCTGAAGAGTTTCTTTCGGAAAAAGATGGCGATGGTGTTGTCTGCGTCATCGCTCCAGACCTTCACACACGTGGAGTGTAAAACTGACGGCTGGGCCAAGGAGGTAATGCCGAGAACCTTTATGTAATATCTGATAAATATCAAGAACAAATCCACAATGTCTCCGAACATTGAGAATGAAATTGCCGGGACGTGGCGTTTCACACTGATCTCACACAACTGTCTTCCGCTTTAACCCCGAGCCTTCCAGTACATTCTCTCTGAACTTCACCAGGCAGGTTTCATCATTTTCTGTCTTTGTTTGATACCTACCGCTGGTAAGCTGTACTCCTGCACTACCTGTCTCAGCCTGGGTATGATAGATTGATAGGATAGGATTCCATAACTGTAGTGAAGATAATCCGTCTCTGAGAAGGAAAACTCGATTGAAACCACAAACAAACCATTTAAATCAACTGCCGTCAGAATACAGCGGTACCTTGACTTGAATGGAAATGAATCCGTTCCCGAGGACGAGCTTGTAAGTCAAAATGTTGGTTCGATAAAACAAAAATTCCCATCAGAACTAATAGAAAACCAATTAATCCATTCCAACCCCCTCCCAAACTCATATAACCTGCACCAAACATGTATATTTCAACTAATATAGAAAAGATAAACATGTAAAAGCAATAAATATTTCACAATCATAATAATAATAGTACATGTACATTAACATTAATAATAATGAATAAATAATAATAAAACAAGAATAAACAATGTCAACTAAGCCTTCTGATCATCGACTGCGGCAAAGCTGTCATGTAGGTGCAAAGATGTCACATGGGCGTGAAGATGTCATGTGGGCAGGCATGAGGTAGTGCGTAACAGAGGAGGAGAATTTTGTGCATGTGCACGCTACGAATGCCAGCGAGGAAAGGCTTGTGGTGAGCTAGCTCCCACAATGCCAGTGGTTCTCAAACAGTAGGTGCCGCTTATGACCCTGGGGTGATGACCCATGCTTTTTTGCCATACTGTACTAGAATTAAGTGTAATTGCGCATCCTCTACAGTAGGTGTCAGTGGTGCTCTCTTTGTCACACTATGGTGTAGGGAAAAAGCATCGAGTAAACGATATGAAGTGCAGTAAACACTATAGTGGCGCACAAGGTGCTGGGGGGGGGGGTGTGAAATGTTTTTTTTTTTTTTTTTTTTTTGGAATTATAGGGGGCATCATAGAAAATAATTGAGAAGCCCTGCATAAGGCGTTCTCGGAGCACAGAGGAATACACACGGAAGAATACGAGGCTAATCACCCCAGAAAAGCCGTTTTCCCAGCAGAACTCGTAAATCAAAATTTTGCTGGTTGGATGGGGCAGATTTTTTTGTGGATCAAAGCTCATATCATAGAAAATTTGTTATAAAAGATGCACATAAATCAACCTACCACTGTACTTTGGTACCTCACCTTACAAAATTAATCCGTTCGAGAAGTGGTTTCGTAACCTGGATTTTTCATAAGTTGAACTGTATTTTACATGTAAAATGTGTGATTTGTTCCAAGGCTCCCAATACTACCCCCTAAACCCTTTAAACATTATAAAAGTATACCTTTTAAGGCCTCTTTGTGCTTCAATATTGTATCGATGGTAGACAGGTTTGGCCATATTCCTTTGCGATATCACTCAACTGCATGCCACGAGCCCACTTCTTCTTTTCACTTGCACCGGGAATCGTGTGTGTGTGTGTGTGTGTGTTGACCATGTCTTCTTAGCAGAGTTATACTTTTACAAATGTTTATGCAAGGTTAAAAGCCTGAGCCAAAAAATAAAGTTGAGATGAGCACACTCGAAAAACTCACAAAACAACAGTAACTCTGTCCTTTACAGAAAAAGCATCATGGGTATTTTGGAGATACAGCTCCATAATAGCCAATGGGAGGGAGCTGCATCATCCCTCCTAGCCAATGGGAGGTCAATGGGGTGGGATGTTGGGAGATAGCCAATGGGAGGCCAGCAGGGCGGGATGTTGGGAGATAGTCAATGGGAGAGCAACTCGTTCATTGTTTGAATTTTTGAGATGGTGCTTTCGTAATATAAATTTGTTTCGTATTCAGAGACAAAAATTTTAGGAAAATACGTTTTGTAACCTGGAGACAGCAAACGAGAGAGCAACTCGCACATTGTTTGAATTTTTGAATGGCGCGCTTTGGTGCTTTTCATAAGAAGAACTTGTTTCGTATACAGAGGACAACAATTTAGGAAAATGTTTTTCATATACTGGATTTTTCGTCTTCAGGGGTTTTCGTAAGAAGGGGGCTGACTGTATTATTCTATAGATGAGTATTAAGCCAGTGAAAGACAAGCATGACTATCACAGACCCATAAAACATACAACATCTGTGAATTCATTTGTATGAGAGGGTGGATAGTCCACCCCCCCAAAGTGTGAGAGAGGCCGTCCCCAAATACACATGTACAACAGTTTATAAAGAAGTGGGTGGCAGCATCGCATTATGCTCCTCCCTTTTTGGAGGTAGTCATGTGATGGGGAAGGCAATACTTGATGGTCGTGAATTGGATATGACTAAAATTAGGGGAGAAAAATAGGGAGGGGCAAAAAAAATCAGCTACGGGGTCACAAAACAAATGTACTCCTTGCTGGACAAGGCAGGCAAAAACTTACAGGTGACTCGCTGCTCTGGACACCCAACCAGGCACGTGATGGGTCGGTCACCCAGCAACTCCCTACACTGACCAAACATGTAGAGACACAGGATAAAGACTTTCTGATGCTGATGCAGGACCGTGATGGATGGCATGATAGACTCATGAATGCCCGCGCAGGCTCGACCAGGTGATGATCACCTTCAAGTGTGTGACTAGAGCTGACGATATAAACTCTTGTATCACCTCTGTGCCCTTTCAAACAGGAACACGTGTATTTTTATTTCTGATTTGTTTCTGTTGATTTCTTGCTCAGGTGATAAACCAGTGGGAAATAAAAGCTGCAGAATTACCCAGAAAACCTCCATCGACAAGAATCAACGCTCTTCACTTCTGTGAGTCGATGCGGAGTCACTCCTTCATTTATAGATCTGTGTTCACGCCTTTCTTTAATTCTTATTAATACCAGTAAAACCATCCCATCTCTTTCCCTCGCTTTATATCGATCGCCTTCTCTCTCCATTTTCTGTCTTTCTCTATCCATCGCCCATCTCTCTCTCTCTCTTCCACTAATGCTGTCTCTCCCTCTTTCTGTCCTTCCCTCTTGCTCGAACATGATTTTTCACTCGCACCAGATGGAAGGGTGAAGTTTGTGCGAGAGAGCGTACAGTCTGCGCGGAAGGAGGTCCATCAGGCTCAGAAGACGAACGTCATCCATTTTCACAAGCTGGAGCCTGACGCTCTGTCGGAACGTGATGCAGACATACACACACACCTGAACACTCAGACTGGAAAGAAGAGGAAGTTCGCTTTCGACCAAGAGGACGGCGTGAACAGACACTCGGCAGCCAAGTGCTCCAGGTCTCTGTGCCTTCTAACCGCAGAGGACTCGGACCTTCTCAGTATGTACTGATCAGCATCCCTCCAGCAACACACACTGGCACACAGAGCCAGGTGTGTGTCTTGTGTGTGTACACTAGTACATATACAGGGATCCCTCACCTTCCACGGTTAATTTGGACCGAGATCCCCACGCGACCATCGAAATCCGTGAAGTAGGATCACCCCACCCCCACACACCCCGACTGACATGTATATGTGTATATAACATCAATAAATACATATTTAATGCTGTAAATGCTTATAATAATAATTAAACATTAAAAACTAATACATAACATGTAAATAAAATATAAATACACACACATACAGACATGTGCACACGCATAAAATCTGCAGAAAGATATATCATAAATATAAGTATGAAATATCATTAAACATGATCCTGAGGTACACTTCATACTAGGCTCCGCGGAGGGGGGCGTGGCTGAAACGTGCTTTACATAGGTCAGGGAAGAGAAGCAGAACCATTCATTTCTGAACTCCTGCCAAAAAGTTTCAAAGAAGAAACAAATTGACTCCAGTATTATAATGAACTGGATAAGAATAAAACTCTGTAAATCTGATCAGATCCATTGTGCTGTGCTTGAGGGGAACCAGGAGTTTAAACATGATATTAATAATGTACAGATGATTATGGAGAGGGAGAGAGAGAGAGGGGGAGAGAGAGATCATATATAATACAAACTCATATAGGTTACTTATACAAGGTTTAAACATACGTTCCCCTCTAAAGAATGCCCTGTAACAACTTACAAACAAATTCATTAAAGAACGGCCGTCCAGAACCTAACTCGTTGGTCAACTGGGGAGCGTCTGTACACACATACAGATGGTATTGGATGACACACATACATACATACGTGCACGCACAAGCACAGATGTCAGATGCAACAGTGTATTCAGTTTTGATGGGAGATTTTTGGTTGTTTTTTGTTTGTTTTGGGGTTTTTTTTTTGCATAATTGGCCTTGTTTTTGTGACATTTTCCATAACTTTCCCCCCCATTCTGCCTTAGTTTCCTTATTTTTTAATTTGATGAATATTTATTTATTTTTTTAAAAAACCATGATGCACTGAAGCTGCATTAATTGAAGTGCAAAGTAATGAGGGATCTGTGTATGTACAGTATGTGTAGGTGTATATATATATATATATATATATATATATATACATACAGTAAAACCTCCGCTGACGAACGCTTAAGCTCACGAACTTTTCGCCTCAAGAACATTAAATTTGCGAGCATATAGTCTCTGCTGACGAACTAGTTTTCGGCGGACGAACCAAACCACGCGGTCGAACAGCGCCACGGTGGCGGCCACGAGAAGCTGACGACGCTCACGGCGGCGTCACAGTTAAATCACCCCTTTCTTTGAGTGCGGAAGTGGTTTGTGTTTGATAGACATTTTGGACCATATTGAGTGTACTTTTGCTATTATGGGACTGAAAAAGACCCCACCACAGGCGGAGATCATTGAAAAACACGAGCGAGGTGTGCGTTTGTGTGACTCAGCGTCCCAGTACCAGTACGCTAAGTCTACCATTGCTCCCATCCTTAAGAACAAGGAAGCTATTAAGGGTGCGTGTGTGGCTAAGGGTGTTTCCAAACAGTAGGCGTTTCCAAACACTCCTTCCAAACAGTAAGTCCCTCCCTCCCTCCTCCTCCCACTCCATTCCATCAAGCCATCAACTACCATCACAAAGGTAAATAAAACCACTTTATTATACAGTACAGTTTATTTCTTTAATTACAATACAATAGCACATTTATTATACATAAAATAAGGTATATTTTGTGTAGTTTTAAGGCTTATTTAGTAGAAAATTATGTTTTATGGGGACCTGGGAACGGATTATTCTCATTTTAATGGTTTCTTATGGGAAATAAATGTTCGGAAGACGAACTTTTCGCCTCACACACACTTTCTGGGAACCAATTATGTTCGTGAGCTGAGGTATCACTGTATATATATATTTTGTTTATTTAAATTATATATTTATATATTTATTTAAAATATACTATACATTACACTATGAACCAAACATAAGCAGCAATCAAAAAAACAGACAACGCAGAAACATCCTATGGTACAACCCGCCCTTCAGCAAAAACACCAGCACCAACATCGGACACAGATTCCTCACACTAATAGACAAGCAATTCACCAAGGACCACAAACTCCGGAAAATATTCAACCGCAACACCCTCAAGATCAGTTACAGCTGCATGAACAGCACTAAACAAATAATAGACAATCACAACAAGCGCACTCTGGCTTTGCATGACAATGCCGGCGATACTAACTCACCAAACATAAGAGCATAATGCAACTGCCGACAAAACGCATCTGCCCACTCAACGGGAACTGTCTGCAATCATCAGTCATCTACCAAGCCACCGTCACACGGACAGACAATAATACAACAGAAACATACATCGGACTGACAGAGAACACTTTTAAAACCAGATATAGGAACCACATCGCATCCTTCCGCGAAAAAGTAGAAACTCCACCGAACTCAGCAAGCACATCTGGACACTCAACGACATGAACATTGATCACCAGATCTCATGGAGAATTTTATCATCACACCCGACATACAGCAGCTCAAACAAAAGATGCAATTTATGCCTCAGGGAGAAGTTCCTCATTATATACAGACCCGAACTGTCTTCATTAAATAAAAGAAACGAACTCGTAACTTCATGCCGACACCGGAAAAAAATCATTATTATGCAACACACCCCCTTAAATACACTAAGTATTTGATTGTATCAATCTGTATCTAAACATTATATATACTTGTGTATGTATGTGCTTACACATGTGAACGTATATATATATATATATATATATATATATATATATAAGTGTGTACATATATGAGTCCACGGGCATGAGAAAAACTAACGTATGCACATGTATGCATGTGTCGATATTTAAAAAAACCCGCCCCCGAATACATGATGAACACCACCCCATCTAGAGGACGCCATGTTCACAGACATAGTACCTCCCCCAGCACTTTGTAATCATTCTTCTATAATCACCTGAAGAGAGAGGATGGTTTCACCACCCCTCGAAACAGATCTGTAGTGATAAATGGAGTTTCAATAGAAAGTCTTTGTCCTGTCCTTTTATTTTTGTTTATTTGCTCTACCAAAAAGTATTGAGCACTCTCCTATGGAAGGATCTACTCAGAAAATCCTCTATATATATATATATATATATATATATATGTGTGTGTGTGTGTATGTGTCTGTGTATATGTATATGTGTATACAGACGCTCCCCGACTTGCGTTTTTAATTGGTTCCGGATGGCCAAACGTAAGTTGAAAGCGAATGTAAGTTGTTACAGTGACATATGACGTGTGACGTATGATGCTCATACTGTACTATACATCCATAAATACCATTACCGTATCTCATAAAACACCCCTGAATCAATTATTATAAACATAACATTGTAAAATAATATATATCAAATATCAACATTAATTTCAAATAAGTCACTTATTTATACCGAGTCACTTTACAATCAACGCTTACAATATGTGATGTGCTCAATACCAAAAGTAGTGTACTTGCTGTGGGTTATACAGACTTCCGGTCTTTCAAGTGCACAAGGGTGCCGTTGAACTCGTTTAGAACACAGCCTGCACTGATGAAAATCCCAGCAATGCGGAGAGTTCTTTCTTTTGTGTAAGTAAATAAGTAAACTTTATTCAAGAGATGCATATAAAGAACAAGTACAAATCCTAATGAATATTAATATAAAAATAAGTATACACTCTTAGGATTCTGCTAAAAGATAATAAATATCTGTAATTGTTCTGTAATTTGTGGATTCAGGTTTTCATTAATTTTACAACTCTCTTTGCTTAACTGAGTATGGATGGTAGATTGTGCTGATCTGAGCAGATAGTTAATTCATCTCTGTGTATGAGACTTGCACCCATGCTAGTAGGCTCACACTTCTGACCAACCAGATTTGCTTAGGGTTACAAAAGTCTGCAAAACAGTGTAAACACAAAGATCACAGAGATGACGTCTGAATACAAGCATAACATGCGATATAACTGATATATATATATATATATATATATATATATATATATATATATATATATATATATACATACACTCAGTCTGTAGTTTGTAAACAATGAATGCAGCTTCATTGAGACATTACGTCAGCGTACTACGTAGGTACGTCAAAACTCAAAATTTGAATTTTTTTTTTTGAAAAAAAAAACAACCTAAAAACGGATAAAAGTTAGTCGGGGAGCGTCTCTCTCTCTCTCTCTCTCTATATATATATATATATATATATATATATATATATATATATATATATATATATATATATATATATACTGAACATGTGTGTGTGTCTCAAACAAATCAGTATGTGTGTATATATCCAGGTGTATATATGTCCTGGAAGTCGACCAAAATCCGGAAGTCGGTCAGTAAAAAAAGCGCAAGAAAAAACGTGAGGGCGGGGAAATGCGTATTTTCCGGCGGTTCGGAAGTTGTTGATACTATGTATCACCCTAATAAATTTAGCGCTGTTCAGGGGAAGTCTGGAAGTTGTTGATATGTATCTGTGAACACCTTTAACGATGAGGTCATGAGCCACTTCCGTAAGGTTTTGAAAAGAAGGCCGCAACAAGCCACGTTAGAAATGTTCAAGAAAGGGACATCCTGAAGAAGAGTCATCCATGCCAAAGCAAGTAGCAAGAGAAAAAAACACCTTAGGCTCGTTCACCTGAAGCTGTTATGGAAAGGGATCCGCCTCCTCTCTCCCTCTCTGTTATGGAAGGGGATCCGCTTCCTCTCACCCTCTTCAACATTTACGTATGCCAGCTGCTCACCACCATAAAGGTAGAAATTCTTATGTTTATTGTGATTATGCTTTACCTGTACTATGGTTTTTATTTTATTATGTTATGGTCTCTTTTGTGAGAGACTCTGGTTTTGGCGGCTCTAACTCTCTTTATGCATGCTTGCGCTGCAGAGGGGCGTGGCTGGCCCACGTGGGTGGAGTGCTAAGTACACACACCTGATTCCACTTAGCAATCATCGGGCTTCTCTAACAGTAACTACGATTTCTCCATGCTCTAGTGCCTTCCCTGTGAATAATAAAGCTCCTCCATGACGCTTTGTCTCCTGCATTTTTGGGTCCGGCTAAATGTTCCTGGCATCACAGAATCTTCTAGTCCTTCTGTGAACATTCAGCCGGACTCAAAAATGCAGGAGACAGGGTGTGATGAACACGGATGAACTTTATTGTTGACAGTGAAGGAACTAGAGCACGGGGAAATCGTAGTCACTGTTAGAGACGCCCGGTGATTGCTAAGTGGAATCAGGTGGGTGTGCTTAGCAGCCCACCCGCGTGTGACAGCCACGCCCCTCTCCAGCATCCCTAGAGAGAGACAGTTAGAGCCACCAAAACCAGAGTCTCTCACAACACAGACCATAACATAGTGTACTGTATTCTATAATTTTTTCACTTAATTTGTGGACCTATGTTATGAGTTACGGTACCGCTAACTCCTTTCATAAGACGACGGAATGAAATAAGACCATTTACATTATTTGTAATGAGAAAAGCGGATTCGGAATTCGACCAAATCGGAATTCGACCAGCCGTCTGGAACGAATTATGGTCGAGTACCAAGGTACCACTGTATATAACATGGGGTAACTAGAGTTTTATAACTATAATAAATAAATCCCAACTTGTGAAGTCGAGCTTGGTGTAAACGTTTTCTTCTGTCCACTGTTCCAAGGTTAACGCAATGCGTGGTAATGGGTACAGGTGCTTGACAGTGATCTTGTTTAACTCTTGGTAGTGCATGGGTGGCCACAGGCCTCCCTCTTTTCACCTCATCAAAAAAAACCCTGTTGCGATCGGTGACACAGACAGCCGAATGTCACCTTGACGGATGACCATGGTGAGGTAAAGTCTGTTGGGTTTTTACACTCGAGTCTACTGGCTCATCAGGGCCCAAACCCAAAAGGGGCTTAATTTTTGTTGATACATGGTAAGACCAATCTCCGTGAAAAAAGAATAATAGGAATGAAAGAAAGAAAACAAAACAGAAAAAGTTCAGTTTTATTTGAAAACTTCAAGATGAATAAAATAACAATGAATAAATATACAATTTAATCTACAAGTTTAATTTTTAGAGCATTTGATCGACACACTTATCCAGATCAACTTACATTTTTATCTTCATTAGACAACTGAGCAATTAAGGGCGAAAGGCCTTGCTCAAGAACCCAAAAGTGGCAGCTTGGTAGTACTGGGACTTGAACCCCTGATCAATACCCTGAGCCTTAACCCCAGAGCCACCACACTCCCTTAAATCCTACGGATACTACATACAGTTAAATAACCTTTAACATAACATTTCTGCTTCTCTTTTTGAAACGTTGATTTCTTATGTAACTTATTAATTTATGTGATGCAGTTTAAAAATCATAATTAATTAAGAAACTCACCGTTTCTACACACAGAATTCACTTTGTAGTTCAGAGACAAATTAAATCTGTCACCTCGGCCATAACTTTGTAAGCACTTCTGAGCAGCATTTCATCTCAGATCACAGAACCTTACACATGATCCAGTATCCCACATCCAGAACCCGGCATATAGAGGCTGAGTGAATGTGGTGTGGACTCTGTGGAGGAGCCTCATCGTACCAGAGACGCTGTAGAAGGACAGAGTTCCTGCACTGTGATCCACATACACTCCTATTCTGGAGGATACTGGACCTTGGCATTCGGGTTCTATGTTGAGGTGCTGTGAAGACACAGAGGAAGAACACCGAAAGCTCCAGGACTGTCTGTTGTGTCCAAACACACACTGACTACCTCGGCCTTTCCTGCTGATCTCTTTATATGAGACTGATATAGACACACCGTCACCGCTCCACTCCACCTCCCAGTAACAGCGTCCACACACTCTCTCCTTACACAACACCTGCCACCAGTAGTCAAATCTCTCTGGATGATGAGAGTATCGCTGTTGTGTTTTACGGCATGTTACCACTCTGTTCTTTTTACCCAGAACGAGTCGGCGATGTGCCGTCTTGGGATCCAGAGTCAGATAACAGAAATCTAAAATAATAAAATGGTCAGATATTAATCACAGGAATTACAAGAGTATGTGAGGCGCCCGTCTGTTTCTACTCTCCTGTGTGTGTGTGTGTGTGTGCTATCTGCTTTTCCTTTCGGCTCTTCCCTTCAGAGGTCGCCACAACAAATCATCTGCCTCCATCTCACCCTATCCCTTGCATCTTCTACTCTTACTCCAACTACCTTCATATCCTCCTTCACCACATCCATGAATCTTCTCTTTGGTCTTCCTCTGGGCCTTCTGCCTGGTAGTTCCAACCTCAGCATCCTACTACCAATATACTCACTATCCCTCCTCTGTACATGTCCAAACCATCTCAATCTAGCCTCTCTGACTTGTCTCCAAAACATCTTACATGTGCTGTCCCTCTGATGTACTCATTCCTGATCCTATCCATCCTCATTACTCCCAAAGAGAACCTCAACAGTTTCATCTCCGCTACCTTCAGCTCTGTCTCCTGTCTTTTCCTCACCGCCACTGTTTCTAAACCATACAACATTGCTAGCCTCAACATCGTCTTGTACACTTTTCATTCTTGCCGATACCTTCCTATCACACATCCACTTTTCTCCGACCATTCCAACCTGCCTGCACACGCTTCTTCACCTCTTTTCCACACTCTCCATTGCTCTGGATTGTTGAGCCTAAGTACTTAAAATCCTCCACCTTCTTTACCTCTGCTCCCGGTAACCTCACCGTTCGTCTTGGGTCCTTGTCATTCATGCACATGTATTCTGTCTTACTGAGGCTAACCTTCATTCCCCTGCTTTCCAGGGCATACCTCCACCTCTCTAGATTTTCCTGCACTTGTTCTCTGCTGTCACTACAGATCACAATGTCATCTGCAAACATCATAGTCCATGGGGAATCTTGTCTAACCTCGTCTGTCAGCCTGTCCATCACCATAGCAAACAAGAAGGGGCTCAGAGCTGACCCTTGATGCAGTCCCATTTCACCACTGTCTTACATCTCTCATACATGTCCTGCACCACTCTAACATACTTCTCTGCCACTCCAGACTTCCTCATGCAATACCACAGTTCCTCTCTCGGCACACTGTCATATGCTTTCTCCAGATCCACAAAGGCACAATGCAGCTCCGTCTGACCTTCTCTGTACTTCTTCATTAAGATCCTCAAGGCAAACACTGCATCTGTGGTGCTCTTTCTTGGCATGAAACCAAACTGTTGTTCACAAATGCTGACCTCTGCCCTTAGTCTAGCTTCCACTATTCTTTCCCATAACTTCATCGTATGGCTTATCAACTTTATCCCTCTGTAGTTGCCACAACTCTGCACGTCTCCCTTGTACTTAAAAATGGGCACCAGCACACTTCTCCTCCATTCCTCTGGCACCCACTCACTCTCTAAGACCTTGTTGAATGTTCTTATCAGAAAATCTATTGCTACCTCTCCTAGACACTTCCATACCTCCACCGGTATGTCATCAGAACCAACTGCCTTTCCACTCTTCATCCTCTGCAACGTCCTCCTCACTTCACCCTTACTAATCTTTGCTCCTTCCTGGTCCTTAACAGTCACCTCTTCTACTCTTTTTTTCTCTCTCTCTCATTTTCATCATTCATCAGCTCTTCAAAGTATTCTTTCCATCTTTCCAGCACACTTCTGTTATCAGTCAATACATTTCCCTCTATGTCCTTGTGATCTTGGCCCACGCAGGGCTCTAATATATATATATATATGAATGACCGTGTGTGTGAGTGTGTATGTATGAGTGTATGTGTGTGTGAGTGGTTGGGGGTTAGACTTACACTGCAGAAAATCTTCCCTGCTACTTGGTTCTGAGGGTAAAATCATCTGAACTGCTGCAATTGTGGAGACACGGATAAAACGGAGATGGATAAATGGGAAAAAAAAACAGCATTGCTATCTCAGATGAGTTTTAATTATAAACATCAACTACATTTTCATCAAAAACATCTTCTACATAAATGTAATATTAGTTTGTGGATCTGTGAGGAAGTTCCTGTTTATCTGCTGAATTGATCTTGATGTTCTCATACCACTGCTCGGTGATGACACTCTACATGTCCTCGACTTATCTCACTCAGACACTGATGTGTCTGGCAAGTATCTCCTCACGGATGTCAGCTCCAAGTGAAACTTAATCCCAGCAAGGCTAAATTGTTGTTAATCCCAGCTAACTGATCTCCACATCAAGATCTTGCAATCCTCTTGGACAACATTGTGATCTCTTCTTCAGGCACTGTACAAAGATTTGACGTAACCACAAGCAATTTCCTGTCCTCTTCTCGTATCACTAATCTTTCTCGATTGTGTCGATTTCTTGTCTTTAACATCCAAAGGATTTGTTCACTTCTTTCCATTAAAGCCACAGACTAGATTACTGCAGCCCATTCCTGACAGGTCTACCTTTGAGTACTATTTGACATCTGCAAATGATCCAGAATGCAGCTGCATGGTTTGTTTTCAACCTTTCCAAATTTTCACACACCAAACCATTGCTACGATCTCTCCACTGGCTTCCTGTAGCTGCTTGCATTCAATTTAAAACATTAATGCTTGCCTACAAAGCCAAAAATGGACCTGTACCCTCCTACCTCAAATCACTTATCACACCTCACACTGCACCGCATTATCTCAGATCCTCCAGCACTGCGAGACTGACCTCTACCAAGGGACAAGGGAGAAAATGCATCTAAACGTGAATCAACTTCCTGTAGATGTCTGCACAGCTGAGCCACTGGGTATCTTCATCAATTGCTGAAAACTTACTTTTCTCAGAAGTAGTTAGATTAGCACGATGTAACACACACAAAAACACACACACACACACACACACACACACACACACAGCCGATCGTGAGAAAAGGTATTTAAGGTGGCTAATTGCCAGTTGGTGTTCTCTTTGAATCTCCTGTGAAGAACAAAATGGGGGCCTCAAAACAACCCTCAAATGACCTGAAAGCAAAGATTGTGCATTGTTGTTGTTTAGGTGAAGTCAAAAAACAAAAAAAAGCACAACAAAGCTATCTCAGAAATTTCAGCTGTCAGTTTCCACTGTAAGGAACATAGTGAGGAATTGGAAGACCACAAGCACAGTTCTTGTTAAGGCCAGAAGCGGCAGGTTAAGAAGAATATCAGAGAGGAAAAAGCAAAGAATGGTTAAAGACAACCCATAGACCACCTACAAAGATGTACAGAAATGTCATTTTGCAGATGGTGCTACTGTGCATCATTCAGCCATTCAGCAGACTTTGCACAAGAAGAAGCTGTTCAGGAGAGTGATGTGGAAAAAGCTTTTTCTCCATACACACCACAAACCGAGTCGCTTGAGGTACGTATGCAAAATTATATTTGAATAAATCAGTGTCATTTATGAATAAGCTGCTGTGGAGTGATAAAACAAATGTTGAGTTATTTGGTCACAACAGGGGCGTTATGCATGGTGGTCAAAGAACACAGCATTCCAAGAAAAATACCATACATTTTGGTGGTGGTTCCATCATGCTGGGAGGTTGTACGACCAGTGGGTACTGGGAATCCTGTTTGAGTTGAGGGTCACATGGATTCCACTCAATATCAGTAGATTCTTGTTCAAAAATCCGACAAAGTTAAAGTTGCTCTGGGGTTGGATTTTTCAACAAGACAATGACCCAAAACACTGCTCCATGTTCTGAAATGGCCATCCCAGTCCCCAGACCTGAATATTGTTTGCTATCTGTGGGATTATTTGAAGCGGGCTGTCCATGTTCAGCAACCATCAAAGCTAACTGAACTTCCATGATTCCTACGGACTTTACTTACTTATAATCCGATGTGCCTCATGTGTGGGTGGAGCGCACGATTCCATCTCACTGACACCATCAAAACCCAAGTGAAGAAAACTAATTTAGAGCTTACTATCTTTCCAGGACATTAACTAAAGAATTCCAACCACTAGATATTGGTGTCAACAGGTCATAAGTTAGAGGGATCCAAGCTTTATGTCCAAATACAGGCATTACTGCTCTTGTAGTGAGGTGACTCGCTGAGTAATACGTTAGTGGTTTTTCCACCTAATCTTCATCTCTACGCTCAGGGCAGCTTGATCAGAGTCTCAGGTTCATCACCGGGATAAAGCACTGCTACAGATGTCCTCCTGAGACCTTGGATTAACTTTCTTGAATTTAAAGTTATACTGATACAGCTCTTTAAGAGTAGTGACCTCTGTTCTGTAATGAATACAATAGTAATGCACTGTCTCTTTAAGGGGGCGTGGCTGAGAGAAGTCCAGGTCATGACCCAGGAAGACTTCTAATCTGAGTCTGTATTGAACTGACTTCATGAGCGAGGGAATAATAGATAATAAAATATAATAATAATATAATAGAGGGTTCTGGGCTTTATGTCGAACTCGCGCAACTATGTCGAACTCCAACACTGAAGATGAGGAATTTCATGGATTTGTTGAAGAGGAATGAACTGAAAACGTGAGTTTATTGATTTATATTATTATAACTGAACAATGATGAGAGTTACAGCTGAACAATGTTGAGAGTTATTGTGAGAGTTTGATTTATCTGACATTTGTTTCACTTAATGCGCCTTATAGTCCGGTGTGCCTTGTGTATGGCCAGAGGCCGTTTAAACGTTATTCATTGATATGGTGCCTTATAATCCGGTGCACTTTATGGCCCTGAAAATATGGTATCTTTTGTTAAAAGAGACTCAACTAAATATTGATGTGATTTCTATTGGGGTGCCCAAATTTAAACACCTATCTAATTTTGTTTGGATGCATATTGCAAATTTTCTGGTAATTCAGTAAACCTCATTCCACTTCTGAAATGCAGCTGGCCCCTTACCAACAAAATTAATTAGTTTCAGAGCCTTTTTCGTAATGCGGGGATTTCGTCAGTAGGGGTCGCATTTTACATGTTAAACGCATAATTTGTTCCAAGGCAAGTCTTTGGACTGGATAAACCCTTTAAAAGTTATAAAAGTACACCAATTTTGTATGAAATATGTGTTAAAAGTAAAAGAAAATTATTTATTAAACCATTTAAACATTTTAACATATTAAACCATTATATTAACAATTATTAATTAAACCATTTTTATTTATACACACACACACACACACACACACACACACACACCCCTGTCTATCTCTCACTCTCTCTCTTGCGCGCACGCGCGTGCTGCGGGCCATGCCCACAAGATGTGGAATTCAAAGCGCATTCCCCGCTTGACAGATCGAAGGTCCAAACTCAACTTTAACTTGATTCCTTGAGGGATCAGAATTCCAGATGAGCTCAAATGCACCCACATTTATTAAACATTTACTGAATTAAACAACTTGAAAAACTAAACTAAAGACTTAAACATGCTTCTGTCTCTATCTCTCTCAGAATTACAGTACTGTTTGAAAGATCAGAGGTCCTCACTGTATTTCTGCTTTAAGGTCTCCTTCTGGTTCTGCGTCATCCCTCCTAGCCAATGGGAGGTCAGTGGGGCGGGATGTTGAGAGACAGCCAATTAGAGAGCAACTTGCGCATCGTGTGAAATTTTGATTGGAACGTTTGAATTTTTTTTCATAAAAAGGGGTTGTTTTCGTATCCCAAGGACTGAAACTTAGGGAAATGATCTTCGTAACCCGGGGATTTCGTACCCAGGGGTCTTCGTAAGTCGGTGGCCGACTGTATTGCTGTGTCCATCAGTTATTTGAGGGATCAAAATAAAATTGCTGATTCAAACACCTAAAGATTTAAAAAATGAAAATAATGTAAATTGTCATGGTTGCTAAATGTTTTCAAACAACTATACAGTAGGCCCTCGACATTCGCAGGGGTTCGGTTCCGAGCCCTCCCGCGAATTGAGATAATCCGTGAGTTCTGTACCCGGAAGTAAAACGCCATGTATCATGTCACATGCACGAATGAGCAGCAGGAAGTAAAATACTAATATATCTATTACATGTGCTAAAATATGCTTCTTAAACACATTCTATAGATGATCTTACTCATTAATTCAGTATTAATGTAGTAAAATGTAGTAATGATTAAGAAGAACTTAATTTTTTTTACTGTGATATTGATTGATAATAAAATATAAACATTATACAGCATACATATAAAAACACCTTTACTGTACATGCATTCTCTGAAAAACATACAGCAGTGTAGTTTTCAAAAAATGTCCACGAGAAGAACGTACTGTATTGCATTAGGCATGAGATGACTGAATTAAGGTATTAACTGCATTAAGTCTGAGCAGCTCAGCCACACCCCTCAGCCGGAGCGAGTTCAAACCAAGTTTCAGAGTGAGAAAGTTAGAGGCGTTACTAACCAAAAGGTGATGTGAGTTAATCCTCTGGTGCAGAGGTGAGAGTGCTTTTGTTTATTGGGAGTAAATGAGAATAGTGAATTCAGGTGTGTGCTACAGAGCAGCTCAGCCACGCCCCTCAGCCGAAGTGGAGAGTAAACAGTTAAAGGCACAGCGCCAAAATTAAAGTCCCCCAAAACACAGACCATAACAAAAAGGACATAAAAGAACAAGAAATGTCATAAATTGGATAAACAAAACAAAATGAGAAACATGTTACACCACAGTAAATAAAATATAACACACAAGCATTTTAAACATTACTTCAGGTCATGTACTGGAATAATAATGGAAAAAGACTTTAATAGTGGAGTGTTTTACAACAGTTCAGACGATTATTCCTCTTCAGGCCAATGGCACTTCAGAGGAAACTGTCGTTTCTTCCCGAGAAAGTCTTAGTTCTTCAGAAGAGACATCCAACGTCATTACCATTTTCTTTTGCTTAGCAGGAGTGACATCATAGAACGTAACTGGTAATTAAAAGACTAAAAAAAGGCTCATTGCCAACTTATAGGCGAATGAGGAAAAAGGGGCGTTATATCATCTCAACCAATCAGCAGGAAGGAGGACAGCCATTGGCTGAGTTTGAATCACGTGCGAGCTGCTCAGCAGTCAGCGAATACTCAAACCGTGAGTGCAAAACCACGAATAGTCAAGTGCCTACTGTATGTCCTGATGGACCAGTGTTTGAATGTGTTCACCAATAGTGACTGCTGAATGATGGAAATGGAAATGTCATTTACAGTACAAGGTTAATGCTAATGCTTTTATGTTAATTCTAATAACAATGTCGATGCTGACTTCTTATTTCTGTTCTATGAATTTTCTGGCTCCTTATTTATTTTTTTTAATTTATTTTTATTTAAGGGACAATGTACAGGAACATTAAGCTCATAGAGACAGAGATGTACTGTACCAGATTATAGCTTAATAGCTAGTTTCCATCTGTAGTCCCTAATTTAGAACGGCCAATTAACCTACATTATTGTAGTACAGAAAAAATGTTCACTTGTTTACCTTGTGGGTGGATTTGATTGAATTTTTCCTCACAGATTTCCTCCACTCGTTTTTTCAGATCTGAGAGAGATTTCCTCATTCCATCAAATGAAGAATGTTGACTGATGGTGAATCTGGGTGAGTCATCATGTCCAGGAGAAACACAGAGAGACTGGAACCTCTACAGAGAGGAAATAAATCATAGAGAAGGAGAAAAGTGGAGGAGAGGAACGAATGAATCTCAGACTGAATCAGACCAAACACACACTTTTCTTGTGGCTATAATGAGCTTTTAGGAGGAAACTCTGTGAGGAACAGCGCCCTCTGTAGATCAGACGGTGAGTGTTACCTGGAGGAAGTGAATGTGATCGTGTGTGTGTGAAAGCTGCTCCATCTCGGTGACTCTCCTCTGAAGATCAGAAATCTCCTGCTCCAGTCGCCCCAGGAGTCGTTCGGCTCGACTCAGTTCGGATTCCTCTTGAGTTCTGATCAGCTCCGTCACCTCCGAGCGCTTTTTCTCCATGGAGCTGATCATCTCAGTAAAGATCGTCTCGCTCTCATCCACTGCTGCCTGAGCACGAGTCTGTTCGGAGATACAGATAAAGGATGAACTCGGACTTTTCTCTGATGATTATAAATTGTATAAATTGGAGATACGAGTCTCTGTTCACTCCTCACCTTAATAATGTCCACAGCCTGGTTCAGCTCCTGCACCTCCTTCTGCTTCTCCTGGATCCTCTGCTGGAATTTCACCTGTTCCTCCTTTAACTTATTCTGATATAAAATTAAATACATTTTATTATTTCTGTATCTGGAGATCAATTCATGAAAACGTTGAGTGAACAAAGTTCAAACTCACATTCATCATTTGTCAACTAAAATTTTCAGTGATAAAAATATGAAGTGATCTTTTACAACACCGAGTATGACTGTGGTGTCACTACTCTTCTTACGGTGTTTCCAGTGTAAGACGGTCCACCTACCACCACCTTCTCTGACTCTTATGTCATTTTGTGTTCCTCCGTCTTCATAAAATATATACAGAGATCCCTCACTTTCCGCGGTTAATTGGGACCGAGATCCCCCCGCAACCTCCAAATTCTACGAAGTAGGATCAATCCCCCGACTGACGTATACGTACATGGATATGTGTATATAATATACTCGTAAATAAATACATATTCAACACTACAAATGCTTATAATAACAATTAAACATTAAAAACTAATACATAAGATGTAAATAAAATATAAATACACATACATACAGACACGTGCACACGCAGATGCACACCTCACAAAAATGTAAGTACTGTAGTTTTAATCGGAGGTTTTGGATTATTTTTTGTTAGTTTAGAGGTTTTTTTGTTTTTTGTTTTTTTTGCATAATTGGCTTTGTTTTTGTGGCATGTTCGTTAACTTTCCCCCTATTCTTCCTTAATTTTTAATTCGATGAATATTAAAAAAAAACAAAAAAAACATGATACATTGAAGCCGCATGAATTGAAGCGCGAAGTAGTGAGGGATCCCTGTATTTATGACTTTCAGTTTCATTCTTTTTCCAAAACCTACCAACATTTGTCCTTTTGCTTTCTGTCCTTAACACTGTCCCTGCTCATCACTTCCTCATCATCTCTATTCTCCTCACTAACATCTCCACCAAGGTCCACTCGAATCACCTTTCTTTTATCCTTGGAACACTCCATCACTCCGCAAACACCCCCCAGAAGTCATCCTTCTCATTTCTCTCACACTTGACTTGTGGGCCACTGAGGCAAATGTGACTTCAGACTCTCTGCGATCCTATTGGCTTATTCACCCGCAGAAAAATATGAATTCTAGATCCTGGATGCTGCCTGAATCTATAAAGTCAGTTTTACATAGAGCAGTCGCCTTGACATTCTCTTTGTTTAGTTATGTTGCTACGAAAACGGTACACCCTACTGTCACCTTCATCTCTATCAAGAAGTGTTCTGTGATCCCAATGTGCAATCGTAAGGAGTCTCGTACTATTGATTACTATTGAGTACTGCCCACTGGAGCCAAACCAGTCACACTGGAAGGTAACACACTGGAAGAGGATGACTTCTTCACAAACCTTGGATGCATCATCAACAAACAGGTGGCACCAATGTGGATGGCAAAAAAAGATGTGAAGCATTTGTTGAACTTAATAATACCTGGAACTGAAACATGGAGAATAACAAAATCCCTTTATTCATCCATAACTCTCTGAAACGAATCGTCTGGCTCTACTCGATAGACAAGAGCAGCAACACTGATTTATAGAAGGAAACTCAGCAAATACCAGTAGATAGGTACTTTTGTGGAACCCTCACGGGAAGAGAGAAATGGGCTGGCCTAGAGACACCTGGCAATACAACCTTCAGGCAGACATCAAGAAGTTGTTTTTTATCTGGTTATAGAAAAATGCAAGAGCACAAGCATAGATGATTCTAGATGTCTACCATCAATGGACTATATTCCAAGACTTTCAGTTATGTCAAAACGTGTGGAACTGGATGTGGATAACTACGCTTTGTTGGGTTTTCAGTATTAAAGTCCACTCAGCTGGTTAAAGTCCACTGAAAGGACTGACCTGTTTAACACCACTTTAACTTAGACAGTGGATGGCAGTCACATATTCAAATGAAATTGAACAGAAATGGGATTAGAAATAATACTTCAATTAAACAACTTTACTTAAGTGTGGCAGGTTGGCACATCTACTTCACAGGAAGAAGGTTCCATGTTCGATTCCTGGGCTCAGGGCATTTCTGTGTGGAGTTTACATGTTATTCCTGTGCTTGTGTGGGTTTCCTTCGGGCACTCCGGTTTCTTCCCACAGTTCAAAGCATACACAGTAGGCTAAATGGCTGTTCCAAATCTCCACTAGGTGTGAGACTGAGTGTGAATGGTTGCATGTGTTGCTCTGTGATGGTCTGGTGAGTTGTTAAGGGTGTACCCCTCCCTTGCCTAGAGTCAGCTGAGATGGACACCAGCCCCCCGATCCTAATTAGGATTATGCGGTTCATAAAATAAATGATGAATGAATAACTCTGGAAAATAATAATGACTTCCAGTTCTCACCTGATGTTCAGTTCTTTCTGCTTCAGCTGTAACTGTATTGTGACCTTTATGTTCATCCATCATACACAAGTAACAGATGAAGCTTTGGTCAGTATGGCAGTAGATCTCCATCAATTTATCGTGCTGAGAGCAGATCTTGTCTTGGAGCCCTGCACAGGCTTCAACTAACTTGTGCTTCTTAAAGGCAGGAGACTGATAGTGAGGTTTAAGATGATCTTCACAATACGAGGTCAGACACACCAGACAGGACTTGAGGGCTTTTTGTTTTCTCCCGGTGCAAGAATCACACTCTACATCTCCAGGTCCAGCGTAACGATGAGCACGAGAAGCAGCCTTGTGTTCAGTCTTCTTCAGCTTCTCCACCACTTCAGTCAGTAGGTTGTTCCTGCTTAGAACAGGCCTCAGCGTGAACGTCTCTCTACACAGGGGGCAGCTGTAGATCTTCTGCTGATTTCCTTTATCCCAGTGTCTATTAATACACACCATACAGAAACTGTGACCACAATGAAGAGCCACAGGATCCTTCAGTAGTTCCAGACACACTGAACAATGGAACTGAACCTGATCTAAAATACTGACTTTTGCCATTTTCCAGAGAGAGAGAGAGAGAGAGAGAGAGAGAGAGAGAGAGCGAGAGAGAGACTTTAAACCGTATGAGTTTTGCTTTTTCCAAAATGAACTTCCTGATTCAGTGTGTGTTGGTGCGTGACAGAGGTTAGGCGTGGCTTTACAGAGAGAGCATTTGAATAGAGAGAGTTACGTCAGTGAAGGTCTAAAAATGTTCGAATGTCATGTGATTCACATCAACTCAGATAATTCCAATAAGTGGCAAGCCATTTGAAAGCAAAAGACAAAACTATGATTTAATGCAGCTGGGGGGGTGGCGGGGGGCACAAGCTAGTGTTCACCCTCACGCCGGTCCCAAGGTCGGAAAAATGCAGAGGGTTGCGACAAGAAGGGCATCCGGCGTAAAACTTTTCCAAAATTGTTATTCAAATGACCAAAACAAATTTCATACCGGATCAGTCGAGGCCCAAGTTAACAACGACCGCCGTCAGTGCTGTTAACCAACAGGGTGCTGGTGGAAATTGGACTACTGTTGGCCAAAGAAGGAGAGGCGAGAGGCGTGTCCGCAGGCAGAGAGAGAAGAGGAAAGGCATGAGTGTAGAACTGAGAATCGGGACTTTGAATGTTGGAACTATGACAGGAAAAGGTAGAGAGCTGGCTGACATGATGCAGAGGAGGAAGGTGGACATACAGTGTGTCCAGGAGACCAGGTGGAAAGGCAGCCAGGCTAGAAGCTTAGGAGTAAAGTTTAAGCAGTTTTTTCATGGTGTGGATGGGAAGAGAAATGGAGTAGGAGTCATCTTGAAGGAGGAGTTTGTCAGGAATGTTCTAGAAGTGAAAAGAGTGTCAGACAGAGTGATGAGTCTCAAGTTAGAAATTGAAGGCCTGATGTTCAATATTGTTAGTGCTTTTCCCCCACAGGCAGGATGTGAGCGAGAAGAGAAGGAGAGATTCTGGAGTGAGTTAGATGAAGTGATACAGAGTACCCCCAGAGGTCAAAGAGTGGTCATTGGTGCAGACTTCAATGGACATGTGGGTGCAGGCAACAAAGGGGACGAGGAATTGATTGGCAGGTTTGGTATCCAGGACAGGAACGCAGAAGGACAGATGTTGATAGATTTTGCAAAAAGGATGGAAATGGCTGTGGTGAATACTTTCTTCCAGAAGAGACAGGAGCATAGGGTGACTTATAAAAGTGGAGATAGGAACACACAGGTAGAATACATCTTGTGTAAGCGATGTAATTTGAAGGAAGTCAGTGACTGCAAAGTAGTAGTGGGTGAGAGTGTTGTGAAACAGCATAGGATGGTGATGTGCAGGATGATCCAAAAAACATGCACTGTAGGTTAATTGGCCGTTCTAAATTAGGGACTACAGATGGAAACTAGCTATTAAGCTATAATCTGGTACAGTACATCTCGGTCTCTATGAGCTTAATGTTCCTGTACATTGTCCCTTAAATAAATAAATAAAATAAATAAATGCTGATGGTGAGGAAGGTGAAGAAGGCAAAAGCCGAGCAGAAGACAAAGTGGTGGAAGCTGAAAAAGGAAGAGGGTTATGTTGTCTTCAAGGAAGAGTTGAAACAGGATTTGGGTGGTCAGGAAGTGCTTCCAGATGACTGGACAACCACAGCCAATGTGATCAGGGAGACAGGTAGGAGAGTACTTGGTGTGTCCTCTGGAAAGAGAGTAGATAAGGAGACTTGGTGGTGGAATGAGGAAGTGCAGGAGTGTGTAAAAAGGAAGATGTTAGCTAAGAAGAAGTGGGACATTGAGAGGACCGAAGAGAGTAAACAGGAGTACAGGGAGACACAGCATAAGGTGCAGGTAGTGGTGTCAAAGACCAAACAGAGGGTGTATGATGACTTGTATGATAGCTTGGACGGTAAGGAGGGAGAAAATGATCTATACAGATTAGCACAGCAGAGAAATAGAGATGGGAAGGACGTGCAGCAAGTTAGAGTGATTAAGGACAGAGTGGGAAATGTATTGACTGCTGACAGAAGTGTACTGGGAAGATGGAAAGATTTGAAGAGCTGATGAATGAGGAAAATGATAGAGAAAAAAGAGTAGAAGTAGACTGTTGAGGACCAAGAGGTAGCAAAGATTAGTAAGGGTGAAGTGAGGAGGGCACTGAAGAGGATGAAGAGTGGAAAGGCAGTTGGTCCTGATGACATACCGGTGGAGGTATGGAAGTGTCTAGGCAAGATAGCAGTAGATTTTCTGACAAGAACATTCAACAAGGTCTTAGAGAGTGAGCAGATGCCGGAGGAATGGAGGAGAAGTGTGCTGGTGCCCATTTTTAAGAACAAGAGAGACGTGCAGAGTTGTGGCAACTCCAGAGGGATACAGTTGATGAACCATACGATGAAGTTATGGGAAAGAATAGTGGAAGCTAGACTAAGCACAGAGGTCTGCATTTGTGAACAACAGTTTGGTTTCATGCCAAGAAAGAGCACCACAGATGCAGTGTTTGCTTTTAGGATGTTAATAGAGAAGTACAGACAAGGTCAGAGGGAGCTGCATTGTGTCTTTGTGGATCTGAAGAAAGCATATGACAGGGTGCCAAGAGAGGAACTGTGGTATTGCATGAGGAAGTCTGGAGTGGAAGAGAAGTATGTTAGAAGTGCAGGACATGTATGAGAGATGGAAGACAGTGATGAGGTGAGCTGTTGGTGTGACAGAAGAGTTCAAGGTGGAGGTGGGACTGCAACAAGGGTCAGCTCTGAGCCCCCTCTTGTTATAGTGATGGACAGGCTGAGAGATGAGGTTAGACAAGAATCTCCATGGACCATGATGTTTGCAGATGACATTGTGATCTGTAGTGAGAGCAGAGAACAAGTGGAGGAAAATCTAGAGAGGTGGAGGTATGCCCTGGAAAGGAGAGAAATGGTTAGCATCAATAAGACAGAATCCATGTGTGTGAACGAGAAGGACCCAAGAGGAACAGTGATGTTACAGGGAGCAGAGATAAGCAAGGTGGAGGATTTTAAGTACTTAGGCTCAACAATCCAGAGCAAAGGAGTGTGTCAAAAAGAGGTGAAGAAGCGTGTGCAGGCAGGTTGGAATGGTTGGAGAAAAGTGTCCGGTGTGATGTGTGATAGCAAGGTATTGGCAAGAATGAAAGAAAAAGTATACAAGACGGTGTTGAGGTCAGTGATGTATGGTTTAGAAACAGTGGCACTGAGGAAAAGACAGGAGGCAGATCTGGAGGTAGCAGAGATGAAAATTTTGAGGTTTTATTTTGGGAATAACAAGAATGGATTGGATCAGGAATGAGTACATCAGAGGGCCAGCACATGTAAAAGGTTTTGGAGACATAGTCAGAGAGGCTAGATTGAGATGGTTTGGACATGTAGAGATTAGGGATAGTGAGTGTATTGGTAGTAGGATGCTGAGGTTGGAACTACCAGGCAGAAGGCCGAGAGGAAGACCAAAGAGAAGACTTATGGATGTGGTGAAGGAGGACATGAAGGTAGTTGGAGTAAGTAGAAGATGCAGAGGATAGGGTGAGATGGAGGCAGATCATTCGCTGTGGCGACTCCTGAGGGGAACAGCTGAAAGGGAAAGAAGAAGAGACAAAACTATGATTCAATGATTTACAGTCAATAAATGCATTGACATCCATTTGTTTTCATTTTTAGCACCTGTCAAAAGTTTGGAAACACCTTATATTTCAGTTGTAGAAATATTTGTAGGAATAACATTCATGAAATATATCAGTCAGGTTTTAGACCTCATCATAGCACAGAGACGGCACTTGTTAAGGTGATAAATGACCAACTGGTAGCCTCCGATCATGGCTGTGTCTCCCTGCTTGTGTTACTTGTCCTTACTGCAGCCTTTGACACTATTGATCAGACGATTCTCCTTGACAGATTAGAAAATGTTGTTGGAGTTAAGGGAATTGCCCTCTCCTGGTTTAAATCTTATTTAACTGACTGTTATCAGTTTGTAGATGTAATGATTTCTCTGTACGTTCTATTGTTAAGTTTGACGTTCCACAAGGTTCTGTCCTAGGCCAGTTGTTTTTCTCTCTGTATATGCTCCCTTTGGATAATATCATTCATGATCGTGGTAATGTCTTTCATTGTTATGCTGATTGTACACAGTTATATATTTCAACAAAGGCAGATGAGAGACATCAGCTTAATAAAGTTGGGAAATGTGTAAAGGACATTGAACACTGGATGCTTTCTAACTTCTTCCTTTTGAACTCTGATAAGACAGAAGTTTTTGAACTCAGCTCTTAGGCAGCTAGAAATAAGGTTTCTGATAATATAGTAAGCTTGGATGGTGTTTTAGTCTCATCATGTGTAACAGTACAGGACCTTGGAGTGATTATTGACATGCCACATTACCTTAGTGAACTTCTTGTTGTTTATGAGCCGACACGCCTCCTTAGATCAAAAGGTGCAGGATGCTTCGTCATACCTCAAGTAATGAAGACTAATGCATGAGGCGAAGCTTCTCTTACAAAGCCCCACAGTTATGGCATAACCTTCCAGTTAATGTTCGGGACTTGGACACAGTCTCTGTTTTTAACACGAGGCTGAAACTTACTTGTTTATTGGAGCATTTAGTTAAAAGGCTTTTATTATGTAAAGGAGCAGATCTGGGGGTCTCGGGCATAGTACATACTTGTAAACTGTGATGTTGAGATGCTGTCGCTCCCCCACTCTACATGCTCACCGACGTCCGTTTGACAGTGGGGCGGCTGATTGCCCCAACATCACAGGGTCCCTCATGTCTGTCTTCCTTCTGTGTCTCTCTCCTTTAGTTCTGCTGCCATAGCCAGTCATTCCGGAGTCTCTGCTGCACTCAGAACTATTAAAATATTTTCCATTACACTACTACGAGTAAATCTAACTGTCTCTCTCTCTCTCTATGGTTTTGTTGAGATACATATTCTTCTTCTGGGATGCCAGTAATCCTGATCCTTTTGATTTCTGAATCCTGTGGTCTGTCCTGGTGTGCTGATGCTGGCTGGAGTTCTCATCTTGGAAGCCCCTCCCTCCTGCTGGTGAAGATGACCCAGATGTGCACTCAGACTGAGTGACTCAGACTCTTTCATTGCTAGTGATAGAAACTCTCTTCTCACAGTTATTTAGGACTTACAGTTGTAGAACCAACTGGGTGACATTTTGGACTGTCATGAATTTTTCATATATGTTTTATATCTTTATGGTTCCACCCAAATGAGGATGGGTTTCCCTTTTGGATCTGGTTGCGCTCAAGGTTTCTTCCTCACATCTACTGAGTGAGTTTTTCATTGCCACCGTTGCCGTAGGTGATGCTCATTAGGGATGGGTAGAGTTTACAGGAAATGTTTAAGTTCTTTTATACTTTGTAAACTCCTCCTTTTACTGGGTAAAGCTGCTTTAAGACAATTTCAATTCTAAAAAGTGCAACTACAAAGCTTTTGTTTCTCCCTCCTGCTGATTGGTTGCAGATGATGAGTACGCCTCTTTTTTTCTCCTGTGTCCACATGCCATCAACGTGATTGCTTTAATTGTGAATTCATGTTTTTTTTAGTGTTTTTAATTATTATTTAAGCCATATGATGTCATTCAAATGCCCTGCATCTTCTCTAGCTTCTGGTAAGGAGCCTAAGAGCTTTAGTTATTCATAAATATTATCAGAGTACGAAATTAAAATGTTTTTACTTCATTACTACACAATACTGCATTATTACTGTATTAATGAGTAAGACTGGATATAGAATGTGTTTAACAAGCAGATTTTAGCGCATGGAATATCATACATAGGGTTTTAAAACCAAATCAATTCAAGGATTTTCAGGATCCGTTGGTGGGGGAGGAACATCAATCACGCCGCAAATAACAGGGGGGTTTACTGTATGTTATATATTTAGTGTATTAAATGTTATATATGTATGTATATATTATATACAAGTAAATTTGGCATAGCCTAGCCTCGCGACAAGCTAATTCAAATTAAGTAATTTTCAACTTACGTCGTCTCTCCTGGAACCAATAAACGACGTAAGCTGAGGTATAGCTGTATATCAATGAATAAAAATTTTAAAACCTAAAAGCATAACAAGCTGTAGCACATCAAATTTTTAGAAACTTTTTTCGCATCAGAAATGTTCAATTTATCAATAATATAACAAAACTCCCCTCCTCGAATCGCCACCTTATCGTGGTGGAGGGGTTTGCGTGACCTAATGATCCTAGGAGCTATGTTGTCGGGGGCAAATGCCCCTGGTAGGGTCACCCAAGGCAAACAGGTCCGGGGTGAAGGTCCAGACAAAGTGCGATTCAAAACAAACCCCTGAGACACGACACAACACAGGAATCAGTCTCCCTTGCCCGGACGCGGGTCACCGGGGTTCCCTCCTGGAGCCAGGCCCAGGGGAGGGGCTCGAAGGCGAACGCCTGGTGGTCGGGCTTATGCCCATGGAGCGTGGCCGGGCCCAGCCCGAAAAGGAGTCATGGGTCCTCCCTCCCATGGACCCACCGCCCGTGGGAGGAGTTTTAGGGTCGGGTGCAGTGTGAGTTGGGTGGCAGCCAAAGGCATGGGTTCTGTCGGACTGATCCTCGGCTGCTTACTCTGACCTTCGGGACATGGAATGTCACCTCTCTGGCGGGAAAGGAGCCTGATTTGGTGCGTGAGGTGGAGAGATACCGACTAGATATAGTCGGGCTCACCTCAACGCATAGCTTGGGCTCTGGAACCATCCATCTCGAAAGAGGCTGGACCTTCTTCTATTCTGGAGTTGCTCATGGAGAGAGGCGGCGAGCCGGTGTGGGTATTCTTGTTGCCCCCCGTCTCGGTGCCCAAATGTTGGGGTTCTCCCCGGTTGACGAAAGGGTAGCTTCCCTCCGTCTTCGGGTGGGGGGACGGGTCCTGACTGTTATTTGTGCTTATGCACCAAATGACAGTTCAGAGTACCCATCCTTTTGGAGTCTTTGGGGGTGTTGGAGAACGCTCCCTCGGGAGACTTCGCTCGTTGTCTTGGGAGATTTCAACGCCCATGTGGGCAACGATAGTGTGACCTGGAAGGGTGTGATCGGTAGGTACGGCCTCTCCAGTCTGAATCCGAATGGTGTGTCGTTGTTGGACTTCTGTGCTCATCATAGTTTGTCTATCACGAACACCATCTTCAACATAAGGGTGTCCATAAGTGCACTTGGCACCAGGACACCCTAGGTCGCAGTTCGATGATTGACTTTGTAGTCGTGTCATCGGACTTGCGACCATATGTTCTGGACACTCGGGTGAAGAGAGGAGCTGAGCTGTCTACCGATCACTACCTGGTGGTAAGTTGGCCGGTGGTGTGGGAGGTTGCCTTCCAGACCTGGCAGGCCCAAGCGTGTAATCAGGGTCTGCTGGGAGCGTTTGGCGGAGCCCCTGTCCGAGAGGTCTTTAACTCCCACCTCCGGCAGAGCTACAACCACGTTCGGAGGAGGCGGGGACATGGAATCGAATGGGCCATGTTTCGTGCCTCCATTGCTGAGGCGGCTGCCCATAGCTGTGGCCGTAAGGTCGTCGGTGCTTGTCGTGGCGGTAATCCCGAACCCGGTGGTGGACACCTGCGGTGAAGGGGCCGTCCAGCTGAAGAAGGAGGCCTATCGGGTTTTGTTAGCCTGTGCGACTCCTGAGGCAGCAAGCGGGTACCGGCAGGCCAAGCGTGCTGCAGCCGAGGCTGTCGCAGATGCAAAATCTCGGGCGTGGGAGGAGTTCGGTGAGGGCCTGGAGAATGATTATCGGTTGGCCTCAAAAGGTTCTGGGCCACCATCCGACGCCTCAGGAGGGGGAAGCAGTTCTTCACAAACACTGTTTACGGTGGAGGTGGGGAGCTGCTTACCTTGACTGGGGATGTTGTTGAGAGGTGGAGGGAATACTTTGAGGACCTTCTCAATCCCACCAACACGCCCTCCGTGGAAGAGGAAGACCCTGGGGGCTCGGGTGAGGTCCGCCCATCACTGGAGTGGAGGTCACTGAGGTTGTCAAAAGCTCCTCGGTGGTCGAGCTCGGGGGATGGGCGAGATCCGCCCGGACTACCTCAGGAGTCTGGATGTTGTAGGACTGTCTTGGTTGACACGTCTCTGCAACATCGCGTGGTCATCGGGGGCTGTACCTCTGGATTGGCAAACTGGGGTGGTGGTCCCAATTTTTAAGAAGGGGGACCGGAGGGTGTGTTCCAATTATCCGGGAATTACACTCCTCAGCCTACCTGGGAAAGTCTATGCAGGGGTACTAGAGAGGAGGATCCGACCGATAGTCGAACCTCGGATTCAGGAGGAACAATGTGGTTTTCGTTCTGGCCGCAGCACTCTTGACCAACTCTATACGCTCCACAGGATTCTGGAGGGCATGGGAGTTTGCCCAATCTGTCCACATGTGCTTTGTGGATTTGGAGAAGGCTTTCGACCGTGTCCCTCGAAAGATCTTGTGGGGCGTGCTCCGAGAATACGGCGTTCCGGATCCGCTGCTACGAGCTATTCGGTCGCTATACCCCCGCCGCCAGAGTTTGGTCCGTACTGGTAACAGCAGCTCGGATTCGTTTCCGGTGGGAGTTGGAGTCCGCCAAGGCTGTCCTTTGTCACCGATTCTGTTCATACTTTTTATGGACAGAATTTCTAGGCGCAGTCGAGGCGATGAGGGGTTCTGGTTTGGTGGCCATCGGATATCGTCTCTGCTTTGCGGATGATGTTGTCCTTTGGCTTCATCAAGTCGGGCCCTCCAGCTCGCATTGGAGCGATTCGCAGCTGAGTGCGGCGGCCGGGATGAAGATCAGTACCTCCAAGTCCGAGGCCATGGTTCTCAGTCGGACAATGGTGGAATGCACCCTCTGGAGTCGGGATGAGGTCCTGCCCCAAGTGGAGGAGTTTAAGTATCTTGGGGTCTTGTTTACGAGTGAGGGAAGGATGGAGCGAGAGATCGACAGGCGGATCGCCGCAGCCTCTGCTGTTAAGCGGTGCCTGTACCGGTCCGTCGTGGTGAAGAAGGAGCTGAGCCACAAGGCGAAGCTCTCAATTTACCAGTCGATCTACGTTCCAACCCTCACCTATGGTCATGAGCTTTGGGTAATGACCGAAAGAACAAGATCACGGATACAAGCGGCTGAAATGAGCTTTCTTCGCCGGGTGGCGGGGTTCTCCCTTAGAGATAGGGTGAGAAGCTCCGCCATCCGGGAGAGCTCGGAGTAGATCCGCTGCTCCTCCGCATTGAGAGGGGCCAGTTGAGGTGGCTCGGGCATCTGGTCAGAATGCCCCCCGGACGCCTCCCTGGTGTGGTGTTTCGGGCATGTCCAACCGGGAAGAGACCCCGGGGTCGACCTAGAACACGCTGGAGGGACTATGTCTCTCGGCTTGTCTGGGACCGCCTTGGTGTCCCCCCGGGAGAGTTGGAGGAAGTAGCTCGGGAGAGGGATGTCTGGACCTCTTTGCTAAGGTTGCTGCCCCCGCGACCCGACCCCGGACTAAGCGGAAGATGATGATGATGATGATGATGATAACAAAACTCTTCAATAAATATATGAATATAGAAAGGGATAATAGTACAGCAAGTCAATTCCTGTTCTCGTCTGACCTTATTTCCACAATAGTAATATCTACTACAGGGAATCCTACTGAAGGCAGGTTGGCGGACGATTTTAAGCCCAAACCTGCACATATGAACCATGAAATGACACAGCTTGACCATTATGATGAACATACAGTACATCACACCAATGATAATTATTCATCCTTTCATGAAGTTAATGAACTTATTATTTTAAGCCCAAATAGCTTGAAAAGATAGATTAACAAATTACAGATAAAATTATATAACAATGCGGCTGCACAGTGATGTAGTGGTGAACACGTGCATCACAGTAACAAGGTCCTGGGTACGATTTTCAGGCTCCGATGTTTCGGAGTACAGCTGCATGTTCTCCCCATGCTTTTTTTGATTTCCTTCCATAGTCAAAGACGTGCATGTTGGGATGGTTGGTTGTTCTAAATTGCCCCAGGTGTGAGTATGAATGTAAATGGTTGTGTGTGTTGCCTTGCTTTGATTTGGTGTGCTGTTTAGGTTTACCCTGCCTTCACCCAGTGTCAACTGGGACAGGCTCCAGCCTCCCTGCAACCCTAGTAGAATATCTTCATGTTTTTGATTGGTGGAAAGTCATCGAAAATGGCTGGTTGGGGTTTATGGTTGGTATTCTTTCATGAGCCGACTTATATCATTAGCAATAGCTGAGCTGAACTTCACACACCAGTATACCTCACTCTCTTCCTCCTCCCAGAGTAAGCGCATTGAAAAAGACCAGATAGCAGCATTTCTGGTTGACTCACACCAGCCACGATACACTTTCCTGGGAACATCAGGCCAAACTGCACTGACCACTTCACTCTAGCAGTGACACAACTGTCCCCTATGAAAACATTTTGAATAATCAAACAATTATTGAATTCGACTTTTGTAAAATATTGAGAATTTTTCAGATCTCTGGGGGTTCTCTCTGCCTTGGCCTTGGTGGGTAACACCCCAAATGAATGATTCTCCACATCGTACCTAGTTTTATTCAATAAATCATTAATACACTGATGTGCAAATGTTTGGATCATGTTGTCGGCAAGTTCAACAGTGTGTAGATATCAAATTTCTACTTTGAGCGAGTAAACAGCACTAAACCAATCCAAACCAAGACTTACACTGATTAATGTGACTGCAGACTAATAAGAACTCTGGTACAGTGGTGCCTTGACTTACGAGTGTCTTTTAGAACGAATTTTCCATAATACGAGCTTCAATCCCACCAAAAATCTGCCCCATCCAACAAGCAAAATTTTGATTTACAAGCTCTGCTGCGCAAATGGCTTTTCCGGGGCCGATTAATCTCGTATTCTTCCGCGTGTATTCCTCCTCGCGCCAAGAACGCCTTGTGCAGTGTCTCTCAATTATTTTCCATGATGGCCCCTATAGGAAAGAAAAAAAAAACATGACATGTCCCTTCCCCCCTGCACTCCACACACGACTATAAATAGTGTTTACTGCACTTCATATCGTTTCCTCGGTGCTTTTTCCAGACACCATAGTGAGAGCGCCACTGCCACCTACTGTGGAGGATGTGTAATTACACCTAATTCTAGTACAGTATGGCAAAAAAAGCCATGTTCCCCAGGGTCATATGCACACCCCCCCCCCCCCCCCCCAGCATCACACCACGTGCCCCCGGGGCACATGTCCCACTATTTGAAAAGCACTGCCCTTGTGGAAACTCACCACAACTTTTCCTCGCTGGCAATCGAAGCGTGCACATGCCCAAAATTCTCCTCCTCCTTCTTCTCTATTCACACCACCTCATTGCCTACCCACATGACATCGTTGAGTCCACAGGACATCTTTGCCGCAGTTGATGATCGGACGGGTTAGTTGACTTATTGTTTATTTGATTTATTATTATTTATTATTATTACTGTTAATGTAGATGGATTATTATTATTATGAAATATTTATTGTTTTTACATGTTTATCTTTGATATATTAGGCCAAATATACTTGTTTGTGGCCGGTTATATGAGTTTGGGAGGGGATTGGAACAGATTAATTGGTTTTCTATTATTTTCTATGGAAGTTTTTGTTTTGTCTAACAAACATTTTGAGCTTGGCCTCATAATGGATTCATTTCATAAGCTAAGATACCTCTATTTTGATGCAAGCAACATGTAAATAAGCTAACAGTTTAATAAGACTCATTTTTATACATATAACAAACATTATGTTTAAATTGTTATTCAAATAAAAATCTAATGTGAAATGTTACTTATTCCTTTAAAAAATGATATGATGTATTTTTGCAGTGAAGTGATGAATTTCTTAACATATCTCTCTACTGCCCCCGGTGATGAGACCCTTAAACTGCACGAGTGCTCTGACCAACACATTGAGTGTTGGAAAACCGAGGGCCAAACTATGAGAATTGTGTAAGGATATCCAGTAAATAAGTTTGACCATATAGGTTTGGGCCAAGAACCTCAAGGAATAAGGAAAGGGGTAAAATCTAGCATAAAATTTAAGGCTAAATAGAGGACAATTCCATACTCAACTTCTGACTTTATTTTTCAGAGCAATAGGTAGTCTGTGCATTTTCAATATCCATCCATTCATTTTCTAAGATGCTCAATTCTAATTAGGGTCGCAGGGAGGCTGGCGCCCAGCTCAGCCGACTCTAGGCGACAGCGGGCTACACCCTGGATAGCTTGCCAGGCCATTGCAGGGTCAACATTCATACAACCACCTTACATAAGCACAGGGCAGGCGTTTCCGAGAGATTTCAGGCTCGAGTTTACTCTGACACTCAGCTCCCTCCCAGCATGCAAAAAGCCGTAGTGTAAAGCTCCTCCTTCACTCCGAGCTGAAGTAGGTTTTTTCTTTCGTGTGAATTTGGTGGTGTTTTTGAAGAGTGCTTAGTTGAGTGAAACGTTTTCCACACTGTGTGCACTGGTAAGGTTTCTCTCCGGTGTGGATGAGCTGGTGTCTCTGAAGAGTGCTCAGGTGAGTGAAACTCTTGCCGCACTGCGAGCACTGATACGGCTTCTCTCCGGTGTGAATGCGCTGGTGTCGGTGTAGCGTGCTCAGGTGAGTGAAACTCTTCTGACACTGCATGCACTGAAACGGCTTCTCTCCCGTATGGACACGCTGGTGTAATCGGAGATTGACCTGCTGCGTGAAACACTTTCCACACACCGTGCAGTGATAGAGCTTCTCTCCCGTGTGAACGCGCTGGTGTCTCTGGAGGGTACTCAGCCGAGTAAAACTCTTCCCGCACTGCGTGCAGTGGCACGGCTTCTCTCCTGTGTGAACACGCTGGTGGAGTTGGAGATTAACTTGCTGTGTGAAACTCTTTCCGCATTCCGAGCACTGGAAGGGTTTCTCTCCGGTGTGGACGAGTTGGTGGCGTTGGAGTGTACTCAGGCGTGTAAAACTCTTGTCGCACCGGGAGCAGTAAAACGGCTTCTCTCCCGTATGAATGCGTTGGTGAAGTTGGAAACTTGTCTGTTGTGTAAAACTCCTCCCACAGTGTACGCAGTGATAGGGTTTCTCCCCCGTGTGAATGCGCTTGTGAAGCTGCAGGTTACCCGGTCGAGTAAAACTCTTCCCGCAGTCCGCGCACTGGTACGGCTTCTCTCCCGTGTGCATGTGTTGATGCAACTGGAAATGGTTTTGCCGAGTGAAATCTTTTCCGCACTGCAAGCAGTGGTAGAGCTTCTCTCCTGTATGAAGGCGCTGATGGATCTGAAGGTTGACGGGTTTTGTAAAACTCTTTCCGCACTCGGAGCAGTGAAACGGTCTCTCTCGTGTGTGAACGCGCTGGTGCCGCAGGAGGAAACCCGGATGAGTGAAACTCTTCCCGCACTCTGAACAGTGATATTCTTTCTGCACTTGTCCGGTTTTAGTGAAGACATCTGCAGAGGAAATCTGCTGACGGCTGTTTGTGGACACCGGACTATGATGTTTAATCTGTCCACATTTCAGGAGTCTCACGTATTCCTCATAATGGCATCTTTTGATGTGTTTGTGGAGGTAAATCTGAGATGTGTAGGAAAAGGAGCACAATGAACAAGAGAAGAAATGCAATGGGAAGCTCTTCATTTCTGAAAAAAAAAACAAAAAATAAAACAGGATTTAGAGCCTGAGGTGAAAAATTAAACTGAGACTCAGTAATCATGCTGTAATCATGCAAGCCTGAAAGAAACTGGTCTCCTCATTAACAGTAAAAGCTACGAATCCAGGACTGCCAAACAAGGGTCGTAGTCTTGATCGTTTAAAATGGGGACCGGAGGGTGTGTTCCAATTATGGTGGAATCACACTCCGCAGCCTATCTGGGAAAGTCTATGCAGGAGGTACTGGAGCGGAGGATCCTACTGATAGTTGAACCTCAGATCCATTAGGAACAATGAGGTTTTCATCCTGGCCATGACGCTCTCGACCAACTCGACAGTACACTTTCCGGGATCCTGGAGGAAGCGAAGGGAGGTCGTCCAATCTGTCCGCATGTGTTTTAGATAGATACAGCTTTATTGATCTCACAATGGAGAAATTCACTGTTCCAGGCTCTCGACGTACAATCAGTAGGGGGTGCAAAATAGATTAGAAAGGTGCATCATTGATAGTCATAAATATTAAAACAGAATAATAATAAAACTTTATAGACTGGCCTATATTGAAGTGTAATGTATCTGAGTGCAGAGTAGATGGGTTGATGTGGTTCACAGTCAGTGGGGTAGATGTGGTTGATTAAAGTGCACGGGGGGTTTTTATTGCACATAACCGGTATTTTCACAGACAGTTACAAAGTGGCGTTGTACAGTCTGACAGCGGTGGGAATGAACGACCTGCGGTAGCGCTCCTTCCTGCACTGAGGATGTCTCAGTCGTCCACTGAAGGAGCTACTCGGCTTCTCTACAGTCTGGTGCAGTGGGTGAGAGCTGTTGACCAGGATGGATGTGAGCTTTGCTGCCATCCTCCTCTCACTCACCTCCTCCACAGAGTCCAGTGGGCAGCCGAGGACAGCGCTGGTCCTCCTGACCAGTTTGTTCAGTCTCTTTCTGTCCCGCTCTGTGCTGCCCGGGGCCCAGCAGATGGCAGCGTAGAGGATTGCAGAGGCTACCACAGAGTCATAAAAAGTCCTGAGCAGAGGTCTGCATACTCCAAAGGTGGCGGCGACTCTGGCCCTTCTTGTACAGGGTGTTGGGAGTTGTGAGACCAGTCCAGTTTATTGTCAAGGTGCACACCCACGCACAAATATCTCGTGGGGTCTTGCTCACAAGTGAGGGAAGGATGGAGCAGGAGATCAACAGGCGGCTCGCTGCAGCCTTCGCTGTAAAGTGGAGCCTGTACCGGTCCATCGTGGTGAAGAGGGAGCTGAGCTGCAAGGCAAAACTCTCAATTTACCAGTCGATCTACATTCCAACCCTCACCTATTGTCAAAAGCTTTGGGCAGTGACCAAAACAACGAGATCACGGATACGAGCGGCTGCAATGAACTTCCGTGGTCATTCCGGGTGGCGGGGCTCTCCATTAGAGATAGGGTGGACCTAGAGAGGACCCAGTTGAGGTGGCTCAGGCATCTGGCTTGAATGCCACCCGAACGCCTCCCTGGTGTGGTGTTTCGGGCATGTCCAACCGGGAAGAGACATCGGGTCGACCTAGAACACGCTGGAGGGACTATATTTCTTAGCTGGCCTGGGAAGGCCTCGGTGAAACCTGGGAAGACCTGATGGGCAGAGGGACATCTGGTTCTCATTTTTTAGGCTGCTGCCCCCACGACCTGACCACGGATTAAGCGGAGGATGATGATGATGATGATGATGATACTACTAGGTTTGCACAGCGACATGTTGCCTTCTTCATTGGCAGTTCCAACCCTGGTCGTGAGTGAACTCATTGTTTTGTTCTATTAACTGGGCTGTGAGAGACTAATTGCTGAACCTGTGCCAGAGACATTGGTCTATGATTACACGTTTTCAGCCAGTCCTAAGTAGTTTTGCCACGAAAAGGGCAGAGTGCAAAGCCTACGGCTGCACAAACAACAAACACAGAAATATTTTCTTTTCCTGAACAAATTGATGACAGGAAAGCCGGGTTGGCAAAGTCTTGGCTGCATAACGTTGGCACAGGCCACACCTTGAAAACGATTCCTTTTAACTGCAATTCAGAAGTCTGCAAAAATCACTTCAAGATGAACTGCTAATACAAAGTCCAAGCTTTTACATCTAAAACCGGATGCTGTTCCTGCGGAATTCCTTCACAAAACGTCAAACAATGACAATGGACCGGAGCACAGTCTCGCGAAAAGGAACCAGTCAAAGGCTAAAGCTTTTAGTTTACTTTCAACCGCTTAATCCTAATTCGGGTCACATGGAGGCTGGCGTCCATCCCAGCCAACTCCAGGTGAGGGCAGAGTACACCCTGGACAGTTCGCCAGGCCATCACAGGGCAGACATACACTGACAGCTATGCAGCTACTCTTGTCGAAAGTCAGCAGTGGTTCTTTTACATCAACCTCACACCATAGACAGTGAGCGACACGGCCGGCCTTTAATAACCCAGTTAGTGCACCGGGGGGACAGTGATAACTTGTTGCGAGTGGGGCTTGAACCCCTCACCTTGGGATCAGTGATCCAGCACCTTTACCACCAGGCCGGCACTTCCTCCTTTACTTGCACTGAACAACCCAGCACAACTTGACTTTGTAACGAGTAGTAATGACCACCCGCAGTCGGCACATGCAAGTCCTAAAGACACTGAAATACATTCGTCTTACCGTTACCATGTGTTGATTTTTTGTTCCACAGATAATCAAATGTAACACCGAGATGTTTGGCGTACTCTGCGTCGTACCACACCAAGAGCTCCTGTCCTGGTTTGATGGGTTGACAACAACGATAGAGGATCCCACCTTGATACTGAAATGCCAGGACATTCTTCTCCTCACTGTTACGAGCACAACTCACATACCTGAAAGTGTCCAAAGATACAGAAGGTACAGGGTGAGGACCAGACCAACAAAAAAATAGACAAATTCTTGGTTTCCTACAAAATTATACCAACAGACACAAATACCCAACAGCTTGGAGAAGTCAGCAAAGCTTCACCTCATCCAGTTCGCATGAGTCTCTCTTGTGGCATCGATGTACTCCTCATACTGCATGTTCTTGTAGATCTGAAAGGACGTGACATGTTTACCAAACTCATCGAAAGCAGTTCTGAAGATTTTGCATCAGAACGCTGCATTTGACAATTAAAAAAATGCAGACATATTGAAAAATTAGCTCACCACCCAAGAGAAAACACTGTTCAAAGCCTCTTCTCGGCCAACCAGATCTCCCTGGTAGGGCCCAAAGTGCACACCCACTGGAACAGTCTCTCCTTTATTATACACACCCAGACCTGAGTTTGAAACACTCGACTTCAGGAACTCTAGACTGCGCGGAAGGGTTTGTTTGGCTCGGTCTTTGACCCCCATGGGGACAAGAGTATCATGGATAAAAACTGCTGGGCCGTGAACCTCACACTCTTTGATGAAGAAGGTTCTACAGTCCTCACAGTCTGGAAGGAAATGAGGCAAAAGTGAGCAGGAATTTTTAAATGCTACATCATCATGAGCATCCCATGACAAGTCATCACACTCCCTGGACCAGGGGTCTCTTAATCAACACGTACTCAAGTTAATCAAACTCATCTGCAGTGTTTTTATTCCATTCGAGCAGGAACCACACCTGATATCACCAACAGTCTCTTACTGTAGACTTGTCTCCTGCTCAGCTAGAGTGAAGCCCACACCCATGCTTGGTCCTGTCCTGATAGGCTTGGACACATTTGTTTGGCCTACAGTTATGTTGGCAGCATCATCCATGTAATGATGCTCTTGGCTACCAATTAAGTAATGGTCAGGACTTTGTGTCCAAGCAGTAATACCGTTACATGTTTGTGGGTCACTAATGAATCCCTGATGATGTCTTACAGAGATAGTCATCATCTTCAGGTTCCTCCTCTTTTATTGGCTTGTCCTGAAATGCGTCACTGTCTTCGTCCATGATGATGACCCGTCTCACAGGGAGTTTCGCTCCATCTAAAAATGCATCAGCAGAATTTAAATCCACTCACTTCAAGCAAACGTACGAAGAACAAGAATTACAGGTGTGACCAAGCCCTCAGACTTACAGAAGTTATCATCTTCTTCAACTTCTTCTTTTATCATTTTCATTAATTCTTCATCCGATTGGTCAACAGGGATGACATTCCTCGGGGATCTTTCTCCATCTCCATCTAAAACTTAATTATACATTGACAAATAAACATACAAGTGCACTTCTGAACAAGGTCCAGTCTAGAAGTAAGCCCAGTAAGTCCCACAGTCCATGGACCCAAATGCACCCTGCAGTCTTACAGAGGTAGCCTTCATCTTCAGGTTCCTCCTTCTTCACAACCTTCTGTTCGTCCATGGTGGAGACACATTCACAAGAGTTTAATATCCATCCAGCTGAAGTCTGTTTGTCGTCACAGAGCTAACCAACAAAAGCACAACAACACTTATTCACCAAAGAGTCCTGAGCACCAATCAGAGCATGCACTTTACTCGTAACCTCCACCAGGAGTTACTGAAATCATCGGCATTTATCTTTCTCTCTGTGTGAACAATTTCCTGATAAACTACCAGATAAATTTCAGCCGGACATGGTCGATATATATAACCCCCCCCCCTCCCCTTGAGTCCTGGAAATGGACTTCGTATTTCAAGGTCAAGGTCACAGCACTAGTCATAAATTCTGATATTGTAATTTTTTTTCATATCCACTAGGGGGAGACACTTTATGATAGGTGTGTAATGTGTGCCTGGTGGAGGTACCTTTGAACTTTGAGTGCCTCTCTAATTTTTCTTTAATTCTTTATCTGTCCATCTCAGGACGTTGAAGGTTCTGGTTTTAATGGCAATATCACTGATGTAACCTTTAATAACTTCCTGACCTCGTCCATCTTGACATGTCGGCAGTCCAACACAACACTCTCCTGTTCATGGTCATGAGTCTCATGATAAAGTCTGGCGATTTGTTTTTTTTTTTTTTTTTTTTTTTGCTTGGAGCGTTGATCATCTCAGGGAATGTTCTCTCGGTGGTTAATTATTATTGGTAATAATGATTCCTTTTTAAAAACCTCTTTCACAAACGACCTGCGATTTTATTTTTATTATTATTTTTGTGCGATAACTGGTGTAGGTCTGTCTGAGCGAGGTGGATCTGAAAGAAGTTCTCACACACATCAACCAAACAGTACCAGACGCGACCGACCTCCTTCAGTTTGCCTACCGCCCCAACCGCTCAGTGGATGATGCAGTTGCCATGGTGTTACATCATATCCTACAACATCTGGGCAGCAGAGGAGCACATGTCAGGACACTTTTGCTGGATTATAGCTCTGCTTTCAACACCATACTACCGGGCAGGCTGACTGGGAAGCTGACAGACCTCGGTGTACCGACCCCCACCTGCAACTGGATTCTGGATTTCCTGACTGACAGACCACAGATGGTGAGGATGGGAAGGAGGGTGTCAGCGAAGCTCACAGTCAGCACTGGATCACCACAGGGCTCCTGCCTCAGTTTGAAACTCTTCACCCTGTCCACACACGACTGTGTCTCCACCCAGGAAAATACCACTCTTCGTCAAGGGGACTGAGGTGGAGAGGGCCGACAGCTGTAGGTTCTTAGGTCTGCCAATAACATCGGATCTGAGCCGGACCTTGAACACTACGGCCATAGTGAAAAAATCCCAGCAGAGACCGAATTCATCAGGATGCTCAGAAAAGCTGGCCTGCACTGCCGCCCTCTCACCCAGGTCTACACAGGGCTGATCGAGAGCATCCTCACGACAAACATCACGGTGTGGTACGGCAACAGCACACAGACAGAGAGGAAAGCTTTGCAAAGTATCACGAGGACTGCAGAGAGGATCATCGGGACTGAACTTCCTTCCATAAACACGATTTACACACAGCGCTGTCACACAACAATAGAAAGGCTCATCAAAGACACACTACACCCAGCTCACTCCCTGCTTAAACAAAAACACCGCACATATAACCTCAGGCACAAACGGGCGGACAGTATCGGCACACATAGAATTCGCTTCTTCAACAGCTTCTTTTCTGCTGCAGTGAGACTCTCACGCCGAACAAAATGATGGACATAGTGCGATGAGAGATTTCCTTTCGGCTTTGACCCTTTTTCAGGAGTCGCCACAGCGAATGATTCACATGTTTGATTTGGTCCATCGGTTTTTATGTTGGATGCCCTCCCTGACACAACCCTTAAGCAAGGGAAGAAACACGCTGACGGCTTTGCAGCTCCTCTTTACGAAAGTCAGCAATGGTTCTTTTACATCAACCTCTCACCATAGACAGTGACAGACATGGCCCGCCTTTGATAATCCAGTCAGCTGCACTGGGGGGGACAGTGACAACCTTTGGAGAGTGGGACATGAACCCCCAACCTTAGGATCAGCGATCCAGCAACCTATACCATTAGACCACCACTGCCCCTGGCATAGTGCTATATATACCGGATATAAACCTATGCCAAATCAAACGTACTGGTCCTTCTCAAAAAATTAGCATATTCTGATAAAGTTCATTATTTTCTATAATGTACTGATGAACATTACACTTTCATATATTTTAGATTCATTACACACAACTGAAGTAGTTCAAGCTTTTTATTGTTTTAAAATTGATAATTTTGGAAAAAAAGAAAAGAAAAACCAAAAATCCCTATCTCAAAAAATTTGCATATTTCACACAACCAATAAAAGAAAAGTGTTTTAAATACAAAAAAAGTCAACCTTCAAATAATGATGTTGAGTTCTGCATTCAATACTTGGTGGGGAATCCTTTTGCAGAAATGACTGCTTCAATGCGGGCGTGGCATGGAGGCAATCAGCCTGTGGCACTGCTGAGGTGTTACGGAGGCCCAGGATGCTTCGATAGCGGCCTTAAGCTCATCCACAGTGTTGGGTCTGGTGTCTCTCAACTTTCTCTTCACAATATCCCACAGATTCTCTATGGGTGGCTTGATCGAGCACTCTGGGAACAGCCTATTCGCTCAGAGATTTCTTTGTGTGTCTTACCCTCTTGCTTGAGGGTGTCAATGATGGCCTTCTGGACAGCAGTCAGGTCGGCAGTCTTACCCATGATTGTGGTTTTGAGTAATGAACCAGGCTGGGAGTTTTTAAAAGCCTCAGGAATCTTTTGCAGGTGTTTAGAGTTAATTGGTTGATTCAGATGATTAGGTTAATAGCTCGTTTACACTACCTGAACATCATATGCTCATTTTTTGAGATAGGAATTTTGGGTTTTCATGAGCTGTATGCCAAAATCATCAGAATTAAAACATAACATAACATAACATAACATGAGTGGTGAGAACAGGCCATTCAGCCCAACTAAGCTCACCATTGTCCTATTCTAAAGTGACTCTAACCTTAAAGACGCACCATGACTAGATGGTATCCAGCACTAGATCAAGTCTGCTTTTGAAGACTTGTAAGGTTTCTGCTTCGACAACGTGGTTAGGCAATCTATTCCACACTGAAATTACCCTCTGCGAGAAAAAATATTTCCTAATATTTGTGCTAAATTTACCCTTGAATAACTTCCATTTATGACCCCTAGTTCTACTTACAGAACTTGGCCTAAGTAATCGGGCATAGTTGACTTTATTAATCCCCTTAAGATACTTAAAGACCTCAATCAGATCACCTCTAATTCTCCTTTTTTGAAGACTGAAAAGGTTTAGGATCCTCAGCCTCTCCTCATAGGATTCCTTTTTATACCCGGAATTAGCTTTGTTGCTCTTCTCTGAACTTTTCGAGAGTCTCGATGTCTTTTTCAAGAATGGTCACCAGAACTGTACACAATACTCTAAATGTGGACTAACCAATGTGTTATACAAGAGAAGGACAACATCTTTAGATCTATACTCAGTACTCCTGGCTATGTAACCCACCATCCTATTTGCCTTTTTACTGCTAACGCACAGTGGCTAGTACCAGTGAGGGACTGGTCAACCATCACACCCAGATCCTTTTCCTGAGAGGAACATTCTAGTTTTAAACCTCCCATGAAATACTCCTGTCTAATGTTTTTATTCCCTACATGTAGAACTTTACATTTAGCGACATTGAATTTCATTTGCCATGTATCTGCCCAAATTCAAGTCTATCCAAATCGTCTTGAATAACCTTAGTAGACTCCAGACTATTTGCCAAACCGCCCAGTTTAGTATCGTCAGCAAATTTCACCAATGTGCTCTCAATGTCCCTATCAAGGTCATTAATGTAGATGAGGAAGAGCAAGGGTCCCAACACAGATCCCTGAGTGACTCCACTTCCCACAATTCCTTGCTCAGATGAAATCCCTCCAACCACAACTCTCTGTGTTCTGTCCTGTAACCAGTTCTTAATCCACTCCAGAATACCTCCTACAATTCCAACAGACCTCGTTTTAAAAATTAGTCTCTCATGTGGTACTGTATCAAATGCTTTTTGAAAGTCCAAATAAATAATGTCATAGGCCCTGCTCTGATCATAAGTATTTGTGGCCTCCTCAAAGAATTCCAAAAGGTTTGTCAGGCATGACCTACCCTTGCGAAAACCATGTTGGCTATCCTTCAAGATGTTATTATGCTCAAGAAATGACTCAAGCTTGTCTTTTATGATAGATTCCAGTATTTTGCATGCTATGCAAGTAAGACTGACAGGCCTGTAATTGCCTGGCTCTGTACGATCCCCTTTCTTATATATTGGTATAATGATACCCTGTTTCCAATCATTTGGAATTTCTCCAGTCACTAATGACTGCCTAAAAATAACCAACAGTGGTTTAGAGATGATCTCACAAACCTCCCTGAGCACCCTAGGGTATAACCCATCTGGGCCTGCTGCCTTATTTGTCTTAAGTTTACGCAGCTTGTCCAATACTTCATTTTCTCCAAATTCAATTTCTGCCAAATGAGCTTGAGAATTGACAATTTCCTCCGGCCAAATAAAAGTCCCCTCTGTAGTGAAATTGTCAACAAAGTAACCATTAAGAGTATCAACTATGTCCTTGTTCTCATACAGCAGTGATCCATCTTCATTCTTTATGCACTGGATTTCAACTTTACCTTCTCTTTTCCTGTTACAGTACTGAAAAAAGCGCTTAGGATTACATTTCGCTCCTTCTGCAATTTGTCTTTCGTACTGCCTCCTAGCATTCCTCAGTTCTTTTTTGACCTTAGCTCGCATATTACAGTATTCAGCCTTAGTGTTTTCATTTCTGTCCCTCATGTATGCCTTATAAAGATTCCTTTTTTCCTTAAGCTCCTACGAATATCAGAGGTCATCCACTGGAGATTACGCTTTTTAAACTTACTCTTGCACACTTTTGGAATGAATTTGCTCTGAGCATCTAGTAAAACTCCCTTGAATCTACCCCACATTTCATTTACAGTTGTACAATCTAGGAGCAATGTCCAGTTTATTTTGCTTAAATGCGAACGCATCCTGTCAAACTTGGCTCGCCTGAAATTGAAAATTTTGCTTTTCAAAGATAAGTTTGTAACTTGCCATAACACATCAAAACTAATAGTATAATGATCACTAGTCCCAAGTGGCTCCTTTACCTCTACATTGCGAATTCTATCAGGGTCATTACAGAGAACCAAATCTAAAACTGCATTCCCTCTTGTAGGATTATTGACATACTGCAGCAGAAAACTATCATTTATAGCATCTAGAAATGCTTCCTCCTCCTTACCCTGCGCTTTCACCAAATCCCAATCTATAGCAGGATAATTGAAGTCTCCCATAACTAAAGTTTTAGCTCCACTACAAGACTGCCTAATCCTCGTGAAAAGTAGTTCATTCAAAGTGTTGTCTGAAGCTGGCGGTCGATAACACACTCCTATGTTTAAACCAGTCTCTTGTTTGCCAATGAGTCTAACCCAAATATCCTCACAGGGCAAGACATGCCCCATCTCAGTAATTTCATGCACATCCAGGTTTTCCTTTACATAGAGTGCCACGCCCCCTCCCCTCCTATTGAGTCTATCTCTCCTAAAAAGCTTATAACCTTCTATATTATATTCATCTCCGTCCTCTTCACTAAGCCAGGTCTCTGTAATTCCAACTAAGTCATAGCCCCCACCAATAACAACAGTTTCTAGTTCCTGAAATTTATTTTTTATGCTTCTAGCATTTAAATAAAAACATTTCAGCCTATTTAGACTACACTTACCAATTTGGATTACATCTGCCTGCTGCTCCGAGCCTTCCACTATTCTTTTATTCTCTAAAAAAGTTACATCACCATTACATGTGGCCTTGTCAGCTTCCATCAGGGCAGTTTGCATATCCTATCCACAACCCCTTCTGACCTCCCTGCCCCCCGAGAAACTAGTTTAAATACGGCTGAGCTACCCTCAACATACGCTGACCCAATGCAAAGGTGCCCCTCCGGTTCAGGTGTAAGCCGTCAAACTTGAACAGGTCACGCCTGCCCCAGAAGAAGTTCCAGTGCCCCATAAACCTGTACCCTCTTTCCTACACCAGGTTCGTAGCCACGTGTTAAACCTCCAGATAAGATTCTGCTTCCCTGTGCTCGCACGTGGTACTGGTAGAATTTCAGAAAAAACTACCGTGGAGGATCTGCCCCTAAGTTTTTCAGCTAATTCAACGAATTTGTCTTGCAGAACCTCAAACCTACCCTTACCTATGTCATTGGTCCCTACGTGGACCATGACCACTGGATCCCTCCCCGCTCTGGCCAGGAGCTTGTCCGCACGCTCCAGGAGGTCTCCTACCTGGGCACCAGGCAGGCAAGACGCCATACGAGACTCCTTGTCGTCCGAACAGACTACACTATCTATTCCTCTAATAATTATCACCAACTCCCTCTTTTGGGGGGAAGAGGTGGCCAGGGTGCCCTGGGCCTCAATCCCCTCACTCTCAGGGTCGGGGGCCAAGTCGAGTTCCTGAAGAGACTGGAATCGATTGGACACCTCAACCTCTGGAGAAGCTGTCGCTGTACGGTGTGCACGCCCTTTCCTGCGCTGCCTTCCTACTGTTACCCAACTTTCTCTCCCTGCCTGCTCTGGGCTCTCCCCCCTGCCCGGATGTGGCGTACACACCATCTCCCTAAACGACGTACACAGTTCCTCTGGGAACTCTACCAGTGCGGACTATGTTGTGCCGCCAACTGGCCCTGAAGACCAAGGATCTTGCTCTCCAGATGCGCAATCAGCTGGCACGGTGGCAGATGAACGCACCCTGAAAATCCGTCTCCAGAAGAGCGATCATTCCGCAACCGTCACATAGTTTTGGCCACATTTTTGAACCCCTAACTATGACCTATCACACCCTAAAAAGCAATTAAAAAGTATTTAACTGCCGAGAGTGAAGCTCAAAAACCAAAAATTACAAACCTGGGAACCCGAGCAGCAGCCGCAATAAAAACAGGGGAGAGCAAATAAATGGCCTTTTGCAGGGGCCGGCTTACTGCTAACAATTAAATTTTAACGGGGTAGAAACAAGTCAAATCAGACAACAAGCTTGAATTTATACTATCTCTGAGGCTACAAATACACCAATTCAATAGTGAAAGAGGTTTAGCCCAGTACTCAGATATTCCCTGGCTTTTCTAAATACTAACTGCTAACATTTGAAATTAAATTTCAAAAGGGTAGAAACTAGTCAAATCAGCTTGAGTTTATACCAATAAAACAATAAAAGACCTGAAATATTTCAGTTGGTGTGCAATGAATCTGAAATATATGAAAGTTTAATGTTTATCAGTACATTACAGAAAATAATGAACTTTATCACAGTATGCTAATTTTTTGAGAAGGACTAGTATGAATCATTGCCTGTGGCGACCCTTGAAATAAAAAAAGGGGGGGGAAGCCAAAAGGAAATCTCACTGAGTAATATCATTTAGTGCAGTATGATTTATGTTGTTGTGTCGACTGCGTCACTTATTTATTGTATTATTATCATTATTATTATTATCATTATTATTATTATCATTATTTTTATTATTATTCGTATAATTTTATTTATTGTTATATTATTATTATGATTATTATTATTGTATTGTTTACAGGGTCTGTGTGAGATCCCTTTTAAAAATAGGATTTGGGTATTTATTCTGTAATAGTATGTATTTTTGCTGATTTGATCCTTCCTGTTTTCTATAACTTGACTTTTTGCACCACCGCACAAGAATTCCAATGTGTGTAAAAGCACAAACGGCAAATACGTAAAGCTCTTGAATCTTGAAATGAGAAACCACATGTCAAGGTCACCATCAATGCAAGTAACATCCCATAATGATATGGTTTGAAAGTTCTCACCAGGCCACATAAAGTTCATTATCAGGCTGGGCGTGGCTTACAGCACTTGAGTTGAACACTGGAGCATCACACACCCAGGGAATGGAGCTGGGGCTGAGAATTACATTCAAGATGGAAATGTTTTAAACACAAATTAAACTCTCAAATTGGAGATTAAAGATAGGAATGAATAATAATAATAATAATAATAATAATCACAACAACAACAATACAGTAATGATAATGATGGTAATAATATTAATAATAATAATAATAATAATTCTGGAACCCATCCCTGTTGTGATGACTATATGATTATTTTCCTGCAGCTACACATCCATCATGTTTACTTGTTTACTTCCCACAGACTCCTGCAGTTCACGTGCAAACATTCAGAGTTTGGTGGGAACTGCAGATAAACACAGCCCTCTCACTTTCACATCATCATTCTTACATTTTCATCTCGAACTGAGAATAAGTGAAAAAGTTATTTTCCTGATGATGAACTAAAACTTCAGTAGACGTTTAGAGTTTAAACTGCAGTAAAACTAAATACGTCAAATGATAATAAATACATCATCTGCTTTCATTTTGTAGATCAACAAACAGTAAAATCGAGGCTGAATCCCAAACGCATTCTCATTTATTACTTAGTGCACTTAACCCGGCGTTCGATGGCGTTACTTCCGATTCTACGTAGTGCACTTACACAGGACGTGAACCTCGCTTTAGGATTCAGCCACCGATGGTGAGCCGAGCAGCTCAGCTAGCGCGAGTCAGTTTCACTCACCTGGAGTTTTATTGCAGAACTCGAATATAAACTAAGCTACAAGATTTAACTCGATCACATCTCATAGTTTTCTGTGACATGCTTTAGAAAATATTTTTATAAAGACGTGAGCATCATTAGCAAGAAAAATGCAGACGCTAAACACAGATAGTGATTCTTCTTTGTGTTGGTTGGCATAGTAACTTTATTGCTAATTACCGCCACCTAGTGTTTGTGCGGCCTACTGGGTTATCAAAGGCGGGACATGTCTCTCACTGTCTATGGCAGGAGTGTCAAACTCATGCCCTTGGCTCGTTTAATTAACTGATTTAAGTCTTCAGGCACTTGATTGGTCAATGTATTTTGATTGGTCAATTGTACACTGATATATGGGGTACCTATACCCCACTGATACACGAGGTACACACACCCCACTGATACACGGGGTACATATACCCCACTATTACACGGGGCACTACATATACCCCACTGTTACACAGGGTACATATACCCCAGTGATACATGGGATACATATACCCTACTGATACACGGGGTACATATACCCCACTGATACACAGGATACATATACCCCACTGATACACGGGGTACATATACCCCACTGATACATGGGATACATATACCCCTCTGATACACGGGGTACTACATATACCCCACTGTCACACGGGATACATATACCCCACTGATACACAGGGTACATATACCCCACTGATACCTGGGGTACAGAGACCCCACTGTTACATGGGGCACTACATATACCCCACTGTTACACGGGGTACATATACCCCACTGATACACGGGGTACATATACCCCATTGATACACGGGTACATATATCCCACTGTCACACGGGATACATATACCCAACTGATGCATGGGGTACATATACCCCATCGATACACGGGGTACATATACCCCATTGATACACGGGTACATATATCCCACTGTCACACGGGATACATATACCCAACTGATGCATGGGGTACATATACCCCACTGATGCACGGGGTACATATACCCCATCGATACACGGGGTACATATACCCCACTGATATACAGGGATCCCTCGCTACTTCGCACTTCAATTAATGCGGCTTCAGTGCTTTGCGGTTTTTAAATAAATAAATAAATAAATAAATAAATATTCATCGAATTTAAAAAATAAGGAAATTAAGGAAGAATAGGGGGGAAAGTTAAGGAAAATGCCACAAAAACAAGGCCAATTATGCAAAATAAACACAAAACAAAAAACAACCCAAAATCTCCCATCAAAACCATCTGGAGATACGAACAGGGCGAGGTCGAAAGTGAAAGGGAACTGAAATTGAAGAACAAATAGAAATAGAAATGGAATAAAATCTATAGAAAGATAGATCATAAATATAAGTATGAAATATGATTAACATTATCCTGAGGTACACGTAATACTAGGCTCTGGCAGAAGGGGGCGTGGCTGACACGGTCCGGGAAGAGAAGCAGAACAATAATTTTCTGAACTCCTGCCAAAAGTTTCAAAGAAGAAACAAATTGACTCCAGCATTATAATCAACCGGATAAGAGTGAAACTCTCTGTCAATCTGATCAGATCCACTGTGCTGTGCTTGAGAGGAACCAGGAGTTTAAACATGGGACATAATGATATTGATCATGTGATGATTATGGAGAGAGAGAGAGAGAGAGAGAGAGAGAGAGATTGTTTGCAGTATAAACTCGTATAGGTTACAAGCAGTGCTGTAGTGGTCAAAAAATAAGTGAGTAGTTCACTGTCTGTCTGTCTTCCTTTCGGCTTTTTCCCTTTTACTCGGGAGTCGCCACAGCGAATCATCTGATTGGCACGTTTGATTTGGCAGAGGTTTTTACGTCGGATGCCCTTCCTGTCACAACCCTTTTTAGCGAGGGACAGAAACAGGCTAATGGTTCTTTTACATCAACCTCTCACCATAGACAGTGACAGACATGGCCCGCCTTTGATAACCCAGTTAGCTGCACTGGGGGGGGACAGTGACAACCTTGTGGAGAGTGGGACTCGAACCCCCAACCTTTGGATCAGCGATCCAGCCCCCTATACCACTAGACCACCACTGCCCCATAAGTGAGTAGTACACTATGGCAGCAAAACTGCCATTTGAGGTCACGAAGGAGGATCTAGGGGGGGTGACCCCATAAAATTTTGAAATTTGAAAGGCTCAGAGGGGCATTTTTGAGCATTTCAACTTTAAAAGCAGTTCGTCTGAGCTCTTATAAAATTTACAGAAATTGACAATTATATCTGTAATAAGAAAAAATAAAACAAAGAAATTAGTAAATAATACTGTACGTTCATTTTCATTTAAATACAGACGTTTTATTGTTAAAATGTTAGTGCTGAAATCTATAATGAGTATGTTATATATGTATTTTATCTAACAATTATCTAAAATTGCATAAAAAACACAGACAGGTTACTTGGTACATGTATTAGAAGTACAACATGCAAACCACAAATGACAATATATTATATGAACACATGATAGCAATTCGGCCCCTCGGCCTAATTAGGCTAACAATTAGGCTTGTACATGGATATACAGGAAGGTGAAATAATAAAGAAAAGAAAGCATGTGAAAGAACTGTCATTAGGATTACTATTAGCGCTACTTTCCCAAGAAACAAATGAAAGACGGATATATATAATATCAATACATATTCAATGCATTTACGTATTGATATTATATACGGTACACATATACATGTATATATACGTCGGGGGGAGTGTGATCCTACTTCATGGTCGCGTGGGGATCTCGGTCCCAATTAGCCGCGGAAAGTGAGGGATCCCTGTACCCCACTGATACATGGGGTACATATACCCCACTGATACAGATCGTTATAAAGCACTTATCTACACATCTCACGCATTTAGGGCGGGATCACATATAAGCGATACACTCGTGAAAAAGTGCAACGTGTTTTTGGTTGCTTTCTGCTGAAAAAAACAGCATTATGTTCGAAATTAGTCTCTTTGAGAACACAATAATAACAATAACAACACAGATTATTTACCTCAAATTCTATTTACAAAATTATGCAAACTGCAAGTCAAATTTATTTGATTCCCTTTGAAAGAAACTGTACTAGTAAATTGTACTTTCAGACATGACGCGCGAGTCGCTTTAGTTGAAGCAGTAAATTCATCAAATAATTAAACACATTACATTTATTTTCAATTCCTCCGATTCCACTTCACTGAGGAACTGTGGCTGAATTCTTCAGAGTTTCGTTGAGAACGTGTGTGTCTGTACTCCATCACTGGCCGTGTTTGGCGCTGTTATTCGTTGCGTCGCCGTCTGCAGGAACAGCGTGTACGCACCATGTGCGAAGAAGACCAGGGCAATCAGGCAGAAATATGAGCCATAAATAATAAACTGTAAAAAGAAATGTTTATAAATGTTTCACAGCTTTCTAAGTGAAGATGACCACTTTACCCTGTATGCACTGCTGTATAAACATTACTCATGAATAAATAATCATCACCATGACGACACAACAAGTGAACCTACACTACAGTATCTATATCTTTATCAAGTGTGTGGAAACTGGGTGGAACCCGTCCTTATGTTCGGTCCTCAGGCTGTAGGTGAGTTCAGTTCTCTCTCGAATGCTGAGACCAGAGGATTGTCAAAAAACGCAACAACAGCCGAAGCACTAATCAAACCCTTTCTACCCATCCTCCCGTTTCTTGTCCCACATCTGTCCATTTCTCTGTTTAACCTCTACTAGTAGTCTCTATCTCTGTCTCGCTCTGTCTCTCTCTCTGTCTGTCTGTCTGTCTGTCTGTCTCTCTCTCTCTCTCTCTCTTGCTCTGTTCTTCTTTTCCTTTCAGCTTTTCCCTTCAGGGGTCGCCACAGAGAATCATCTGCCTTCATCTCACCCTGTCCTCTGCATCTTCTTCTCGTACACCAGCGACCTTCATGTCCTCCTTCACCACATCCATAAATCTTCTCTTTGGTCTTCCTCTAGGCCTTCTGCCTGGTAGTTCCAACCTCAGCATCCTACTGCCAATATACTCACTATCCCTCCTCTGGACATGTCCACACCATCTCAATCTAGCCTCTCTGACTTTGTCTCCAAAACCTCTGTTATGTATGCGTAATGGATTCTATCAAACGAGTCACCACTTGTTATAGATAGGAAAATTCAGAGGATTGAAATTGCCCTGTGTAACCAGCAAAGCACAACAGATCACGACATAAACTATATACACTTTACTAATATGAGCAAAATAAGACAAAATTCATATTATTTACAGCTTAGACCGAAACCATATCCAAGTTACCCGAGGGTCCCATAGTCACCAAGCGCCTGCAGCAGGGTAAATTTAGTGATGGCGCATGTGCTGGCGGGGAAAGGCTTGCCATCCTGCGTGTCGGACGAAACAACTGATGACCATCCTCGCGTGGCTGTGCATGGACGGGAATGATGGACTGTGTCGATGAAGTCCTGAACAACGAAACTTAGGTGAAGCGTGTTCCATGGTTCACCTGAGATGAGTTGATCCATGATCCACCCGAAGAGCCACGAGGAGACTGGAGGAGCCCAAAGGAGACTGTAAGAGACTGGAGGAGACTGTAGCCAGTCGGCAACAGGTCCTTAATATAGATTCCCCCAACAAGTTGTTTTCTCTCTGGTACAAGCCTGAACAAGCCCAGGCAAGCCCAGACAAGCCCTAACATGTCTGTGTTGCTCCTCCCCTTCATTGGATTGTGCAACTCCAATCCTTTCCACTGTTTTCTATAGGATGCAGCACTCCCACTCCGCTACCATTGCCTTACGCTGTTTCTCCCTGTACTCCTGTTTACTGTCTTCGGTCCTCTCAATGTCCCACTTCTTCTTAGCTAACCTCTTCCTTTGTACATGCTCTGTTAGCTGTAGTTGTCCAGTCATCAGGAAGCACTTCCTGACCACCCAAAGCCTGTTTCAACTCCACCTTGAAGACAACATGACACTCTTCATTTTTCAGCTTCTCCTACTTTGTCTTCTGCTCTGCCTTCTTCACCTTCCTCACCATCAGCATCATCCTGCACACCACCATCCGATGCTGTTTGGTAACACGCTCAGTCTACCTGTGTGCTCCAACCTCCGCTTTTATAAAAGTCACCCTATGCTCCTGTCTCTTCTGGAAGAAAGTATTCACCACACCCATTTCCATCCTTTTTGCAAAATCTATCCTAGATCTGTCCTGGATACCAAACCTGCCCATCACTTCCTCGTCCCCTCTATTGGCTGCATCAACATGTCCATTGAAGTCTGCCCCAATGACCACTCTTTCACCTCTGGGGGTACTCTGCATCACTTCATCTAACTCACTCCAGAATCTCTCCTTCTCTTCTAGCTCACATCCTGCCTGTGGGGCATAAGCACTAACAACATTGACCATCACGCCTTCAATCTCTAACTTGAGACTCATCACTCTGTCTGACACTCTTTTCACTTCCAGAACACTCATGACAAACTCCTCCTTCAAGATGACTCCTCCTCCGTTTCTCTTCCCATCCACACCATGATAAAACAGCTTAAACCCTGCTCCTAAACTTCTAGCCTTGCTACCTTTCCACCTGGTCTCCTGAACACACAGTATGTCCACCTTCCTCCTCTGCATCATGTCAGCCAGCTCTCTACCTTTTCCTGTCATAGTTCCAACATTCAAAGTCCCTACTCTCAGTCCTAGACTCATGCCTTTCCTCTTCTCTCTCTGCCTTCGGACACGCCTCTCCTTCTTCGACCAACAGTAGTCCAATTTCCACCAGCACCCTGTTGGTTAATAGTACTGATGGCGGTCGTTGTTAACACAGGCCTCAACTGATCCGGTATGAATTTCTTAGTCTTGACTCGCATATTATTTGTGGCATTGGTTTTACGTCGGATGCCCTTCCTGATGCAACCCTCTGTATTTATCCAAGCTTGGGACTGGCATGAGGGTGGGCACTGGATTGTGCCCCCCTCACGGCTGCATTATCTCTCTCTCTCTCTCTCTGTCTCTAAATTAAAAGCAGACACGCTGAACCGCTTTGCAGACCATTGCAGTGTAACACACACACACACACACACACACACACACACACACACACATACTAGTAGGCATTTTAAACAGTTAATTAGATTAATGTTCATGTCATCTGGACTGTGGGAGAAAACCACAGGAAACCCATGCAAGCACACAAAGAACATACAAACTTTACACAGAAACGGACTTAGCGGGCCTAGGACTCGAACCCAGGACCGACCCGCCGTGAAGCGGACGTGCTAACCACTACACCGCTATGCCACTCGGTCACCCTTATTTCACACAGTGAGATGGAATTTTTGGTAGCCATATTTATTTGGTATTTGTCTGATGTGAATGTACCACACCTGTGTAATGATGTCCAGGCCGAGTCCTCTGCTGTCCACAACAATGGATGTGAGGATCGTCTGCAGAACAAGTGCAATGAAGGTGTTGACTCCAAAAACGAGTGCATAGCGCTCTACAGACAATCCTGCAGCAATCTGGAACCTGATGTGCACACACACACACACACACACACACACACACACACATGTACAGACACTTAATGTTAGTGTTAATTTTGAATTTTTTTTCAAGTATTTTGTACACACAGAGGTACCTTTACTTACGAGTGTCTTTTATAATGAATTTTTCATGATACGAGCTTCGATCCACCAAAAATCTGCGCCATCCAACCAGCAAAACTTTGATTTACGAGCTCTGCTGGGGAAATGGCTTTTCTGGGCCGATTAGCCTCGCATTCTTTCGTACATATTCCTCCGCACTCTGAGAACACCTGTGATGCCCCCTATATGAAGAAAAACGAACATTTCATGCCCTTCCTCCCCCCAGCGCCCCGCGCGTGACTATAAATAGTGTTTACTGCACTTCATATCATTTGCTCGGTGCTTTTTCACCTACACCATAGGAAACACAGTGAGTGCTCCACTGCCATCTACTGCACAGGGTGTGCACTTACACTTAATTCTAGTAAAGTGTGGCAAAAAAGCATGTTCCCCAGGGTCATACGTGCCCCCCCCCTAGCTTCACACCACGCCCCCCTTGGGGGCACGCCCCACTATCTGAGAAGCACCGGCCTTGTGGAAGCTCACCATGAGCCTTTCTTTACAGGCATTTGTAGCGTGCACATGCACAAAATTCTCCTCCTTTTCCTCTTCTGTTACGCACCACCCCCATTCACATCATCATCCAGAACAGTCGATGATGGAAAGGGTCAGTTGATTTACTGTTAAATCTTGTTTTATTATGAATTATTATTAATGTTCATATCCATGTATTATCATCTCATCATTTTCTGTAATCGCTTAATCCTAATTAGAGTCGAGGGGAGGCTGGCGCCCATCCCAGCTGACTTCAGGCGAGGGCAGAGTACATCCCGGACAGCTCACCAGGCCATCGCAGGACGGAAACACACTGACGGCTTTGCAGCTCCTCTTTACGAAAGTCAGCAATGGTTCTTTTACATCAACCTCTCACCATAGACAGTGACAGACATGGCCCGCCTTTGATAACCCAGTTAGCTGCACTGGGAGGGGGGGGGGGGGGGGGGGAACAGTGACAACCTTGTGGAGAGTGGGACTCGAACCCCCAACCCTTGGTTCAGCGATCCAGCGCCCTATACCACTAGACCACCACTGCCTCGACTACATGTATTATTATTATTATTATTATTATTATGAAATATTTATTGTTTTTACATGTTTATGTTTAATATATTCTGTGAAATATCCACGTTTGTGTCAGGTTATATGAGTTTGGGAGGGGGTTGGTACACATGAATTGATTTTATATTGTTTCCCATGGGAATTTTTGTTTTATCTAACAAATGATTGACTGATGAGCTCACCTTCGGAACGGATTAATTTTGTAACTTGAGGTAATGCTGTAAATACGATTATACAGATTGAAAATCCTAAACTACAGTGATATTGACCCATTTTGAAGTTACACAAAGTTTTTCATTCAGTTCTACCTTTGAGTTAATTTGAAAAAAAAGTACACTCCCTACCCCCACTTGGCTCCACCCCAACTTGACCCTACCTCTGCTCCACCCCGCCTTAGTCACTTCCAGTCACAACCTGTGCAACCCCACTGTATCAATTTTCAATGTTGCATCGGATAGAATTCTATAATAAATGGGTTGATGCCAGATAACTGACTAATTTTCTACTCAACTGCCGTCAAAACTAGTCTGCACTGGAGACAACGGTCAACTAGTCATGGACAAAAAAAGTCGTGGCACAGCTGCAGCTAAATATTGCTTTGATGAGAAGTGCTTCTTTCATCGTTTTGTTTAGAACAGACACACTGAGAGGCAGATTATTATCTTCTCATCAGGATTATAAAACGCAATCCCGGAGACTTTGACATGTCACATGTTTTTACTCTTCAAAATTATTGCCGTCTTCTTACATGGCGATGGTTATGAGCAGCATATACAGACTCTTAAAGATGATGTAGCCGCCGTAACAGATCCAGATGTTAGAAACAAAGACCATGATGTAGAGCGCTGCACTGCTGAGGGCGGAGAGCGAGCCGAGAGCCAGTTCACCCCAACGGGACCAATTAACACTCGTAAACCCAATACCGTATGCTGAAGCCGCGCCTGTAAACAACACCAACATGTGAATTGTTTACGTAACTTCTCTTCAGAGCAGCGAGTAACTGGAAAGTGTTAGGACGCTGGAGAATACGATACCGACACTCACCAAACAGGTTGGAAACAGCCTCGACTCCTCCATTGTACAGGGTGCCGTTCTTGCTCGGCTCCACGGTTTCCCACAGCGCTTGAACATAGTTGACAGTCTGATTATAGCCGCAGGTGGCCATCGCCCACCACACGGACCAGATCAGCATTTCAGTGGAGGAGAAACAACATCGGAAATCCAACCAGAGTTGCAGCAAAGTTTCTCGCCAACCTACAAGAGATCAGAATCCTTTATTTATCTTTATCGTGGAAACTGTGTGCACCGGTGCTTCATACCGATTATACAATAAAGATAAAAAGTCTAAAATTACAGTGATGTGTATATAATCAGGTGGAGAATGAACAGAGTCGGTGAGGGATGTGTAGAGTAGAATGTAAATGTAGAACATTGGCTGTTGGTTCTGTATGGACGGGTTTTGTACAGTTTAATGTTCACAGGTATCGATGATTTCCTGTGTGGGTCAGTGGTACATTTCGATGGCATCAGTCTCTCACTGAACGGCTCGTGTTACTGATCAGCAGGTTGTGAAACGGGTCGGAGGTAATGTTCAGTGTTATCTTTAGTTTGGATATCATTCTCCTCTCCGACACCACCATCAGAGGGTCCGGTTCCATCCCACAACGGTACCCGACTCAGGGATCAGTTTGGTCTGTTTGTGTCTGTGACCCTCAACCTCCTGTCCCAGGATGCAACAGCATAGAGGACAACGCTGGCCACAACAGACTCAGAACAACAAAAGATAAAGAGCTTGTCTGAGCTTCACTACAACCTAAAGGAGATACGAGCGATAAGTTCCTCATCCACCACTGAAGATCCTGTGCGTGATTCATCTTCTATGATCAGATCATTTTGGATGATTATAAAGGTTTCCTGGTGAAACCACCACAGTAGCAATGGGTCGAAAGTGGACAACTCTGAGCTCCAGTGTTAACAAACAGGGGGGGTTGGGGGTCCATTTTAAGAAATTCAAAAAGGTGATGTTAGTAATATAATCCTGGTATAATGGCTTGAGGATTAGCAAGCCAACCTCACAGCAAGAAGGTCCCAGGTTCGATTCCCGGGTTTGGGACGGTCCCCCCTTGCTTGTGTGGGTTTCATCAGAGTCCTATGGTTTTCTCTCACTAGCTAAATACATACAAAATTGGAGAATGGGCTCTAACAACAGTTGTGAGGGTGTTAGTTACCTGATGGTCAGACAGGCTGTTCAGGATGTACCCTGCCCTCACTCGGAGTTGGCTGAGATGGGCACCAGCCTACCTGTGACCCTAATTAGGATTAAGTGGCTCAGGCAGTGCTTCTCAAATAGTGGGGCGGGTATGATGCCCGGGGGGGGGCGGGGATGCCAGGGGAGTGCGTATGACCCTGGAGAACGTGCTTTTCTGGAATTGTGTATGAGAATTAAGTGTAATTGCACCTCCACTCCAGTAGTTGGCAGTGGCGCTCTCGTTGTAGCTATGGTGTAGCGGTTTTTTTGAATGAGCAAACGATATGAAGTGCAGTAAACAACCCCTCAAGAAATAACACGGAAAACTTTCTAACAGGAACGAAGAGAAAGGTGGAGAGAGACGGAGATATTAAGACATAAATACGTTGAATGAGTTTAAATAAGGATGTATTTTTTTATTTCAGGCTCATCGGTGCACTTTAAATCTTTTCTATTACAGATTAAAAAACAATGTTCATCAAGTTTTTCTTTATTGTAAGTTGAACTAGATTTCTTTTTTGTTTTTAATGTTAAGAAAGATACAATGTAGGTCAGTGGTGGTCTAGTGGTATAGGGCGCTGGATCGCTGATCCAAAGGTTGGGGGTTCGAGTCCCACTCTCCACAAGGTTGTCACTGTCCACCCTAGTGCAGCTAACTGGGTTAGTAAAGGCGGGCCATGTCTGTCACTGTCTATGGTGAGAGGTTGATGTAAAAGAACCATTGCTGACTTTCGTAAAGAGGAGCTGCAAAGCCGTCGGCGTGTTTCTGTCCCTCGCTAAAGAGTTGTGCCAGGATGGGCATCGACCTAAAAACCTATGAACCAAATCAAACGTGTGCATCATTCGCTGTGGCGACGCCTGAGAAAGGGACAAAGCCAAAATGAAATCTCAACGTCGCTCCCGGAGGGGGAATGTTCTTCCTAGAGGGGGCGCCACAGAAAATACTTGAGAATACTTGAGGCTAAGGAAATGAAGGTTTTACCATGGCGGCTGGTGCAGGGCTGATTAACACTCCGTGCAGGGGGAAACACATAAAGGTTTCAGGAAGACACTGTGGAACTGATTCCATTTTATTTCTAAGAGGCACCACTCCATCCATTTGTTGAATTTACCTGGAAAGGGATGAGGACAATTTAGTCCTGTATTGGTCTCACCTGTTTTCTTTATATCTTCTCCAGTTTCTTCCAGAACTATCTGTGATTTCGGCTGTTTATCCTCCTGAAGTTCTCCCCTGTGCTTATTACAGCCTGTTCCAGATTCTCCTGTTTTTTTCTCGCTGCCTTTATCCTGATGTTTGTCCTTCACATCTCCTTTCTCACCCTTGTTTTTCTGGTGGAAGAACATGCTGGTTCTGGACACTGGGAGGAGGAGTGCAGGAATGAAAGAAATGGAGATGAGCACTAAGGTGAACACCAGTATGTAGGAGTATGACGTTAATTTAAATGAAACCAGGATTTGTCCGGCGACAGAACCAACAGTGTAGCCGATGAGCTGAGCCGCACGACAGAAGGACGTGGCTTTTAGATAAAACTGTGTATCCACGACACTGTAAATGTACGAGAAATACGCCACGTCGCACGCCGTCACAACGCTGTAGGTGAACTGCATCGCTTGCATTGCCCCCACACCCTGCAACCATAGTAACATGGCGTTGGTTAAGAAGAGGGCGCAGCATTGGACCACTATCACGGGTTTATAACGTAGCCAGTCTGTGAGCAGGAAGACAGGAAGCAGCATGGCCAGGTAGGAGTACGTCCACACTGGGAAAATCTGATTGGCTACCTGAAAAAGAAAAATATTCAAATGAAACAAGTTAAAACCAAGTAGGCTATCACGTCCACCTCACAGCGAGAATTTCCCGGGTTCGATTCCCAGGCTTGGATGTTCCTGTTTGAAGTGTTCATGTGCTCTGTGCTCGCATGGGTTTCCTCCGGGTATTCCGGTTTCCTCTCGCAGTCCAAACATGTGCACAATAGGCTGATTGTGTGTTCCATGCCCCTGGATGTGACTGTGAATGGTTGTTGTGCGTGTTCTCCCCGCAATGGCCTGGCGAGCTATTTAGGGTGTACACAGAACTCATTCAGAGTTTGCAGAGATGGGCACCGGCCTCCCAGCGACCTTAGTTTGGGTTAGAGAATGAACGAATGATAAAAACAGGTGAAACGTTATAAACCTCCACTGAATTCAACATGAACAGATCGCATCCAGGGCGGCACCGTGGTGTAGCGCCACGCGCATCCACTACATGGCAAGAAGGTTGTGAGTTCAGCCCCCAGGCTCGGCAAGGGCATTTCTGTGTGGTATTTCCATGTTCAGGGTTTCCCCGGGTTTCCCCTGGGTACTCTGGTTTTCTCCCACAGTCCAAAAACATGCACATTGGGCTAATTAGACATTCTTGATTGCCCCTAGGTGTGAGTGATTGTGAATTGTGTGTGTTGACCCTGCGATGGTCTGGCAAGCTGTTCGGTGACATTTTCCAATGTGCCCTCGATATTCCTGATCTTCGTATCAATAACCAGTCCTGATTCTTATCAATTCCTGGACCTGCTGATTGCCCCACTGTTGGTCCACGGCTCTTATACTCGGCCAGCATGTTTTTCCCCCCAACCTGTTTTTTAATATCAGTCCTGTTCTGCCCACGAAACCTTGTCTACCCTATCAGTCCGTGGCCTTGAACCTTGTCCTCATTGTTTGTTTCTGGCCCTGATCCTTGACTGTACATGTTCCTGATCTCGGTCCGCGGTCTGTCACTGGTCCCGATAGTTTTGCTCTACATTCTTTTTATGTCTGACCCTAATCCTTTCTGCAAAGTCCGTTTGTGGCCCTAAATGATTGACTCTAAATGATATCCCCTTTTTGGCCCCTGATTATTATGTTCTGTACTGAGAGACATTTTTGGCCCCTCCTTGGTTAATCCACATAGTGGAGCGTGTGTGTGTGTGTGTGTGTGTGTGTGCTTCATTAGGATTCATTTTGGTTTTTCTGCTTTGCTCTAACCGGGTTTTCTCCCCAGCACTGCAGACTATGTCTGATGGGCGTGGCTGACCTAGCTCTGGCTGATTGCAGCAGTGCACACCTGATCCCATTCCTCAAATCAACCCGCTATAAAGACCTGCTCCACCTTCATCTTTCTGACAGAACATTGTTTCAGTCTCACACGGTCGCTTCCTAGTGGTCTCTACTCGCTCCTGGTTATCGCTCTGTGGGCGGCCAGCCTTCCCAGCCAACAGTCTTCAGTGTTTGATACCGTTTATTTTCTTCGTCCGTCGTCTCCGGTGTTTGTTACCGTTTTATTTTTGTCAACACCTCCAGTGTTTGTCTCTGTTTATTTTTTTTGATCTGTGGCGTCTCCCGTGGGTTAATAAATCTTATCTGTACAACTGTTCATCGTCTCTTGCGATTCCTGGGTCCGGCTGAAAGTTCAATTCGTAACAGCGTGAGATCAAAACATGTTTGACGAGCAAGCACAGACCAGGCCCCGGGAAGGCTGTACACTTCGGAGTGCATCCTTCAACTGTTGTACGTCTTTGGACAGGCCACAGACAGACGTACCACCCGAGACCGACAAACACCTGACCAGCCACGTGCCACCACATGTGCACAAGACCGTCATGTCCGGTCGACTCGTCTGAGGCACGTTTACCTTTTGTGTTTTCTTTTACATTTTCTGAGGGTTTTATTGAACGGTTACTGATCTGTCTGCTTTTCTGATGCATTTCTTGGGCACTAAAAGTTCTACACCAGTTCTGATGCTCAGATCCATCTTGACATCCATAATTCACTGTACAGTCTCTGCAATTCTTTTCATTCCTCCATTTTCTGAACCGCTTAATCCTAATTAGGGTCGCGGGGAGGCTGGTGCCGATCTCCACTGACTCCGGGTGAGGACGGGGTATACCCTGGACAGCTCACCAGGCCATCGCAGGGCCAACACTCAGACAACCGTTCATACATAAGGGAGAGTTGAAATATCCAAGTTAACCTACTGTGAATGTTTTTACACTGTGGGAGGAAACCAGATTACCCTGTGGAAACCCACGCAAACACGGGGAGAACATGCAAACCACACAGGCACATCCAAGCTGGGAATCGAACCCAGGCCTTCTTGCCGTCAGATGTGCCGCCCTGCATTTGTTATTTTAATATCATTTTGGTACTTTCTCCTGACACTTGGTGGAGCCGGTGGTGTAGTGGTTCGGGTCCTGCGCTCATGATCAGGAGGTTGTGTGTTCGAATCCCAGTTATACCCCTACTGTGCTAAGACCCCTGGGCAAGGTCTCAACCACAAGTGTGCCTCTGTTCACCCAGCAGTATAAATGGTACCAGTAAAAATATACTGGGAAGGGAACCTGCACTGGACCAGCATCCCATCCAGGACGAGTTGGACTCCTGGTAGCTTAATGCTATGGAAACCGGGAATAAGCATCGGCCTGATGAGCCACTAGGCTCGGGTGGAAAAAGCCCAACAGACTTTTTTTTTTTTTACTTTCTCCTGATTAACAGTGGATTATATAAAATGTACCGTTTATTTTTTCTTCTTCACTAAAGTATTGTTCATACAGTAATGATATCCAAAACTTTCGCCTCACGTACCATAATTCTCTATTGCCTTTGGATTTGGGGATCCTGGCGCCTATCTCAGCCGACTGAGCAAAGGTGGGGTAAGCCGAGAGCAGCTGGCCAGTCCACCACCGTGTTACACACCCTCACACGCTAGGTATTACACTCTGCGTGCTTTTGGACTGGCGAGGAACCCGAGTACGTGGAGGAGGTCCACACTAGCACGGGCAGATCCCAGACTGAAACTCGGGACCTTGCTGCCATGGGACGGACACCATCACAGCATCATGCTGCTCTTTGCTTACAGAGCAACGATGACGACGACCAGAAAAGATTCAGAGTGAGAAGAAAACGGATTGATAGGAAAATGGATTTTGATATATTCAATGGTAGACGTCGAGGACAGCAATCAGGGGAAAGTGCCGGAAATAATGTAACGTGGTCTCTGGCGTGATGTTTGAAAAGCAGAAGAGTCACTCCAAGGCAATGTTGACACACAGGACACTAACTTGAGACATTCTGGATCAGTCACTTATTCCTGTCTCTTAGTGCATGTTGTGTTGAAAGATGCCTCAGCAAAAACACAAACAAACAAATAAACAAAAACCACAGTGAACGCAGCCTGTCCTCCTGAGTACAGATCTATTCCGATTGACAGTGTTGTGATGTACCTGCTCAATGGTGAGGTTTTTGTCAGGCCCGATCATGAAGCTGATGAGAAACGGTTCGAGTGGCTTCACTGAGCTGAAAAATCCATAAAAACACAACAGCATCGTAGGGAAACACCAACTCGCCCTCCATCTCCTGAAGATAGCCATCATTCACACACCTCCTCAACAGCAGTTTGTGCTTGCAGCACTGGGTTGTATATTTATCACTGTGTCCTGGGTGGGGTGTGTTTATGTGTGTGCACGTGTCTGAGAACTTCTACTTCTACAGTCTGTCAATGAGCAACTGGTACAAAGTCTGCATAGAACACACACACACACACACACACACACAAACAGTGTGCTCACTGTCGGATCAGTGGGCCAACACACACATTGGGCCACCTGGAGAGCAGTTGGGAGTTAGGCACCTTGCTCAAGTGCGTTTCAGCCATGAATGCGACGGAAGGGAAGGTGCAGCTGACTTCCCGCCTCATTTTTCTTGCTGGTTCATGAATTGAGTCAGCAACCTTTCCGTCCCAAAGTCACTTCTCTCATCATTAGGCTACGGCTGCCTCTAACTTGCCCACGATTGAGGGATGGATGGAGCAGGAGATTGAGAGGCAAATCACTGCAGCCTCTGCTGTAAAGTGGAGCTTGTACCAGTCCATCGTGATGAAGAAGGAGCTGAGTCACAAGGTTAACCTCTGTATTTACCAGTCGGTTTACGTTCCGACCCTCACCTACGATCACCAGCTGTGGGTACTGACCCAAAGAACACGCTTTCAGATACAAGCAGCTGAACTGAGCTTCCTTTGCTGGATGGCTGGGCTCTCCATTAGAGATGAGGTGAGAACCCCCCACCATCCAGGAGGAGCTCAGAGTAGGACCTCCACATTGAGAGAAGCCAGTTGAGGTGGCTCGGGCATCTGGTTAGAATGCCCACTGAAAACCTCCCCGGTGTGGTGTTTCGGGCATGTCCAACTAGACATGGGTCGACCCAGAACACGCTGGAGAGGTTGTCTTGGCTGGTTGGGAACACACTCAGAAGGAACACACTATCTGCTGACTCATACAAATGAGCACACAGATGCACATAATTGGCTGGTGATCACTGTGAGTGACAGGGAAGTGAGCGAATGCCGTCCCTCCCTACCGAGACAGCTCGGCCAACTAGCTCCCATGGACTCTTGGCCACGGACGACTGTGGGACATAGTCAACTAACTATTCATTAAGAAATGTTCACAGAACAATGTCCAAGCGTGTTTTATTTATGGAATTCTTATAAATAAATAACATAAATAAACATATTTTTACTCATCAGACAAAAGATATGAACAACAATATATATATATATATTTCAATCGAGGGAAAAATTAGGACACCGACCGCCTAATAATAATAATAATAATAATAATAGTTTTCTTCTTTCCAAACTCAAACCTTCAGTGTATGAAGTGAAAAGTGGTTGAAGGTTCTGTTTGTTTCCTTTGAATCTCTGAACTAATATTTATTTATATAAACACCGTTTCTGAGACCTGCTGCACGTCTGGGTTATATGAGTCGACCAACATCCGTTACCTGTGAGCCCAGGATGATAAATGTAGCGGATCAGGTCAGCCGTTCCAGAACAGCAATCTTGTTGTTCTGAAACCGAGATGTTTCCTGTTTACTGGTGTGTTTGTGGTTGTTGTCTTGTTGGAACTCATTCCAGCATGAGGCAGCACGACCTCTTCAAGTGTTCTGATGGATTCATACTGATCCAGGATCCCTGGGATGTGATAAATAGACCCGTCACCGTAGTATGAGAAACATCCCCATATCATGATGCCTCCGCCAGCAGGCTTCACTGTCCTCACAGTGCACTGTGCCTTCAATTCAGTGTCTGGGGTTCATCCGACAAACTGTCTCTGGCCACTAGATCCAAACAGAACAATGTTAGTCTCATCAGTCCACAGAATGTTGCTCCGGTTCTCTTTATTCCAGTCAATATGCTCTTTGTTGAAATGGAACCTCTTCACATCTTTTTTTCAGCAGTGGGACGTTGTGGGGCTTCTTGCTGATAGCTCGGCTTCACGAAGACAACTTTAGACCTTCTCTGATCTTCCTGAAGCTGCTTGGTGGTTGAGTTCTTGCCATGTTGGATCTTCATCCATTTGAATGGTGGTTTTTCTTCCACGTCTTTCAGGTTTTGTTGATATTTTAAATTATTTGGATCATTTTATCTGAGCAGCCGAACATTTTCTGTTCTTTAGATGTTTCCTCCTCCAATTAACTTTTTAATCAAAGCCCGCTGTTCTTCTGAACAATATGTGGAGCGACCCATTACCAGCAGGTACAACATCCACTGCTTCCTTCCTTAAATAAGGACAATGATTGGCTCCTGTTTTTTTAAAAAAATGAATGATGTCACTAATTAAAGTCCACACTGATCTTATTCTGAAAACGACTCGATCTCAAATATACTCAACCCAAACTAAAACCCATGTGATCTTTGATGTACTGCAGGCTGGACCTTCGTGTGAGAGCATCTTCAGTTATACAGAACATCTCAGCAACATTGTGCTTCGCTATATCTGGAACTTTGTCTCAATCACAATAAACAAACTAATCACATAACCAAGCGAGTCTTGAGAAGACAGGTCGAGTCTCAGCCAATTGTAATTTCATTCCATCTTTGTTAAGGTTTCTTCTTTTCTAACAGCTGCTTCAAGACATCTTTGGATCAGTAATCCTAATAACAGCCGAGTAAATAAATCCGCTTCGGGAACGGTTTCGAACGGTGGCACAGTGACACCGAACAAACAAACACTTTACACTTATTTATCATGAATATTTATATATATCCAAACATTGATAATCAAATAAAACGTTCAGTGATTTCACTGGAAGAAATGAGAGCTCTGTAAAATGCACAATGTAAATTCCTGTGAAAGATCCGGAATAGGGTTGGGGATGAGAGGGCGAGAAGACGTCTCATAAATGAATCTCTCAGGTTCCCCAAAGCTTGATGATTTCACTCAGTGTCCTCAGTGCAGGATCAACTGAGACCAGACCTGTCCAATCACACCAATTTCTTATCGACCTGCACAGCATCCAACAGCGGTGGTGGCTCAGTGGTAAGGTGCTGGATTACCGATCGAGACCCACTATCACCGGGTTGTCACTACTGTGTCCCGCGCACCCCCCCCCTTCCCCCCAGTAACTCGAACTGGTTTATCAAAGGCTGGCCGTGTCTCTCACTGTCTGTGGTGAGAGGTTCATGTAAAACAACCATTGCTGACTTTCATAAAGAGGAGCTGCGTAGCCGTCAGCACGTTTCTGCCCCGCAATGGCCTGGAGAGTTGTCTGGAACGTACTTTGCCCACACCCAGAGTCAGCTGAGATGGGCACCAGCCTCCCTGTGACTCTAATCAGGATTAAGTGGTTCAGAAAATGAATGAATGAATGAGTTTTAATCCCCTGCACTGGGTGGATCCGTAAGGTCAGGTTCCTGAGTCTTCTGGAGGTTCTGGAGGTACTAAGAGACCGTACCACAGGGATGAATGCTCTTACATGGTTACTTTTCTACCCCGTGGGGTTCTACTGACATGCTCAACATTAGCAGTTCATGGCCCTGGGGATGGTTTGAGGTGTTTGATTGAAATATGAGTCTTTTCCTTGTCCAATTTTAAACTATAGTACATAAAGGTTTTCTGGAGGCCGTTCCATCCTCCATCACTTCCTGATAAAGGATGACGGCACCATGTCGGTCTTTTTCAGAAATGTCTCCGTGAAACAGTACTGTGTATTCCGAATGAGAGCGTGCTGCTACGTACACCATAAATAGTTTTGTTTACACAAACACAGCTTCAACTTCGAGTATCCCGATAAGGGCTGACAGATTTATGGCCCCTGCTTTATTTACGAGCGGCCGCAACAGGGCAATGTCCGTCAGATAGACCGCGATGTCTCGGCTGTACTCTGTAAGGCCAAGAAAAGCATAACCTCCACTGACGTTTAGTTGTTTGTAGGATGAAAGCTCTGCGTGAAGCTGCAAGTGCCGTGTTTACGACCCAAAAGCTTTGACATGACCGAGCCACTTACAATTTCTTTCTACTAACTTTATAGAAATATCTGCTTCGAGCTGCCAGCAAGTTATCTTCAGTATAATTTATGATCCTGCTATCTGAAAGCAATTGTTGAGTGGAAAGGTCTTGCTCGCGCAGCGGTTAAAGGGACCTGGTGAATAAATGAAACCCGCCGGAAGCCGAGTAGATGTACCTGAGCATGTCCCATATGATCATCGGCTGTACCAGGTTAAAATACAGATAAAATGGACGTAGAGCAGGCCCCCGCCCATTCGCGGATCCCTGGTCGCAGCCCCGCATACTTTCGGATTAGCGGCAGCCCTGGAAATTATTGGTACGTAATTCAAATTTATCCAATGGCTGAGAGCTTTTGTTTCTTCCTCCAGCTGATTGGTTGTAGACGATGTGTACACCTCTTTTTTCTGTTTCGTGCACATGTTATCAACGTGATTGCTTGAATTGTGAATTCCTGTTTTTTCGTGTGTTTTTAATGATTATTTAAGCGCTATGATGTCACTCAAACACCCTGCATCTTCTCTAGCTTCTGGTAGGAGCCTCAGCGCTTGATTTATTCATAAATAGTATCACAGTACAAAAGTAAAATGTTTTTATTAATCATTACTACATTTTACTGCATTATTACTGTATTAAGACTGGCGAGAGAATGGGTTTAACAAGCAGATTTTAGCGCATGGACTATCATACATAGGGTTGTAAAACCGCGTCAGTAACTCACGGATTTTCAGGATCCGCAGGAAGGGGCGGAATGCAACCCCCACGAATAACGGGGGGCCTACTGTATACCGTTCAGATTAAGTTTGGATGAACACTCCTGCAGCAATGAGACCCTGAATAGTAATTCTATGCTTTAGCAATGGATGCTGTGGCTGCCGAATCGGCAGAACATCTAGATTAACAGGGATATAAATCACTAGACAGAACACAAACCGACATCATGTGAGGTACGTGGACCAGAGTGAGGCTAGAAGTGTTGAACCTGTCTGACTATACATATTCAAAACAAAAAAGTTTCCGAAAACTCGATGTGATATGTTACGTCTAAGTGGATGATGAGTAGTGTTGTGCATCATGTGGGTGTCCATTCGGTGATAAATACAGCCTTACCATGGGTCCGACAGCCTCAAATCTCTTACCCTGTACTATAGCTGGCGGGTCTTGTGGTGGAGAAGTCTGTGCCCTTCCATGCCGTCTTGTCATGTTTCATCATGTGTTTCATTCAGTCCTCTCGTCGAGCTCAATGTACAGTGATGGGGTCATTCGGGTCAGTGAAAGTTCCTTGGGTCATAATCTATTTCTGCCAAAGTCAGTAGACCTGAACTACATCAGGAGTACAAGGACCTGCTTATTAAAAATGTCATCCAGTATTTTTATCAGCAAAAAAAAACCCCAAAAAAATCAGTCTCAAAGAGCAGAGGTGGCCCGGTGGTAAGATGCTGGATGAAGTTCGGGGGTTCAAGCCCCCACTATCACCAGACTGTCCCTGATGTCCCCCCAGTGCACAAACTGAGTTATCAAAGGCCGGCCATGTCTCTCACTGTCTGTGGTGGAGGTTCATGTAAAAGAACCATTGCTGACACTCACTTTCATAAAAAGGAGCTGCATAGCCATGAGCATGTCTGCCCCACGATGGCCTGGTGAGCTGTCCAGGGTGTACTCTTCCCTGGCTCAGAGTCAGCTGGGATGGGTGCCAGCCTTCGCGTGACCCTAATTACGATTAAGCGGTTACAGAAAATGAATGAATGAAAATCTCAATCCTGTAATATATCTCTGCTTAGGGATCGTCTCTATGTTGGACAGGTTCACACCTCCCCGAGGAGCCATCCAACCAGTCATCCCTCAGGCGTACAGAAGATTAAGTGTTTTGACTCACTTGAAATAATCGATATTTAATAAAGGAACTGGACAAACCCTTCATCGAATTTGACCCAGAACAAGCTGGAAGGATTTTGCCTCAATGGTGATGATGTAGTGATCTAGATCATAGGTTTTTGAGTGTGGTTTTTTCTTTGTCCACCAGCAGCACTCGTCTCAGGTGGTCCTCGTCATACGTGTCAGAGGTGTCGCCCCCTGAATACAGACGTTCAAAGTCAGTTTTCCAGTGATCCAGGACAGCGTGAACATCATTGACAACATTTCCATCTTCAAGTACCACTTCCTCAGGAATAATCACTTTCCTATCGTTAGATATTCCGATTTTACCGATGAGCCGCCAGAAGTTCGTATCCGCTTGGTTTAATTTCTCTAGTAAATTGTTCTGTTTCTCTGCTTGGTGACGTCTTTTCTGTTCAGTTTATCAAAAGGTTTTCTCTGAGCGCAATACTGTTGTTTCAGTCTTGATCTGTTGTTAGTCCCATCTTTACACTGCAACCAATTCCTTTCATATTTACAAGTAAGATCCCACTGTTTCTGAAGCCCGTCATTCCAGTCGGGTTTTCTAAAAGACTTTTTCTTGTTTTTTCGTTTACTATTAAAAACTGGGGGTCTGTTGGACATCTCTAACTGAACCAGGTCGACAAACTCTGAATATGCTTCATTCACGTCTTGAGAGGCACGTAAACTCTGTTCTATCTGGGAGATAGTACGTTCTATCAGGTCACGTGATGATTCGGTAGAGAGGAAGTCACTGGGGATCTTTCTGATATTATATCTTATCTTTCCCTCTTCTACATCGTCAGGAGATTGAGGCTGGTTTACCGGGGTCTTGTTGTCAAGCACTGAGAGGTCCAGAGAGTAGGTCAACAGGGAATGATCCGGGATAGAGTTAGGCACACTAGCACCGTGCTTAACAATTAGAGATGCCATTGTTACCACTTTAAACTCAGAGTAGAGAGAGAGAGAGAGAGACAGCTGCTCATGGGGGACTAAAACATAATCAACAACGGATCTACCGTTAGGGCCAATACAAGTAAAATCATTTGAGCTAAAACGTCCATTTAACATACAAAAATTGATGTCTGTAAGAAAATCAATCAAAAGTTCACCATAATTATTAACAGTATTGTCAATACAAATACAGTCGTCCGGGACAACACCTTTGTATAAAAGTCAACACCTTGTATAAAATCAGGTAAGTCACCAGTCCTGGCGTTAAAGTCGTCATATATTTGCACAATACCTTGGTTCTGGTAGGTATACACCCGATGTAGGAGTGTATTGTAGAACTCCTCAGGGTCTCGGTGATACGAGGAACCTTTGGGAGGTAGGTAACACACACAGAGGTATATAGGGACGCCACTCGTACGTGGCGTACATTCCAACCACAATATGTCCTTTGACGTGTCATCCACAATCTTACAGTCGTTTTTAGCAAGAATAGAGTTTCTAATAAACAGTCCTACTCCACCAGAGCCTCGTTTTGCTCATTTATGTAAGTGGAGTCTGTTATTATTGTGAAATGTAAAACCATCTAGAGACAAAACCTCGTTACCTTTTAAGAATGTTTCACATACAGCAATCACACCATCGTCACTCGATAAAACAGCAAAAGATCTAAAATCCAAATTGTCGCTCACATTTATACTCCATCCACGGCAGTTCCAGCAGCAAACCCTCCACACTCTATCCTATTGCTTGCCGGGCACTAACTTGGTACCGTGTAGCCGGAAGTCCTTTTCTCCCCCCCCCCGAGTTGTTTGAGCACAGTTCTAATCGACGCTTGGGTATCCCGGGTTTCCTTTGGCAGATCGTTTTCAATGTAGACATTTTCGTACGTCTTGGAGTTTTTCAGGGATCTCTTCACCTTGAACACCCTTTTCACCGCATCTTCACTGTCCAGCGTGGCTATCACCAGTCCATTCCGGTCACCCTGACCTGGTTTACGGACAGCTCGGCTTGCACGCACGTCTCGGAGTTTGAGACCGTCACACAGAAGTCCATTCACTTTATGCAACAATTGATCAGGTCTCACGTCTTCCTCACTTGATTTTGCCAGATTTTTAATTACAATGTTCACTTTCTCTGGGCTTGTCTTTAACACGTTGGCGTAACTTTGATTCAGCTTTTGGCAGTTACTTTCGCGCTCCAATATGTGTTTCTGTAAATTGTCACATTTGTCCTGGAACTCGTTCTGTACTGAAACCATTTCTTCCTGAATAACATCACAAGCAATCTGACGAAATTTATCACTTATCTTGCTCTCTAACGATGTTTCTAATGCGCCCATGAGTCGCGAGAGAGTTGTGTTCATATGGCGCATTTCATTCGTTAGTGTGCACATGCTCTCAAGGACTTTGTTCAAAGTTTGTGAATTAACAGTCATAGTATCACAGTTCTGCATATTCTCATCTTCTGTCTTCGAATCAACTGCCTGTTTATCCTGGAGGATAACTTGAGTCACAGCGTTAGATGGCGCGTCCGCCATTACAGAGTTCACAAAACATTCGTCGTCATCTCTGTTTTCATTTGGTTTCTTTGAACGGCTCTTGTTGCAGTTTTCTTTTCTTGTCCCGATCCTTGATCCATTTTACGATGGGTAGATATAAATTCTTCTCAAACTTAATATCGCTGTCTCTCCACCTTTCTCTTCGTTCCTCACACGGATTTGCCGCTGGTGACGTAATCAACATGCGCCACAAAGCAGACACAGCAGGCACAGAAAGGAAACACCACTGCCCCTCTTTTATTTTATGAATCTTGGGCGATGTTTTCATGAGGTATGGACAGGAGAAATCTGGGGCATGAGACAGAGATGGGTGGGATGCCCGTCTGCCCCTGGAGATGTCATCAATTGGTCCTCAGCCAGCTGGATCACCTCATCTAAAGTGGCGCTTTTGCCACAGAAGGATCAGTAGAAGACTGGATGGCCCTCTGGACGGCCTTCTAAAATCTCGATGTTTCTTGTCAGGAGGAAAAAATCAATTCAGATGTGTGTGGCAATTCATCAGTGTTTTAAAGCATCGATATAGAATAATGTTTTAAGAAGTAGATCACATTAGTTTATTATCCTCTTTTTCCACTTAATCTGGGGTCGAGTCATGGAGGCAGCAGCCGAAAGAAATGAGGTCCAGTCGTACTTCTTCCCTGCCACTTCCTCCAACTCTTTCAGGGGGACACTGAAGAATTCCCAGACCAGCCTAGAGTCATAATCCCTCCAGCGTGTTCTGGGTCAACCCCGGGGTCTCTTCCCGGTCAGACATGCCCAAAACACCACAACAGGGAGGTGTTCAGGAGGCATTCCAACTAGACACCGAACCACCTCAAACTGGCTCCTCTCGATGCGGAGGATCAGCAGTCCACTGTTCACTGTCTGACACCACACATATTCGAATTAACAATTTGCAAAACATCTTTTTTCAACTAACTAAAACATGTATCAGTGCAGTTAATGATGACACAAGGCTGGAACACCATTAACAACTAGTTAAGTAGGTGGAGTCTCCAGTCACAATTAGTCTGAAAGACACAATAAAGGTCCCTTGTTGTTATTGGTCTGACTGTTGGTGTGCACACTTTGAGCGCAATGGTGAACATAGGGAGTGGCTTTGTGCTTGTAGGGCTTTTTATTGCCTTGAATTATGTGAGCAGTACTTCTGCATATATACAAGATCTGAAACAGCTGTCTCAAGACCCTCGGATAGTCCTGAAGCCCACTTTTCAGCCACAGGCATCTGACCATGTTGAGAAATGCCAGGTGGAAGATTATGAGCGGGTTCTTTGTGGAGAACCTGGTATAAAGGCTATGCAGTGTGGTGCTATCGACTGCTGTTTTGATGGGCAGCAGTGCTATTATGGGAAAATGGGTAAGTTTGGAGTGCTTTGACCTCATGGCTGTGGTTAATGATGGCCTGAGTCCCTTCTGTTTGGTGTTGCCAGTGACTGTCCAGTGTACCCTTGATGGCCAGTTTGTGTTGGTGGTGGCCAGAGATGCAACACTCCCCAGGATAAGCCTGGATTCCATCAGTATGTTGGGAGGGAACACTGGCTCCTGTAGTCCTGTCGACTCCAATACAGCCTTTGCAATATACCAGTTTCCTGTGACTGCATGTGGGACCCTTGTGACGGTTAGTTTGGTTTTTCCTTTTCAAGTAGATGGTGGGGGGGGGTGAACATCTGTTCATATTGAGGCTGTGTTCTCCACTCCTCGTCTCTGTCCAGGCAGAAGATGGCTATGTGGTCTATGAGAACAGGATGCTCTCTTCCTATGAAGTTGGTGTTGGACCTCGTGGTGCCATCACAAGGGACACTCGCTATGAGTAAATTACCTAAAATCTTGGCTTTTTTTCTTTTTCCCTCTTAGTATACAAAAAGGCTTCTCCTGATCTGTTCTTGTAGGCTTTACTTCCAGTGTAAATACTCGGGTGTAAGCATTGCAGCATTGGCTTTTGAACCGTTATCCCCTATGGCTCCTCTGCCTGTTGTTGCTTCTGGACCTCTGCAAGTAGAATTGAGACTGGGGAAAGGTCACTGTGTCACAAAGGGGTGTGTTGAAGGTGAGAAGTCCTGTCTGGATTTTAGCCTGTGGTTTCAACAGGAATTAATTGCTCTTTCATCCCCCACCAGAGCAAGTAGCCTTTAACTCCTACTACAGTGCTACTGACTACCCTGTGACCAAGGTTCTGAGGGAACCAGTGTATGTTGAGGTGCATATGATGGGGCGAACCGATCCAAATATTGTCCTGGTTTTGGGACACTGCTGGGTGACTGCTTCGTCTGACCCCTCCAGCCTTCCCCAGTGGGACCTTCTAGTGACTGGGTGAGTTCTTTTTTCTTTACCTTTGTGTAGTCCAGTTGCTCTATTGGCCAACAAGTGATGACCTTATGTCTTCCAAAGGTGTCCCTACAAGGATGACAGGTACCTCACCAAGCTGATTCCAGTTGTTCGTACAGACAGTCTTGCATACCCTACCCATTACAGACGCTTTGTTCTGAAGATGTTCACATTTGTTGATTTAACCTCCATGGCCTCAGTGCAGGAAAAGGTGATACTTCAGGTTATTATAATTTTTTTTTTAATTGAATCCCTAATGAGTAGCTCCGGCTTTTCTTTCTCAGCTCTACATTCACTGCAGTGCAGCTGTATGTCTTCCAAATGCACAAGACTCTTGTGAGCCTGCATGCACCAGAACAAGTATGTAAATTTTTTTTTTTTTTTTTTTTTCCCCTACCCTGTTCACCTGACTTATGGTATTCTTTCCTCTTCAGGAAGAGGTGATTCTGCAACAGAAAGGAGCTCTCACACATCAGGAGTAGTGTCTAGTGGAGAAGTGATCTTTACTAAAGATTCCTAACTTCAACATAAATGAACTTGGGCAAAAATAAAGGCATTTCAATGTTGCTATTGTAAATTGTGACTGACTTGCTGGAAAATTCTTGTTTGTGTAGTTGGGAGGCTCTGAGGACAGCCTGGTTAATTGGTGCAAGGTTGGAGAGGTTTGTGGTGATCTCTACTTCCCTGTAGACAAACGGGGCTTGACATTAAAGTACTACACCTACTTACTGAAACCAGACCATGTGTTCGAACACTCTCTCACTGAAGGTCCCTTTCCTAATTTTACTGTAGCTTGACGGCTTCAGTGCAAGGCAAGCAATGGTTCATAAGTGTGTTAGAAAACCCATTCAACTTAAAGATATTTACACTCCTCCCCAGAGTAAAATGTTAGGTGCTTTTTTTTTTTTTTTTTTTTAATTTATTACACTGCCAAAGATGAGCATGGATTTAACCCCCCCCCCCCCCCCCCCCCCAAATTTGCTGGTTCCTGGTCTGGGATGAGATTCTACCCCAAGTGGAAGAGTCCAATTATCTTGGGGTCTCGAGTAAGGGAAGGATGGTGCAGATTGCTATAAAGAAAGTAGTGCTTGTACCGGTATGTCATGGTGAAGGAGCTGAGCCATGTTCAAACCCTCATCAATGGTCACAAGCTTTGGGTCTTGACTGAAATTACATGGATACAAGCAGCTGAAATGAGCACCCTTTGCAGGGTGGTGGGGCTCTCCCTTACAGATAAAGTGAGAAGTTCAGCCAGCCAGGAGGTGCCCAGAGTAGAACTGATGCTCCATCGTATTGAGAGGAGCCAGTTGAGTTGGCTCAGGAATCAGGATAGGTTACCTCCCTGTAGTGGTGCTTCGGGCATGTCCAACCAGGAAGACACCCCATGGTTGACCCAGAGCAAGCTGGCGGGATTATGCCTCAATGATGATGGATATAAAAAATTGTTTTTCTTCTTCGTCCACCGGGGGGGGGGGAGTTGTACTAGTCTGCACCCTTCCCCTGGAATTTTTGCCAATTTTCTCCCTAAATTTATTTGTATCCAATTCCCACTCATCACATTTTGCCATCCATCGCCCTATACCAATAAACATAATAAAAATAGAACCCTCCCGACTCTTATTTTGAAAGTTGGTTCTTTAAGCCCGTATCATATGATTCGTCACGTGATCACAGTTGCGGCTTCGAAGCTTGACTGAAGGTAAAAATGGCCATGAAGATGAATATTTTCCTTTTTAATACATTGACTGATTTAAGGCATGTTGAATATACACGCGTTTGAATTATATATATATAAATAAGCATCTTTAGGTAATATAAATCTGTAATTTGACTCCACAGTAAACTAGCTGTAATGACCTGTGAGTGCGGCAAGATCAAAGAGTTTGAGCGGTTCGATCGGGGCTCAGGAATCTTTTGTGACTGAAATTTCATTTCGGTTTTGTCCTTTTCTCTATCAGGAGTCGCCACAGCGAATGCTTGGCACGTTTGATTTGGTTCCTAGGTTTTTCGGTCGATGCCCTTCGTGACTCGGGCGTTTAGCGCGGAACAGAAGCACGCGGACGGTGTTGCAGCTGGTGTTAATGAAATGGCTGTTTCACTTCAACCTCACACAGCACAGACCGTGAGAGAACTCACCCGCCTCTGATAACCCAGTTCGTGCACCAACAGCCAAAAATAAACACATCTTTGAGAATCGAATCCTCTCAGAGCCATATATATATATATATAATTTATTTATTCATATATTCATACTGAATACAACCAAACGGAAAAAGATCAGCAATTTGAGAGTATAATACGACTCTGAATTTATTTTAAACCACATTGTTATAACGAAGTTCTTTATTCATAAGAAAAGTACTTTTTATTATGAATGTGACTTCTGACGCTGTACGGTTTTGCTCATGACTTTGTGGTCTGGTTGATACGTGCTGAGGTTCAGCTTCATGCAGGCGTTTAGGCTTCCATCTGTTAAACGTGACCGCAGGTTGGTCTTGATGTTTTTCATGTGTGAGGACCGCTCGCGTGCGCATGTGGAGCCGAACATGGTCAATACAGCACGACTCACACGCTGCAGTGTTTGGTATGTGACAGGAAGCGCATCCCAAATTTTGGCGATCAGCCGGTCCGCGGGTTGAAGTTTATCCATGTCTGTGTGGTTTGCTTGCCAGTAGTGCTTGGCTTCGTGCAAATGAGAGGATCAAAAATGAGGGAAATGTACCTCTTCACCTAAAAACAACTCGCGGGAGCTGTTGTTATAATCCAATAAAATTAGAGTTTCAAGGTATCAGACCCGCCCACACACTGCAGTACAGAAAGGATTGGCTCTCCGCTGCGCGCCACAGCAACAAGTGGCATTGAAAATAGATTTATAGATTAAAATGCTTGAGATTTATTTCTCTGTTTTTGTTTTATTTGATGGCTTTTTTCTGTATTTTTATGTAAATGACAGCAAAATTATGTATTAGTTATTCTGTTAAGAAAGGCCACCTGATTTATCTGAGAGCCAGTTGCAGTCATCAAAAGAGCCACAGGTTCCCGACCCCTGGGTTTCAATCGAAGCGAGGATAAGGTGGTGTGCTTTTTTCTCTTTGAGCTGTTTCACATTGAATGACCATGTCGTAAATATCTCAATGAGCATTTCTCAGCCAGTCAGCCATCAACTAACTGTTCTTGCTTGTTTGTTTTCTTCTCCCTCAGCGTCATGGCTGACCGGAAGTCACAGGTTGTTGTGGAAGGAGAGGCGTCCGAGTCAGACTCTGATCAAGAGGTTTACGTGTCATCTGGGCTAACGGTTCCAGGCGAAGCCTCAGAGACGGAAAGTGAGGGCGAAGAAGAAAAGCCCACTACCTTCCACCATCACTTACCGCCACTCACTGTCCACCGCACTGACAGTGTACCCGTCACTCAGCAGAGCCCGACCACGCCCACACACGGCAGCCATGTTACCTCGTTGCTGCAGCAGAAATTGCAAGAAAGCAACATGCGTCTCTGTGCCGCCGTGAGTCACAGTGTGAGACAAGTTTATCAAGGAGCCACGAGGGACATTAAAGCAGCCACTGCACACCTGAGTCACTCGCAGGGCATCATCATCGCCACCTCACATGCTGTCCGAGTCGCAGTCGACGATCTCCGAGCCGTCTGTGACAAGATCGAGATCATCACGAGCTGCCGCTTGTTGCCTGACATCACCATGACGACAGCTTTGACAGCTACAATGCCCCACTCCTCTTGTCAGTAAAGAGGACCTAGAGGACTTGGAACTCCAGCAACCACAAGGTTTTCTGTTCAGATCCTAGAACTGACACCGTTTCTGTGAGGTTTTGGTTCGAATTTCAGTCCTGATACAAAACAGCGTGAAGCCACCCAGAACAGTCAGACAACACCAAGCCATAAAATTCTGGATCAAACTCCATTCGTCCATCAACAAACATTAGACCACGAGATCAAGTCCCAGCACCAAGGGACAGCTGATCAGAGCCAAAGAACAGACTTCAGCCCTCACCGGAAAAGAATTGGGCCTGTTACCAATGTGGTCCAAACTCTGGAGCCAGTGATACAGACACTGAGTGGCCCGTAGCAACGGGTCCAGTACACCGTACTCCCAGAGCATAACCCACAAGATCGCCTCAGGGACACGGCCAAAAGCCTTCTCTAAATACACAACACACATGTCCACTCGTCTTTATAGATAAGAGATTTATACATGTTTAAAATTTGTGAATAAAGAGGTCACATGGTCTGAGAAACACTCAGCATTTATACATCACTAACTTTATTCACCTAATGTCTCTCTCTCTCTCTCTCTCTCTGTCTCTCTCACACACACACAGCACACACACACACATCAGTGTGTGAGCCTGTGTTCAGGTGATGACATGCAGAAATTATGGCTCAGCAGCTGAGTGTCGTGTGTGTGTGTGTGTGTGTGTGTGTGTGTGAGTGAGTGTGTGAGTGAGTGTGTTTGTGTGTAAAATAGTTAATTAAATTAGTGGGAACTTTGATGACTCAGATTTGTGTAATAATAAAGTAATGTGATTTTTATCTGCAGCTCGTCAGTGATTGGTGACACACACCCTGATGGTATCTCAAGAGCATTAAAGGTGTTCTTTGATTTGTTCTTATCTTCTTGTTGCAGGGTAGTGGTGTCCTGGTGGTATAGGGTGCTGGATCATTAATCCTAAGGTTGGGGGTTTGAGTCCCACTCTCCACAAGGTTATCACTGTCCCCCCAGTGCACTAACTGGGTTATCAGAGGCTGGCCATGTCTCTCACTGTCTCTGGTGAGAGGTTCATGTAAAAGAACCATTGCTGACTTTCATAAAGAGGAGCTGCAAAGCCGTCAGTGTGTTTCTGCCCTGCGATGGCCTGATGAGCCGTCCAGTGTGTACGCTGCCCTTCCCCGGAGTCAGCTGGGATGGGCGCCAGCCTCCCCGTGACTCTAATTCGGATTAAGCGGTTACAGAAAATGAATGAATCTTCCTGTTGCACTTCTGCTCGGAACTCTTTCAAAGGAGGGTTTAATGGTTTCACTGGAAAGACAAAACACAATCTTTGCTGGTGATGAATCTGACCTCGAATGATGAAACAATATAACGTGTACACACACACACACTTTTTGATTTTCCAATACCCTGACCTTCTTCGAGAAACTGATGAGGAATGAAATTGGTTCCAGTCTGTGCATGATTCACATCTGGATAACTGAGGACACACACACACACACACACACACACACAGACAGAGCTTCCTCAGCATGTTCCTACATTTCCAACTTCCTGTTTTAATAGCATCAGCAGTTCTCTTTTATTAATTAATCTCACCAACTGACCTCAGGTCACCAATTCTCCTTCATTGACTCAAACACACACACACACACACACACACTCGCTCACTCACTCACTCACTCACACACACACTCGCTCACTCACACTCTCAGACACACACACACACAAACATCAATTCTTTGTACCAGGGAAATGAATATCCGCAAACTCTACGACTGTGTTGCACTGCTGCGCTTTACCTCATTTACATTCTAGTTTATCCACCTGACTGCCACTATCTATCTTTTTATTTATTTATTATTTATTTATTTATTCCATTCCACAGCATCTCAGTGTACACAACGTTTCTCTCACTGTTCGTTTCTCATTCATAGGTACAGAGTGTCCATTTATATTTTTATTTAAAGTTTAGTGTACAGAAGTACTCGTGTTATATTGTGCTCTTGGCATGTTAATTGCAGTTTATTGTCTCGTTTGAACCTGAAATGCTGAGAGTCTCAGACGGAATCTCGTCATGTGTAACTATAATGACAATAAAGACTCCTGAAACTTGTGGGAATGATTCTCTTTTGTTTACAGAAGTCCCATGATGCTTTGCCACATAATACAGGGATCCCTCACTTTCCGCTGTTAATTAGGACCGAGATCACCACGCGATCATCAAAATCCGCGAGGTAGGATCACCCCCCCAACCGACTGAAGTATACCAACATGTATATGTGGATATAATATCAATAAATACATATTCAATTATATAAATGCTTATAATAACAATTGCACATTAAAAAAAATAGCAAGATGTAAATAAAATATTTTCTGTGTGTGTGTGTTGGCCCTGCAATGGACTGGTGAGCTGGTTGTACCCCTCTCTTGCCCAGAGTCAGTCGAGATGGGCTCCAGCCTCCCCATGACACTAATAGCATTAAGCAGTTTGTTAAATAAATGAAAGTGAAATGTGTTTTAATTTATTTTTTTTATGTAAATAATTTAAAATGTTTGTTTTTGACACCAGATCAGGTTTTTGAATGAAGTTCTACAGATGTGTGCATGAATAAAATGTTTTTTTCCTCCTTCTTCTTCATCTTTTCCTTTCGGCTTTTCCCTTCAGGGGTCGTCACAGCGAATGATCTGCCTCCATCTCACCCTATCCTTTGCATCTTCTCTTACACCAACGACCTTCATGTCCTCCTTCACCACATCCATAAATCTTCTCTTTGGTCTTCCTCTAGACCTTCTGCCTGGTAGTTCCAGCCTCAGCATCCTACTACCAATATACTCACTATCCCTCCTCTGTACATGTCCAAACCATCTCAATCTAGCCTCTCTGACTTTGTCTCCAAAACATCTAACATGTGCTGTCCCTCTGATGTGCTCATTCCTGATCCTATCCATCCTCGTTACTCCCAAAGAGAACCTCAAGATTTTCATCTCTGCTACCTCCAACTCTGCCTCCTGTCTTTTCCCCAGGGCCACTGTTTCTAAACCATACAACATCGCTGGCCTCAACACTGTCTCGTACACTTTTCCTTTCATTCTTGCCGATACTCTCCTATCACACATCACACCACACACTTTTCTCTAACCATTCCAACCTGCCTGCACACGCTTCTTCACCTCTTTTCCACACTCTCCATTGCTCTGGATTGTTGAGCCTAAGTACTTAAAATCCACCACCTTCTTTATCTCTTCTCCCTGTAACCTCACCGTTCCTCTTGGGTCCTTGTCATTCATGCACATGTATTCTGTCTTACTGAGACTAACCTTCATTCCCCTCCTTTCCAGGGCATACCTCCACCTCTCTAGGTTTTCCTCCACTTGTTCTCTGCTCTCACTACAGATCACAGTGTCATCTGCAAACATCATAGTCCATGGAGATTCTTGTCTAACCTCGTCTGTCAGCCTGTCCATCACCATAGCAAACAAGAAGGGGCTCAGAGCTGACCCTTGATGCGGTCCCACCTCCACCTTGAACTCTTCTGGCACACCGACAGCACACCTCACCACTGTCTTACATCTCTCATACATGTCCTGCACCACTCTAACATACTTCTCTGCCACTCCAGACTTTCTCATGCAATACCACAGTTCCTCTCTCGGCACCCGGTCATATGCGTTCTCCAGATCCACAAAGGCACAACGCAGCTCCGTCTGACCTTCTCTGTACTTCTCCATTAACATCCTCAAGGCAAACACTGCATCTGTGGTGCTCTTTCTTGGCATGAAACCAAACTGTTGTTCACAGATGCTGACCTCTGCCCTTAGTCTAGCTTCCACTATTCTTTCCCATAACTTCATCGTATGGCTCATCAACTTTATCCCTCTGTAGTTGCCACAACTCTGCACTTCTTCCTTGTTCTTAAAAATGGACAACAGCACACTTCTCCTCCATTCCTCGAGCATCCTCTCACTCTCTAAGACCTTGTTGAATGTTCTTATCAGAAAATCTACTGCTACCTCTCCTAGACACTTCCATACCTCCACAGGTATGTCATCAGGACCAACTACCTTTCCATTCTTCATCCTCTTCAATGCCCTTCTCACTTCACCCTTACTGATCTTTGCTACTTCCTGCTACTCAACAGTCACCTCTTCTACTCTTTTTTTCTCTCTCATTTTCCTCATTCATCAGCTCTTCAAAGTACTCTTTCCATCTTCCCAGCACACTTCTGTCATCAGTCAATACATTTCCCTCGCTGTCCTTTATCAATCTAACTTGCTGCACATCCTTCCCATCTCTATTTCTCTGCTGTGCCAACCAAAGTACAACCATTTTCTGCCTCTTTACTTTCCAACCGAGCATACAAGTCATCATACGCCCTCTGTTTGGCCTTTGACACCGCTACCTTTGCCTTACACTGTGTCTCCCTGTACACCTGTTTACTCTCTTCGGTCCTCTCAATGTCCCATTTCTTCTTAGCTAACCTCTTCCTTTGTACGCACTCCTGCACTTCCTCATTCCACCACCAAGTCTCCTCATCTCCTATTCTTCCAGATGACACACCAAGTATTCTCCTACCTGTCTCCCTGATCACATTAGCTGTAGCTGTGCAGTCATCTGGAAGCACTTCCTGACCACCCAAAGCCTGTTTCAACTCCTCCTTGAAGACAACCCGACACTCTTCCTTTTTCAGTTTCCACCACTTTGTCTTCTGCTCTACCTTTGCCTTCTTCACCTTCCTCACCATCAGCGTCATCCTGTACACCACCATCCTATCCTGTTTGGCAACACTCTCACCCACTACTACTTTGCAGTCACTGACTTCCTTCAAATTACATCGCCTACACAAGATGTAGTCTACCTGTGTGCTCCTACCTCCGCTTTTATAAGCCACCTCATGCTCCTCTCTCTCCTGGAAGAAAGTATTCACCACAGCCATTTCCATCCTTTTTGCAAAATCTACCAACATCTGTCCTTCTGTGTTCCTGTCCTGGATACCAAACCTGCCCATCACTTCCTCGTCCCCTCTGTTTCCTGCACCAACATGTCTATTGAAGTCTGCCCCAGTGACCACTCTTTCACCTCTGGGGGTACTCTGCATCACTTCATCTAACTCACTCCAGAATCTCTCCTTCTCTTCTAGCTCACATCCCGTCTGTGGGGCATAAGCACTAACAACATTGACCATCACACCTTCAATTTCTAACTTGAGACTCATCACTCTGTCTGACACTCTTTTCACTTCTAGAACATTCCTGACAAACTCCTCCTTCAAGGTGACTCCTACTCCATTTCTCTTCCCATCCACACCATAATGAAACAGCTTCAACCCTGCTCCTAAGCTTCTAGCCTTGCTGCCTTTCCACCTGGTCTCCTGAACACACAGTATGTCCACCTTCCTCCTCTGCATCATGTCAGCCAGCTCTCTACCTTTTCCTGCCATAGTTCCAACATTCAAAGTCCCTACTTTCAGTCCTAGACTCATGCCCTTCCTCTTCTCTCTCTGCCTACAGACATGCCTCCCACCTCTCCTTCTTCGACGTCTTCGACCAACAGTAGTCCAATTTCCACCAGCACCCTGTTGGTTAACAGCATTGATGGCGGTCGTTGTTAACCCGGGCCTCAACCGATCCGGTATGACATTCTTTCTTGTGATTCGCATATTTTATTTGGCATTTGTTTTACGCCGGATTCCCTTCCTGACACAACCCTCTGCATTTATCCGGGCTTGGGACCATCGTGAGGGAGAGACACTGGTTTGTGTCCCCCCCACCCCCCACATGGCTGCATTTTTTTTTTCCTCTATCAGACTAAATGCATTAAATACTGTATAAACTGTAAGAATGCACTTTGTTTTTCTTCTTTCTTCAAACTATTCACTTAATTTTTAAAAAAAATTTAAACCATATTCTGGTTTGCCGTGAATCAATGAATAAACTTCATATTGTATTCAGTTTTTTATTATAAATAATTCTTCACATTAAAGAGGAAATTACTATTGAAATAAATCAAAGATAAATGTAAAACTGTCAGGTCTGGATTTCCCAGAAGTTTCCCCAGAATGAGGAATCTGCCCTTCAGGCTGCTGCTGATCTTCCTGCTGTGAGTTCAGGAGGAAGTGAAAGCGATGTGTATTACGATGAAGCGATGCTTCTCTTGTTGAGATGATTATTTTTATATTCTTTTTATATTATTTTAAATGTATTTAGAGTTATGTGAAGTGATTGGTTTGATCAGCAGTTCAAATGGGTGGAGGAGGAACACTCTTGATAATAATGTAGGTAGGTAGTCTGCTGGGATTTTTACACCCGAGCCCAGCGGCTCATCAGGCCGGTACTTATTCCTGGTTTCCGTAGCGTGAAATGACCAGGAGTTCAACTCCCCCTGGATGGGACGCTGGTCCATCACAGGTTAGCTTCCCAGTATATTTTACTCGTACCCATTTATACTGCTGGGGGAACAGAGGCACATTTGTGGTTGAGACATTGCCCAGGGGCGATCAGAATACACGCTGGAGAGCTCGCCAGGCCTTCCCCATCATGTGACCACCAGGGAGGAGCGAAAGCATGCACATGCCTTCTGCAATGCTAGCCACATGCATATTTGATTGCGGTCTAACACACTCAGAGGGAAACTGCTAACCGCCCTTCGTCCGAACAAGTTCACAAATGCTCGCGATTGACTGGCCGTATGCCATCCCTCCGTCCCCTGAGAGCTCGGCCAATAAGCTCCCATAGACTCCTGGCTATAAACAGCTGTGGCATTAAACTGGATTTGAAGTTGTGATCTCCGAGTTAATAGTCGCGCACATTTTCGATGCAACACGCGGGAGCCCTAACCATTTACAGTCTCACTACGAGGCAAGCTGGGGCAGCCAATAAGTCAAATGTGCATGTCTTTGGACTGCGGGTGGAATCCAGACGACCTGGAGGAAACCCATGCAAGAATGAGCAAAACATGCAAACTCCACCCAGAATCGCCCTTGCCGAGCCTGGACACAAACCCAGAACCTTCGTGCTATGAGTTGGATGAGATATGGTATTTGATGTGTGTCAGCCCCATGACGGTCTGGCAAGCTGGTCAGGATGTACCTCGCCTTATTATTCTGTAATTCATATTCGGTATTCTGATTGGTTCCATAACAAGGTGCATAAACTGTAGTTAATTATCCATCTTTTGGAATAATGTTTCTTTTCTGATCGAAGATACAATGTTGAAATATTTTGTCAGATCCTTGATCAGTTCCTTGAATTCTTTTGATCCCTGCATGTTTTGGTAGGAGTGTTGGCACCTCTGTCATTAACAAAGTTAATACCAAACTTACATTTTTCGAAAGGTCACATTTTTAGCATCAAGAATATAAAAGTCATGTGTTCATCATTCATTTACCTTGTTTTGATTCTGCCTGTTAGTCTTGGTACGGACAGCTTTATAAAAAGTGTAAACTGCAAACATGTCCAAATAAAGTCGGTTCAATTTAGGAGATTGGAACAGACATCGCACAGGATCCCCTGTTTTAACAAACTGGGTTCGCTAAATGTGAAGTTTACTGGAGTTTAAATTGCACGTACGCAATTCCAAAACAAATTGCTATCTCTGCTCTATCAGTTCGTCACTGTGATTCAACAAGTTACAATCAGTGTGTGTGTGTGTGTGTGTGTGTGTGTGTGTGTATGTGTGTGTGTGTGTGTGTGTGTGTGTGTGTGTGTGTGTGTTTTGGAGTGTATTAAAGCTCACACTGTGTACCTTACAGCTTTTAATAAGAGTCACTCTGAGTGTGTAAAGTTTTTATGTGTGTGTGTGTGTGTGTGTGTGTGTGTATCTGTGTGTGTGTGTGTGTGTTTTTGGAGTGTATTAAAGCTCAGACTGTGTACCTTACAGCTTTTAATAAGAGTCACTCTGAGTGTGAAGTTTTTTTGAAGTTAACTCAGAACTGGGTTTTTTAACATTCATAATTCTGCCGGTATTTAATGACGCTGCTCCGCCTGACTTCCAGCCAATCAAATTGCAGAAGGAGCGTCTCTGGAGCCAATCACGTCACAGTATGTGTTGAATAAAAACAGTGGTTTGAGCGGCTGGCCGCGCGCACGTTCCTCAGTTCCTATCGTTTCTTCGACTTGATCTCCTTCGTCCTGACTAGTTTTTCGTCCTCACACAGACACCGAGCTGTAGTCCAGATGTGGGCCCTGAAATCCGCGCTCGCGCTCGTCTGTCTGGCGGTGTTGGTGTTGGAGGGCGCGAGCTCACCGACCGAGAGATGCAGGGTGAGAGTGCACACGCGCGCACACACGCGCACGCGCACACGAATCACGGTGCACTGCATTTAGATTTTGTTTACTTCAAGTTTTTGTTGTGAATGTTATTGTTATTTGTAGTATTATTAGTAGTAGTAATAGTGTTATTGTTATTATAATTATTTTACATTTTTCTTTATTTTTAACACACTTAAGTACATAAAATGTACCTTTTGCTTTCGTTTTAGTTTATTAGAGTGAAAGTAAAAGTAGTTTGATCAAGACCAACCTAAAACAATACTTTTGTGTATTTACAAATAAATATGTTATTCACTGATTTCAAGCTCAATATGATTACATATCCTGGAGAGGTGGAGCCAAGGATGAACATATTCAGGAGAGGGAGTGGGTTGTACTTCAATTCTTTAAGTAGACCAACCAGTCAAAAATTTGGACACACCTCCTATTTAAGTTAAAACAAGTGGGCGTGGCCAGATCTTAGCTCAGGTGTGCTGGGAAGATGGAAAGAGTACTTTGAAGAGCTGATGAATGAGGAAAATGAGAGAGAGAAAAAAGAGTAGAAGAGGTGACTATTGAGGAGCAGGAAGTAGCAAAGATTAGTAAGGGTGAAGTGAGGAGGGCATTGAAGAGATTGAAGAGTGGAAAGGCAGTTGGTCCTGATGACATACCGGTGGAGGTATGGAAGTGTCTAGGAGAGGTAGCAGTAGATTTTCTGACAAGAGCATTCAACAAGGTCTTAGAGAGTGAGAGGATGCCAGAGGAGTGGAGGAGAAGTGTGCTGGTGCCCATTTTTAAGAACAAGGGAGACGTGCAGAGTTGTGGCAACTCCAGAGTGATAAAGTTGATGAGCCATACGATGAAGTTATGGGAAAGAATAGTGGAAGCTAGACTAAGGGCAGAGGTCAGCATTTGTAAACAACAGTTTGGATTCATGCCAAGAAAGAGCACCACAGGTGCAGTGTTTGCTTTTAGGATGTTAATAGAGAAGTACAGAGAAGGTCAGACGGAGCTGCGTTGTGCCTTTGTAGATCTGGAGAAAGCATATGACAGGGTGCCAAGAGAGGAACTGGAACTGTGGTATTGCATGAGGAAGTCTGGAGTGGCAGAGAAGTATGTTAGAGTGGTGCAGGACATGTATGAGAGATGTAAGACAGTGGTGAGGTGTGCTGTCGGCGTGAGTGACGAATTCAAGGTGGAGGTGGGACTGCATCAAGGGTCAGCTCTGGGCCCCTTCTTGTTTTCTATGGTGATGGACAGGCTGACAGACGAGGTGAGACAAGAATCTCCATGGACTATGATGTTTGCAGATGACATTGTGATCTGTAGTGAGAGCAGAGAACAAGTGCAGGAAAATCTAGAGAGGTGGAGGTATGCCCTGGAAAGGAGGGGAATGAAGGTTAGCCTCAGTAAAACAGAATACATGTGTGTGAACGAGAAGGACCCATGAGGAACGGTGATGTTACAGGGAACAGAGATAAAGAAGGTGGAGTATTTTAAGTACTTAGGCTCAACAATCCAGAGCCATAGAGATTGTGGAAAAGAGGTGAAGAAGCGTGTGCAGGTAGGCTGGAATGGTTGGAGAAAAGTGTCCGGTGTGATGTGTGATAGGAGGGTGTCAGCAAGAATGAAAGGAAAAGTGTACGAGACAGTGTTGAGGCCAGGGATGTTGTATGGTTTAGAAACAGTGGCGCTGAGGAAAAGGCAGGAGGCAGAGCTGGAGGTAGCAGAGATGAAAATGTTGAGGTTCTCTCTGGGAGTAACGAGGATGGATAGGATTAGAAACGAGTACATCAGAGGGACAGCACTTGTAAGATGTTTTGGAGATTGAAATGGTTTGGACATGTACAGAGGAGGGATAGTGAGTATATTGGTAGTAGGATGCTGAGGTTGGAACTACCAGGCAGAAGGCCTCGAGGAAGACCAAAGAAGAGATTTATGGGTGTGGTGAAGGAGGACATGAAGGTCGTTGGAGTAAGAGAAGATGCAAAGGACAGGGTGAGATGGAGGCGGATGAGTTGCTGTGGCGACCGCTGAAGGGAACAGCTGAAAGGAAAAGAAGACTTGCTGCAAAGCCTTCAGCGTGTTTCTGTCCCTTGCTAAAGGGTTGTGTCAGGAAGGGCATCCGATGTAAAAACCTATGCCAAATCAAACATGCGAATCATTGGCTGTGGTGACTCCTGAGAAAGGGAAAAGCTGAAAGGAAATCTCACTCCATGATAACTGTTAAATGGCAGTGGTATCGGAGGTGCATTTCCGATCCTAAATTGAGGGTTCAAGTTCCACTGTCAACGGGTTGTCCCTGCTGTCCCCCCAGTGCACTAACTGGGTTATCAAAGGCCGGCCATGTCTCTCACTGTCTGCGCTGGAGGTTCATGTAAAAGAACCATCGCTGACTTTCGACAAGAGGGGCTGCATAGCCGTCAGCGAGTTTCTGCCCTGCGATGGCCTGGCGAGTTGTCCAGGGTGCATTCTGCCCTTGCCCAGAGTCGGCTGAGACAGGCACCAGCCTGTCCGTGACCCTGATTAGGATTATGTGATTCAGAAAATGAATGAATAAATGTCAGCTGTTATAAACAATTGTTCCCTGACCAGACTTGTTTTTTCCTTTGTCCTGATGTCATTCTATGACCCACTGAACCCTTAACGCTGTGCAATGGGCCGGTCATTGAACTTGGAATTTAAGAAATCAGGAACTTGGGCAATGTCCAACTTGTCTGATGTTATTCTACTGATTTAACACAGTTAAAATAAGTCAAACACTACATGTATAGATATAAAACAATTGTTGTTGTTCGTCCTCGGAGGTCGAAGATGACTTTGACTTCATTTCAGATCGATGATCTGCAGTATGGGTGGAGTCATGACTTGCGCTTGACTTGGATTTAAGTGAGGTACAGTTGCGCAGATCGTCAGCCTCACTCTCTTATCCCGGTGTGTCAGAGTCCGGTGGCACGACATAATTGAGACGGCAGGAGACAGGTCAGGATGTGTTGGCTGGCCGGCAGCGTCCTGTTTGTCTCACTGTACCCTATTTGTGCTCCATGAATCTTTGCTGGGCCCGCCTTCTTGTCCACTAAACCAGTTTGGTTTCTTCTGAACAATCAGCTGGACCCAGTCTTCTCATGCGTAGGTAGACAGGTTCTACCCTTACTGACTGCTTTGTGGCATGCACACATGGCAGTGTAGACTCGCGGTGGCTGGGAAGCCGAACCTTCATCACAGGTCCAAAAGACCTGCCCACTGCCCTTATAGTACATTATAAATTTACCAGTAAGACTTTTTAAGTACATGTGTTTATAAAAGGAAACATATCTGAAAATGATATTTTTGAAATATATGGTCATACCTTGAGATATTTTACAGAAGACGGCTCTACTAGGATTTATCAGTTCTGCAGAGACGTGAGGTTGAGCGAGTAGCTGGTGATCCCAGAGCCAGCTAAAGTTCTGTAGTTTAATAAAATCGCCTTGTTGGGGGGGGTGTCTTCATATCAGTGTTGAACTCTGTGTCGTGCCTTTTCATGGAGTTACTTTAGACCGAAATATTGGGGCCGGTGGTGTAGTGGTTAGGGTGCTGCACACATGATCGGGAGGTTGTGAGTTCGAATCCCACTGAGACTCTCACTGTGCTAAGACCCCTGGGCAAGGTCTCAACCACAAGTGTGCCTCTGTTCACCCAGCAGTATAAATGGGAACCAGTAAAATATACAGGGAAGGTAAACTGCGATGGACTAGCGTCCCATCCAGGGGGAGTTGAACTCCTGGTTGCTTCACGCTACGGAAACCGGGGATAAACACCGGCCTGATGAGCCACGAGGCTAAGCCGCTAGGCTCGGGTGTAAAAACCCAACAGACTTACCTACTTTAGACCGAAATATCTGCACTTAGAGAAAGTTCAGCCTCACAGAAGGTGTAGCATTACGACACCTCGGATTTCCAGAAATATGAAATGGATTCATATGAGGAGGATGGCTGATTTGTTATAAACGTATTCGTATGGGGAGGACGGCTGATTTGCTTATGTGCTGTATACAATAAGCATGTTTTGTTTTATTTGTATTAGACAGTAAACGGGAAGGAATTGCTGAGAGGAAGTAATGTTTTGAATGAGGAAGTGAACAAAACATCAGATTGTATGTGCTGTATGATGGGTGTCAACAGAAACAATGACGCCTCAGATACGAATCAGGCCGGCTGAGGGGAAGTGCTGGCTTTGGGATGGACTATTAGTTTAAAGGTACCATGTGTACAGTCCGTGGTTTCTAGTGACGTCGAGCGGTGAACTTCCTAATCGCAACCAACCGAAATTTCATTTGTGATCCTTTCCCTTTGAAGCCTGTGTAGTTCTACGCTTGTGTAGAGTGGCATGGTACCTGGCCTAGAACATGGAAGTGTGAGATGGTGGCATTCATGAGACACACACCCCCCCCCCCCCCCCCCCATGTACATATAAACAGGTTATTGTAAGGCTCCAAAAACTCAAAAATTACCTGTATTGTAATAATGCCTTGTAATGACAGACTAATAAAGTTTGTGTGTGTGGTCTTGGGTGTGTGGTCTTGGGTGTGGTTTTGGGTGTGTGTTGTGTTTGTTTGTGTGTGTGTTTTTTTGTGTTTGTGCGTGTGTGTGTTTTTGTGTGTGCGTGTGTGTGTTTTTGTTTGTGTATGCTTTTGTGTGTGTGTGTGTGTGTGTGTGTGTGTGTGTGTGTGTGTGTAGATGCCGGGGCAGTGTGCACCGGTGAACTCCAGCAGGACCGCCGATTCTGTAAATGTGTCTCTGTATTACGAGTCTCTGTGTCCTGGCTGTCGGACATTTCTGGCAGGGCAGCTCATGCCGACTTTCATCATGCTGAGTGACATCATGACCGTGGATCTCGTCCCGTTCGGGAATGCTCAGGTACGCACACCGTGTTTATTACTGTAACTAGCACCGAGATTGATTGATTTCATTTAACATCATGTCCCTGAGTGTTTTATTCCTCCAGGAAACATGTGAATTCCTGTTGACCAATCAGAATGCAGGATTTAACTGCGCTGAATTCTGACTGACCCCATGTTTGTGTGTGCTACAGGAGACGCAGGAAGGGGATATATACAAATTCATTTGTCAACATGGACCAGATGAGTGTCTGGGCAACATGATTGAGGTGAGCCAATTGGATGTGATCGTGATGATAAAAGGCGGAGTCAGTGATGCCATTACTGTACCTGGGTATGTGCTGTAATGTAGTTGGATGTTTGATTTATGTGTGTTCAGACATGCGTGCTGAATAAAGCAGGCAATGTGGCGTATGGGATTATTTACTGCATGGAAGCAGCGGTGGACGTGGTGAAGTCGGCAGAATCTGTAAGTGCTTTTTTTTTTTATGCCTCTACTCCAACCTGGAATTTAATCCGGAATAATTATCATGCCTTGAATTGGCCTGTAACCCAAACTGGGATCAGTGAAATGCAAATTAGCCTCAGGGGGAACCTGTGATAGATTAAGCAGTGGGGACACAGTGGAGTAGTGAGTGGCCCGTTTCTCTCACAGCAAAAAGGTCCTGGGTTCAGGTGACAGGTTCGAGGATGGTGTTTCTGTCTGTGGGTTCCATCTTCTGCGCTTGTGTGGGTTTTTTTTCCAGGTCCTCTTGTTGTCCAACAGTCCAAAGACGTGCGCATTACCCTGGGTTTACACCAGGACATGGTGTCTGGAGCCACAGTTTAAGAGAACATGGGGAGCGTGGGGGTTGTGGGTCGAGTTGTGCTGATGTTGTAGGAACTTGATGGATGTGTGATTGCGATGATTACGACTTAACTCGAGTGTGGTAATTGTGGTTGAGCGCAGTGGGGCTTAAGAGTGTAACAGGCCTTGAGGCACATCGTAGAGGATCTTGAGGGACTTGGCAACCTGATTCATGAAGTTTAATTTCCCAGATGCTCCCTGCCTTCTTTTCATACCTCAGTCGTGCTGTTAAATCACGAAACTCTGCACGCTCTTTTTAATCGCGGAGATTGTGGGCATCATGCCTCAGTGATCAGTCAGATATCAAACCCGTCTGGCCCAGGCTGACTTGGAGTCAGATTTTTATCTCTCTGTTCTGGAATATCCTTAATTCGAATCATACTGGTCTTTCGACTACTTCTTCTTCTTCGAACATGCTGACTCCCTTTACCAGTGTGTCTGAAATCTTCAAACCACAGGAAAGATGTCTTTGCCACATTTGTTTTCCTCACAGTTTAAGGATAATTTTTTGAGCTACTTACTTGTACATTATTAATGCAGCTAGCATAACTCGCCATGTTCATTCTTGTCATTAATGTTCTGCCTGGTTTCCTCTAAGCGGATATAAATGTCCATATTTGCCAATGAACTGCACAGCAGGCCCGAGGTCAAATAAAACCGACCAATCAGGAAATTCGTCACGGTGAATCAAGATAATTCGCGAGTTCTGTACCCAGAAGTAAAACCATGTGTATCGTATTACATGCGTGAATGATCAACCGGAAGTAAAATACTATGTATCTATTACATGCGCTAAAATATGCTTCTTAAATACATTCTGTAGACAGCCTTACTCATTAATACAGTATTAATGTTGTAAAATATAGAAATGATTAAAAAAAAGTTTTCATTTTTACTGTTATATTTATTGACAAAATATAAACATTATACAGCATGCACATATACACACATACAGTCGGCCCACTACTTACAAAATTAATTCCTTCCCAAGACCCTTTTCGTAGCCTGGAGTTTTCGTAAGTAGAGGCGCATTTTGAAATATGTGTTAACAGTAAAATAAAAGTATTTATTAAACCATTTAAACATTTTATTAACATATTAAACCATTTTATTAACGTATTTATTAATTAAACCATTATTAAACATTTTTTATTAATGCACATACACACACACACACACACACACACACTGTCTCTCTCTATCTCTCGCTATCTCTCTCTCACACACACCACACACACACACACACACACACACACTGTCTCTCTCTCTCTATCGCACAAACACACAAACAACACACATTTGTGGCACACTCAGCCGAATGCAGGCTCTGCCACACAGCGCGCAGCCAATGCCGGAGCTTTTGAGACGGGGTATTCAAAGCGCGCTTGACAGATTGGAGGTCCGGACTCCACATTAACTTGTTTCCTTGAGGGATCGGAGGTCCGGATTAGTCGCGTTTTGCTCACATTTGGCGGAGCGCGCCACAGTTATTAAACATTTACTGAATTAAACAACTTAAAAAACGAAAAATAAGCTGCAATGATCAAAAGAGAGTTAAAGAATACCTGCCTCCTTTCATCTCTGACTTTACACAGTCCTGTGTCTATCAGGGCAAGTGCGCCACGTCTCTGCTCAAATCGGTCAGAAAAACTGTCTTCATTCCTTATTGTTTCACTTGGTTGTCTAGTCATGTAAACCCATAATCATTACCAATGAGCCGTGTTTATAAGATTATAAGATGAGCTCTCTCAAATAAACTCACGAAACTCACGAACCAACAGTACATCTCTCCTTTACGCGTGTGACAAACAGGCATGGGTACACTACTATGGAGATTCAGAACATTTTTTATTAACCAATTTTTTTATTAATCAAACAATATTAAACATTATTAAATAATAACACCGGAGCTTTTGGGGCAGAACGCGACTTGTCCGAACTTAAGATATGTCAAGCAGGCAAGTGCGCTTTGAACACTTGTTTAGTACTCAACATTCACCTGTTTGCATGAAAGATTGGAGGTCCGGATGAGCCGCGTTTTTCCCACATTCGGCGGAGCGTGCCAGATTTATTAAACATCTACTGAATTAAACGACTTAAAAAACGAAAAATAAGCTGCAATGAGCACTTTCAAAACTCACAAACCATCAATACAACTCTCCTTTATGTGTGTGACAAACAAGCTTTATGGGTGCAGTACTATGAAGATTTAGCTCCCTCCTGGCCAATGGGAGGCCAGCGGGTCGGGCTGTGGGGAGACAGCTAATGAGAGAGTAACTCGCTTAGCACTTCCACAAAAACTTGATGCTACACTTGCTCTGATTGCCTTTTCATTTTTCTTTATGTAGCAGACTGTGCTTTCATTCACTTTATAATGGCACCCTACTGCAGCAGAACATTTTCCTTCCTGAATCATATCAAGCAGTTTTACTTTTTCATGCAGCGTCATTACCTTCTTCTGGTGCTTTGGTGCCTTACCAGAAGCCTGAGAATGTGCGCAGTGTTTGGGTGGCATGACGGAGCTTAAATGTAATTAAAAACACACACACAAAAAAAGCACATGCATAAAGTGTGCACGAATAAGAAAAAAAGGGGCATGACATCATCTCAACCAATCAGCAGGAAGGAGAACAGCCATTGGCTGAATTTGAATCACTTGACAGTTACTCTGCAATTCGCGAATATGCGGGGGCGCGAGTGCAATACCGAGAGCTGTATGCCAAAATCATCAGTATTAAAACAATAAAAGACCTGAAATATTTCAGTTGGTGTGCAATGAATCTAAAATATATGAAAGTTTAATTTTCATCAGTACATTACAGAAAATAATGAACTTTATCACAATATGCTAATTTTTTGAGAAGGACTAGTATATAGACAGTTGTCGACTTACGACCTATGCGAGTTACGTCTGATCGACTTTACGACCGCAACCGTCGTGAAGCATGATTCATGGCAGTGCAGTGCGAGTGTTGCGTACGACAGTTGTTTGTGCTGCCGGCAGCGCCAGCATCTTAAAAGGTCAAGCAGGAGATGATGCAGCTTCACTCTCTAACTGCTCTGAGCTCAGAGCAAATTTATTCATCTACTTTCAATGTCATGTCACGATACCTTGAAACTCTAATTTTATTGGACTCACAGTGTTTGTGACAGGAAGCGCATCCCAAGTTTTGCCAATCAGCTGGTCTGCGGGTTGAAGTTTTTCCATGTCTGTCCATTTGTGTTTGCTTGCTAGCTGTGTTTGGCTTCGTAGAAATGAGCCGATCAAAACAAGGGCAATTTATCTCTTTACTCAAAAATAACAGTCTGTGGCTGTTGTTATAATCCAATAAAATTAGAGTTTGAAGGTATCGGACCCGCCCACACACTGGAGTACAGAAAGGATTGGCTCTCCGCTGCGCGCCACAGTGACGTGGAATTGAAAATAGATATAAAGATTTAGATGCATGAGATTTATTCATCTGTTTTTGTTTTACTTGATGGATTTTTTGTATTTTTTTATTTAAATGACAGTTCAATTATGTACTCGTTATTCTGTTAAGAGAGGCCACCTGTCAGATGATTGCTCTCCTGAAACAACCTGAATGAGTTGATAGACTCCCAGGATTGGTTGGTGATCTCTGTGAGAGACAGAATTGAGCGTTATGCCAATTAGCTCCTGTGGATTCCCAGTCCCATGTCTGCGGCACACACCTTGTTGATACACCACTCGGGAGCCGACCTGACATGTCCTAACTTTATTTAAAAATAGAATTAATTTGATCAGTAAACATGTTGAAAACCTTTTTTTTTAATAAAAAATCCAGACAGGGATAAGAATCAAACTTAAGTTGTTCTCAAGGTTCTAAGTGTTCTCTTGGGTCTGTCTGCTGGCTGTCAGTTCCTCATTGCGGCGTATTGCTGGTGTGTTGTTTGTCCTCAGTGTATTGCCCTGTTCAGCCCTGAAACGCTTTACAGTGACATCATGGCGTGTGTGAACGGTTCCGAAGGAAATCAGTTCATGCACCAGAACGCTAAGAAAACCGCAGCTTTACAGCCACCGCATGAATATGTACCATGGATCACCATCAACGGCGTGAGAAAAATTCCTCATTTGTCAACATTTATTCTTCAGTCTTTAATCATTTCAACTCACTTCCCGTCACGTGACTATTATTATTGTTGTTGCTGTTAATATTGTTGTTGTTATGTTTACAGGAGCACACTGAGGAGCTGCAGCAGAAAGCGATGAATTCCCTCTTCCTACTCGTCTGCAGTCTGTACAAGGTTAGGGGGAGGAGACGAGATGAGAGAGAGAGAGAGAGAGAGAGAGAGAGAGAGAAGGGGCGGAAAGGAAGACTGGAGTGGAGAGAGGGAGGTTAAGGGAGCGAGAGGTGGATGGATGGATGGATGGATGGAGTGAAAAAGAAAGGGAGGGAGGGGAGAGGTGCATGGATTGATGAATGGAGTGTAAGATAGAGGGAGGTTGGAGAGAGAGGGGTAAATGGATGAATAGATGGGCTAAGAGATGGAGTGAGTGAGAGAGATGGAGGGAGGTTGGGGAAGGGAGAGGTGGGAAGAGAAAGAGTGAGTGAGAGAGATGGAGGGAGGTTGGGGAAGGGAGAGGTGGGAAGAGAAAGAGGTAGTGAGCGAGAAGGATGGAGGGAAGTGGGAGAGAGAGATGGGGAGAGTGAGAGGGGTGGAAGGAGGTGGATGGATGGAGTAAGAGAGGGAGATTTGGAGAGATGGAGTAAGAGAGGGATGGAGGATAGTTGGAGAGAGAGTTATGGTTTAAAGTTAATGTTGGATGGTGAGTGTTACTCTGTGGGCTATGATATTTATTCATGTGTGTGGTGGGGCTTTGGTTGGTGTGTGGGGCGCTTTGGTTGGCGTGTGTGTGTGTGAGGGTGTGTGTGTGTGTGAGGGGGTGTGTGTGTGAGGGTGTGTGTGTGTGAGGGGTGTGTGTGTGTGAGGGGTTGTGTGTGTGAGGGGTTGTGTGTGTGTGAGGGTTGTGTGTGTGTGAGGGTTGTGTGTGTGTGAGGGTTGTGTGTGTGTGTGAGGGGTGTGTGTGTGTGTGAGGGTTGTGTGTGTGTGTGAGGGTTGTGTGTGTGTGTGTGAGGGGTTGTGTGTGTGTGTGTGAGGGGTTGTGTGTGTGTGTGTGAGGGTTGTGTGTGTGTGTGTGAGGGTTGTGTGTGTGTGTGAGGGTTGTGTGTGTGTGTGTGTGAGGGTTGTGTGTGTGTGTGTGTGTGAGGGGTTGTGTGTGTGTGTGTGTGAGGGTTGTGTGTGTGTGTGTGTGTGAGGGGTTGTGTGTGTGTGTGTGTGTGAGGGTTGTGTGTGTGTGTGTGTGTGTGAGGGGTTGTGTGTGTGTGTGTGTGAGGGTTGTGTGTGTGTGTGAGGGGTGTGTGTGTGTGTGTGAGGGTTGTGTGTGTGTGTGTGTGAGGGTTGTGTGTGTGTGTGTGAGGGTTGTGTGTGTGTGTGTGAGGGTTGTGTGTGTGTGTGTGTGTGAGGGGTTGTGTGTGTGTGTGTGTGAGGGGTTGTGTGTGTGTGTGTGTGAGGGTTGTGTGTGTGTGTGTGAGGGGTTGTGTGTGTGTGTGTGAGGGTTGTGTGTGTGTGTGAGGGGTTGTGTGTGTGTGTGAGGGTTGTGTGTGTGTGTGAGGGGTTTGGTGTGTGTGTGAGGGGTGTGTGTGTGTGTGTGTGTGTGTGTGTGTGTGGCGTGAGGGGTTTGGTGTGTGTGGCGTGAGGGGTTTGGGGTGTGTGGCGTGAGGGTGTGTGTGTGTGTGTGTGTGTGTGTGTGTGTGTGTGTGGCGTGAGGGGTTTGGTGTGTGTGGCGTGAGGGTTTGGGGTGTGTGGCGTGAGGGGTTTGGGGTGTGTGTGTGTGTGTGTGTGTGTGTGGTGAGGGGTTTGGGGTGTGTGTGTGGTGAGGGTTTGGTGTGTGTCTGTGTGTGTGTGTGTGTGTGTGTGTGTGTGTGTGTGTGTGTGTGTGTGGTGAGGGGTTGTGTGTGTGTGTGTGTGGTGAGGGGTGTGTGTGTGTGTGTGTGTGTGTGTGTGTGGTGAGGGGTTGTGTGTGTGTGTGTGTGTGTGTGTGTGGTGAGGGTTGTGTGTGTGTGTGTGTGTGGTGAGGGTTGTGTGTGTGGTGATGGGTTTGGTGTGTGTGTGGTGTGATGGGTTTGGTGTGTGTGGTGTGAGGGTTTGGTGTGTGTGGTGTGAGGGGTTTGGTGTGTGTGGTGTGAGGGGTTTGGTGTGTGTGGTGTGAGGGGTTTGGTGTGTGTGGTGTGAGGGGTTTGGTGTGTGTGGTGTGAGGGGTTTGGTGTGTGTGGTGCGAGGGGTTTGGTGTGTGTGTGGTGCGAGGGGTTTGGTGTGTGTGTGGTGCGAGGGGTTTGGTGTGTGTGTGGTGCGAGGGGTTTGGTGTGTGTGTGGTGCGAGGGGTTTGGTGTGTGTGTGTGGTGTGAGGGGTTTGGTGTGTGTGTGTGGTGTGTGAGGGGTTTGGTGTGTGTGTGGTGTGAGGGGGTTGGTGTGTGTGTGGTGTGAGGGGTTTGGTGTGTGTGTGGTGTGAGGGGTTTGGTGTGTGTGGTGTGAGGGGTTTGGTGTGTGAGGGTTTGGTGTGTGAGGGGTTTGGTGTGTGAGGGTTTGGTGTGTGAGGGTTTGGTGTGTGAGGGTTTGGTGTGTGAGGGGTTTGGTGTGTGAGGGTTTGGTGTGTGAGGGGTTTGGTGTGTGAGGGTTTGGTGTGTGAGGGTTTGGTGTGTGTGTGTGTGTGAGGGTTTGGTGTGTGTGGTGTGTGAGGGGTTTGGTGTGTGTGGTGTGTGAGGGGTTTGGTGTGTGTGTGGTGTGTGAGGGGTTTGGTGTGTGTGTGGTGTGTGAGGGTTTGGTGTGTGTGTGGTGTGAGGGTTTGGTGTGTGTGTGTGGTGTGAGGGGTTTGGTGTGTGTGTGGTGTGAGGGGTTTGGTGTGTGTGTGGTGTGAGGGTTTGGTGTGTGTGTGGTGTGAGGGTTTGGTGTGTGTGGTGTGAGGAGTTTGGTGTGTGTGGTGTGAGGGTTTGGTGTGTGAGGGGTTTGGTGTGTGTGTGTGTGTGAGGGTTTGGTGTGTGTGTGTGGTGTGAGGGTTTGGTGTGTGTGGTGTGAGGGGTTTGGTGTGTGTGGTGTGAGGGTTTGGTGTGTGTGTGTGTGGTGAGGGGTTTGGTGTGTGTGTGTGTGGTGAGGGGTTTGGTGTGTGTGTGTGGTGAGGGTTTGGTGTGTGTGTGTGTGGTGAGGGGTTTGGTGTGTGTGTGTGTGGTGAGGGTTTGGTGTGTGTGTGTGTGTGGTGAGGGTTTGGTGTGTGTGGTGAGGGGTTTGGTGTGTGTGGTGTGAGGGGTTTGGTGTGTGTGGTGTGAGGTTTGTGTGTGTGTGGTGAGGGGTTTGGTGTGTGTGTGTGTGGTGAGGGTTTGGTGTGTGTGTGTGAGGGTTTGTGTGTGTGGTGAGGGTTTGGTGTGTGTGTGTGTGTGTGGTGAGGGGTTTGGTGTGTGTGTGTGTGAGGGGTTTGGTGTGTGTGTGTGTGTGTGGTGAGGGGTTTGGTGTGTGTGTGTGTGAGGGTTTGGTGTGTGTGTGTGTGTGTGAGGGGTTTGGTGTGTGTGTGTGTGGTGAGGGGTTTGGTGTGTGTGTGTGTGTGTGGTGAGGGTTTGGTGTGTGTGTGTGTGGTGAGGGGTTTGGTGTGTGTGTGTGTGTGGTGAGGGGTTTGGTGTGTGTGTGTGTGGTGAGGGTTTGGTGTGTGTGTGTGGTGAGGGGTTTGGTGTGTGTGTGTGGTGAGGGTTTGGTGTGTGTGGTGTGAGGGGTTTGGTGTGTGTGTGTGTGAGGGGTTTGCTGTGTGTGTGTGTGAGGGGTTTGCTGTGTGTGTGTGTGTGTGGTGAGGGGTTTGGTGTGTGTGTGTGTGGTGAGGGTTTGGTGTGTGTGTGTGTGGTGAGGGTTTGGTGTGTGTGTGTGTGGTGAGGGTTTGCTGTGTGTGTGTGGTGTGAGGGGTTTGGTGTGTGTGTGGTGTGAGGGGTTTGGTGTGTGTGTGGTGTGAGGGGTTTGGTGTGTGTGTGGTGTGAGGGTTTGGTGTGTGTGTGGTGTGAGGGGTTTGGTGTGTGTGTGGTGTGAGGGTTTGGTGTGTGTGTGTGTGGTGTGAGGGTTTGGTGTGTGTGTGTGTGTGGTGAGGGGTTTGGTGTGTGTGTGTGTGTGTGGTGAGGGGTTTGGTGTGTGTGTGTGTGTGGTGAGGGGTTTGGTGTGTGTGTGTGTGTGGTGAGGGGTTTGGTGTGTGTGTGTGGTGAGGGGTTTGTGTGTGTGTGTGGTGAGGGGTTTGGTGTGTGTGTGTGGTGAGGGTTTGGTGTGTGTGTGTGTGTGTGGTGAGGGGTTTGGTGTGTGTGTGTGTGTGGTGAGGGGTTTGGTGTGTGTGTGTGGTGAGGGTTTGGTGTGTATGTGTGGATGTTGGTGTGAGGGGTTTCGTGTGTGTGTGTGTGGTGAGGGTTTGTGTGTGTGGTGTGAGGGGTTTGCTGTGTGTGTGGTGTGAGGGGTTTGGTGTGTGTGTGTGTGGTGAGGGGTTTGGTGTGTGTGGTGTGTGAGGGGTTTGGTGTGTGTGGTGTGTGAGGGGTTTGGTGTGTGTGGTGTGTGAGGGGTTTGGTGTGTGTGGTGTGTGAGGGGTTTGGTGTGTGTGTGGTGTGAGGGGTTTGGTGTGTGTGTGGTGTGAGGGTTTGGTGTGTGTGTGGTGTGAGGGTTTGGTGTGTGTGTGGTGTGAGGGGTTTGGTGTGTGTGTGGTGTGAGGGTTTGGTGTGTGTGTGGTGTGAGGGGTTTGGTGTGTGTGTGGTGAGGGGTTTGGTGTGTGTGTGGTGTGAGGGTTTGGTGTGTGTGTGGTGGTGAGGGTTTGGTGTGTGTGTGGTGCGAGGGGTTTGGTGTGTGTGTGGTGCGAGGGTTTGGTGTGTGTGTGGTGCGAGGGTTTGGTGTGTGAGGGTTTGGTGTGTGAGGGGTTTGGTGTGTGAGGGGTTTGGTGTGTGAGGGGTTTGGTGTGTGAGGGGTTTGTGGTGTGTGTGGTGTGAGGGTTTGGTGTGTGTGGTGTGAGGGGTTTGGTGTGTGTGTGTGTGGTGAGGGTTTGGTGTGTGTGTGTGTGGTGAGGGTTTGGTGTGTGTGTGTGTGTGTGTGTGGTGAGGGTTTGGTGTGTGTGTGTGTGTGGTGAGGGGTTTGGTGTGTGTGTGTGGTGAGGGTTTGGTGTGTGTGTGTGTGGTGAGGGGTTTGGTGTGTGTGTGTGTGGTGAGGGTTTGGTGTGTGTGTGTGTGGTGTGAGGGTTTGGTGTGTGTGTGTGTGGTGAGGGTTTGGTGTGTGTGTGTGTGTGGTGAGGGTTTGGTGTGGTGTGAGGGGTTTGCTGTGTGTGTGATGTGAGGGTTTGGTGTGTGTGTGTGTGGTGAGGGTTTGGTGTGTGTGTGTGTGGTGAGGGGTTTGGTGTGTGTGTGTGTGTGGTGAGGGTTTGGTGTGTGTGTGTGTGTGGTGAGGGGTTTGGTGTGTGTGTGTGTGTGGTGAGGGGTTTGGTGTGTGTGTGTGTGTGGTGAGGGTTTGGTGTGTGTGTGTGTGGTGAGGGTTTGGTGTGTGTGTGTGTGTGGTGAGGGGTTTGGTGTGTGTGGTGTGAGGGGTTTGGTGTGTGTGGTGTGAGGGTTTGCTGTGTGTGGTGTGAGGGTTTGCTGTGTGTGTGTGTGTGTGGTGTGAGGGTTTGGTGTGTGTATGGTGAGGGTTTGGGGGTGTGTGTGGTGAGGGGTTTGGTGTGTGTGGTGTGAGGGGTTTGCTGTGTGTGGTGTGAGGGGTTTGGTGTGTGTGTGGTGTGAGGGTTTGGTGTGTGTGTGGTGTGAGGGGTTTGGTGTGTGTGTGGTGTGAGGGTTTGGTGTGTGTGTGTGTGGTGAGGGGTTTGGTGTGTGTGTGGTGTGAGGGGTTTGGTGTGTGTGTGTGTGTGGTGAGGGTTTGGTGTGTGTGTGTGTGGTGAGGGTTTGGTGTGTGTGTGTGTGGTGAGGGGTTTGGTGTGTGTGTGTGTGTGGTGAGGGGTTTGGTGTGTGTGTGTGTGTGGTGAGGGTTTGGTGTGTGTGTGTGTGTGTGGTGAGGGGTTTGGTGTGTGTGTGTGTGGTGAGGGGTTTGGTGTGTGTGTGTGGTGAGGGTTTGGTGTGTATGTGTGGATGTTGGTGTGAGGGTTTCGTGTGTGTGTGTGGTGAGGGGTTGTGTGTGTGGTGTGAGGGGTTTGGTGTGTATGTGTGAATGTTGGTGTGAGGGGTGTGCATGTGAGTGTGAAGGGTTTGGTGTGTGTGTGTTGTGAGGGGTTTGGTGTGTGTGTGTGTGGATGTTGGTGTGAGGGTTTGGTGTGGGTGAGTGTGTGGGTTTGGTGTGTGTGTGGGTGTGAGGGATTTTGGGGTGTGGTTGGTGTGTGTGGTGTGATGGGTTTGGTGTGTGTGTGTGTGTGTGAGAGGGTTGGGTGTGTGTGGGTGGGTGTAAGGGGGGGGGGGTTGGTGTGTATGGGGGGTTTGGTTGGTGTGTGGTTTGGTTGATGTGGGTGTGTGTTACAGGGCGAGGCTCCAGCAGCATGCACTCTGGGACAGAAGGAGGTGAAGACGGGTTACTGCTGAAGTTGAACTCAACTGAAAACGGAAGTGACGTCACGCAGCGGCACTTTTTATACTCCGATTCAGTAACACTGTACGAGTGTGAACACTTGAGCATCCAATCACAATCATTCTAATAAAACTGTCTTTATCAGTCCTCTGTCTCCATTAATCTCGTACAGTCAAAACATTAGCACCAGCTGAGGTAGGCTCTGCCCTCTCGGCCACCTTAACAGGATGAAGCAGTTTTGGCAAATGAATAAATAAAATCATGATGTTTGTCTTTGTTCGGTGATTATTCTCCATCGTGTGGAAGGCGGTCAGGCATAATTTCTACATTCCGAAAGTCTTTTCTTTCTGAGGGAAGAGCAAGAGATACAGCATCAAATACACAGAAATAAGTGAGGTGGACAATTTAATGAATTATCATGTTGAATAAAACTCTTCAAACCTTATAATGCACAAATTAAAATAACTTCTCAACCGTAGTTTGTGTTTAACAGTAAACAGGCGGAATAAACCGTTATTGATTTTGATTGTAGGACTTTTTCAAACATTCTTTTTATGGGGGGGGGGGGTGGGGGGTGCGCGCGCATGCGCAGTGTGGAAGGGATTAAGCGCACTAACAAGTCTGAGCTGTTGACACGGGCGCGAGGAGGACAAACACTGCTGTTCATAAAAGTAAGAACAAACATCTTTATACACGGAATAAACGTGCAATTCTTCTCCTGCTGGTTCCGAACGCAGCGCGCGGGTTCTCTGCTCTGATTTCATTCATCAGGCCGCTGATTGGTGTAAAATCTTACCAATCTTATTATCAGTATTATTATTACTACTAGTAGGAGGAGTGTTGTTATTAGTAATTATTATTATTATTATTATTATTATTCATGTAGCGGTTGAATTCGGATGATGATGATGATGGTATGTCTGTGTGTGTGTGTGTGTGTGTGTGTGTGTGTGTGCGCGCGCTGGATTAATCTAAATCGAATTAATCTGATTAAAAGGGATGAGGCGGTTTAAATTGAGGACACGAAGGACATCTAGTGTCCATTAATATTATTAATCAATCTGGGAATATTTCTCCATAAAGATGTTAATCAGTAGTTACTCTCAGAATCAAAGCTTGTCATAAGGAACCACGTGGGACACCAAATCATTTCTCTGGATTTTTTTTTAATGTTTCAAAGTTTACTGTTTTCATAAAATAAAAGTTTGTTATCCAGGCACCAGTAAAACTTTTTTTTATGAAAAATCTTAATTTATAATAAATACATATGGAATTCTAATAATAAATACAAATATTTAACATTAAATCACTTTATTTTAATCACAGAACTTTTAAAACATCGTGGTAACCACTACACGACCACGATGCCTCACAGGAAGAAGGTTCTGGGTTTGATTCCCTGGGTGTTTCTGGGTGGCGTTCACGTGTTCTCCCCGTGCTTGCGTGGGTTGGCTCCGGGTAGTCCGCTTTCCTCCCACAGGCCAAGAACATGCACAGAGGTTTATTGGCTGTTTCAAGTCACCGCTAGATGTTAATGTGTATGTGTGTTGGTCCTGCAATGGTCTGGTGAGCTGTTCAAGGTGTACCTTGCCCTTGCCCTGAGATGGGTGCCAGCTTCCCTGCAAGTCTAATTATGAGTAAGCGGCTTGGAAAATGAATGAATTAATTTTGCCTGCCAAAAACAAACCAATATCATTTAAAGTGGAAGTATTTATGAACTGTACATATGAACTGTGTATCGGGCAGCCGTAGCCGAACGGATCGAAAAGCCGCTTTGGGACTGAAAGGTTGCTAGTTTGATTCCTGAACCAGCAGAAAAAAAGCCTTCCATTCCTCCACATTCATGACTCGAGTGCCCTTCAGCAACGCACCTGAACCCCAACTGCTCTCCGGGCACCACAATGTGTGTGCGCCAGTCTACTTGTCCAAGTGTGTGTGTGTGTGTGTGTGTGTGCGCGCATGCACATATAATGCAGTATATCAAAATAAAAATAACTAAAGAGTGTGCCTATTAATCTTTTTCATTTTTTTTTAGTGTTACAACCTGGAAAATTGCATTCAACTTAAAAAGAGAAAGCCATGAAAATGATTTCTGTAAAAGGAATTACTGAGCTAACGCCACCGTTTTATCTTCCTAAGGAAATCAACATTAGCACCTTTTGTTGTGAAGTTATTTCTTGTATTTTGGCCCTGCTGGAATAACGGACGTATTTCCCCTTTGGATGATGCAACAGTCCACGGGCCTACATCTCATTCAGAACACGGATTCTTACCTCACTTTGTGGCTCAGTTCAAACCTTTATCCGACTGGCACTGACCCACGTCCTATGGCCTCCACCTACTGTAATAGTCCTATACCTGTCCGTTACGCAGAGCTTGATATTACGCAGGGTTTTAAAGGATGCTGGATCTGAACCCTTCTGCTTTAAACATGTCACCGTCTGGACTCGAGTATCCGGAGATGCAGGGCGCTAATGTTTTAATCACTGAAAGTTCACTCTGCAGTATCTCACGCCAATGTTTTGTTGTTTGTCTCACAGATGGCGTCGGCTAATGACTCTCAGTACGGACACAGAGACTCTGTGGATCAGAACTTTGATTACATGTTTAAGATCCTGATCATCGGAAACAGCAGTGTAGGAAAGACCAGCTTTCTCTTCCGCTACGCCGATGACTCTTTCACACCGGCATTTGTCAGCACGGTTGGCATCGACTTCAAAGTCAAAACCATCTACAGGAACGACAAGAGGATTAAACTGCAGATCTGGGTAGGTGAGCGTAGTGAGGGATTCCAGATCAGAAGCAGGAACTGGTAGATGTTGGGACCGGAGTAGGTTCTAGTAGACCTCAGCATTGGAGTAGGAACCGGTGAACTTCAGGACGCAGGAAGAGGAAATGGTAGAACAAGGGCGTCGGCTGGTCTGACCGTGGGGGGGTGTGCACATCTTGGCTGACCGGAACTCGAATCCCAGGGGCTATAATTTTATCATATTACTGAGCACTTTGAGGGAACCAGATACACCCGTGGGTAGAATTATAAACTTTAAAAAATGTCTGTCTATACAGGGGTGAACTGCAATCAATTATTACAGTTCAACCAAAAACATTCTCAAATATATTTCAAACTACATCTGCAAGTACATGTGCTCAATACATTTACAAATTGAGCTAAAGTTATTTATCTATTCAAAGGCACAAACAAATATGAATACATAATTACAGCACAAAAACATACCATTAATTGTATAAAAGTCCTGAGCATGAGGCTGCAGATCCAGGCTGGATGGATGATGATTATTTTATCCATTCATTCTCTGCAAGTCAATCTTTGTGTTCTAACACGTGCAGGAGCCGGAGGCGGGACTAACAAACTGTGCTTTATTCTCACACTCGCCTTTTGTTTGATTGACAGTGTTCAGCTATTATTACTTACTCATAATATGTGAGGCGCTCCACTGATAGGCACCTGTCCTTGATTGTTGATTGGTCAGCTCGGGCTTGCACATGCGCAGTGCCCGTTACACATTAACTTCTGGTGTTAACTTCCGGTTTACTGTACACTGAATTTATCTCCGACTTTCTCTTCAATAACAGTCATTAAGTTTACACATCATTTCTTGTCCAGCGGAACTCAACTCCTGCTGTTGGGGGGTGTGTGTGTGTGTGTGTGTGTGTGTGTGTGTGCAGCCTACACCCTTGTAGAAGGAGTCAGGACACAGCGGTCTGTGGACTCAGCTACAAAATTGTATTATCTCTGAAACGTGTGTGTGTGTGTGTGTGTGTGTGTGTGTGTGTGTTCAGGACACAGCTGGTCAGGAGCGGTACAGAACGATCACTACAGCGTATTACAGAGGTGCAATGGGGTTCATCCTGATGTATGACATCACTAACGAAGGGTCATTCAGTGCTGTTCAAGACTGGTATACATATTATATATATATATATATATATATATATATATATACACACACTCTCTCTCTCTCTCTCTCTCTCTCTCACACACACACACACAAACAAGCTCTCGTTCTTTCCCTGTCTCTCTCTCTCTCTCTCACTCAGACACACTCTCTCTCTGTCTTGCACACACACACACACAAGCTCTCTCTCTTTCTCTCTGTCGCACACACACACACAAACACACACACACACACACACACACACAATGTCGCTCTGTCTTGCACACACACACACTCTCACACACACACACACACAAGCTCTCTCTCTCTCTCTCTCTCTCTCTCTCTCTCTGTGTCTCTCTCCCACACACACATACACACACACACACACTCACTCTCTCTTTCTCTCGCTCTCTCTGTCTCTCTCACTGCAGGTAGATAAAAGTTAGCTTTTGATTGTGTTAGCATCGTTTAATAAATCCCTTTCCCATATTTAAGTGTGTGTGTGTGTGTGTGTGTGTGTGTGTGTGTGTGTGTGTGTGTGTGTCCAGGTCCACTCAGATAAAGACATACTCATGGGAAAATGCTCAGGTGCTGTTGGTGGGAAATAAATGTGATCTGGAGGAGGAAAGAGTCATCAGTGCGGAGCAAGGGCGAGAACTGTCACAGCAACTTGGTTGGTTTACACACACACACACACACATACGCACACGTATACAAACATATAGACACACACACAGATATACACACACAAACACACGTCATAGAAATCATCCTAATGTAGTCAGTTCTCTCTTTTTTAATATTCATGCATAGTTGAACACTGAACATTTAATGTGGAGCTTCACTCGACTGGACTCGCACTGAGCCACACACAGATCAGTCCGACACAGCAACATCGCCACTGAGAAATTCTGTGTGATCACTGCGTGATCAAGTCAAGCGGTGAACGAACCCAACTCATGAGAACACTTTCAGTTCCCACTGATTTCACTGTTGATTTCTACAACCATCCACCAGTGGAATATTTATTGGACTTCAGAAACCCGAAAGATTTCCTCTGCTTCCTTCTGTTAAAGATTAAAGTTTAAAGAGATCTTTATTGTCAACTGTTGCATCATCAGTTCATTTTCTGTACCCGCTTAATCCTAGTTTGGGTCGCAGGGAGGCTGGTGCCCATCCCAGCCAACTTCGGGTGAGGGCAGAGTACACCCTGGACAGCTCGCCAGGCCATCGCAGGGCGGAAACACGCCGACGGCTTTGCAGCTCCTCTTGTCGAAAGTCAACAATGGTTCTTTTACATCCCTCTCACCATAGACAGTGACAGACATGGCCGGCCTTTGATAACCCAGTTAGCTGCACTAGGGGGGACAGTGACAACCTTGCGGAGAGTGGGACTCGAACCCCCAACCTTTGGATCAGCGATCCAGCGCCCTATACCACTAGACCACCACTGCCCATTCAACTGTTGCATGGACAATGAAAATCTCTGCAAACGCTCCACTCAGCCTTCGATCAGTTTGGTCCAATAACTCCTGTAAGGATCAACTGCACCATATAGAGCTAGTTTTTCATGGCATCACCCCCGCACAACGGAGGGCACGACTGAAAGTACTGCACATGGGTCACTGCGTCTTTTGACACCGTAACCTACACGAGGCCGTCGGTATGGAGCAATGCCTGGTCACATGACCGTATTAAAATCCACCTATATTAAACCTCACAAATAACACACTAGGTAAACGTATAGTTTTAGGGAGTATTGGCACATATCAACATTAGGTCACTGAAACCTTGACCTTTGACCCCACTTAAAAGATAAAGCTTGTACTTTAGACACAGCAGGGCTGTCAGTGATGATTGCCATCACAGTGATATCCAATTGGAACGTCCCTTGCTGTTCCAATACTTTGGAAGGAGCTGTATATTTCCACTGGCCTGTATGAGAGCTAGCATGAAATCTAGGCTAGGTTTGCATGTTAATAATAAGTAAATGATGGGTAGTGAGGAATTTTAGGTGTGTACAGACAGTCCCCGACTTACGTTCCTCCGTTTTATTAATTTTACGTTTATTTATTTTTTTTCTCAATAAAACAGTCAAATTTTGCGTTTAGACGTACCTACGTCGTACGCGGATGTAATGACACTATGACGCTGCGTCCACTGTTTACGAACGACAGACTGAACGTGCCTCTCCTTCCCTTCGTCCCAGTTCAGTTATATAGCGTGTTATCCTTGTGTTACGACATCGTCTCTGTGATCTTTGTGTTTACACTGTTTTGTGGACTTTTGTAACCCTAAGCAAATATGATTGGTCAGAAGCGTAAGCCTACTAGCATGGGTGCAAGTCTCATACACAGAGATGAATTAATTATCTGCTCGGAACGGTGCAATCTACCATGCATGCTCAGTTAAGCAAAGAGAGTTGTAAAATGAATGAAAATCCGAATCCAGAAAAGAAAGAACTCGCCGCTCTGCTGGTGCTTCACATCAGTGCAGGTGGAGTTTTAAACGAGTTCAATGGCATCCTTGCTCACTTGAAAGATCGGAAGTCCGTATAACCCACAGCAAGTACACTACTTTCGGTTTTGAGCGCCTCACATATTGTAAGTGTGATTGGCTGTTTTAAGCTTCATGTCAAGTGACTCGGTATAAATAAGTGACTTATTTGAAATTAATGTTGATATTATTTGATATATTTGATATTATTTCACAATGCTATGTTTATAATAATTGATTTAGGGGTGTTTTATGAGATACGGTAATGTATTTATGGATGTATAGTACAGTATGAGCGTCATACATCACACGTCATTGTAACAACTTACGTTCACTTTCAACTTGCGTTTGGCCGTCCGGAACCAATTAAAAACAAAGTCAGGGATCATCTGTACAGCATGCTGAACAATAAATGTAAACATTTACAAATAATAAATAAATAGTGTGTGTGTGTGTGTGTGTGTGTGTGTGTGTGTGTGTGTGTGTGTGTGTGTTGCAGGTTTGGGGTTTTTAGAGGCGAGTGCGAAGGCGAATGTGAACGTGAAGCAGGCGTTTGAGTGTTTAGTTGATGTGATCTGTGAGACAATGAAAGAGAAACCAGACACAATGATAAACAGCGGTATTCCTCAGGGGGCGGATCTAAACAAACAACCACAACGTTCACACAAAGACTGTGCATGCTAAATACACACTCACACAGACACACACACACACACACACACACACACACACACACAGGATCATATTCAAATGATAGCAAACATAGTTTGAGAATATTCCCAAACAATTTTAAAATATTTTAAAAATGTCACAAAAACAGTTGTGGGGAGGGAGGAGCCTACCTCAGCCGACATTGAGTGAGGGTAGGATACACCCTGAACAGTTTGACGGTCAATCACATGGCAACAGACTCACACAACTATTCACATTCACACTCGCACCTCGGGGTGATTTGACACGGCCTGTTAATGTGCATGTCTTTGGACTGTGGGAGGAAACGAGAGTTCCCTGAGGAAACCCACACAAGAATGAAAAGAACATGCAAACTCCACACAGAAACACCCTCCCCCGAGCCTGCAACTCGAACCCAGGACCGATTTGCTGTGAAGTGGCCGTGGTAACCACTGCACCAGCCGACAAAAAGTCCAGTTTTATGTAAAAACAAGCAATATAAACACATCTGTATTCATGTTTGTTTATTTATTTGTTTGTGTGTAGGTTGTTAGTATTAAATTGTGTCACTAAGCAACAAAAGTAAAATATATTTATGTACAAATGTTTAAATATAAAACCAGAATCATAAGATTGATTCTACACTCAAATGATTTATATGATTATCTTCACTATGAATAAATCTGTTCAACTAATTAATTTATTATTATTATTGTTATTATTATTTGTAGTAGTAGTAGTATTAATAGAAGTAGTAGTAGTATTATATGTAATATAATAAGATATTATTTAATAATATAAACCACGTCTTGACATTGTGATGGTGTCGCTGCCTTTCTGAACCGCCTTCATTACAACCTCATTATACCATCATTACATCATACACACACCACGCTTCATCTACCAATCCGCACTCCTTCACCACCAGCTTCTCTCAAACTGACCTGTAACCGCTCCGGCCTGCGATATTAACTTCTGCAAAAAACACTCAATATGACCTCATACTGGACATGTGAGAGCAGAGAGGGGCTGAAAATACAGAAAGACATAAAATATATAGTCATCATCATCATCATCATCACCTTCCGCTAAGTCCAGGGTCGGGTCGCGGGGGCGGCAACCTAAGCAAAGAGGTCCAGACGTCCTTCTCCTTAGCCACTTCCTCGAACTCTCCCGGGGGGACACCGAGGCGGTCCCAGACAAGCCGAGAGACATAGTCTCTTCCCGGTTGGACATGCCCAAAACACCACACCAGGGAGGTGTTCGAGAGGCATTTTGTAGAGCTTCTTACCATATCACTAAGAGAGAACCCCGCCACCTGGCGAAGGAAGCTCATTTCAGGTGCTTGTATCTGTGATCTTGTTCTTTCGGTCACGACCCAAACCTCGTGACCATAGGTGAGGGTTGGAAGGTAGATTGACAAATAAATTGAGAGCTTCGCCTTGTGGCTCAGCTCCTTCTTCCCCACGACAGACCGGTACAGGTACCGCTTAACAGCAGAGGCTGCAGCGATCCGTCTGTCGATCTCTTGCTCCATCTTTCCCTCACTCGTGAACAAGACCCCAAGAGACTTAAACTCCTCCACTTGGGGCAGGACCTCATTCCAGACCCGGAGGGTGCATTCCACCCTTGTCCGACTGAGAACCATGGCCTCAGATTTGGAGGTACTGATCTTCATCCCGGCCGCTTCGCACTCGGCTGCGAATCGCTCCAATGAGAGCTGGAGGGCCCGACTTGATGAAGCCAAAAGGACAACATCATCCGCAAAAAGCAGAGACGAGATCCGATGGCCACCAAACCAGAACCCCTCAGCGCCTCGACTGCACCGAGAAATTCTGTCCATAAAAATTATGAACAGAATCGGTGACAAAGGACAGCCTTGGCAGACTCCAACTCCCACCGGAAACGAATTTGGCCTGTTATTGCCAATACAGACCAAACTCTGGCTCCGGTGATACAGCGACAGAATGGCCATCGAAGGTCCCCATCAAGGGTCAGTTCTGAACCCCTTTTTGTTTGCTATGGTGATGGACAGGCTGACAGACGAGGTTAGACAAGATTCCCCATGGACTATGATGTTTGCAGATGACATCGTGATCTGTAGTGAGAGCAGAGAACAAGTGCAGGAAAATCTGGAGAGGTGGAGGTTTGTCCTGGAAAGGAGGGGAATGAAGGTTAGCCTCAGTAAGACAGAATACATGTGCATGAATGACAAGGACCCAAGAGGAACGGTGAGGTTACAGGGAGCAGAGATAAGGAAGGTGGAGGATTTTAAGTACTTAGGCTCAACAATCCAGAGCAATGGAGAGTGTGGAAAAGAGGTGAAGAAGCGTGTGCAGGCAGGTTGGAATGGTTGGAGAAAAGTGTCCGGTGTGATGTGTGATAGGAAGGTATCGGCAAGAATGAAAGGAAAAGTGTACAAGACGGTGTTGAGGCCAGCGATGTTGTATGGTTTAGAAACAGTGGCCCTGGGGAAAAGACAGGAGGCAGAGCTGGAGGTAGCAGAGATGAAAATGTTGAGGTTCTCTTTGGGAGTAACGAGGATGGATAGGATCAGGAATGAGTACATCAGAGGGACAGCACATGTAAGACATTTTGGAGACAAAGTCAGAGAGGCTAGATTGAGATGGTTTGGACATGTACAGAGGGGGGCTAGTGAGTATATTGGTAGTAGGATGCTGAGGTTGGAACTACCAGGCAAAAGGCCTAGAGGAAGACCAAACAGACGATTCATGGATGTGGTGAAGGAGGACATGAAGGTCGTTGGTGTAAGAGAAGAAGATGCAAAGGATAGGGTGAGATGGAGGCAGATGATTCGCTGTGGCCACCCCTGAAGGGACCAGCCGAAAGGAAAAGAAGAAGAAGAAGTAGTGAAGGAGGACATGAAGGTAGTTGGCGTATGAGAAGATGCAGAGGACAGGGTGAGATGGAGGCAGATGAGTCGCTTTGGCGACCGCTGAAGAGAACAGTCGAAAGGAAAAGAAGTGCATGCAGATTCATTTATAATGAGATGATAACACAACAAATCTTTATAGGCAGAAATAACATTTAATTGATGGCTAATTTTACAGACCAGAACCTCATCAGATAAAAGAGGCGAATGCCTTACATCATTCTGAATTACATAATTATTTAGGGAAAATAAACAAACAAAATGAGTGAAATAAGAAAAAACTTTACACTGGTGGTGTGTGCTTGAGTTATTATAAATAAAAAAGTACAGAAAATGATATTTAAAGCAGACGTTTTCCTCGTGTCATGGCTTTGTTTACCTGAACACAAATCCATGAAAGTTCTGAAGAAGTGGTTCTGTGATTGGAAATCCGGTATTATATGTTTATATCGGTATTAACATTAACATTACATCACTTACTTGTAAGCCTCAGGTATCTATCTAATCACCTGAGGAATCAACTAAACAGCTGTACAGTAGTGTAGTGACAGATGTGCATGATGGCGAATGTATGACAAACCCCTGAAGAACCCAAAGCCGAAGCCGCCGAAGTATATTTTTAGTTAAAATGCCGTGCCCCGAGACCGCCTGCTTCCTGTGACGCGCTCTCGCACACGGTCCATTCGTAACAACACGCACGTCACTTCCCCGCGTGTTTAAGATGAACTGTGACCAATGATGGGGATGAAACCGGCGCTGATGTTTGGAATGGCTCCCGAGTCACATCGTCTTCAGTCATCTTCCTGTGTGTTGGCCTCATCAGGTCCAGAGTTCAGTAGGCGCCATGGCTTCTACATAAAAATAATACCAAGGATGTTTCAATAACTTATTAACTGCCCTGAAGGGTTTCACATCTAATAAATTACAGAAATATGGGTTAAAAAATATTACTCTTATTATTTGAAATATTAGAAAATATATACAGTGATCCCTCACTACTTCGTGCTTCAGTTACTATGGCTCTAGTGCATCAAGGGTTTTTCAAAAATATTCATTGAAAAATAAAAAAATAAGGAAATAAAAAAAAAAAAAAAAAAAAAAAAAAAAGTAAAAAAGTAGTTTGGACCACTGAGCAACAGTCCAGTGCTGCTTCTCTGTAGCCCAGGTCAGCCGCTTCTGCCACTGTTTCTGGTTCAAAAGTGGCTTGACCCGGGGAATGCGGCACCTGTAGGCCAGTCCACTGCTTCCACAGGTCCCCCGAGGTCTGGAATCTGCCTTTCTCCACAATCTTCCTCAGGGTCCGGTCACCTCTTCTGGTTGTGCAGCGTTTTCTGCCACACTTTGTCCTTCCCACAGACGTCCCACTGAGGTGGCTTGATGGAGCACTCTGGGAACAGCCTCTTCGCTCAGAGATTTCTTTCTGTGTCTTACCCTCTTGCTTGAGGGTGTCAATGATGGCCTTCTGGACAGCAGTCAGGTCGGCAGTCTTACCCATGATTGCGGTTTTGAGTAATGAACCAGGCTGGGAGTTTTTAAAAGCCTCAGGAATCTTTTGCAGGTGTTTAGAGTTAATTGGTTGATTCAGATGATTAGGTTAATAGCTCGTTTGCACTACCTGAACATCATATGCTCATTTTTTGAGATAGGAATTTTGGGTTTTCATGAGCTGTATGCCAAAATCATCAGAATTAAAACAATAAAAGACCTGAAATATTTCAGTTGGTGTGCAATCAATCTAAAATATATGAAAGTTTATTTTTTATCAGTACATTACAGAAAATAATTTATCACAATATGCTAATTTTTTGAGAAGGACTAGTATATATATATATATATATATATACACACACACACACACACACACATATATATATATATATATATAAACAAAAATAAAAGGACAGGACAAAGACTTTCTATTGAAACTCCATTTATCACTACAGATCTGTTTCAAGGGGTGAAACCATCCTCTCTCTTCAGGTGATTATAGAAGAATTTCTGATGGTGATTTCTTCTATAATCACCTGAAGAGAGAGGATGGTTTCACCCCTCGAAACAGATCTGTAGTGATAAATGGAGTTTCAATAGAAAGTCTTTGTCCCGTCCTTTCATTTTTGTTATTTGCTCTACCAAAAAGTATTGAGCACTCTCCTACGGAAGGATCTACTCAGAAAATCCTCTCTCTCTCTCTCTCTCTCTCTATATATATATATATATATATATATATATATATATATATATATATATATATATATACTGTATACACTGTATACACACACACATACTTTTAATAATGTACATATTGTGTGTGTTACCACCATATGAGGTGAGTGAGTGTGTGTGTGTGTTATAACTGTGGGGTGTAACAGTTTAGCATTTGCATTAGCATGTTCAAGGTTTGCTGTACCTTTGGTGCCAACGGAGGGCATGAGATTTTCTTCACTCAGGAAGTCAAGAGGAAACTGCACCAGGAAGCCTCGAATCTTCTTCAGCATCTCCTGAGCTTTAACAGGATCTTCTTTATCTAAACCGGGTTTGGTTTGGAAGCTCAGAAGCTCCTGGAGATTCCTCACCAAGCTTGAGGGAAGACAGCGAAACACCTGCAACACACACACACACACACACACACACAGATTTATATGAACGTTTGATTATAATCGTTATGATTATTGGAATGAAAATAAATGTTTAGTGAAAACCTCAAACTACTGAAGCGAGTGTGCGCACGCTAACCGCTAATTACCTAATCAACCAGCTTACCATTTTAGGTGATGTTTTTCTTTTCCAAGCATCATCACCATCATCATCATCAGAAATCATCGTGAGCAAAATGATGAATAAAAACATGAAGTTAAAAAAATGTACATAATTATTCTCAGAGTTTTAAGCGATGAACTTTAACCACTGGATAATTAGATATCGAGACCGATTCCTCACTGTGACCTTTACACTTTATTGGATTATTATTTAAAATTGTAAATAAACAAAAAAATTCACAATTTGAACATTACAATAAAATTAAGATTTCGGTGTTTATCTCTATATTTCACACTGCTGTTACATCCCTGCTGTTAAGTGTGTTGATTTGTGATGTTTTCATGTACAGACAGGTTAGCGTTGTTTTTGTGTATAAACGAGAACGTGTGTGTAATCAGAAGATACAGGTTTGTGATGATGAATGTAATCTGAAGGTAGACTGATGGTTATTTTCATCACATTCTGTCACATATCTTAAACATCCCCAAAACGTATTGCAAAAATGTCATGGGATTGCAGGACACATACTACGGTAAATTATTTATAAATTAAACATGAAACGGTACCAACTGTTGGCGGTTAGGGTGCGTCAGATTTATATGGAAAAAAAACTTTTCTGTTTTTGAGTTGTCTATATTTCAGTTTTGCTCCATTATAGTAAAGAACTATTCTGGTAAAATATTTTGTAAATTGAAGTTGATTTAGAGGTCCACCGGGCCCTTGTTTATCATATTAGCCACCGAATAAGATAAAACAGTCATAATTCTGTTTTGTGCTCTACTGCTTTACATAATAATTAAGCACAGTAAGTCAATAACTGTTATAAATGAATAAATATATTCAATGTTAATATATTAAGCAAAGAATAATAAATTACAGAAATAATACAATCCAGAATTAACCGAAAGTGGCTGTAATTCTGTTAAAATTCTTTCCTGATTACATAATAAATCAACAGAGGAAGTCAGTAACTGCTCAAAATGAGTAAATATATCCAATATTAATATTTTGAGCAAACAAAACAGTTACCAAACAGGCCAGAATAAGCCTAAAAGTTATGTTCGTTTCTCTACATACACACAATAAAAAGCAAGTAAGTCATTAAGAATAACAAAAATTACATGGTTATCGCGCCAATAACTTTTTCTACCAGAAAAATAAAAGGTTAGTAGTAGCGGGTGAGTTACGACGACTCTTGTCAATAGCACGCAACTTATTGTCATCAAGTCGCTTTACAATATTTACCCATGCCCGGTGTTCTGTGACCATTGGAATGTTAGCCTGAGTGTAGAATGTGGCCACCTGCTGCAAAACGAGCTTGGCTGTTGTAAAGCGACTTGTTGCTCCTCCAGACCGCTGCCTTTTACCATGAGCAGCTTTATTGCAGCGATACATCATGCATCTCAGTACTTGTAAACAAGTAGGCAGTCTCATCATCATCATCATCATCTTCTTCTGCTTAGTCCAGGGTCGGGTCGCGGGGCAGCAACCTAAGCAAAAAGGTCCAGACGTCCCTCTCCCGAGCCACTTCCTCCAACTCTCCCGGGGGTACACCGAGGCGGTCCCAGACAAGCCGAGAGACATAGTCCCTCCAGCGTGTTCTAGGTCGACCCCGGGGTCTCTTCCCGGTTGGACATGCCCGAAACACCACACCAGGGAGGTGTCCGGGGGGCATTCTGACCAGATGCCTGAGCCACCTCAACTGGCCCCTCTCAATGCAGAGGAGCAGTGGATCTACTCCGAGCTCTCCCCGGATGGTGGAGCTTCTCACCTTATCTCTAAGGGAGAACCCCGCCACCCGGCGAAGGAAACTCATTTCAGCCGCTTGTATCCGTGATCTTGTTCTTTCGGTCATTACCCAAAGCTCGTGACCATAGGTGAGGGTTTGAACGTAGCTCCTTCTTCACCACGACGGACCGGTACAGGCACCGCTTAACAGCAGAGGCTGCAGCGATCTGTCTGTCGATCTCTCGCTCCATCCTTCCCTCACTCGTAAACAAGACCTCAAGATACTGAAACTCCTCCACTTGGGGCAGGACCTCATTCCCGACCCGGAGGGTGCATTCCATCACTGTCCGACTGAGAACCATGGCCTCGGACTTGGAGGTACTGATCTTCATCTCAGCTGCTTCACACTCGGCTGCAAATCGCTCCATTGAGAGTTGGGGATCCCGACTTGATGAAGCCAAAAGGACAACATCATCCGCAAAAAGCAGAGACGATATCCGATGGCCACCAAACCAGAACCCCTCATCGCCTCGACTGCGCCTAGAAATTCTTTACATAAAAATTATGAACAGAATCGGTGACAAAGGACAGCCTTGGCGGACTCCAACTCCCACTGGACACGAATCCGACCTGCTGTTACCAATACGGACCAAACTCTGGCTCCGGTGATACAGCGACCGAATAGCTCGTAGCAACGGGTCCGGAACGTCGTACTCTCGGAGCACGCCCCACAAGATCGTTCGAGGGACACGGTCGAAAGGCTTCTCCAAATCCACAAAGCACATGTGGACAGATTGGGCAAACTCCCATGCCCCCTCCAGAATCCTGTGGAGCGTATAGAGTTGGTCAAGAGTGCTATGGCCAGGACGAAAACCACATTGTTCCTCCGGAATCCGAGGTTCGACTATCGGTCGGATCCTCCTCTCTAGTACCCCTGCATAGACTTTCCCAGGTAGGCTGAGGAGTGTAATTCCCTAATAATTGGAACACACCCTCCGGTCCCCCTTCTTAAAAATTGGGACCACCACCCCAGTTTGCCAATCCAGAGGTACAGCCGCTGATGACCACACGATGTTGCAGAGACGTGTCAACCAAGACAGTCCTGTAGCATCCAGAGCCCGGAGATATTCCAGGCGGATCTCGTCCAACCCCGAAGCTCGACCACCGAGGAGCTTTTTGACAACCTCAGTGACCTCCACTCCAGTGATGGGCGGACCCTCACCCGAACCCCCAGGGTCTTCCTCTTCCACGGAGAGCGTGTTGGTGGGATTGAGGAGGTCCTCAAAGTATTCCCTCCACCTCTCGACGACATCCCCAGTCAAGGTAAGCAGCTCCCCACCTCCACTGTAAACAGTATTTGTGAAGAACTGCTTCCCCCTCCTGAGGTGTCGGATGGTGGTCCAGAACCTTTTTGAGGCCAACCGATAATCACTCTCCAGGCCCTCACCGAACGCCTCCCACGGCAGAGATTTTGCATCTGCGACAGCCTCAGCTGCAGCACGTTCGGCCTGCCGGTACCCGTTTGCTGCCTTGGGAGTCCCACAGGCTAGTAAAACCCGATAGGCCTCATTCTTCAGCTGGACGGCCCCCTTCACCGCAGGTGTCCACCACTGGGTTCGGGGATTACCGCCACGACAAGCACCGATGACCTTACGGCCACAGCTATGGGCTGCCACCTCAGCAATGGAGGCACGAAACATGGCCCATTCGGATTCCATGTCCCCCGCCTCCTCCGGGACGTGGTTGTAGCTGTGCTGGAGGTGGGAGTTAAAGGCCTCTCGGACAGGGGACTCCGCCAAACGTTCCCAGCAGACCCTGATTACACGCTTGGGCCTGCCAGGTCTGGAAGGGAACCTCCCCCACCACTGAAGCCAACTCACCACCAGGTAGTGATCGGTAGACAGCTCAGCTCCTCTTTTCACCCGAGTGTCCAGAACATATGGTCGCAAGTCCGATGACACGACTACAAAGTCAATCATCGAACTGCGACCGTGTCCTGGTGCCAAGTGCACTTATGGACACCCTTATGTTCAAACATGGTGTTCGTGATAGAAAAACTGTGACGAGCACAGAAGTCCAACAACGAAACACCATTCGGATTCAGACTGGAGAGGCCGTACCTACCGATCACATCCTTCCAGGTCACACTATCGTTGCCCACATGGGCGTTGAAGTCTCCCAAGACAACGAGTGAGTCTCCCGAGGGTGCGTTCTCCACCCCCCCCCCCCCCCCAAAAGACTCCAAAAAGGGTGGGTACTCTGAACGGTCATTTGGTGCATAAGCACAAATAACAGTCAGGACCCATCTCCCCACCCGAAGACGGAGGGAAGCTACCCTTTCGGCAACCGGGGAAAACCCCAACCTTTGGGCACCGAGACGGGGGGCAACAAGAATACCCACACCGGTTCTCCGCCTCTCCCCATGAGCAACTCCAGAATAGAAGAAGGTCCAGCCTCTCTCAAGATGGATGGTTCCAGAGCCCAAGCTATGCGTTGAGGTGAGCCCGACTATATCTAGTCGGTATCTCTCCACCTCACGCACCAAATCAGGCTCCTTTCCCGCCAGAGAGGTGACATTCCATATCCCGAGGGTTAGAGTAAGTAGCCGAGGATCGGTCCGACGGAACCCATGCCTTTGGCCGCCACCCATCTCACATTGCACCCGACCCCTAAAACTCCTCCCACGGGTGGTGGGTCCATGGGAGGGTGGACCCGTGTCTCCTTTTCGGGCTAGGCCCGGCCAGGCTCCATGACCACCAGGCACTCGCCTTCGAGCCCCTCCCCTGGGCCTGGTTCCAGGAGGGAACCCCGGTGACCCGTGTCCGGGCAAGGGAGACTGCTTCAAACGTTTCCTCCGAGATGGCATAGGGGGTCTTCTGAATCGCACTTTGTCTGGACCTTCACCAAGGACCTGTTTGCCTTGGGTGACCCTACCAGGGGCATTATGCCCCCGACAACAAAGCTCCTAGGATCATTAGGTCGCGCAAACCCCTCCACCACGACAAGGTGGCGATTCAGGGAGGGGAGGGGAGAGTAAGCAGTCTAGATCCCGTTATTACTGCATCATCTTCATAAATCGCAGGGACAAGTCCAAATAACGTGGGAGCCGGACGAGTTTTTATAGTAGATCTAGCTGTTGACGTTGGTTGGTCCGAGTCTGATACTTGATCCATGGTCTGCAATGGTCCTAAATCAATAGCAAATAATGTAAATTTATATTTACATTAATATCTCCTGAAAGGGAAGCATTCAGAGAACACTAATTAATATGACAATTCTACTACACTATACACTGTTCGAAAATATAGTATACAGGAATAATTGTCATGTAATCACTTAACCATTCATTATATTAAAATGGCTCATAATGGCATATATGGTGAAAATGTAGCTTTGCGGTGGACCTCTAAATATTCTTCAATTATGAAACTTTTTAAACAGGAACCTTTTTCTACCAAGTGAAACAAAATCAATTATCAGACAGATCAAATTTAGAACTTTCATTTTTTGATGCACCCTCTTGGTGGTAATTGTATTAACATCAAAACAACCTACAGTGAGCACAGACTACGAAACAATGGCATATGGGAATTGCTGGCGTTGGGCGCGAAATAGTCACAAGTTGAACACACAGGACGTAGTTCACATGTATTATCGACGTCCCATGAGTCTCTTCATCTGCGGATGTGAGCACGCTCCTGCTGAGCACTGCAAAATTGTAGACTACCTGGTAAAAGAAGCATTTAGGAAGCGAGCAGGAAATATCTGGCACGCAAAGGTTTTCTTCAGCTGTGCATGGAAGAATTAGGCTGCGATTTTACTCACGCTAATCGTTAACCTGACTGGGTCATGTGCTTTCACACAGAGAGAGAGAGAGAGAGAGAGAGAGAGAGAGAGAGACCCCCCCCCCCACACACACACACACACACCTTCTCATAAATGGTGGCGTTTCGTCCTGCCGTTGTCATCCAGACCTTTTTGTAGAAGTGCTCACTGATTGGATCACTCACATCAATGGAGGGATCAGAGAAAGCACCGAGAATCACCCTGAAAATACAATACACTGATTATTCTCACACACACACACACACACACACACACACACACACACACACACACACACACACACACACACTGACAACCCCAAGTGTTTTATTTTAATTGGAAACATATCAGATTGTTTTATATACATCGGAGTTTTTAATCCGCACTACACACTTCTGTAAAAACATGTTACTATGGAAACAATAAAGATATGAGAACAAGTACAAGAATATCAAATCAAATACACAGTCCTGATTATTATTATTATTATTATTATTATTATTATTATTATATACAGATGCTACCGAGCTTACGAACGAGCTACATTCTGGATGGCCGTTCGTTAGATGAATTTGTTCTTAAATCGTTACAGGATGTTCTTTAGAGGGGAATAACGCTTGTATAAGTAACCTATGGGCGGCACGGTGGCGTAGTGGTTAGCACGTCCACCTCACAGCAAGAAGGCCTGAGTTTGATTCCCAGCCTGGGCGTTTCTGTGTGGAGTTTGCATGTTCTCCCCGTGCTTGCGTGGGTTTCTTCCGGGTGCTCCGGTTTCCTCCCACAGTCCAAAGACATGCACAGTAGGTTAATTGGCCGTTCTAAATTGCCCATTGACCTGGAGAGGGATGGGCACCGCCAGGCCAAATCAGCCCAAGTCTCACCATGAAGGCGCCCCAACGACATCCCCAGATGTTAAGGGATAAGTGAAGTGAAGAAGTAACCTATACAAGTTTTTACTGTATACAATCTCCCTCTCTCTCGCTCTCTCTCTGCATAGTCATCTTATTTCATTCTATTGAATATATTATCTACTGGTACAAGGTGCAAACCTAAATGCACCATAAATTATCAAGCTAACTGTGTTGTCAGGAACTGTCAGCTGGACCCAAAATGCAGGAGACAGAGTAGGATGAATACAGAGAGACTTTATTGTTCCAGGGGAGGCACCTGAGCAAGAGAAAAACAGTCACTGCTCGTGAGCTGAAACCAGGAGCCAGAGAGATCACAGGAAAACAGGGACAATCTTCTCGCACCGGGATGAGCGCGCTGCTCATTTTTATAGCATGGTAGATGGGAAACAATGTCAGCAAAATTTATTAAAATTCTTTACAAAAGTAGTACAGACGCTCTCCGACTTACGTTCATCCATTTGACGTTTTGTCTTATTTTATGGGGTTTTTAAAAAAAAATTGTCAAATTTTGAGTTTAGATGTACCTACGTAGTATGCTGACGTAATGATGCAATGACGTACTGACGCTGCGTCCATTGTTTACAAACGACAGACTGAACGTGCCCCCAGTGATGCAGAATACCCCCAGAGGTGAAAGAGTGGTCATTGGTGCAGACTTCGGTAAACATGTTGGTGCAGGCAACAGAGGGGACGAGGAAGTGATGGGCAGGGTTGGCATCCAGGATAGGAACACAGAAGGACAGATGTTGATCGATTTTGCAAAAAGGATGGAAATGGCTGTGGTGAATACTTTCTTCAAGAAGAAACAGGAGCATAGGGAGACTTATAAAAGCGGAGGTAGGAGCAAACAGGTAGACTACATCTTGTGTAGATTTGAAGGAAGTCAGTGACTGCAAAGTAGTAGTGGGTGAGAGCGTTGCCAAACAGCATAGGATGGTGGTATGCAGAATGACGCTGATGGTGCGGAAGGTGAAGAAGGCAAAGGCAGAGCAGAAAACAAAGTGGTGGAAGTTGAAAAAGGAAGAGGGTCGTGTTGTCTTCAAGGAGAAGTTGAAACAGGCTTTGGGTGGTCAGGAAGTGCTTCCAGATGACTGGACAACCACAGCTAATGTGATCAGGGAGACAGGTAGGAGAGTACTTGGTGTGTCCTCTGGAAGGAAAGTAGATAAGGAGACTTGGTGGTGGAATGAGGAAGTGCAGGAGTGTGTACAAAGGAAGCGGTTAGCTAAGAAGAAATAGGAAATTGAGAGGAGCAAAGAGAGTAAACAGGAGTACAGGGAGACACAGCGTAAGGCAAAAGTAGCAGTGGCTAAGGCCAAACAGAGGGCGTACGATGACTTGTATGATAGGTTGGACAAGATTGATAAAGGACAGAGAGGGAAATGTATTGACTGATGACAGAAGTGTGCTGGGAAGATGGAAAGAGTACTTTGAATGAAGAGCTGATGAATGAGGAAAATGAGAGAGAAAAAAAGAGTAGATTGAGGAGAAAGAAGTAGCAAAGATTAGTAGGGGTGAAGTGAGAAGGGTACAGAAGAGGATGAAGAATAAAAAGGCAGTTGGTCCTGATGATATACCTGTGGAGGTATGGAAGTGTCTAGGAGAGGTAGCAGTAGATTTTCTGACAAGAACATTCAACAAGGTCTTAGAGAGTGAGCAGATGCCGGAGGAATGGAGGAGAAGTGTGCTGGTGCCCATTTTTAAGAACAAGGGAGACGTGCAGAGTTGCGGCAGCTACAGAGGGATAAAGTTGATGAGCCATACGATGAGGTTATGGGAAAGAATAGTGGAAGCTAGACTAAGGGCAGAGGTCAGCATTTGTGAACAACAGTTTGGTTTCATGCCAAGAAAGAGCACCACAAATGCAATGTTTGCTTTGAGGATGTTAATAGAGAAGTACAGAGAAGGTCAGAGGGAACTGCATTGTGCCTTTGTGGATCTGGAAAAGGCATATGACAGGGTGCCAAGACAAGAACTGTGGTATTGCATGAGGAAGTCTGGAGTGGCAGAGAAGTATGTTAGAGTGGTGCAGGACATGTATGAGAGATGTAAGACAGTGGTGAGGTGTGCTGTCGGTGTGACCGACGAATTCAAGGTGGAGGTGGAACTGGATCAAGGATCAGCTCTGAGCACCTTCTTGTTTGCGATGGTGATGGACAGACTGACAGACGAGGTTAGACAAGAATCTCCATGGACTATGATGTTTGCAGATGACATTGTGATCTGCAGTGAGAGCAGAGAACAAGTGGAGGAAAATCTAGAGAGGTGGAGGTATGCCCTGGAAAGGAGAGAAATGAAGGCTAGCCTCAGAAAATCAGAATACATGTGTATGAATGAGAAAGACCCAGGAGGAACGGTGATGTTAGTGGGAGCAGAGATAACGAAGGTGTAGGATTTTAAGTACTTAGGCTCAACAATCCAGAGCAATGGAGAGTGTGGAAAAGAGGTGAAGAAGCGTGTGCAGGCAGGCTGGAATGGTTGGAGAAAAGTGTCCGGTGTGACATGCGATAGGAGAGTGTCAGCAAGAATGAAAGGAAAAGTGTATGAGACGGTGGTGAGGCCAGCGATGTTGTATAGCTTAGAAACAGTGGCACTGAGGAAAAGGCAGGAGGCAGAGATGGAGGCGCTGAAGACAGAGCACTTGGCCTGTCTTGCAGACCTAATTACGTAATCATGAGAAGGAAGTAACAGTTGTAGTGAGCAGTTGTTCATCACTCGTAATTATTCACCAGGGACATTGAAGATTGGCATAGGATGAAAGTTCCTTTGTGTCTATGAAGCACCTAATGAATGTTTTACATCTGCAGTTTGTTTTCGAGGTCTTTGATGATGATGACTGTTTTTCAAATCTTTTAAACCATCATACATCCCTTGCACATTTCGGGGTTGTTCGAACAAAGTGTGTTTCAGAGGTTGAATTTTCCGTGATTATCATTAAAACACTTTGTAAATAAAACTCTCTTGGTCTGAAAATGAGGAATGCTTTAGAGATGAAAAGAGATGAAAATGTTGAGGTTCTCTCTGGGAGTAACGAGGATGGATAGGATTAGAAATGAGTCCATCAGAGGGACAGCCCATGTAAGATGTTTTGGAGACAAAGTCAGAGAGGCTAGATTGAGATGGTTTGGACATGTACAGAGGAGGGATAGTGAGTATGTTGGCAGTAGGATGCTGAGGTTGGAACTACCAGGCAGAAGGCCGAGAGGAAGACCAAAGAAGAGATTTATGGATGTGGAGAAGGAGGACATGAGGGTCATTGGAGGAAGAGAAGATGATGCAGAGGACAGGGTGAGATGGAGGCGGATGGTTTGCTGTGTCGACCCCTGAAGGGAACAGCCGAAAGGAAAAGAAGAAGAAGAGACTGAACGTGCCCCTCCTTCTTCCCAATTCAGTTATATATACTAGTACATTGTTTTATATATCAGTTATATAATGTGTTACCCTTGTGTAAAGACATCGTGTCTGTGATCTTTGTGTTTACACTGTTTTGCGGACTTTTGTAACCCGAAGCAAATATGGTTGGTCAGAAGCGTAAGCCTACTAGCCTGGGTGCAAGTCTCATACACAGAGATGAATTAACTATCTGCTCGTATTGACGCAATCTACCATGCATACTCAGTCAAGCAAAGAGAGTTGTGAAATGAATGAAAACCCGAATTCAGAAAAGAAAGAGAACTCTCCGCTCTGCTGGTGATTCACATCAGTGCAGGCTGAGTACTAAACAAGCATTCAACGGTGCCCTTCTCACTTGAAAGACCGGAAGTCTGTATAACTCGCACTTTGTCTCAAGCACAAATAAGTGCACTACTTTCGGTGTTGAGTGCCTCACATATTGTAAGCGTGGATTGGCTGTTTTAAGCTTCATGGAAAGTGACTCGGTAAAGTGACCATCCGTTGACCATCTGAACCATTTACAAGCAGAAAGATTGCATCATAGAGAATGTTAAAGGTTATATTTGATACTGTATTTGATATTTGATTAGTGAATGTGATTAAACTTTATCCATTTGAAATTATTTTGCTTGAATTTAATTTATTTTACAATGTTATGTTTATGATAATTGATTTAGGGGTGTTTTATGAGATACGGTAATGGTATTTATGGATGTATAGTACAGTATGAATGTTATACGTCACTGGAACAACTTACGTTCCCTTTCGATTTATGTTCGGCCGTCAGGAAACAATTAAAAACGTAAGTCGGGGAGGGTATGTATACATAAATTAAAAAGATATATCAAATATCTTCATATTAAATTAAACTCACATAATGGGTATAATAAACATTAAAATGCTAAAAATATAAAATTATTCAATAATAAAATGAACCCTCTGTACATGATCAATATCATTATGTCCCATGTTTAAACTCCTAGTTCCTCTCAAGTACAACATAGCAGATCTGATCAGATTTACAGAGCGTTTCACTCTTATCCAGTTCATTATAATACTCGAGTCCATTAGTTTCTTCTTTGAAACTTTTGGCACGAGTTCAGAAATGTATGATTCTGCTTCTCTTCCCGGTCTTCCTTCTGGTGTAAAGCACGTGTCAGCCACGTCCTTCTGCCGGAGCCTAGTATTGAGTGTACCTCAGGATAATGTTTAATCATGAAGGTCGTTGGAGTAAGAGAAGAAGATGCAGAGACAGGGTGAGATGGAGGCAGACGATTTGCTGTGGCAGCCCCTGAAGGGAACGGCCGAAAGGAAAAGAAGAAGAAGAAAGATTTATGATCTATCTTTCTATAGATTTTATTCAATTTCTATTTCTACTTGTTCTTCAATTTCATTTCAGTTTCAATTTCGACCTCGGACAGCCATGTTCGTATCTCCGGTTTTTCGCATAACGAATGTTCGTAAGCTGGGAACATCTGGACTTCAAAGAAATGGTGTGTGTATGTACACGTGTATGTGTATACTGTACTTGAAACACTCAAGTCGGAGGTTCAGGGCGAATTTTCCCGCCTGGTACTCTTGTCCGTCCATCACTGACGGCACCTTCTCCGTGTCCTCTATGATCACAGCCACCTCGCTGTCCCTCTTCCCCAACATGCTCCTATCATTAATGTTTGCAGAACCTGAGAATCCAGAGAACCCAAAATACAATGTTCTGTCTGACATGAACACAACCCACTGCACATGTTTACTCACCACACTGGCACTTCTGCACACAGCAAAGGACTTATTTACTGAAAAATTCTGAACCGCTTCAAAGGCTTTTTAACAATTTTAACACAAATATGGGAATAAACTTGCTGTTCTAGTCTTTACCACCAGGGGGTGTGTTTACAATTCATTTTTTACATCCTCCATTATTATTTAAAATGTAGTATTAATTTGAATGAACAAAGTAAAACCTTAACGCCACCCACACCTACACCCCACCCAACCACCCACGCCCCACCACACACAAACAGAAAAGGTTTCTAAAGCCAGTCAATATAAATGAGATATTTATTATAGTGATTGTGTGTGTGTGTGTGTGTGTGTGTGTGTGTGTGTGTGTGAGAGAGAAATCAGGTTCTCACCAATGATGACTGTGTTGTCGTCTGCGATCAGCATCTTGCTGTGGACATAAATGAGTTCAGTGATGAGACGTCCCTCTAACTCAGCGTGTGTCCGCAACCCTCCGAACGAAATGTAGTTCATCCACTGATCATTCACTACAGAGGGACAGACAGGTCACACACACACCACTACAGAGCAACAGACAGGTCTCACACACACACACACACACACACACACACACACACACACACACACACACACATCACTACAGGGAGACAGACACATACACACAACACTACAGACAGTCAGGTCTCTCACACACACACACACACACACACACACACACACACACACACACACACACACACACACACACACACACACATCACTACGGGAGACCGACTGACTGGTCTCTCTCTCTCTCTCTCTCTCTCTCACACACACACACACACACACACACACACACATACACACACACACACACACACACACTCACACATCACTGCAGAAAGACAAACAGGTCTCACACACAAACATCACCGGAGACAGGTCTCACACACATACACATCACTACAGAGAAACAGACAGCTCACACACATCACTACAGGGAGACAGGCAGGTTATACACATCAGAGACAAAGAGAGAGAGAAAGTGAGAGGCAGACAAATTTAGAGACAGAGCGAGACAGAGAGTAAGACAGAGAGTGAGTGAGCGTGAAGGAGAGACAGAGAGAGAAAGACAGTGAAGTAGGGCGACAGAGAGTGAGAGAGTGTGTGAGACTTAGAGTGAAGGAAAGAGAGAGAGAAGTTACACACATCAGAAGGAGGTGAAGGACAGACAGATGGCTCTTACTCTCTTTCTTCAGCTGAGAGATGATGGAGTATTCTCCTCTGTTTATTGTCCTGAGAGATCACACACACACACACCAAAAGTGACACACTGTAACACAGTGTCAGTGTGTGTGTACGTTAGCAAGTGTGTCTGTGTGCATGTTCATGTGTGTGTGCGTATGATTTTATGTTCGTGTGCATGTGTGTGCAGTGTGTGTGCAGTGTGTGTGTACAGAGCACGTGTTTGCACAGTACGTGTGTATATGTGCAGTATGCATTTCTGCATGTGTGTGTGTGTGTGTGTGTGTGTGTGTGTGTGTGTGAGTGTGTATGTGCAATAAGCTTGGACATGTGTGTGAGTAGTATGTGAGCATGTAGTGTTTAGTAAGCATGTGCATGCAGCATGTGTGTGTGTGTTCAGTATGCGTGTGCATTTGTGTGTGCGTGAAGTATGAGAGTGCGTGTAGGTGTATGTGTGTGCAGTATGTGTGTGTGTCTGTGTGTGTGTGTGTGCAGGTGTAGGTGTGTGTGTGCAGTATGTGTGTTTGTGTGTGTAGGTGTGTGCATGCAGTATGTGTGTGTGTTCGTGTGCGTGTGCAGTATATGTATGTGTGTGAAGTGTGTTTGTGCGCGAGTATGTTTGTGTGTGTTTGTGTGGATGTGTGTGTTTATGTGCGTGTGCAGTATGTGTACGTGTGCATGCAGTATGAGTTTGTGTGTGTGTGTGTGTGTGTGTGTGTAGGTGTGTGCATGCAGTATGTATGTGTGTGCGCAAATATGCATGTGCAGTTTGATGTATGTGCAGGTTGAGTGTGTGTGTGTGTGTGTGTGTGTGTGTGCAGTATGCATGTACGTGCAGTATGTCTGTGTGTGTCTCTGCAGTATGCATGTGCACAGTGTGTGTGTGTGTGTGTGTGTGTGTGTGTGTGTGTGTGTGTGCACCTGTAGTTAAAGTGCATGACAGCCTGTATTGCACTGCCCCCTCCGGTGGAGATATCACCCTCAAATCCTGGCAGCAGAGGAGTGACCACATACACACGAAAAGTCTTATTCTCTCTGTATATGACACACACACACACACACACACACACATACACACATACATACACACACACACACACACACACATACACATACATACACACACACACACACACACACATACATACACACACACATACATACACACACACACACACACACACACACACACACACACACACACACACACACACACACAGAATTATAGTGTTACTTAAAAGACTGTTTTATATTTCTGTATCTTAATCTGACTTTCAACCTGAAAGAGGATAAAGAGAAAACATATCAAACAGCATAAGCATCTACACACTATTACAGATCTGTGAGTGACAAAAGTGTCTCAACAATGTCAGAGCGTCTCTGAGGTCTCAAAATCCCTGGGTAACATCTAATCAATAAAATCCTTTCTCAGATTGGCTGATGTTTATATTTCTGAGTCTACCATCAGATAACGATGGTGTCTGTGGCTTCACCCCTCTCCAAATAAAACACTGCTGCCCTTCTACATTATGTTAACGATCACATGAACAAGCCAGACGTTTATTGGAAAACCTTTGCAGACGGAAGAGAACAAAAGCGTCATGTTTGATGGAAATAAAATGCCACATTCAGAGCCTTATCAATGAAAAACGGTAGAGCAGTAGCCTATTTTGCTACACCTGGGCCAGGACAACTGCCTCAAAGAACTAGAAAAAAAGAAGTTTTATACATAATGATGTTTTATATACAAGGTTTTATAAAAATGAAGAATTTTACTGTTATAGCATGATACTAGTCCTTCTCAAAAATTAGTATATTGTGATAAAGTTCATTATTTTCTGTAATGTACTGATAAAAATTAAATTTTCATATATTTTAGATTCATTGTACACCAACTGAAATATTTCAGGTCTTTTATTGTTTTAATTCTGATGATTCTGGCATACAGCTCATGAAAACCCAAAATTCCTATCTCAAAAAATGAGCATATGATGTTCAGGTAGTGTAAACGAGCTATTAACCTAATCATCTGAATCAACCAATTAACTCTAAACACCTGCAAAAGATTCCTGAGGCTTTTAAAAACTCCCAGCCTGGTTCATTACTCAAAACCACAATCATGGGTAAGACTGCTGACCTGACTGCTGTCCAGAAGGACATCATGGACACCCTCAAGACACAGAAAGAAATCTCTGAGCGAATAGGCTGTTCCCAGAGTGCTGTATCAAGGCACCTCAGTGGGACGTCTGTGGGAAGGAAAACATGAAAGAAGGGCCGATTCCAGACCTTGGGGGACCTGTGGAAGCAGTGGACTGCGTCTGGAGTCGAAACATCCTGAGCCACCGTGCACAGGCGTGTGCAGGAAATGGGCTACAGGTGCCGCATTCCCCAGGTCAAGCCACTTTTGAACCAGAAACAGCGGCAGAAGCGGCTGACCTGGGCTACAGAGAAGCAGCACTGGACTGTTGCTCAGTGGTCCAAAGTACTTTTTTCAGATGAAAGCAAATTTTGCATGTCATTCGGAAATCGTGGTGCCAGAGTCTGGAGGAAGACTGGGGACAAGGAAATGCCAAAATGCCTGAAGTCCAGTGTCAAGTACCCACAGTCAGTGATGGTCTGGGGTGCCATGTCAGCTGCTGGTGTTGGTCCACTGTGTTTTATCAAGGGCGGGGTCAATGCAGCTAGCTATCAGGAGATTTTGGAGCACTTCATGCTTCCATCTGCTGAAAAGCTTTATGGAGATGAAGATTTCATTTTTCAGCACGACCTGGCACCTGCTCACAGTGCCAAAACCACTGCTAAATGGTTTACTGACCATGGTATTACTGGGCTCAACTGGCCTGCCAACTCTCCTGACCTGAAGCCCATAGAGAATCTGTGGGATATTGTGAAGAGAAAGTTGAGAGACACCAGACCCAACACTGTGGATGAGCTTAAGGCCGCTATCGAAGCATCCTGGGCCTCCGTAACACCTCAGCAGTGCCACAGGCTGATTGGCTCCATGCCACGCCCGCATTGAAGCAGTCATTTCTGCAAAAGGATTCCCGACCAAGTATTGAGTGCAGAACTCAACATCATTATTTGAAGGTTCACTTTTTTTGTATTAAAAACACTTTTTTATTGGTCAAATGAAATATTCTAATTTTTTGAGATAGGGATTTTGGGTTTTCATGAGCTGTATGCCAGAATCATCAGCATTAAAACAATAAAAGACCTGAAATATTTCAGTTGGTTTGCAATGAATCTAAAATATATGAAAGTTTAATTTTTATCAGTACATTACAGAAAATAATGAACTTTATCACAATATGCTAATTTTTTGAGAAGGACTAGTATAGTCCGAGTATATTAGACTGAATATAACCTGAAAGTCTCCTAAGGACACTGTTTACTATATGGTGTGGGCTTCTTTTTGTAAAGGAGACAGGTTTTAGAATGTTCATCATTTATCAGTGCACGTTACAGTTTCTGTGTACCAGTGTAATCTAAATGCTAATTTTTATCATAGTGTGTGTGTGCATGTTACTTGTGAGCTCTGATGATCCTTTCGATGATGGCGTCACCGATCTTGTTGTAAACCTGTTTGTTATCTGCACAGCTGATGAAAAACTGATTCTGAAAAGGTGTGCAAGACAAATTTAAATTTTGTAATTAAATCAAAAAGTAGATTCAAATTCACACACACACACACACACACACACACACACACACACACACACACACACACACACTACCTCAATGTAGATGAAGTGTTTGCTCTTGGCAATGACCTGGATGTAGGCATTGTGGATGGACTCCTCGTGGTATTTAATACCTGCTGACCAATCATCTGCTGACCTCAATACCTGCACCAAGTAAAGAAGAACTGAACAGTTTGTCAATCAAATAAGCCACATCCATAAACTACAGTGAAATCACAACATGACCTTCTTGCTGTGAGGCGGACATGCTAAGCACTACAGTATGATCATCATCATCATCATCATCATCATCATCATCATCTGCTTAATCCGGGGTCGGGTTGTGAGGACAGCAGCACAAGCAATAAGGTCCAGATGCCCCCCCGCCCGCCCCAGCCACTTCATCCAGCTCTTCCCAGAGGACACCGAGATGTTCCCAGACGAACCGAGAGACGTAGTCCCTCCAGCGTGTTCCAGGTTGATCACGGGGTCTCTTTCCACTCGGACATGCCCGGAACACCACACCAGAAATGCATTTGGGAGGCATTCTAAGCAGATGCCTGAGCCGCCTCCACTGGTTCCTCTCAATGTGGAGGAGCAGCAGTTCTACTCTGAGCTCCTCTGGATGGCTCACCCCCTGGATCTCGACCCCCCCAAGCCCCCTCACCCCCCCCGGTCACTATCCATACCTCGTGACTGTAGATGACGGTTCGAACATAGATCGACTGGTAAATTGAGAGCTTTGCCTTGTGGCTCAGCTCCATCTTCACCATGACAGACCGGTACTGGCTCAACTTTACAGCAGAGACTGCAGCGATCAGTCTGTTCATCTCCTGCTCCATCCTCCCCCCACCCGTGAACAAGACCCCGAGATACAGTAATCCCTCGCTACTTTGTGATTTAGTTTCTGCGGCTTCAGTGCATTGCATGGTTTTAAAAAATATTCATTGAAAAATAAAAAAAATAAGGAAATTCAGGAAAAATAGGGGAAAAGTTAAGGAAAATGCCTCAAAACAAGGCCAATTATGAAAAAAAAAACTCAAACAGAAACAAAAAAACAACCCAACAAAACTATTTACATTTTTATGTGAGGTACACATCTGTGTGCGCACGTCTGTATGAGTGTATATTTATATTTTACATACATCTTATGCTTTATTTTTTTTGAATGTTTGTTATTATAAGCATTTACAACATTGAATATGTATTTACTGATATTATACAGTTGGCCACTGTTATTCGCGGGGGTTCGGTTCCGGCCTCTCCCACGAATCAAGATAATCCGCGAGTTCTGTACCCGGAAATAAAACCCTAAGTATCATATAGACAGTCTTACTCATTAATACAGTATTAATGTAGTAAAATGTAGTAATTAAGTAAAAACTTTTTAATTTCGTACTGTGATATTTATTGATATATATATATATATATATATATATATATATAAAAATCAATAAATAGCACAGTACAAAATTAAAGTTTTTATTTAATCATTACTACATTTTACTATATATATATATATATACACACTGTTTTGCAGACTTTTGTAACCCTAAGCAGGTATAGTTGGTCAGAAGCGTAAGCCTATTAGCATGGGTGCAAGTTTTCCGGCATATGCTGGAATTTCCGGTTTTCCCAAGACTGAATTAACTATCTGCTCGGATCGGCACAATCTGCCATGCATACACACTTAAGCAAAGAGAGTTGTAAAATGAATGAAAACCTGAATTCAGAAAAGAAAGTGAACTCTCCCCTCTACTGGTGATTCACATCAGTGCAGGCCGAGTACTAAATGAGTATTCAATGGCACCCTTGCTCACTTGAAAGACCGGAAGTCCAGATAACCTGCGCTTTGTCTCAAGCACAAGCAAGTGAACTCCTTGCATAAGTGAACGCCTCACATATTGTAAGCGTTGATTGGCTGTTTTAAGCTTTCTGTAAAGTGACTCGGCTCAGCATCGTGTAAAGTGACCATCGTGGACCATCGGAACCATTTACAAGCAGAAACATCGCATCTTAGAGAATGTTAAAGGTTATATCTGATAATGTATTTGATATTTTATGAGTGAATTTGATTAAAATGTATCTATTTGAAATTATTTTGCTTGAATTTAATTTATTTGAAATTAATGTTGATATTATTTGATATATTTGATATTATTTTACAATGTTATGTTTATAATAATTGATTTAGGGGTGTTTTATGTGAGACGGTAATGGTATTTATAGATGTATAGTACAGTATGAACATCGTACGTCACCGGAACATACAGTAACAACTTACATTTTTTTTCAAATTACGTTCGGCCGTCCGGAACTGAACAAAAACGTAAGTTGGGGAACGTCTGTAGTCCTCTTCAGGCACTTCAGAGGAAACTGTCGTTTCTTCAGGAGAAAGTCTTATTTCTTCAGAAGAGACATCCAACGTCAATACCTGTTTCTAGTGCTTAGCCAGAGAAGACGCACAGCATTTGAGTGGCATTATAGAGTTTAACTGGTAATTAAAACGCACTAAAAAAAAGGGCTCATTGACAACTTGTGCGCGAATGAGATAAAAGGAGCGTATATATCATCTCAACCAATCAGTAGGAAGGAGAACAGCCATTGGCTGAATTTGAATCACATGACAGTTACTCGGCAATCCGTGAATATGCGGGCCGTAAGTGCAAAACCGCTAATAGTCAAGGGCCTACTGTATACACATATACATGTACGTATACGGGGTCAATCCTACTTCATGGAATTCGGTGGTTGCAGGGGGGGTCTTAGTTACCATTAACTGCGGAAAGTGAGAGAACCCTGCATTTGAACTCCTCCACTTGAAGCAGGACCTCACTCCAGACCCGGAGGGGGCATTGCACCCTTTTCGGACTGAGAACCATGGGCTAGGAGGTGCCGATTCTCATCCAGGCCACTTTACACTTGGCTGTGAATCACTCCAATAAGAGCTGGAGGTACAGGATTGATGAAGCCAAAAAGACAACGTCATTTACAAAAAGTACAGACGAGATCCAATGTCACCAAATCAGAACCCCACACCGCCTCGGCTGTGCCTAGAAATTCTGTCCATAAAAATTATGAACAGGATAGGTGACAAAGAACAGACTCAAACTGGAAACGAATTCGACCTGTTGTTACTAATGTGGATCCAACTCTGGCTGCAGTGATACAGCGACCGAATGGCCTGTACACCGTACTCCTGGAGCATGCCCCACAAGATTGCCCTAGGGACACGGTCAAAAGCTTTCTCTTAACCCACAAAACATGTGGACAGACCACATTACCGCATGAAACATATTCATACAATATAAATAAACGGAAGTTTATCTCTGCGGCCACCAGAAAAACCCTGTTTCTAAAAATTAAACAAATACGTAAAGAGGAATAATATTAATATAGGACATTTTTTTACATGAATGGGTGACCAACCTGAACTCTTGCATTGACACAATCCGGCACTTGGTAGGTCAGATCACTCGCAGTGCTGTAAGATTTAGGTACCAGGAACGGGTACGAGAGAGAGCGGTACTTCGGCTTCACTATCTGAGACACAAATAAACCAAAAATAAACAAACAAATACACAACAAAACATGTGTGTGCTTGTGTTCGAGTTGATGCGTTCGTGTGCTTGTGAGTTGGTGTGTTCATGTGCTTGTGAGTTGATTTGTGCATTTTTGTACGTACGAGTGTGTGTGAGTGTAAGCTGTTTGGGGTTTGTGTGTGTTTATACTGATGTATGCTGTTGGATGTATGCGTGTGTGTGTGTGTGTGTGTGTTTGTGTGAGTGCTGTTGGGTGTGTGTGTGTGTGTGTGTTGTTGAGGTGTGAGTGTGTGTGTGTGTGTGTGAGCTGTTGGGGGTGTGTGAGTGCCGTTTGTGTGTGTGTGTGTGTGTGTGTGTGTGTGTGTGTGTGTGTGTTTGAGAGTGCTGCTGGAGGTGTGTGAGTGTTGGTTTGTGTGTGTGTGTGTGTGTGTGTTGTTGAGGTGTGAGTGTGTATGGGTGTGTGTGTGTGAGTGCTGTTGGTCGTGTGTATGTGTGAGTTTTGTTGAGGTGTGTGTGTGTGTGTGTGAGAGCTGTTGGTTGTGTGTGTGTGTGTATGTGTGTGTGTGTGTGTGTGTGTGTGTGTGTGTGTGTGAGTGCTGTTGGGCGTGTGTGTGAGTCTTGATGGGGTGTGTGTGTGTGTATGTGTGTGAGAGCTGTTGGAGGTGTGTCTGTGAGTGTATGTGAGTGTTGTTGAGGTGTGTATGTATGTGTATGAGAGCTGTTGGGTGTGTGTGTGTTGTTGAGGTGTGTGTGTGTGTGTGTGAGTGCTGTTTGGGGTGTGTGTGTGAGTGTGTAGGTGTGTGAGAGCTGTTGGGTGTGTGTGTGTGTGTGAGTGTTGTTGAGGTGTGTGTGTGTGTGTGCGTGTGTGTGTGTATGTGTGTGAGTGCTGTTGAGGTGTGTGTGTGTGAGTCTTGTTGAGGTGTGTGTGTGCGTGTGTGTATGTGTGTGAGAGCTGTTAGGGGTGTGTGTATGTGTGTGTGTGTGTGTATGTGTGTGAGTGCTGTTAGGGGTGTGTGTGAGTGTGTAGGTGTGTGAGAGCTGTTGGGTGTGTGTGTGTGTGTGTATGTGTGTGAGAGCTGTTGGGTGTGTGTGTGTGTGTATGTGTGTGAGAGCTGTTGGGTGTGTGTGTGTGTGTGTGTGTGTGTGTGTGTGTGAGTGTTGTTGGGTGTGTGTGTGTGAGTGTTGTTGGGGTGTGTGTGTGTGTGTGTGTATGTGTGTGAGAGCTGTTGGGTGTGTGTGTTGTTGAGGTGTGTGTGTGTGTGTGTGTGTGTGTGTATGTGTGAGAGCTGTTGGGTCTGTGTGTGTGTGAGTGTTGTTGAGGTGTGTGTGTGTGCGCGTGTGTGTGTGTGTGTGTGTGTGTATGTGTGTGAGAGCTGTTGGGTCTGTGTGTGTGTGAGTGTTGTTGAGGTGTGTGTGTATGTGTGTGAGTGCTGTTGGGTGTGTGTGTGTGTGTGTGTGTGTGTGTGTGTGTGTGTGTGTGTGTGTGTGTGTGTGTGTGAGCTGTTGGGGGTGTGTGAGTGCTGCTTTGTGTGAGTTCTGTTGGGTGTGTATGTCTGTGTGTGTGTGTGTGTGTGAGAGAGGTGTTGGGGGTCTGTGAGAGTGTAGGGGTGCTGTTGGGAGTATGTGTGTGTGTGTGTCTGTGTGTGTGAGAGAGAGAGAGCGAGAGAGAGAGAGAGAGAGAGAGAGAGAGAGAGAGAGAGACCTTGGTAAAGTTCCAGCGTTGTATAAAATGTCGTGCAACGTCTCTGGCTGCTTTGCCATGAACCACGGAGGCGATGTCGTGCCAGGGCATTCTGGGAGTTGAGTAGCGGTCGATGAAATCTAACAAAGAAACCATGGCAACGGATTAACTCGCACAGTATAAGCACAAGAGCGATTGATGATATCACAAACTTAAATAAATAAGAGTAGGGAAAAGAGGCATTCTGTCTTTTTCCTTTTGTTTTATCGCATCTTTTTGGGTTTTTCTTCTCTTTCTTTTTTCTCTTATTTTCTGAATTAATTTTCCTCCTTCTTTTAATATCTGTAATTGTTATCGCTCTTTGTTCTGTGTTGCTTTTCATCCCTCCATTCCTCTCACCTTCTTACAGTCTGGAAATGTGTGTGGAAACCACAGATTGGCATCTCACCGTCGAAGGGTTTCTCCAGCTGAACCCAGTCTTTATACACGAAGTTGCAGTAATCTTTCCCGTGCCAGAACCGAGTGTTTCCTTTCAGCTCACCTACACCCGTCTTCAGACTGTGTGAGGACCCTCCTATACACACACACACACACACACACACACACACACACACACACACACACACACACATTATATACATGTACATACATACATATGTATATACATTTTTTTTTAATAGACATTTAGGGCTGCACAGTTGTGTAGTGATTAGCACATCGTCCTCAGATGTACCCGAGTTTGAGTCCCGAGCCTGGCGAGTGTTTTTGTGTGGGTTTCCTCCAGATACTCTGGTCTCCTCCCACAATCCAAAGTCGTGCACTTTTAATGTATCCGGCTGATCTGAATAACTCCGAGATGTGTAAAATCAGTATGAGTGCTGCTGACTGTGTTGCCCTCTAAAGAGCAGAGTTGTTCACAGTGCACCCTGCCTTTGCTCAAAGACGGCGAAGATAGGTTCCAGCCTCTTGAAACCCGAGCAGCATTAAACAGTTCAGCGAAGGAAGGAATTGTTTATGTATTAGGTTTGTCGCTTCATTCTGTGATTAGATTAACAAAGCAAGCCAGCTGTACTAGACACACACGCACACGGCATCAATCCCTGCAACTTCCTACTGAGCGTAACTTCTCTGAATAAACGGTAAACACAAACTACGGTAATTTAATGGAGGAACTACAATGCTACTGAGAGGGGAACCGATAAGCATCGGACCACATGCACCAAACAGCCGATTCTTTAACCCTCGACTGACATGTTTCCTGTTGATGAATTCACAGCTCTTTATGACATAAAATAAACAACTAGCTGCCACGCGCTCACATGAATGTCGGGTAAATCCGAAAAAACAGCTCATTTCATACGGACTGTGCAAGATTCTTCAAAATTCTGTTTGCATAGAAAAAGAGATGACGTCATATCCGGGTCACGTTTAATTTATATTTAAAGGACGTATATTTTTCAAGAGTTGATGACGATTTCCTTTTTGTCTTTTTCCCTTTATCAGGGGTCGCCACAGCCAACGATTCGCACGTGTGATTTGGTTCCTAGGTTTTTGTGTCGGATGCCCTTCCTGACACAACCCTTTCGCAAGGGACAGAAACACGCTGACGGCTTTGCAGCTCCTCTTTATGAAAGTCATCGACAGTTCATTCACATGAACCTCTCACCATAGACAGTGAGAGACACGGCCCACCTTTGATAACCCAGTTCGCTGTATACTTTACAAGAGTGACACGGCTAAACGAACGCATGCAGTAAATACTGCTAGCAAATGGAGTCATGATCATGTTGATGATTAACTCGACTGGACACACTCACTCTCTTCGCTTTCTCCACCATCGTTGTTAGTGTTTGTCAGGCCATGTCTGTGACGGTGTCTGTGCAGGCTGAAGCGGGATTTTCTCGTCCGGCCGACGCCCTTTAGTTTTGGAAGGTCTTCTAAATCCAGCGATCTGGAACCGTGAACGGAGGAAAATCCTTTAGACACTGAAAGCTCCAAACCATCCACCTGCCAAGAGTAAACATGTGTTAATATAATATTTGTAATATTTACACATGACAAAACGCTAACATCTGATTAGCAACAGGGTTTTCAATAATTAAATATGGATTAGCTATAATTCCTTAATCAACCAGCATAAATTTCAGGTTAGCAGTTTTAGCACTACACGACTAGCTACACTCATTCATTTTCTGTAACTGCTTAATCCTAATTAGGGTCATGGGGAGGCTGGTGCCCATCTCGGCCGACTCTGGGTGAGGGCAGAGTACACCCTGGAGCGCTCGCCAGGCCATCGCAGGCAGAAACATGCTAATGGCTATGAAGCTCCTCTTTACGAAAGTCAGCAGTGGTTCTTTTGCATGAACCTCACACCATGGACAGTGAGAGACATGGCCTTTGATAACCCAGTCAGTACACTGGGGGGACAACAGTGAGAACTGTTGACAATTGGGCTTGAACCCCCATACTTGGGATCAGTAACTCAGCACCTGACCTCCGGACAACCATTGCCTGGGACGAGTTACATGTCCCTCCATAATTATTGGCACCCCTGGTTAAGACATGCTAAAAAACCTTAAATTAAATTTTGATTGCAGAAGCTCCTCTCACACTGAACATTAGGGAACATGTATCCTTCAAGTCAAGTGAATTTTAAAGAGAAAACAAAATTCATGACAAAGAAATAATTATTTTTCAAAAAAAAAAAAAAAAAGTCACCTGATGCACAATTATTGGCCCAGTAACAATTCCTGAGAAATAAATGTAATTGAAGTATTTCTGTCATTTCTAGTCGTTTATAAAGTTGATCAGAGTATCTAGGAACATTTAATTAGTAATTCATCACTTCCTATCTCCCTGGGGAATAAATATGACGTGACACCGAGTCCATTTCTC